>OY744543.1:18533103-18753103 GCA_963556195.1 Sepiola atlantica
TATTTAGCATTTTTTATAAACCCGGTTGAAATTCTTTGGATTACTACCCTGTGGATGTTTTATATATATATATATATATATATATATATATATATATATATATATATATATATATATATATATATATATATATATATGATGTATATATATATATATATGATGTATATATATATATATATATGATGTATTTTTATGTAATTATTTTTATTGGTGATTGTAGCGTTCGTTGTTATTTTACTTAATATTATTTCGATTGTCTCACTTTCCTAAGTGATTAAATTGCAGAAAATTGCATTATTAGTAGCCCTTAACTTCGTAGGACGTATTTTGTCCTTTAATATATATTTTTATTTATTTTATACGTACATAAAAGTAATCCATGGACACGTGTTTCTGGCTCACAGCCGTCATCAGCATGGCTAACTTAGACAGAGATCGAACCTTCGATATTGATGTCTATAGTTCAGCGTTTTACCACTGGACCAAGACGCTCCGTCTAGAAATATGTACGATTTTAGCAAAATAACAACGAACGCTACAATCGCCAATAAAAAATAATTACATAAAAATACATTAAATATTTAGGTGATAAAAATCGTATAAAATAAATAAATATATATTTTTTTTTTCTAATTTATTTTATACGTACATAAAAGTAATCCATGGACACATCCATATATTCATCTGTCGCCATTTGTATATATATATATATATATATATATATATATATATATATATATATACAAATGGCGACAGATGAGGCGACTCATCGGCCAGAGTGTAACTGCAGATAAAGGATGACGAGACGCATGAGGAGAGTATATTTTCCAACACAAATGTACAAGTGAAAGAACTCTCTTCTATGTTGTATCCTTTTTTGTTTGTTGATATTCCTGTTATTATCTTATGTATTTTTCGCGACTTGGCAACCATACTGCGTTTCTCCTGATAAAATTTTAATCGCTCGTCAACATCAAGTTACATCTGGGTCTCAAACAACGAAACGTGTCTAATAGATAAGTTATATACGTTTGTGAATTTGTGCGTGGGAGTAAAAGATATGGTGAGAGAGAGAGGGGGGAGATAGATAACGAGAGAGAGAGAGAGAGGAGGGAGAGATTACGAGAGATAGAGAGAGGGAGAGAGATTACGAGAGAAAGAGAGGGAGAGAGATTACGAGGGAGAGAGAGGGAGAGGGAGAGAGAAAGATAGGGAGAGAGAGGGAGAGAGGGAGAGAGATTACGAGAGAAAGATGGGGAGAGAGATAACGAGAGAGAGAGAGAGAGAGGGAGAGAGATTACGAGAGAAAGAGAGGGAGAGAGATTACGAGAGAAAGAGAGGGGGAGAGATAACGCGAGAGAGAGAGAGAGGGAGAGAGAGAGATAGGGAGAGGGATTACGAGAGAAAGAGAGGGAGAGAGATAACGCGAGAAAGAGAGAGAGAGATAACGAGAGAGAGAGAGGAGGAGAAGGAGATAGGGAGAGAGAAAGATAGGGAGAGAGAAAGATAGGGAGAGATATAACGAGAGAGAGAGAGGGGGGAAGAGGGAGAGAGAGTTTACGAGAGAAAGAGATAACGAGATAGAGAGAGGGAGAGAGATGGAGAGAAAGAGTGAGAGGTATTACGAGAAAGAGAGATAACGATATACATATATATATATATATATATATATATATATATATATATATATATATATATATATATATATATATATAATGAGAGTGAGAGGGGGACATAGATAACGAGAGAGGGGGGGAGATATAACGAAAGAGATAACGAGAGATAGAGACAAGGAGAGAACGAAGGAGAGAGAGAGGGAGAGAGAGGGAGATATAAAGAGGGAAGGGCGTGTTTTCTCAAGTCTCCGCTCAAAGAGACAAGCAAGCCCACGTGACCCTGCCAAACATTTCGAAAGATTTCTGGGACAACGTCCTCAAAATCGTAATTTACACTGACAGAAAAGGGGCTGCAAAAGGAGGGTGGGGTTATATGTATATGCGTGTATACGTTTGAGCGGGGGATGCTATAATGTCGTAATGAACGGTCCATAAATACATTGGCCTTTTGTTTCAAATGTTTGATGACACCTCATCACCGGCGAAGGGATAAGATTTAAAAATAAAAAAAAAATAACAGGCGTTAATGGAGGCGAAGAAATTTGAAAAACAAATACAAATAACAAAATCAAAATAAACATAAAACAACAATCATTTTCTGTGCGGAAAAAAGGAGACTTGGTTCGTTGTAAATTTAGACTATTTGAAGAGAGAAAAGTACAATCTGGAATGGTCGAGTTATATGATGGAATGTAAGGCCTCCTTTCAATCTTCAGAGACAATGGGTGGCCCATATAAGGGAGTCCACAGGGAAGCAAAGGTTGCGCAATCAGCTCTCCTGAAACGGTATTACTTGAGACCAGTAGCAGGGAGACATCCAGCACAACTATAAACAATGCCGGGATAAGCAGAGAAAGACTGTCCTTATTATTTTCCTTCTCCTAGACTAGTTGCATGAACAAGGCTTGAAGTTCCCGTCTATCCTACTATTTAACCCATAGCTGGAGAGAGTATATATAGATTCATACCGTTTTGAGATACAATGGGGTACTTCTGCAGTTTACGGACCCTGCTATTTTTTCGATAGGATTTTCACGTTAAATTACATTTTGACGGTATATTTTGTTTATTAAATTGTTAGGCCAAAGTACAGAATAGTTAAAGCCTCCTTCCATGTTAAGAATGGGTTTCTAAATAATAACGTGATTATTTCAGCACGGTATGTAAACTGCAGAAGTACAGACAATGGATACTCCATGTAATAGCGTTTGCGCGGGAAGTTTATAGTGAAGCCAGGGTTGCGCTATAACCAGACGCACCTCTCCTTAGATGGCATTGCTTGAAAGGAGTGGCAAGGAGAAATGCAGGACAACTGCAAAAAATACCGGGATAAACAGAGGCAGATTTCCGGATTTGGGAGTTTTCATTTCCATTAATTAAAATACTTAAAGGAAAATGACATTTGAGGAATAGTTAAGGGTTTTTATGAAGCATACTATGGGCACAACCTTTCTATTTAAAAATTTTAATATTTCAGATTTGCATTGAATTTAATCCATAGTTATTAGTGTTGTGGGGTACAAATCACCCCTATTGGAGAACTGATGGTATCAACCAGGTATAATAAATACCACTGGTTGCAGAGACTCAGAGAGACTTTCATACCATGTTTTACCGCATGTTATGAACCCGTTCATCTCCTACCACATTAGTGGCGTTCTGTATTGCTTTATGATAAATACATTGTTATATTTTAACCCTGTCACTATTTGTGGTTTATTTCTTTGTGACCCCTAGCACGGGTCTACAACAATTAGACACCAATTAAGCAAGATTTCCAGAGATTCAATTTCTTAAGCTAAATTTTAGACATTTTCTAGAATCAAAATCATGTAATGGATTTTGATCAAAATTGAAAAATAAGTATTTTTAGACATTTTTTTACATAAGTTTAGTATCATTATATTTTGACTTTAATCTTCGTAAGGGGACATAAAAAATATATATTCTTCTAGTTCATATATAAAAAAGACGAACTTTGTCTGTCTATCCGATTTTCATGCGTACTCTATCAGACCTAATATACATTATTAGATACGAATAGCGTAAGATTCCCTAAATTTCAATTTCTTTTTAAGACCCTTTAAGCTTAAGTCTTAAATTTTAGACTTTTTTCTAGAATCAAAATTATGTCATAGATTTTGATCAAAATTGGAAAAAGGATTCTAGGCATAAGATTTAGTAGCATTAAATGTCGATTTTAATATTCGTAGGTGTGCATAAAACTGGTGCAAGTCTGTTCCGTTCGGGGAAATTCGTTTTACTCAATTATTTTAAGTTAATGTTATTGATTTTAGCTAATGTATTTGTAACACAAGATTATTATAACCTGTGGCCGACGCCACAACCAGTCAGGGGATATATGTGCGACCTATCTTTCTTTGTTGACTCGGCCTTTCTTCGTCCCTGAGGTAGAGAAGAGGGGGTAATCTCGTGAAATCACGTTGCCCGAAATTCCGGGCAATCAGGGACAAACATGTCAGCTTGACCACGCGTGGTTTAACTGCCTATAAAAGAAGGCACGCACTTCCTTTCTCTCTCTCTTTCCTTCCGTGTTCTGGGCGAACGCACACAGAGGAGATCATCGACACTCCCCCACCCCACCGGCTCGACCGAGGAGGTGGGCGAGGCAATAGGAAATCTCTTTTAATTCGAATAATGAACTATTCCTTCAAATATACACCATTTCAATTGCCACACAAAAATACATCAAACACGCTCGCATATACCACTTTCCGATGATTGTTTTCTTGTTTTGAATTTGACTTTTTTTAACTTCATTTTTGGTCTCTTCTTTCAGCCTTTCAAGATGTCCACGTGATGATCTTTGTGGGGTTTGGTTTTCTTATGACCTTCCTGAAGCGATATGGATACGGAAGTGTTGGGTTCAACTTTTTGCTTAGTGCCTTAATCATCCAGTGGGCAACCCTCGTCGGGGGTTACTTGGGCAGCCATGGTGAAATGATCAAAATCAAACTTGATACGTGAGTATATAAAGTTCAACTCTCTTATACACCCTTTAACTCCCTCTTTCACAAACAGATGTTAATTATATAATTATAATTACCAAACTCCCTTGCTATAGATGCAACAGCAACTCAACCACACCTCAGCGATGGGTGAAATAGCCACTCAACCACACACCAGCAATGGTTAAACTAACAACTCCACTACCACCCCTAGCTATAGGTAAACTAGCAACTATATCACCCCCGTTATGGGTAAAATAACAACTATATCACCCCCAGCTATGGATAAAACAGCAACTATACCACCCCCCAGCTATGGGTAAAATAACAACTATATCCCTCCAAGCTATGGGTAAAATAACAACTACACAACCCCCAGCTATGGGTAAATTAACAACTATACCAACCCCAGCTATGGGTAAAATAGCAACTTAACCACCGCCTAGCTGTAGGTAAAACAGCAACTATACTACCGTCTAGCTATAGGTAAAATAGCAACTATACTACCGTCTAGCTATGGTAAAATAGTAACTTAAACACCGCCTAGCTATAGGTAAAATAGCAACTATACCACTGTCTAGCTATGGGTAAAATAGTAACTTAAACACCGCTTAGCTATAGGTAAAATAGCAACTATACCACTGTCTAGCTATGGGTAAAATAGCAACTTAACCACCGCCTAGCTATAGGTAAAATAGCAACTATACTACCGTCTAGCTATGGGTAAAATAGTAACTTAAACACCGCCTAGCTATAGGTAAAATAGCAACTATACCACTGTCTAGCTATGGGTAAAATAGCAACTTAACCACCGCCTAGCTGTAGGTAAAATAGCAACTATACCACCGTCTAGCTATGGGTAAAATAGCAACTTAACCATCCCCTAGCTATAGGTAAAATAGCAACTATACCACCCCTCAGATATGGGGTGAAATAGCAACTATATCACATGGGTAAAATAGCAACTCAACTACCCCCAGCTATGGGTGAAATAGCAACTATACCACCCCAGCTATTGGTAAAATAGCAACTTAACCACCCCTACCCCAGGTATGGGTAAAATAGCAACTTCTGTTCAACTTATTGTATACAATGAATTATTTCTAATGGCTATTGTGTTCAACATTAAACTACCCCAAATGGTTGACATGCCGTGAAAAAGGCAAACCAAGCCGATTACTTAATAATGGGAAAAATGTTTCAGCAGTAAATAAACGAAAATTCGTTAATATTGCAAAACAGAGTCGAAACAAACAACTCATAAATTTGTAGTAATATAGTATGTTGGCTGTGTTAGTTATGTAGAACGAGGAAATTAAAAAATAGGAAATTGTTACTAGAAATTAAGTTAATGTGTCAAAGGAAATTACGTAAGAGAACAGGATGTCAAGAGGGAGATGTGGCAAATAAGCTATTTCTTGGTGAAGGAGAACGGATGTTCTTCGAGGATCTTCTTTCGCTTCCTCCCCATGTGGGGATGGACTGGGGGAATAGACGTAATACTATTAGAATAATACGATTATGTATTGCTTATAAATAATGTTTAATAAAAGTACAAGTTTATTAAAACCCAGTGCAATAAATCTCTCCGTTTTAATAAATATGAATGTTTATATTAGTGTAACCAAAAAAGTGACAAAATTAACGCGTTAGAAAATCATATATATATATATATATATATATATATATATATATATATATATATATATATATATATATATATATAGTGTATAGATTTCAATATTGCGTTGAGAATCCGAATAAAAAAGCTCAATGTACGTTGAAATGGGAGCAAAACACAATTATTAAAAGGAAAACACTATACACACATTAAGGTATACATTATAAATTATGTCGACCCTTTAATTAGATCTCCTCAGACGTATAGACTACCACGTCAAAAAAACAAATATATATTTATATATATATATATATATATATATATATATATATATATATATATATATATATATATATATATTTCATGAAAAATACCAGTATACTGAAATCATATGCCCTTAATAGGGTTAAGATGAAAATTCATATACACTAAATGTACAAAAGCAAGGAAATTCCCAAATTTTTACACTTTTATTTTCATTAAGGGTATGCGAGCACAACTGGCCTATGTATTTTACTCGTGGGAATTTTTCTTCAGCGCACCTCACACACTTCATCCACTCATGCATAGAGATTTATACTGTAGTGATGTGATAATGAAATGGTTTGGTTGATATGTAGTCATACCCTTAATGACAATAAAAGTGTAAACATTTGGGAATTTCCTTGCTTTTGTACATTTAGTGTATATGAATTTTCATCTTAACCCTATTAAGGGCATATGATTTCAGTATACTAGCATTTTTCATGGAATGTCACTACCTTTGTAAAGGCTATGCCTCAATACAATGCCTTCTCATAACTGATATATGTATGAATACTGGTCATTTTTAAGGTTTTTTGGAATTTTCTGGAAAACTAAGGTATATGGTAAACTAAAATTAAAATGCCATCTACTAGACCCAAGAACCTATATATCTGCCAAAAATCAGCTGAATCCATCAAATAGTTGATGAGATACAGGGTGGCACATACGTACGTACGTACGTACACACAGATAACATGATTTCATGATTAAACTTTCTGGATCTCTGGTTGCCTTGACTAATGATGCTGAAATTCTACACACTTATAGAACCTATCAAATAAGAATTTTGTGCAAAGTTTTAACTAATTTGGTTTATTGGTTTTTGAGTTATGATTGATCAAAGAAATGAGATTTCCAGCATAGGCTATTATTGAAGTCTATTAAGGGATAGAACGCTCTCTCGCCTCCCTTGATATATATATATATATATATATATATATATATATATATATATATATATATATATATATATATATATATATATATAATGTTACAATTCCTGTTTGTTCAAGAACTCTTCATGAAGTTTTAGAGATAGACTCTCATAACTAAACATATTCTGAAACTTCATTAGCCAGAATACTTGGATAATTATATTTCATGTTGATCAAAGCGGGTACAATAATAGCGTGGGGCCTGCGTGGGGCCTGCGTGGGGCCTGCGTTCGCGCCAAACATCCACAACATTTTATTTTTTTTGTCATTTTAAAAGTAAAGGAATTTTAAAAACACAAAAATAGAAATGCTAACGTGTGGTTCATGGTTTGGTAGAAGTTAACGTTAGTGTTAGGGTTAGGGTTAGAGTTATAAATACTCTTATCCATTCCTGAGAAACACAAGGTGCGTATAGAAGGTGTTAAACATTAAAGATTTACCTAACATTAAAATGTAAAAAATGAGAATGAAATAGTAATCTATTGTGTTATGAGCGACGGGGGCAGAAAAGTATAGGATCCCTCATTTAATACTGGGCGGCGTCAAGTCTTTCTTTCTAATACTAATAGTCGTTGTACTTCTATTTCAAAATGTGTTGTCCATAACGTTAGAAATATTCCATTATGTGCATGAAATAGAAAGAGCGAAACAACGTGTGTCACATTGTTTTAACGTTGATGGTGATTTTTTGAAGTGTTCGTGTGTGTGGAAGTTAATTAAACATTAATTTTGCTTTTATCTTGTTTTTCTGTTTGCATTTGTGCGCATAACATCAAAGATCCGTGTACTTGGAAAGTAATTAACATCATTAAAACGTTAAACTCAATGTAGGTCACGTGTTTCTTTACTTAAGTCACGTGTTTCTTTACTTGTGTCACGTGTTTCTTTACTTATGGGTCAGGACTTATCAAGACTAAGAGTCACCCGAAGATAAGGAGGGTTAATGAGATTGATAGATTAAAAGCTGAATGAATTAAGGTGGTGAATCGATTAAGGTGATGAATATTATGAGACGCTTGAAATTGAATAATATTTGATGACTTTTGAGGAAGGTTTATAACATTTTGTGTACCAGAAACAAATTCGTCAAATATGAGATGTGATTTGTGTCGACCATTTTTCGCCCTCGTCAATTACGAAATCGGCGACAAACCATGGACATGTAGCAGTGCCAACGGAGCACCGCAAGCGATAAAAATACACCGGTCTTTTCGACAAATGTGTATTCCAACCTTCTTCTACCTCTTTCGTGTGAATCAGATGATTCTGGTGTTGGTATTAGTTTCCCCAATGTTTTTCTAGTTAGAAATCTTTCTGGAAAGACATCGTGTACTTACGGGAAGGACCACGAGAGGATTGCCAACATCCCTAAGTGAAAGTGGTAGTGTGGAACCAACTGGATTCGAACTTGGAAAACCCAGGTATTCAGTCCGTGTCGATATCCACTTAACTACCGTCACCTCCCAGTGTATTCCAACCGATCACCGTGGAGACGAGTGGAGCGATTGGCCTCGTCGCGCGGCACTTAATCAACAGACTTGATCTATTTATGACATGTCCTAGCGGGGACCATCGCCAATTGATTCGGTTTTACGAACGCCTCTTTATTGCTATTATTCGAGGGAACGACTTGCGCCTGCTCTCGGCCTGCCAAGCCAGAAGGACATCCGATGAAGCTTCCTGGTGTTCTGACTATAAACTTTTTTTTACATTTTGTGGTTGAAAAAGATTTTAATGAACTTTTAGATTTAAATCATATTTTGTTAAATGCTGAATTTGGTATTTATCGAATTTATTTTATCTGAACTGCGAATTGATTCGATGACCCCAGTAATTAATTGCTGGGGTCAAATTGTGTTTACACATGTAAAGCTTTGAATAATTTGTTCTTTTTTTTATTAACTCATCAAAACCTATGGTCCGGTTTGTTGGACAGAAGTATAATTAACACTATATCAGCAACATCTGTATTTTTCATAGATATCGATAGTATAGTTAGCCATGAAGATTGGGGTCTCTTTCAAATGGTATAACTACTGTTTGACGTATATTGACAGCACTGATGTGTCAGTTATCAGTATACTATGAGATGGCACGGTGGCTAAGTGGTTAACGATGCGGACTGAAGACATGAGGGTTACGGGTTCGAATCCAGTTCGTTCCACAGAAACTTTTTTCATCAAAAACCACACTTGACCTTGTGTCTAACATTCTGGAGAGGAGGTAAATAAAATATTATGAGAATCTAGAGCGGAACGATACAATCAGTTTCATCTATTATTCAATGAAATACTTTTTGGTAATTAGTCTTTATAACAACCCACATTTTTATAGATAGCCTGTAGAAAAAATAACGAAATAATATTTAAACAGAGATGTTGCCAAGATCAAGTCCAAATGGAAAAAAAAACCGTCTCTCTCAACTGTATAAAAAAAACGTCGTTCAGTTCAACATAAAAAAATCCAGCACTATTCTTCTTCCCCCCCCCCTCCTATTTTCTACAAGCTATTTCGGCCAGCGCACAGACGGCGGATCGATCGACTGACACTCTTTGTGCTCTCTCACTACTGTCCTGACGGATGCCTTAGAAATCGTTGGGTCGACCCTGCTAACAAAGTACACCTTTTTATTATGCCAGGGTGACCACTTTTGCGATGGATAGCCCTGATTTGGTCGGATTCTGGACTGGGTGTTGATACAGCACACACATGGCCCTGGGGTTCAGCTGCTTTTCTAATTAAGTTAAACCATCGTTGCGGTACGCGTATCAGACTATCGGTTATATTCTGACTTTACTAAGGTAATGTCCACTGACAACCTGCACTCTTCTATCAAGCTTTTCGCTTGCTGCTTTAGTATGCACTCTGGACTGTCTGGCCTTCTCCGCGGTGATGCGATCACAACTGTCTCCTCCGATGACTCGTCTGCAGAAGAATCACCCGATACGTCTGTGCTAAGTAGTCCTTATAACCTTATAACCTTATAACCTTATAACCAACCCACCTTTTTATAGGTAGTATTCATGGCTGCTTGAACTATCCTATAAAGTCACCAGACTTCGAATAGGACATACGCAGATCACTCATAAGTACTTATTGGAAGGAGAGGAGTCTCCAATGTGCATAGCGTGTCAACAAGCCTACACAGTCAAACACATATTAATAGACTGTCAAGATCTGCAGCAAACCTGTAACAAGTATTTCGACTCCCCAAATTTAAAACACTTGTTTGAGAACATAAATGTAACAAAAATTCTAGACTTCATCAAGGAAGTTGGATTATACCAAAGAATTTAATTGCAAGTTCATCTTTTCACCTTTTATTGTCTCTGAAGACAATGTGAAATAATTCGAATTGCATTTTTATTCGGCATTACATAACCCATAGTTGGTTGCTATGCCGTAAAACAAACCAAACCAAACCAAACCAAACCTATAAAGTCAAGTAAATCTTTGAAAGTGGTTTTAGTATCAAATAATATTTTATTCACAAAAGATTTTGGTGATGAATTCAAGAAAAGACATTTGAGCACAAATGGGTTAAGCTTCCTAATAAGTTACGTAATATCTGACGTCATTTTTTTTTAAAACTTCATAGCTAATTTAGCTCTAGAATAATTGACAGGCGTTTGCTGTTTCACTTCTTTCATTTTATATCAACAGAAGTCCTTTAGTAAGAGAAAGGGATAGAGGAGAGAGGTAAAAAAAGGTCAGACCCCAAAGTAAACAAAGGGGTCGGAAGATAAACGACCTTTTGTTTGTAACAAAATCTTCTTCTCTGCGCCACAAGTAGAAGAGATCGTATTTAAAGTGAGGCCTCAAACTGTGAATGTATGTTCTCGCCAGGAGCGCATCGTTGAGCGTGAAGATTACAAGATGTGATAACAGAGCGAAATAAATACAGTTTATGTGTCAAAGTAGAGGCGTAACCTAATGACATCAAACGGGCTAAACAACAAGAAAAATAAAAGCCCGATTTTAAAGATGGACCCGTAAATATCTTCTGTAAATAACATTCATTTGAAACTATTTGGGATATTTTAAGTGAGGTAGTTCATGCAGTAAATGTTGCATTCTGGTGACTGCCGAAGTGAACATGATATAAAAATGGTGAAATCATAAAAGAAACAGTGATTGGACGAATTGACCATGATGAATCTAGTTAAGAGTAGGATAGACAGACGATGATCACTCACCTCATTGTTGGTGGGATTGTGTCTAGTTTATAATAATTTGTGTTGAAAACAGTTATATTTGCTTAATAGCTATTTACTTCGAAGACATCGAAAACAAAAATATGTGAAGCACTAATACAAGAAAATGAATAGCAAGTAAAAGATACACATCTATTTCAGTTGCTGAAATATTAAAAACCGTAAACATAACATTATACATAACATTTATAAACAGAGTCCTTACACATAGCTATAGGTGTCTGAACAATACAGATATTCTTTGACAGACTTTAAGCCTATGATGTCTGACGCTATTGACCTTCCTATTCCCTCTAACCTTTTATAGCCAACAGAGGGCCTTAGCTTGACCGGTGTAATTGGGAATGTATTTCATCCTTCATTTGTTTATCTCTCTCTCTCTCTCTCTCCTTCTCTCTCTCTCTCTCTCTCTCGCTATATATATATATATATATATATATATATATATATATATATATCGCTCTCTCTCATCCCATCTCTCTATTTCTCTCACACCCCATCTCCCTCTCTCTTTCTCTCACTCGCCCTTTCTTTTGTCTTCTCCTTTCTTCCTGTCTCTTATCCCTTCTCTCTCATCTTCATCCACCACGCCCCTTTCTCGCACGCTCTATCATCCCCCCCCCTCTCTCTCTCTCTCTCTCTCTCTCTCTCTCTCTTCCTCTCTCTCTTTTTAACCGATGAAAATATTATTTCGGTACTTATATCGATCTTGACCCAGTTTTCGCGAGTTTCTTGTCGGAAGCGTTCGGCTATCCTACGCAAACGGCCGAGAGATGACGAGCCGATTTGTACCAGACGACAATTTTGATACGGTGCTGCGTCCTATGATTTTAAGTTATATTTTCAAGAAATTTTCTAAAAGAAACAACAAAAAAAAACAAGCAAAACATAGCGAAGTTACTGTTATCAAGTAAATATTTTTTGTTATTTTGATACGTTGCTGCGTCCTATGATTTTTAGTTACATTTGCAAGAAATTTTTGAAACAACAAAACAAATAAAACAAGCAAAACAGCGAAATTACTGTTATCAAATAAATATGTTTAACCCTAACCCCTAACCCTAAACCCTAACCCTAACAACAATAAAAACAAGCAAAACATTATTATCATAGGGCGCAGCACCGTATCAAAATTGTCGTCTGGTACAAATCGGTTCGTCATCTCTCGGGCGTTTGCGTAGGATAGCCGAACGCTTCCGACAAGAAACTCACGGAAATTGGGTCAAGATCGATATAAGTACCATTATTTCAAACCAGAGTGACAGACCAACGGACAGCCAGACGTAATAAAGTAAAAAAAAAAAAAAAACACACCTATTCATATGCTAACTTAAGATTAAAATGCATTTTTATTACTCGTCTCTATTAATTTTTTTTTTTTTGTATCAGTTTGCTGACCTCTGACTTCGCTGCTGCAACTGTCCTCATCTCGTTTGGTGCTCTTCTCGGTAAAGCAAGTCCTTCGCAGCTGATTGTCATGGCGATTATTGAAATCGTACTGTTCTCCGTCAGTGAACATCTTGGATTGCATACATTTAAGGTAAGTCAATGAAGCTTATCTGTCTGCCTATCACAGCCTCTTCATATGCATCGCTCTTTCGCAATCTCAGCGTGTCTGAAAAGTAAGGGGAATGATATATAAAAATTACCACGGAGCCACGAGTGACCCTTAAAATGACTTGCTGAGGCCATCCGAATCAAGACCTTTCGGATTATTACTAACGTGACGAGAGGTTTAATATATCTGACACAGTAAGAATGAAAAAAAAAAGTTGCTTGATAAAGACCTATTACGGTTGAAAACTAGTTCATATTTTCAAGTAAATAAACGTTTATTATAAAATTTAAAAAAGTATATCGTTTTTGGGTTTCTATAAATTTCTAATATTCGAAACAAAGCGATGTCTCAAAAAAAGTGCCAATTTATTACTGATATATATTTAATTAAAAAAAAACATTTGTATTATTTTGATTGTTCGGAGTTTATTTTTCATCATTGTTATTTATACAGTGTTTCAGTCGATATAACCTCAAACCTTCTTCAGGTGCATTTTTTTCGCGCTTTGGAAGCTAATATTTGAACCTTTGAATCTTTATGTCTACCCCAGAAACTTGTATGGAAATTTGAACTGAACCATTTATTAAATTCGTGATGGTAGATTGTTCTCATTTCGTTAACCATGACTACGTAGAAGTGTTGATTTTATGTAATTTTTTAGTTATTATTGCTTATATATATGATAATATTTCTTTAGTAATAAGTAGTAATACTACACATCTAGAGAAGATTAGTCTTATGACTTCTAAAATCCATGCTACTTTGACATATGAATACTTTAGAAATAAAAATACTACTTTAGAAATAATAGTATTACTTTGGAAATAAGTAGTAATACTACACATCTAGAGAAGATTAGTTTTATGACTTCTAAAATCACTGCTACTTTGACATATGAATACTTTAGAAATCATAGTATTACTTTAGTAATAATATTACTACTTTAGAAATAATTGTATTACTTTGGAAATAAGTAGTAATACTACACATCTAGAGAAGATTAGTTTTAGGACTTCTAAAATCCATGCTACTTGGACATATGATTACGTTAGAAATAATAGTATTACTTTAGAAATAATATTACTACTTTAGGAATAATATTACTACTTTAGAAATAATATTACTACTTTAGAAATAATAGTATTACTTTAGAAATAAGTAGTAATACTACACATCAAGAGAAAATTAGTTTTAGGACTTCGGAAATCCATGCTACTTGGACATATCACTACTTTAGTAATGATAATATTACTACTTTAGAAATAATTGTATTACTTTAGAAATAAGTAGTAATACTACACATCTAGAGAAGATTTTAGTTTTAGGACTTCTAAAATCCATGCTACTTGGACATATGACTATTTTAGGAATAATATTACTACCTTAGACATAATAGTATTACTTTAGAAATAAGTAGATTAGAGTGATTAGATTTAGGACTTCTAAAACCTGTGCTAGTGTTGTCTATCTAAAGTTTCGAGAGCAACTGTCATCGTTTTCTTTTTCTATTTTGACGAGGGCATCAAATTATCAGCCTCAGCCTGGATAGATATGTTATATGTATTTATATTTTCATTATCTTGCGAACAACACTCATTAAAAATACTGATAAAATAGCAACTATTTTGATGGTGGTGTTTTTTTTTTTAATCTAGAACTTTCTACGAAGATGTCTATGAAAGCACCGGTCTGGAGAAAGGAGAGTGTCTATACTATCACAAAAGGCTACGACACGCTTGGCTGATATGTTGGTGTAATAAAAAATGCCTAAACAATAATTGCCTGTTCTTCCGGCCTTTTGGCTAAGAAGAAAGTGTAGTATCTGTTCCGATGGATACTACACTCCATAGACTGGTATTGTCTTGGCTTTCGGGGCTTGATTTACGCCGGTCTAGGGTCTGTCCTGTGCAGTTCAAGGACGTCCCCCCCTCCCAGACTTCGCCTCCTCTCTTTGGGGAGGAGTAATTTATTGCTTACTGCCTGAGGCGCCCCTACCGGGGAATGCCGACGGGGCTGCCCAGACAATTTTTAATGGCCATAGTGATCACCTTCTCGGGCGCTGGTTTTTCAAACCCCACTTTCCCGACCCGACCTTTGGTCACATCTTACCTTGTGGGAGTAAGATAAAACTGGCCTTGTGCCTAACCTCTTTGTGTCACATATTCCTAGGAGTTGGATATTACGAAAGTAACCAGCTTCGTTTTCTTTCTCTGTTTTGATGACAACATAAAATTACCAGCATCGGCCTGGATAGATCTGTTATATGTATTTGTTTTCATTCTCTTGCGAACAACACTCATTAAAAATACTGATAAAATATCAACTATTTTGATGGTGGTGTTTTTGTTTTCAAATCTAGAACTTTCTACGGAGATGTATATAAAAGCACTGGTTTGGACAACAAAAGAGACAGATCAATCTAAAGTGTCTATACAACAAACAAAGCTACGACCTTCTTGGCTGGCATCTTGGCGCCATAATAACTCCCTGGCCATAACCAACCTTTTTCCCCCGTCCACACAGAAGGATGTACTATCATTTCAAACTACGAAAGCAACTAACTTCGTTTTATCTCTCTATTTTGACGACAGTGACACATTATCAGCACTAGTTCTACAATCGTTTTAGTTTTCACTTTAGCGCGTACACCACTCATAAAGTAGCAATTATTTTTATTGTCAAGTCTAGAACATTCTACAGAAATGTCTATAAAACTATCACTTTGGAGAGCCAAGAAAATAGATCAATCCAATGTGTCCATACAGCCTCACAAGGCAACGTTTTGGTGTTATAACAAACGCCCAAACCATAATCATCTTTTCTTATATCCGCCCAGAATAGTGTAGTATAATTTAATCTAAAAAAACAACTACCTTCGTTTTCTCTATATATATTTTGACGACGGCACCAAAGGATCAGCATTAGCTTACATAGAAGCGTTTACATCCATGTAAGCTTTCATTCTCATGCGCATATCACTCATCAAAATTACAACTAAGTGAATAATAACTTTCTTAATCTTCTGCTGACTAACTTATTATTGGCCGAACCCTCAGGTTAAATACCTACCAAAAACGAACACACCACAAGTTGCAACGCTTTCCAACACTTTTCTGGAAATCAATATTTATTGTCACGTTATTTGATGGTTGTTGTCTTTTTCTTTGCTTTAGCTACCCGTAGGACCCTTTTAAAATAATTCAAGACACGACAATCACATTCAGGATTCATTATTCCTAACCACCGTTTTCTCTTTTTATTTGTTCTCTAAAGAATTGCCGTTTATTTTCAGGCCGTTGACGTTGGCGGTTCCATGTTTGTGCATGCCTTTGGTGCCTACTTTGGTCTCACTGTCAGTCGCGTCTTGCACAATCCCGAAGTTGAAGAATCCAAGAAAGAAGGCGCTGTCTACCATTCCGACATCTTTGCTATGATTGGTAAGTGCTACACGGTTTTATACAGAAATCATTATTTCTTTCATTTCGTATTAATTGGATGATTCTATTGTTAGCATTGGTTTCCCCGATACTTTTCTAGTTAGAATTCTTTCTGGAAATACGCCGGGTACTTATGGGACGGACTACGTGAAGGTTGTCAACATCCTAAGTGAATGTGTTTCTGTGGGACGAACTGGATTCGAACTTGGCACACCCAGGTCGTCAGTCCGTGTCGTTAACTATTTAGACACAGTCACCTTCGAATACAGAAATAAAAGGATATGGTTGTTTGCTTGAAAGAATTGCTTATAAATAAGTGCGTAGGTATTTATTAAGGCTGTATGTAAAGGTGGAAAATATTTTGATATTTCGAGAGAAACACTCACCTTCTCGAAAAACAAACGTTCTTTCGTATAAAAAGAAGAAACATCCAAGATGGCTGCTATATATAGGACGCCAGGTTCGCAGAACATATAGGTTCAGCAGAATATTGTTCATAAAATAATTTATAAACAAATAAAATATGTTTTCTCTTATTATTTATACTTTTTTATTATATTATTTTATCTATTTGTTTTATAAAATAAAAATGTTATATACACTTTTTTTTAACTCTTCTATGTTTTTAGTCATGCCTCCCAGCAACGCCGGGTAGCCCTGCTAATACAGGGTGGGCCAAAATAAGGGTCCTATCTTTAAATTTGAATAACTTGAATTTGAATAACTTCCACAAAATAAAAGTTAAACTCACCAAACTTTATGTGTGTGTAGACTGACCTTTCCGAGATTTTTTGAAATAAACAAAACAAATTTTAGCCGAAAAACACTTCTTAAAACTTACAAAAACTAAAGTATTGTTTTTTACACTGTTTTGAGTTTTTTAAGCAAAAATAATGTTTTCTAAATGAGGGTACGTTCCTTAGGGCTAATACGGCTCATGCTTGCTTCGGAAGGGGTCCTTTACTTATTCTAAAAAAAAAATTTTTTAAATCAATAAATAAAAAAGTTATGAATTTTTAAAAATAGGACCCTTATTTTTGCCCACCCTGTATTATACTAAAACAATAATTATCAATTTTTGATATTAGAAACATTAAAATATGAAGACAGATTTTTATTCAGAATGTGGACGTACTTTTGGTTACAGACTAAACTCTATTATAGGCAGACAAAGATTATTGACGCCATGTTTATTAATGTTTTACATTAATAAGTAATAGTCCGAATAACGTGTTTCTTTTTCTTTTTTTGCAGGCACTTTGTTTTTGTGGTTATTTTGGCCGAGTTTCAACAGCGCCCTTGCCCACGGCGATGACCGTGAACGCGCAATCATCAACACTTACTACGCTTTGGCCGCCAGCTGTGTCGTTACCTACGCTGTCTCTTCGTTGCTCGATGGAAAACGTCGCTTTGATATGGTCAGTTCAATTTGCGATAAACTTCGTCATCTTAGATTCAACAAGCCGTGTGTGCGTGGTCCCCCTCTGTATGTGATTCGATGTGGCGAGTGTAAAATGCAATAAATTTGGGCAATTTGGGGCATTTTTGACCCCTCTTTGACCCCCGGGGGACGTGAACCAGAAATTTTCTGAGGTCAGGGATGCTCATTCTATATCCAGAAAAATTGCCTCTATATTTTGGCCAAGTTTCAGAAAAATTGAATGGATGGATCAAACGTTATGGGAGAAAAGGGTCATTTTTTGCCATTTGGGTTTTTTTTACCCCCTAGAGGCGCGAACCAGATTATTTCCAAGGTCAGCGATACTTATTTTCTATTAGGAACAATTTCCTCCACATTTTGGCCAAGTTTAAGAGAAATTGAATGGATGGATGAAAAGTTATGGGGCAAAAAATGTCATTTTTTGCCATTTCGGGGCCTTTTGACCCCCTGGGGGCTAACCAGATTTTTTTTTAAATCGGAGAATGTCATTCTCTAACCTGACCAAAGTTACAACTTCATGCAAAATTTCAGAGAAATTCAATGGATGGTTGCGGAGAAAAATCCGGACGGACGGACGGACGGACGGACATGCCTCAAAACATAAGTCCCCCGATTTTAAAAATCGAGGGACCAAAAAGTTATATCTGCAATACTCGCTTATTTTGAATCATGGTCCATACATAACAGGTTCTAACTGCTTAAGAGTCCCCAATTGCTGCTATCCAGTACTTGGTCATCAATCATTTAGTACGTAGTATAGAAAGAATTTTAAAAACGTCATTCTTATGAGTAGGACCCGTGGAAAGTCCACGCTTAGTTAAAGAAAGAAATGTTTTTAATGTTATCATTTATTATTGTTATATCGTTAGAATAACAATAAGTAAATAAGAAACCCAAGACAAGAATTAAAAGGAATAGGAATTGTATTAAGAATACTGAATTACAATAAGTTGGTCGCCATTACCGGCTCTAGGCTGACGTGCTAAGCGGTTCTCCTTGGTAAGGGAAAAGGTGTCGACTGCATAGTGACCTGACGAATCCATCCTGTCACTATAAGTGAATCCGGATCAGTCCACACAATTATATACAAGAACGAAATGTGACCCGTTCGGTTACACATTCGTCTAGGGTTAGATTTTTGAATCAGGAAAAAGTGAGTTTCCAAAGCCAGTTATATGAAATAAAAAATAAAAGAACAAAATCCAAAATGAGTGTATTTTTCTTGCCCACCCTCTCTCTCTAATATATATATATATATATATATATATATATATATATATATAACAAGCCGCGCGTGCATGGTCCCCCTTTGTATGTGACTCGATGTGGCGAGTGTAAAATGCAATAAATTTGGGCAATTTGGGGCATTTTTGACCCCCTCTTTGACCCCCGGGGGACGCGAACCAGAATTTTTCTGAGGTCAAGGATGCTCATTTTATATACAAAACAATTGCTTCTACATTTTGGCCAAGTTTCAGAAAAATTGAATGGATGGATCAAACGTTATGGGAGAAAAGAGTCATTCTTTGCCATTTTAGGGGGCTTTTGACCACCTGGGGCGCGAAGCAGATTTTTTACAATGTCAGTGATACTTATTTTCTAGTAAGAACAATTGTCTCCACATTTTGGCCAAGTTTCAGAGAAATTAAATGGATGGATGAAATATTATGGGGCAAAAAATGTCATTTTTTTGCCATTTCGGGGCCTTTTGACCCCCTGGGGGGGCTAATCAGATAATTTTTCAAAAATCGAAGAATGTCACTTTCTTAGCTGACCAAAGTTACAACTTCATGCAAAATTTCAGAGAAATTCAATGGATGGTTGCGGAGAAAAATCCGGACGGACGGACGGACGGAAATGCTTCAAAACATAAGTCCCCCGATGTTATAAATATATATATATGTGTGTGTGTGAATATATATGTGAATATATATATGTGTGTGTGTGTGTGTGTGTGTGTGTGTGTGTGTGTGAATAGCAATATCTCTATGCTGATGAGTCCCGATTATTAAGGACGAAACGTATACGTACATAGATAATAAACAATAACAGATATATATATATATATATATATATATATATATATATATATATATATATATATATATATATCAAGGGCTACACACCATTGCCTGAAGGCATCGATAACAAAATATATAAGTTAAAACTCTCTCTCTCTCTCTCTCTCTCTCTATCTATCTCTCTCTCTCTTTCTCGCCACTTCTGTCTTTCTCTTAAAAACGAAGAAAGCCGCAAGAAAAAGAATGCTAACTAGCTGACTATTTGACCTTAGTGTCGGTTTAGTTTTTAAAGACAAAATCAAAATGTACAATGAATGAGTAAAACAAAATGTGCCTAGTGTGTGTCATGACGCTATTTTGCTTTACGAGTCCGCTCCATCCTAGCAATATAAGCTGACTACATAGAAGTGTCGGGTGTTTCGTCTCGAATCCTGTTGATTCAATTAACAGCAATAAAATCTCTTCCAGCTGAACCAATTTCCTTTTTACAGCCAAAGAAATTTTTGTTTTATTTTATTTTTTTCAAGTTGATTATTCTATCAATGGCAGTCAATTAGCAAAAGCAATACCAAGAATACAACAACGATTCATTAACAATTATAATAACAATTAAATAATGATTAAAGATAATATTAAATAACGGAATAATTACACGCTTTGGTTGGTCGTATTATGAATCTTGTAATGGCAAATGAAGAATTTTCCAGTTACTTAGATAATTAAGTAGGTTGGACTCAGTAGCTATTTATGATATAGAAACCATATGTGAGAAGAACAGTGCGTCATTTAACTATGATAAGTAGGTGGTTGGCTCCAGTTTCGTTAATCAGAATCCAAAAGTAATATATATATATATATATATATATATATATATATAATATTTGTTTGGTTTATTATCTATGTACATATACGTTTCGTCCTATATAATCGGGACTAATCAGCATAGAGATATGACTATTCACTACTGTTCATGCGATTTGAAACCCCGGATTCCGAGTATTTTTTGCAACTTGAATCCCGACGTCTAGAACCACACGGCCAACGCTGAATAGCGAATAAATAGTGATAATTTTAACACTTTATCCGGCGGTTTGACGTCATAAAAGCGTTCTACTTAATGATAGGAACGATGCACACACACACACACACACATATATATTTATATATATATATATATATATATATATATATATATATATATATATATTATACCTATATATATTATATATATATATATTTTATATATATATATGTTTTATATATATATATATATTTTATATATATTATATATATATATATATATAAATATATATATATATATATATATATATATATATATATATATATATATATATATATATATATATATATTTTATATATATATATATAAATATATATATATATATATATATATATATTATATATAAATATATATATATATATATATATATATATTTATGTGTGTGTGTGTATACGAGAAAAATACCAGTCTCAAGGCAGGTAAAATCAATTCCCCGAACGGAAGAGTTTTGCACCACTTTTACCAAGATGTTTAACATATGATACTAAAAGTTTAATCTAGAATCCATATTCTAATTTTGATCAACATCCATTGTATGATTTTGATTCTAGTCTCAAAATTAAGGCTTATGCTTAAGTGGTATTAAGAATAAATTTAAATTAAGGGAATTTTCTTATTTGGTGTCTAATGACTATGGATCAAATTCAATGCAAATCTGAAATATTTCAATTTTCAAATGGGGGGTTATGCCCGTATTATGCCCCCTAAAACTCCAAAGAAATTGATATTTGCGGAATATTTATTAATTGATGTGCAATATCTATTGTTAAAATTTATGAAAAGTCGGAGGTTTTTGAATTTTCACGAACCGCTTCCACTCTCTTTTTAACCCGCTTTACATAAAACTAAATATAGCCCATATTTGAACCCCTTACGCATAACAGCTGCGTTCCCAAATTTATAATGATCGGTTAATTAGTTTATGAGTGAATATTGTATACGTAAAGTTAGTTATGAGTATATGTTTATATATTTTTATGTGTAGCTACTTGAATTTGTTTAAGTATGTTCTGAATTTTCACGCAAACGCTGAAATTAATATAAAATCACAGTATGATATAGCTCTGATCTTTAATTTCATATATATATATATATATATATATATATATATATATATATATATATATATATAAACACTAACTGTACCTACTCGATGTTGCCCGGGATTAATTGGTTTCACTTTTATTTTAATTAAAGAGAAGAAAATGATTAAAAAATGCTCAATAGTAACTCAAATAATGTAAGGGAGATAAGTCATGTTTTAAGCTGCAAAGATTTACTTGCCTTACATTATTGGAGTCATCAATTATAAGTTCTGCTATTGTAACAATCTTCCTATTTTTCATGTAAAAAAAGAATTAAAAAAGCAAAATTGTGTCATGTGCTATGGGCAGGGGGAGATAGAGTCTGTCATCCAATTTTAGGCAAGGCCGAATTTTTGTTTGTGTTCTGTAAAACAAAATATTACAATAGAAATAGTTGTTATATATATATATATATATATATATATATATATATATATATATATATATATATATATCCTTCCCGTCATACAAATTTTAGTGAGTAAAAGAACTACAAATTACCAAGTATATAGGGTAATTGAGAAAGCAAATAGCAAGTGAGACAACCCTCGCCTTCAATCTATGTCCATAATGAGACGTTTTCTTCCTATTTTTCTTTCGGCTTTTTATACCGATTTATACATTTTTTGCGATGAATAATTTCATTAGCTAATAGCTAATTATTTTGTTTTTTAAAGAGTTCATGTATGTCTGAAGCAGAGACAGAAGTTTTTTGTACCCACTATTGTTGTATTGTAGAAAAGATTGTGAATTTTATTAACGATTCCATGGGTATCATTAGTGGATCAACCTGTAACATTGAAATTATGGATGTAGGAAGCTGGGTTTTTTTTCTTGTGAGGTTACGACCCCTTTAGAGAGCCTAATGTTACATAGCATCGTTGTGTCCGCTCGATCATCTAGTGGGTGTGGGGTTGAACAGTCTTGAAGCTGGACTTTGAACAAATGATAATGGCTTTTATCCCACGAAATTTGTTAAATCTGAAATAGTCAAAGAAATAAATAATTATTTTTGTTAGACGAAGCAAAATAAATCAACTCAGATAATTTTAGAATTTAGATTTATTTGGGGGTTTTTTAATAATAAGACGGCATGGTTGGGGAGAAGGAGAGACAACCTCAGTTTGTTTTAATTACTCTTAAAAGACCGTATTTTACGGCTACTTCTACCCGCTTCCAATTGCTTTCTTCTTACTTAGAAAATCTTTTCTACCCTTTTCGATGACGTCACCCCTCGAGTGATTCACACCTCATTCAATTTCTTTTTGTTCACATATTTTGTCTAATCTGACCTTCTAACCTCGCCAGATAACCACCTGCTAAGTTTGCTATAGAACTGTTTTATTATTAGTACATGATTACTACTACTACTACTACTGCTACTACTACACTCAATTTATTACCATTATTCTTTTTTTATTGTGGTTTATTATTGTTTATTATTATTATTATTATTATTATTATTATTATTATTACTACTACTACTACTACACTCCATTTATTACCATTATTATTTATTATTATTATTATTATTATTATTATTATTATTATTATTATTATTATTATTATTATTATTATTATTATTATTATTATTATTATTATTATTATTATTATTATTATTATTATTATTATTATTATTATTATTATTATTATTATTATTATTATTATTATTATTATTATTATTATTATTATTATTATTATTATTATTATTATTATTATTATTATTATTATTATTATTATTATTATTATTATTATTATTATTATTATTATTATTATTATTATTATTATTATTATTATTATTATTATTATTATTATTATTATTATTATTATTATTATTATTATTATTATTATTATTACAAACTTAAAATAACATTTATTCCACGCTAGCTCAAATATTTTTCAAATACAACACGTAGAATGATCGGAATTATGTCAAAATATTGAGAATCTATTTAAAATTGTTTAATTGGACTATATAAGTAAAAAAAAAAAAGATAAATATTGACCTTTTAAAGCAATCTGCATTCTTCATCGTGCATGCGTTTCTGAATGTTTAGCCATGTCATTCTCTACGGCGACCCCGTTGATGCATGAAGGGAACCACCTGCCTCTCGAGATAAACAGTGAAAACTTAATTCCCACAATGACCGACCCTTTTTATTTATTTCTATATTTTTGGCGACAAAGAGGCGAGTTAATAAATTAATCTGTTTACAGAAACGCAATACAAATATCGTACGTGTTTGCCAATTGGCGCCTTCCGAATGTTCCTGTTCAACTTAGTTTTTTTTTGTTGTTTTTTTTTTTTTTCAATCTGTAATGAGAACAGACGATCTTTTGAGCTTGACTAAGCTTTACCCAAATGCAATGTCTCACCATTGACTACGAAACAGATCCGGCCTTATTTAATCGAAAAGTAGTCAAGGGAAGATAACTGCGATTGTCTTCAACGCAAACTGAATAAACATAAACGAAATATTTTTTTTTTTAAATTAAGAAAAAAAAATATTTCTAATGCGATTACCGTACGAATAAGGAGCGTTTACAATGGCGTTATTGTTGTTTAAAAAATATTCGCGCGTTTCTCTTGTGGGTGGGATTGAATGGTAGACTTTGGTCGATAACTCGGCCTTTTGGCTAAGATCAAAGTGTAATATCTGTTCCGATGGATACTGCACCCGATAGACTGGTATTGTCTTGGCCTTCGAGGCTTGATTTACGCCGGTCTATGGGTCTGTCCTGTGCAGTTCTAGGAGGTCCACCCTCCCAGGCTTTGCCTCCCCTCTTTGGGGAGGAGTAAGTTTATTGCTTACTGTCTGAGGCGCCCCTACCGGAGAATGCCGACGGGGCTGCCCAGGCAATTTTTAATGACCAGAGTGCTCAACTTCTCGAGTGCTGGTTTTTCTAATCCCACTTTCCCGACCTTGTGTCACATCTTACCTTGTGGGAGGTAGATAAATAAAACTTATCCTACCGCGTTGCCCACTGTTTATGTATATTTAAAATGTGTTAATTATTTTCTTCTGCTTTGTGGCTTATTTAAGTTTTTCTTTTAAACTTTTTTGTTGGGGGGGGGGGGGGAACAACTGAAAATGGTAAGATTCTGTAAAGTGTACAGATGGTTAACTCACTCATCCCCATTATAATCATATACCGTTATGGAGACGAATATTTACACCATGGTCCTCGATATATATTTTCGTGCTTTAACTATGATACACCCTATCAGATGTCAGGTCCCCTAAAATCAATAGAACCAAAAGACAGAAATCAATAGAACCAAAAGACAGAAATCAATAGAACCAAAAGACAGAAATCAATAGAACCAAAAGACAGAAATCAATAAAACCAAAAGACAGAAATCAATAGAATTAAAAGACAGAAATCAATAGAACACAAAGACAGAAATCAATAGAACCAAAAGACAGAAATCAATAGAACCAAAAGAGAGAAATCAATAGAACCAAAAGACAGAAATCAATAGAACCAAAAGATAGAAATCAATAGAACCAAAAGACAGAAATCAATAGAACCAAAAGACAGAAATCAATAGAACCAAAAGACAGAAATCAATAGAAGCAAAAGACAGAAATCAATAGAACTAAAAGACAGAAATCAATAGAACCAAAAGACAGAAATCAATAGGACCAAAAGACAGAAATCAATAGAACCAAAAGACAGAAATCAATAGAACCAAAAGAGAGAAATCAATAGAACCAAAAGACAGAAATCAATAGAACCAAAAGATAGAAATCAATAGAACCAAAAGACAGAAATCAATAGAACCAAAAGACAGAAATCAATAGAACCAAAAGACAGAAATCAATAGAAGCAAAAGACAGAAATCAATAGAACTAAAAGACAGAAATCAATAGAACCAAAAGACAGAAATCAATAGGACCAAAAGACAGAAATCAATAGAACCAAAAGACAGAAATCAATAGAACCAAAAGACAGAAATCAATAGAACTAAAAGACAGAAATCAATAGAACCAAAAGACAGAAATCAATAGAACCAAAAGACAGAAATCAATAGGACCAAAGACAGAAATCAATAGAACCAAAAGACAGAAATCAATAGAACCAAAAGACAGAAATCAATAGAACAAAAAGACAGAAATCAATAGAACCAAAAGACAGAAATCAATAGAACCAAAAGACAGAAATCAATAGAACCAAAAGAGAGAAATCAATAGAACCAGAAGACAGAAATCAATAGAACCAAAAGATAGAAATCAATAGAACCAAAAGACAGAAATCAATAGGACCAAAGACAGAAATCAATAGAACCAGAAGACAGAAATCAATAGAACCAAAAGACAGAAATCAATAGAACCAAAAGACAGAAATCAATAGGACCAAAGACAGAAATCAATAGAACCAAAAGACAGAAATCAATAGAACCAAAAGACGGAAATCAATAGAACAAAAAGACAGAAATCAATAGAACCAAAAGACAGAAATCAATAGAACCAAAAGACAGAAATCAATAGAACCAAAAGAGAGAAATCAATAGAACCAGAAGACAGAAATCAATAGAACCAAAAGATATAAATCAATAGAACCAAAAGACAGAAATCAATAGAACCAAAAGACAGAAATCAATAGAACCAAAAGACAGAAATCAATAGAACCAAAAGACAGAAATCAATAGAACCAAAAGACTGAAATCAATAGAACCAAAAGACAGAAATCAATAGAAGCAAAAGACAGAAATCAATAGAACCAAAAGACAGAAATCAATAGAACCAAAAGACAGAAATCAATAGGACCAAAAGACAGAAATCAATAGGACCAAAAGACAGAAATCAATAGAACCAAAAGACAGAAATCAATAGAACCAAAAGACAGAAATCAATAGAACCAAAAGACAGAAATCAATAGAACCAAAAGACAGAAATCAATAGAACCAAAAGACAGAAATCAATAGAACCAAAAGACAGAAATCAATAGAACCAAAAGACAGAAATCAATAGAACCAAAAGACTGAAATCAATAGAACCAAAAGACAGAAATCAATAGGACCAAAAGACAGAAATCAATAGAACCAAAAGACAGAAATCAATAGAACCAAAAGACTGAAATCAATAGAACCAAAAGACAGAAATCAATAGAAGCAAAAGACAGAAATCAATAGAACCAAAAGACAGAAATCAATAGAACCAAAAGACAGAAATCAATAGGACCAAAAGACAGAAATCAATAGGACCAAAAGACAGAAATCAATAGAACCAAAAGACAGAAATCAATAGAACCAAAAGACAGAAATCAATAGAACCAAAAGACAGAAATCAATAGAACCAAAAGACAGAAATCAATAGAACCAAAAGACAGAAATCAATAGAACCAAAAGACAGAAATCAATAGAACCAAAAGACAGAAATCAATAGAACCAAAAGACAGAAATCAATAGGACCAAAAGACAGAAATCAATAGGACCAAAAGACAGAAATCAATAGGACCAAAAGACAGAAATCAATAGAACCAAAAGATAGAAATCAATAGAACCAAAAGACAGAAATCAATAGAACCAAAAGACAGAAATCAATAGAACCAAAAGACAGAAATCAATAGAATCAAAAGACAGAAATCAATAGAAC
This sequence comes from Sepiola atlantica, assembly GCA_963556195.1. NCBI lineage: Eukaryota > Metazoa > Mollusca > Cephalopoda > Sepiida > Sepiolidae > Sepiola > Sepiola atlantica. Next base: position 18,560,988 of record OY744543.1, read on the forward strand.
CAAAAGACAGAAATCAATAGAACCAAAAGACAGAAATCAATAGAACCAAAAGACTGAAATCAATAGAACCAAAAGACAGAAATCAATAGGACCAAAAGACAGAAATCAATAGAACCAAAAGACAGAAATCAATAGAAGCAAAAGACAGAAATCAATAGAACCAAAAGACAGAAATCAATAGAACCAAAAGACAGAAATCAATAGAACCAAAAGACAGAAATCGATAGAACCAAAAGACAGAAATCAATAGAATCAAAAGACAGAAATCAATAGAACCAAAAGACAGAAATCAATAGGACCAAAAGACAGAAATCAATAGAACCAAAAGACAGAAATCAATAGAACCAAAAGACAGTAATCAATCGAACCAAATGTCAGAAATCAATAGAACCAAAAGACATAAATCAATAGAACCAACAGACAGAAATCAATAGAACCAAAAGACAGAAATCAATAGAACCAAAAGACAGAAATCAATAGAACCAAAAGACAGAAATCAATAGAACCAAAAGACAGAAATCAATAGAACCAAAAGACAGAAATCAATAGAACCAAAAGACAGAAATCAATAGAATCAAAAGACAGATATCAATAGAAACAAAAGACAGAAATTAATAGGACCAAAAGACAGAAATCAATAGAATCAAAAGACAGAAACCAATAGAAACAAAAGACAGAAATCTATAGGACCAAAAGACAGAAATCAATAGAACCAAAAGACAGAAATCAATAGAACCAAAAGACAGAAATCAATAGAACCAAAAGACAGAAATCAATAGAACCAAAAGACAGAAATCAATAAAACCAAAAGACAGAAATCAATAGAATTAAAAGACAGAAATCAATAGAACACAAAGACAGAAATCAATAGAACCAAAAGACAGAAATCAATAGAACCAAAAGAGAGAAATCAATAGAACCAAAAGACAGAAATCAATAGAACCAAAAGATAGAAATCAATAGAACCAAAAGACAGAAATCAATAGAACCAAAAGACAGAAATCAATAGAACCAAAAGACAGAAATCAATAGAAGCAAAAGACAGAAATCAATAGAACTAAAAGACAGAAATCAATAGAACCAAAAGACAGAAATCAATAGGACCAAAAGACAGAAATCAATAGAACCAAAAGACAGAAATCAATAGAACCAAAAGAGAGAAATCAATAGAACCAAAAGACAGAAATCAATAGAACCAAAAGATAGAAATCAATAGAACCAAAAGACAGAAATCAATAGAACCAAAAGACAGAAATCAATAGAACCAAAAGACAGAAATCAATAGAAGCAAAAGACAGAAATCAATAGAACTAAAAGACAGAAATCAATAGAACCAAAAGACAGAAATCAATAGGACCAAAAGACAGAAATCAATAGAACCAAAAGACAGAAATCAATAGAACCAAAAGACAGAAATCAATAGAACTAAAAGACAGAAATCAATAGAACCAAAAGACAGAAATCAATAGAACCAAAAGACAGAAATCAATAGGACCAAAGACAGAAATCAATAGAACCAAAAGACAGAAATCAATAGAACCAAAAGACAGAAATCAATAGAACAAAAAGACAGAAATCAATAGAACCAAAAGACGGAAATCAATAGAACCAAAAGACAGAAATCAATAGAACCAAAAGAGAGAAATCAATAGAACCAGAAGACAGAAATCAATAGAACCAAAAGATAGAAATCAATAGAACCAAAAGACAGAAATCAATAGGACCAAAGACAGAAATCAATAGAACCAGAAGACAGAAATCAATAGAACCAAAAGACAGAAATCAATAGAACCAAAAGACAGAAATCAATAGAACCAAAAGACAGAAATCAATAGAACCAAAAGACGGAAATCAATAGAACAAAAAGACAGAAATCAATAGAACCAAAAGACAGAAATCAATAGAACCAAAAGACAGAAATCAATAGAACCAAAAGAGAGAAATCAATAGAACCAGAAGACAGAAATCAATAGAACCAAAAGATATAAATCAATAGAACCAAAAGACAGAAATCAATAGAACCAAAAGACAGAAATCAATAGAACCAAAAGACAGAAATCAATAGAACCAAAAGACAGAAATCAATAGAACCAAAAGACTGAAATCAATAGAACCAAAAGACAGAAATCAATAGAAGCAAAAGACAGAAATCAATAGAACCAAAAGACAGAAATCAATAGAACCAAAAGACAGAAATCAATAGGACCAAAAGACAGAAATCAATAGGACCAAAAGACAGAAATCAATAGAACCAAAAGACAGAAATCAATAGAACCAAAAGACAGAAATCAATAGAACCAAAAGACAGAAATCAATAGAACCAAAAGACAGAAATCAATAGGACCAAAGACAGAAATCAATAGAACCAGAAGACAGAAATCAATAGAACCAAAAGACAGAAATCAATAGAACCAAAAGACAGAAATCAATAGAACCAAAAGACAGAAATCAATAGAACCAAAAGACGGAAATCAATAGAACAAAAAGACAGAAATCAATAGAACCAAAAGACAGAAATCAATAGAACCAAAAGACAGAAATCAATAGAACCAAAAGAGAGAAATCAATAGAACCAGAAGACAGAAATCAATAGAACCAAAAGATATAAATCAATAGAACCAAAAGACAGAAATCAATAGAACCAAAAGACAGAAATCAATAGAACCAAAAGACAGAAATCAATAGAACCAAAAGACAGAAATCAATAGAACCAAAAGACTGAAATCAATAGAACCAAAAGACAGAAATCAATAGAAGCAAAAGACAGAAATCAATAGAACCAAAAGACAGAAATCAATAGAACCAAAAGACAGAAATCAATAGGACCAAAAGACAGAAATCAATAGGACCAAAAGACAGAAATCAATAGAACCAAAAGACAGAAATCAATAGAACCAAAAGACAGAAATCAATAGAACCAAAAGACAGAAATCAATAGAACCAAAAGACAGAAATCAATAGAACCAAAAGACAGAAATCAATAGAACCAAAAGACAGAAATCAATAGAACCAAAAGACAGAAATCAATAGAACCAAAAGACTGAAATCAATAGAACCAAAAGACAGAAATCAATAGGACCAAAAGACAGAAATCAATAGAACCAAAAGACAGAAATCAATAGAACCAAAAGACTGAAATCAATAGAACCAAAAGACAGAAATCAATAGGACCAAAAGACAGAAATCAATAGAACCAAAAGACAGAAATCAATAGAACCAAAAGACAGAAATCAATAGGACCAAAAGACAGAAATCAATAGGACCAAAAGACAGAAATCAATAGAACCAAAAGACAGAAATCAATAGAACCAAAAGACAGAAATCAATAGAACCAAAAGACAGAAATCAATAGAACCAAAAGACAGAAATCAATAGAACCAAAAGACAGAAATCAATAGAACCAAAAGACAGAAATCAATAGAACCAAAAGACAGAAATCAATAGAACCAAAAGACAGAAATCAATAGGACCAAAAGACAGAAATCAATAGGACCAAAAGACAGAAATCAATAGGACCAAAAGACAGAAATCAATAGAACCAAAAGATAGAAATCAATAGAACCAAAAGACAGAAATCAATAGAACCAAAAGACAGAAATCAATAGAACCAAAAGACAGAAATCAATAGAATCAAAAGACAGAAATCAATAGAACCAAAAGACAGAAATCAATAGAACCAAAAGACAGAAATCAATAGAACCAAAAGACTGAAATCAATAGAACCAAAAGACAGAAATCAATAGGACCAAAAGACAGAAATCAATAGAACCAAAAGACAGAAATCAATAGAACCAAAAGACAGAAATCAATAGGACCAAAAGACAGAAATCAATAGGACCAAAAGACAGAAATCAATAGGACCAAAAGACAGAAATCAATAGAACCAAAAGACTGAAATCAATAGAACCAAAAGACAGAAATCAATAGAAGCAAAAGACAGAAATCAATAGAACCAAAAGACAGAAATCAATAGAACCAAAAGACAGAAATCAATAGAACCAAAAGACAGAAATCAATAGAACCAAAAGACGGAAATCAATAGAACAAAAAGACAGAAATCAATAGAACCAAAAGACAGAAATCAATAGAACCAAAAGACAGAAATCAATAGAACCAAAAGAGAGAAATCAATAGAACCAGAAGACAGAAATCAATAGAACCAAAAGATATAAATCAATAGAACCAAAAGACAGAAATCAATAGAACCAAAAGACAGAAATCAATAGAACCAAAAGACAGAAATCAATAGAACCAAAAGACAGAAATCAATAGAACCAAAAGACTGAAATCAATAGAACCAAAAGACAGAAATCAATAGAAGCAAAAGACAGAAATCAATAGAACCAAAAGACAGAAATCAATAGAACCAAAAGACAGAAATCAATAGGACCAAAAGACAGAAATCAATAGGACCAAAAGACAGAAATCAATAGAACCAAAAGACAGAAATCAATAGAACCAAAAGACAGAAATCAATAGAACCAAAAGACAGAAATCAATAGAACCAAAAGACAGAAATCAATAGGACCAAAGACAGAAATCAATAGAACCAGAAGACAGAAATCAATAGAACCAAAAGACAGAAATCAATAGAACCAAAAGACAGAAATCAATAGAACCAAAAGACAGAAATCAATAGAACCAAAAGACGGAAATCAATAGAACAAAAAGACAGAAATCAATAGAACCAAAAGACAGAAATCAATAGAACCAAAAGACAGAAATCAATAGAACCAAAAGAGAGAAATCAATAGAACCAGAAGACAGAAATCAATAGAACCAAAAGATATAAATCAATAGAACCAAAAGACAGAAATCAATAGAACCAAAAGACAGAAATCAATAGAACCAAAAGACAGAAATCAATAGAACCAAAAGACAGAAATCAATAGAACCAAAAGACTGAAATCAATAGAACCAAAAGACAGAAATCAATAGAAGCAAAAGACAGAAATCAATAGAACCAAAAGACAGAAATCAATAGAACCAAAAGACAGAAATCAATAGGACCAAAAGACAGAAATCAATAGGACCAAAAGACAGAAATCAATAGAACCAAAAGACAGAAATCAATAGAACCAAAAGACAGAAATCAATAGAACCAAAAGACAGAAATCAATAGAACCAAAAGACAGAAATCAATAGAACCAAAAGACAGAAATCAATAGAACCAAAAGACAGAAATCAATAGAACCAAAAGACAGAAATCAATAGAACCAAAAGACTGAAATCAATAGAACCAAAAGACAGAAATCAATAGGACCAAAAGACAGAAATCAATAGAACCAAAAGACAGAAATCAATAGAACCAAAAGACTGAAATCAATAGAACCAAAAGACAGAAATCAATAGGACCAAAAGACAGAAATCAATAGAACCAAAAGACAGAAATCAATAGAACCAAAAGACAGAAATCAATAGGACCAAAAGACAGAAATCAATAGGACCAAAAGACAGAAATCAATAGAACCAAAAGACAGAAATCAATAGAACCAAAAGACAGAAATCAATAGAACCAAAAGACAGAAATCAATAGAACCAAAAGACAGAAATCAATAGAACCAAAAGACAGAAATCAATAGAACCAAAAGACAGAAATCAATAGAACCAAAAGACAGAAATCAATAGAACCAAAAGACAGAAATCAATAGGACCAAAAGACAGAAATCAATAGGACCAAAAGACAGAAATCAATAGGACCAAAAGACAGAAATCAATAGAACCAAAAGATAGAAATCAATAGAACCAAAAGACAGAAATCAATAGAACCAAAAGACAGAAATCAATAGAACCAAAAGACAGAAATCAATAGAATCAAAAGACAGAAATCAATAGAACCAAAAGACAGAAATCAATAGAACCAAAAGACAGAAATCAATAGAACCAAAAGACTGAAATCAATAGAACCAAAAGACAGAAATCAATAGGACCAAAAGACAGAAATCAATAGAACCAAAAGACAGAAATCAATAGAACCAAAAGACAGAAATCAATAGGACCAAAAGACAGAAATCAATAGGACCAAAAGACAGAAATCAATAGGACCAAAAGACAGAAATCAATAGAACCAAAAGACTGAAATCAATAGAACCAAAAGACAGAAATCAATAGAAGCAAAAGACAGAAATCAATAGAACCAAAAGACAGAAATCAATAGAACCAAAAGACAGAAATCAATAGAACCAAAAGACAGAAATCGATAGAACCAAAAGACAGAAATCAATAGAATCAAAAGACAGAAATCAATAGAACCAAAAGACAGAAATCAATAGGACCAAAAGACAGAAATCAATAGAACCAAAAGACAGAAATCAATAGAACCAAAAGACAGTAATCAATCGAACCAAATGTCAGAAATCAATAGAACCAAAAGACATAAATCAATAGAACCAACAGACAGAAATCAATAGAACCAAAAGACAGAAATCAATAGAACCAAAAGACAGAAATCAATAGAACCAAAAGACAGAAATCAATAGAACCAAAAGACAGAAATCAATAGAACCAAAAGACAGAAATCAATAGAACCAAAAGACAGAAATCAATAGAATCAAAAGACAGAAATCAATAGAAACAAAAGACAGAAATTAATAGGACCAAAAGACAGAAATCAATAGAATCAAAAGACAGAAACCAATAGAAACAAAAGACAGAAATCTATAGGACCAAAAGACAGAAATCAATAGAACCAAAAGACAGAAATCAATAGAACCAAAAGACAGAAATCAATAGAACCAAAAGACAGAAATCAATAGAACCAAAAGACAGAAATCAATAGAACCAAAAAACAGAAATCAATAGAACCAAAAGACAGAAATCAATAGAACCAAAAGACAGAAATCAATAGAACCAAAAGACAGAAATCAATAGAACCAAAAGACAGAAATCAATAGAACCAAAAGACAGAAATCAATAGAAACAAAAGACAGAAATCAATAGAACCAAAAGACAGAAATCAATAGAACCAAAAGACAGAAATCAATAGAACCAAAAGACAGAAATCAATAGAAGCAAAAGACAGAAATCAATAGAAATAAAAGACAGAAATCAATAGAACCAAAAGACAGAAATCAATAGGACCAAAAGACAGAAATCAATAGAACCAAAAGACAGAAATCAATAGAACCAAAAGACAGAAATCAATAGAACTAAAAGACAGAAATCAATAGAACCAAAAGACAGAAATCAATAGAACCAAAAGACAGAAATCAATAGGACCAAAGACAGAAATCAATAGAACCAAAAGACAGAAATCAATAGAACCAAAAGACAGAAATCAATAGAACAAAAAGACAGAAATCAATAGAACCAAAAGACAGAAATCAATAGAACCAAAAGACAGAAATCAATAGAACCAAAAGAGAGAAATCAATAGAACCAGAAGACAGAAATCAATAGAACCAAAAGATAGAAATCAATAGAACCAAAAGACAGAAATCAATAGGACCAAAGACAGAAATCAATAGAACCAGAAGACAGAAATCAATAGAACCAAAAGACAGAAATCAATAGAACCAAAAGACAGAAATCAATAGGACCAAAGACAGAAATCAATAGGACCAAAAGACAGAAATCAATAGAACCAAAAGACAGAAATCAATAGAACAAAAAGACAGAAATCAATAGAACCAAAAAACAGAAATCAATAGAACCAAAAGACAGAAATCAATAGAACCAAAAGAGAGAAATCAATAGAACCAGAAGACAGAAATCAATAGAACCAAAAGATAGAAATCAATAGAACCAAAAGACAGAAATCAATAGAACCAAAAGACAGAAATCAATAGAACCAAAAGACAGAAATCAATAGAACCAAAAGACAGAAATCAATAGAACCAAAAGACTGAAATCAATAGAACTAAAAGACAGAAATCAATAGAAGCAAAAGACAGAAATCAATAGAACCAAAAGACAGAAATCAATAGAACCAAAAGACAGAAATCAATAGGACCAAAAGACAGAAATCAATAGGACCAAAAGACAGAAATCAATAGGACCAAAAGACAGAAATCAATAGAACCAAAAGATAGAAATCAATAGAACCAAAAGACAGAAATCAATAGAACCAAAAGACAGAAATCAATAGAACCAAAAGACAGAAATCAATAGAACCAAAAGACAGAAATCAATAGAACCAAAAGACAGAAATCAATAGAACCAAAAGACTGAAATCAATAGAACCAAAAGACAGAAATCAATAGAAGCAAAAGACAGAAATCAATAGAACCAAAAGACAGAAATCAATAGAACCAAAAGACAGAAATCAATAGGACCAAAAGACAGAAATCAATAGGACCAAAAGACAGAAATCAATAGGACCAAAAGACAGAAATCAATAGAACCAAAAGACTGAAATCAATAGAACCAAAAGACAGAAATCAATAGAAGCAAAAGACAGAAATCAATAGAACCAAAAGACAGAAATCAATAGAACCAAAAGACAGAAATCAATAGAACCAAAAGACAGAAATCGATAGAACCAAAAGACAGAAATCAATAGAATCAAAAGACAGAAATCAATAGAACCAAAAGACAGAAATCAATAGGACCAAAAGACAGAAATCAATAGAACCAAAAGACAGAAATCAATAGAACCAAAAGACAGAAATCAATAGAACCAAATGTCAGAAATCAATAGAACCAAAAGACAGAAATCAATAGAACCAACAGACAGAAATCAATAGAACCAACAGACAGAAATCAATAGAACCAAAAGACAGAAATCAATAGAACCAAAAGACAGAAATCAATAGAACCAAAAGACAGAAATCAATAGAACCAAAAGACAGAAATCAATAGAACCAAAAGACAGAAATCAATAGAACCAAAAGACAGAAATCAATAGAACCAAAAGACAGAAATCAATAGAAACAAAAGACAGAAATCAATAGAAACAAAAGACAGAAATTAATAGGACCAAAAGACAGAAATCAATAGAATCAAAAGACAGAAACCAATAGAAACAAAAGACAGAAATCTATAGGACCAAAAGACAGAAATCAATAGAACCAAAAGACAGAAATCAATAGAACCAAAAGACAGAAATCAATAGAACCAAAAGACAGAAATCAATAGAACCAAAAGACAGAAATCAATAGAACCAAAAGACAGAAATCAATAGAACCAAAAGACAGAAATCAATAGAACCAAAAGACAGAAATCAATAGAACCAAAAGACAGAAATCAATAGAACCAAAAGACAGAAATCAATAAAACCAAAAGACAGAAATCAATAGAACCAAAAGACAGAAATCAATAGAACCAAAAGACAGAAATCAATAGAACCAAAAGACAGAAATCAATAGAACCAAAAGACAGAAATCAATAGAACCAAAAGACAGAAATCAATAGAACCAAAAGACAGAAATCAATAGAACCAAAAGACAGAAATCAATAGAAACAAAAGACAGAAATCAATAGAACCAAAAGACAGAAATCAATAGAACCAAAAGACAGAAATCAATAGAACCAAAAGACAGAAATCAATAGAAACAAAAGACAGAAATCAATAGAACCAAAAGACAGAAATCAATAGAACCAAAAGACAGAAATCAATAGAACCAAAAGACAGAAATCAATAGAACCAAAAGACAGAAATCAATAGAACCAAAAGACAGAAATCGATAGAACCAAAAGACAGAAATCGATAGAACCAAAAGACAGAAATCAATAGAACCAAAAGACAGAAATCAATAGAAACAAAAGACAGAAATCAATAGAACCAAAAGACAGAAATCAATAGAACCAAAAGACAGAAATCAATAGAACCAAAAGACAGAAATCAATAGAAACAAAAGACAGAAATCAATAGAACCAAAAGACAGAAATCAATAGAACCAAAAGACAGAAATCAATAGAACCAAAAGACAGAAATCAATAGAACCAAAAGACAGAAATCGATAGAACCAAAAGACAGAAATCAATAGAACCAAAAGACAGAAATCAATAGAAACAAAAGACAGAAATCAATAGAACCAAAAGACAGAAATCAATAGAACCAAAAGACAGAAATCAATAGAACCAAAAGACAGAAATCAATAGAACCAAAAGACAGAAATCAATAGAACCAGAAGACAGAAATCAATAGAACCAAAAGACAGAAATCAATAGAAACAAAAGACAGAAATCAATAGAACTAAAAGCAGAAATCGATATAACCAAAAGACGGAAATCAATAGAACCAAGAGACAGAAATCAATAGAACTAAAAGACAGAAATCAATAGCACCAAAAGACAGAAATCGATAAAACCAAAAGACAGAAATCAATAGAAACAAAAAACAGAAATCAATAGAACCAAAAGACAGAAATCAATAGAACCAAAAGACAGAAATCGATATAACCAAAAGACAGAAATCAATAGAACCAAAAGACGGAAATCAATTGAACCAAAAGACAGAAATCAATAGAAGCAAAAGACAGAAATCAATAGCACCAAAAGACAGAAATCGATAGAACCAAAAGACAGAAATCAATAGAACCAAAAGACAGAAATCAATAGAACTAAAAGACAGAAATCGATATAACCAAAAGACGGAAATCAATAGAACCAAAAGACAGAAATCAATAGAACCAGAAGACAGAAATCAATAGGACCAAAGACAGAAATCAATAGAACCAGAAGACAGAAATCAATAGAACCAAAAGACAGAAATCAATAGAACCAAAAGACAGAAATCAATAGGACCAAAGACAGAAATCAATAGGACCAAAAGACAGAAATCAATAGAACCAAAAGACAGAAATCAATAGAACAAAAAGACAGAAATCAATAGAACCAAAAAACAGAAATCAATAGAACCAAAAGACAGAAATCAATAGAACCAAAAGAGAGAAATCAATAGAACCAGAAGACAGAAATCAATAGAACCAAAAGATAGAAATCAATAGAACCAAAAGACAGAAATCAATAGAACCAAAAGACAGAAATCAATAGAACCAAAAGACAGAAATCAATAGAACCAAAAGACAGAAATCAATAGAACCAAAAGACTGAAATCAATAGAACTAAAAGACAGAAATCAATAGAAGCAAAAGACAGAAATCAATAGAACCAAAAGACAGAAATCAATAGAACCAAAAGACAGAAATCAATAGGACCAAAAGACAGAAATCAATAGGACCAAAAGACAGAAATCAATAGGACCAAAAGACAGAAATCAATAGAACCAAAAGATAGAAATCAATAGAACCAAAAGACAGAAATCAATAGAACCAAAAGACAGAAATCAATAGAACCAAAAGACAGAAATCAATAGAACCAAAAGACAGAAATCAATAGAACCAAAAGACAGAAATCAATAGAACCAAAAGACTGAAATCAATAGAACCAAAAGACAGAAATCAATAGAAGCAAAAGACAGAAATCAATAGAACCAAAAGACAGAAATCAATAGAACCAAAAGACAGAAATCAATAGGACCAAAAGACAGAAATCAATAGGACCAAAAGACAGAAATCAATAGGACCAAAAGACAGAAATCAATAGGACCAAAAGACAGAAATCAATAGAACCAAAAGATAGAAATCAATAGAACCAAAAGACAGAAATCAATAGAACCAAAAGACAGAAATCAATAGAACCAAAAGACAGAAATCAATAGAACCAAAAGACAGAAATCAATAGAACCAAAAGACAGAAATCAATAGAACCAAAAGACTGAAATCAATAGAACCAAAAGACAGAAATCAATAGAACCAAAAGACAGAAATCAATAGAACCAAAAGACTGAAATCAATAGAACCAAAAGACAGAAATCAATAGAAGCAAAAGACAGAAATCAATAGAACCAAAAGACAGAAATCAATAGAACCAAAAGACAGAAATCAATAGGACCAAAAGACAGAAATCAATAGGACCAAAAGACAGAAATCAATAGGACCAAAAGACAGAAATCAATAGAACCAAAAGACTGAAATCAATAGAACCAAAAGACAGAAATCAATAGAAGCAAAAGACAGAAATCAATAGAACCAAAAGACAGAAATCAATAGAACCAAAAGACAGAAATCAATAGAACCAAAAGACAGAAATCGATAGAACCAAAAGACAGAAATCAATAGAATCAAAAGACAGAAATCAATAGAACCAAAAGACAGAAATCAATAGGACCAAAAGACAGAAATCAATAGAACCAAAAGACAGAAATCAATAGAACCAAAAGACAGAAATCAATAGAACCAAATGTCAGAAATCAATAGAACCAAAAGACAGAAATCAATAGAACCAACAGACAGAAATCAATAGAACCAACAGACAGAAATCAATAGAACCAAAAGACAGAAATCAATAGAACCAAAAGACAGAAATCAATAGAACCAAAAGACAGAAATCAATAGAACCAAAAGACAGAAATCAATAGAACCAAAAGACAGAAATCAATAGAACCAAAAGACAGAAATCAATAGAACCAAAAGACAGAAATCAATAGAAACAAAAGACAGAAATCAATAGAAACAAAAGACAGAAATTAATAGGACCAAAAGACAGAAATCAATAGAATCAAAAGACAGAAACCAATAGAAACAAAAGACAGAAATCTATAGGACCAAAAGACAGAAATCAATAGAACCAAAAGACAGAAATCAATAGAACCAAAAGACAGAAATCAATAGAACCAAAAGACAGAAATCAATAGAACCAAAAGACAGAAATCAATAGAACCAAAAGACAGAAATCAATAGAACCAAAAGACAGAAATCAATAGAACCAAAAGACAGAAATCAATAGAACCAAAAGACAGAAATCAATAGAACCAAAAGACAGAAATCAATAAAACCAAAAGACAGAAATCAATAGAACCAAAAGACAGAAATCAATAGAACCAAAAGACAGAAATCAATAGAACCAAAAGACAGAAATCAATAGAACCAAAAGACAGAAATCAATAGAACCAAAAGACAGAAATCAATAGAACCAAAAGACAGAAATCAATAGAACCAAAAGACAGAAATCAATAGAAACAAAAGACAGAAATCAATAGAACCAAAAGACAGAAATCAATAGAACCAAAAGACAGAAATCAATAGAACCAAAAGACAGAAATCAATAGAAACAAAAGACAGAAATCAATAGAACCAAAAGACAGAAATCAATAGAACCAAAAGACAGAAATCAATAGAACCAAAAGACAGAAATCAATAGAACCAAAAGACAGAAATCAATAGAACCAAAAGACAGAAATCGATAGAACCAAAAGACAGAAATCGATAGAACCAAAAGACAGAAATCAATAGAACCAAAAGACAGAAATCAATAGAAACAAAAGACAGAAATCAATAGAACCAAAAGACAGAAATCAATAGAACCAAAAGACAGAAATCAATAGAACCAAAAGACAGAAATCAATAGAAACAAAAGACAGAAATCAATAGAACCAAAAGACAGAAATCAATAGAACCAAAAGACAGAAATCAATAGAACCAAAAGACAGAAATCAATAGAACCAAAAGACAGAAATCGATAGAACCAAAAGACAGAAATCAATAGAACCAAAAGACAGAAATCAATAGAAACAAAAGACAGAAATCAATAGAACCAAAAGACAGAAATCAATAGAACCAAAAGACAGAAATCAATAGAACCAAAAGACAGAAATCAATAGAACCAAAAGACAGAAATCAATAGAACCAGAAGACAGAAATCAATAGAACCAAAAGACAGAAATCAATAGAAACAAAAGACAGAAATCAATAGAACTAAAAGCAGAAATCGATATAACCAAAAGACGGAAATCAATAGAACCAAGAGACAGAAATCAATAGAACTAAAAGACAGAAATCAATAGCACCAAAAGACAGAAATCGATAAAACCAAAAGACAGAAATCAATAGAAACAAAAAACAGAAATCAATAGAACCAAAAGACAGAAATCAATAGAACCAAAAGACAGAAATCGATATAACCAAAAGACAGAAATCAATAGAACCAAAAGACGGAAATCAATTGAACCAAAAGACAGAAATCAATAGAAGCAAAAGACAGAAATCAATAGCACCAAAAGACAGAAATCGATAGAACCAAAAGACAGAAATCAATAGAACCAAAAGACAGAAATCAATAGAACTAAAAGACAGAAATCGATATAACCAAAAGACGGAAATCAATAGAACCAAAAGACAGAAATCAATAGAACCAGAAGACAGAAATCAATAGGACCAAAGACAGAAATCAATAGAACCAGAAGACAGAAATCAATAGAACCAAAAGACAGAAATCAATAGAACCAAAAGACAGAAATCAATAGGACCAAAGACAGAAATCAATAGGACCAAAAGACAGAAATCAATAGAACCAAAAGACAGAAATCAATAGAACAAAAAGACAGAAATCAATAGAACCAAAAAACAGAAATCAATAGAACCAAAAGACAGAAATCAATAGAACCAAAAGAGAGAAATCAATAGAACCAGAAGACAGAAATCAATAGAACCAAAAGATAGAAATCAATAGAACCAAAAGACAGAAATCAATAGAACCAAAAGACAGAAATCAATAGAACCAAAAGACAGAAATCAATAGAACCAAAAGACAGAAATCAATAGAACCAAAAGACTGAAATCAATAGAACTAAAAGACAGAAATCAATAGAAGCAAAAGACAGAAATCAATAGAACCAAAAGACAGAAATCAATAGAACCAAAAGACAGAAATCAATAGGACCAAAAGACAGAAATCAATAGGACCAAAAGACAGAAATCAATAGGACCAAAAGACAGAAATCAATAGAACCAAAAGATAGAAATCAATAGAACCAAAAGACAGAAATCAATAGAACCAAAAGACAGAAATCAATAGAACCAAAAGACAGAAATCAATAGAACCAAAAGACAGAAATCAATAGAACCAAAAGACAGAAATCAATAGAACCAAAAGACTGAAATCAATAGAACCAAAAGACAGAAATCAATAGAAGCAAAAGACAGAAATCAATAGAACCAAAAGACAGAAATCAATAGAACCAAAAGACAGAAATCAATAGGACCAAAAGACAGAAATCAATAGGACCAAAAGACAGAAATCAATAGGACCAAAAGACAGAAATCAATAGAACCAAAAGACTGAAATCAATAGAACCAAAAGACAGAAATCAATAGAAGCAAAAGACAGAAATCAATAGAACCAAAAGACAGAAATCAATAGAACCAAAAGACAGAAATCAATAGAACCAAAAGACAGAAATCGATAGAACCAAAAGACAGAAATCAATAGAATCAAAAGACAGAAATCAATAGAACCAAAAGACAGAAATCAATAGGACCAAAAGACAGAAATCAATAGAACCAAAAGACAGAAATCAATAGAACCAAAAGACAGAAATCAATAGAACCAAATGTCAGAAATCAATAGAACCAAAAGACAGAAATCAATAGAACCAACAGACAGAAATCAATAGAACCAACAGACAGAAATCAATAGAACCAAAAGACAGAAATCAATAGAACCAAAAGACAGAAATCAATAGAACCAAAAGACAGAAATCAATAGAACCAAAAGACAGAAATCAATAGAACCAAAAGACAGAAATCAATAGAACCAAAAGACAGAAATCAATAGAACCAAAAGACAGAAATCAATAGAAACAAAAGACAGAAATCAATAGAAACAAAAGACAGAAATTAATAGGACCAAAAGACAGAAATCAATAGAATCAAAAGACAGAAACCAATAGAAACAAAAGACAGAAATCTATAGGACCAAAAGACAGAAATCAATAGAACCAAAAGACAGAAATCAATAGAACCAAAAGACAGAAATCAATAGAACCAAAAGACAGAAATCAATAGAACCAAAAGACAGAAATCAATAGAACCAAAAGACAGAAATCAATAGAACCAAAAGACAGAAATCAATAGAACCAAAAGACAGAAATCAATAGAACCAAAAGACAGAAATCAATAGAACCAAAAGACAGAAATCAATAAAACCAAAAGACAGAAATCAATAGAACCAAAAGACAGAAATCAATAGAACCAAAAGACAGAAATCAATAGAACCAAAAGACAGAAATCAATAGAACCAAAAGACAGAAATCAATAGAACCAAAAGACAGAAATCAATAGAACCAAAAGACAGAAATCAATAGAACCAAAAGACAGAAATCAATAGAAACAAAAGACAGAAATCAATAGAACCAAAAGACAGAAATCAATAGAACCAAAAGACAGAAATCAATAGAACCAAAAGACAGAAATCAATAGAAAGAAAAGACAGAAATCAATAGAACCAAAAGACAGAAATCAATAGAACCAAAAGACAGAAATCAATAGAACCAAAAGACAGAAATCAATAGAACCAAAAGACAGAAATCAATAGAACCAAAAGACAGAAATCGATAGAACCAAAAGACAGAAATCGATAGAACCAAAAGACAGAAATCAATAGAACCAAAAGACAGAAATCAATAGAAACAAAAGACAGAAATCAATAGAACCAAAAGACAGAAATCAATAGAACCAAAAGACAGAAATCAATAGAACCAAAAGACAGAAATCAATAGAAACAAAAGACAGAAATCAATAGAACCAAAAGACAGAAATCAATAGAACCAAAAGACAGAAATCAATAGAACCAAAAGACAGAAATCAATAGAACCAAAAGACAGAAATCGATAGAACCAAAAGACAGAAATCAATAGAACCAAAAGACAGAAATCAATAGAAACAAAAGACAGAAATCAATAGAACCAAAAGACAGAAATCAATAGAACCAAAAGACAGAAATCAATAGAACCAAAAGACAGAAATCAATAGAACCAAAAGACAGAAATCAATAGAACCAGAAGACAGAAATCAATAGAACCAAAAGACAGAAATCAATAGAAACAAAAGACAGAAATCAATAGAACTAAAAGCAGAAATCGATATAACCAAAAGACGGAAATCAATAGAACCAAGAGACAGAAATCAATAGAACTAAAAGACAGAAATCAATAGCACCAAAAGACAGAAATCGATAAAACCAAAAGACAGAAATCAATAGAAACAAAAAACAGAAATCAATAGAACCAAAAGACAGAAATCAATAGAACCAAAAGACAGAAATCGATATAACCAAAAGACAGAAATCAATAGAACCAAAAGACGGAAATCAATTGAACCAAAAGACAGAAATCAATAGAAGCAAAAGACAGAAATCAATAGCACCAAAAGACAGAAATCGATAGAACCAAAAGACAGAAATCAATAGAACCAAAAGACAGAAATCAATAGAACTAAAAGACAGAAATCGATATAACCAAAAGACGGAAATCAATAGAACCAAAAGACAGAAATCAATAGAACCAAAAGACAGAAATCGATAGAACCAAAAGACAGAAATCAATAGAACCAAAAGACAGAAATCAATAGAAACAAAAGACAGAAATCAATAGAACCAAAAGACAGAAATCAATAGAACCAAAAGACAGAAATCAATAGAACCAAAAGACAGAAATCAATAGAAACAAAAGACAGAAATCAATAGAACCAAAAGACAGAAATCAATAGAACCAAAAGACAGAAATCAATAGAACCAAAAGACAGAAATCAATAGAACCAAAAGACAGAAATCAATAGAACCAAAAGACAGAAATCAATAGAACCAGAAGACAAAAATCAATAGAACCAAAAGACAGAAATCAATAGAACCAAAAGACAGAAATCAATAGAAACAAAAGACAGAAATCGATATAACCAAAAGACGGAAATCAATAGAACCAAAAGACAGAAATCAATAGAACCAAAAGACAGAAATCAATAGCACCAAAAGACAGAAATCGATAGAACCAAAAGACAGAAATCAATAGAACCAAAAAACAGAAATCAATAGAACCAAAAGACAGAAATCAATAGAACCAAAAGACAGAAATCGATATAACCAAAAGACAGAAATCAATAGAACCAAAAGACGGAAATCAATAGAACCAAAAGACAGAAATCAATAGAACCAAAAGACAGAAATCAATAGCACCAAAAGACAGAAATCGATAGAACCAAAAGACAGAAATCAATAGAACCAAAAGACAGAAATCAATAGAACTAAAAGACAGAAATCGATATAACCAAAAGACGGAAATCAATAGAACCAAAAGACAGAAATCAATAGAACCAAAAGACAGAAATCAATAGAACCAAAAGACAGAAATCAATAGTACCAAAAGACAGAAATCAATAGAACCAAAAGACAGAAATCAATAGAAACAAAAGACAGAAATCGATAGAACCAAAAGACAGAAATCAATAGAACCAAAAGACAGAAATCAATAGAACCAAAAGACAGAAATCAATAGAACCAAAAGACAGAAATCAATAGAACCAAAAGACAGAAATCAATAGAACCAAAAGACAGAAATCAATAGAACCAAAAGACAGAAATCAATAGAACCAGAAGACAGAAATCAATAGAACCAAAAGACAGAAATCAATAGAACCAAAAGACAGAAATCGATATAACCAAAAGACAGAAATCGATATAACCAAAAGACGGAAATCAATAGAACCAAAAGACAGAAATCAATAGAACCAAAAGACAGAAATCAATAGCACCAAAAGACAGAAATCAATAGAACCAAAAGACAGAAATCAATAGAACCAAAAGACAGAAATCAATAGAACCAAAAGACAGAAATCAATAGAACCAAAAGACAGAAATCAATAGAACCAAAAGACAGAAATCAATAGAACCAGTAGACAGAAATCAATAGAACCAAAAGACAGAAATCAATATAACCAAAAGACAGAAATCGATATAACCAAAAGACAGAAATCGATATAACCAAAAGACTAAAATAAATAGAACCAAAAGACAGAAATCAATAGAACCAAAAGACAGAAATCAATAGAACCAGAAGACAGAAATCAATAGAACCAAAAGACGGAAATCAATAGAACCAAAAGACAGAAATCAATAGAACCAAAAGACAGAAATCAATAGAACCAAAAGACAGAAATCAATAGAACCAAAAGACAGAAATCAATAGAACCAAAAGACAGAAATCAATAGAAACAAAAGACAGAAATCAATAGAACCAAAAGACAGAAATCAATAGAACCAAAAGACAGATATCAATAGAACCAAAAGACAGAAATCAATAGAACCAAAAGACAGAAATCAATAGAACCAAAAGACAGAAATCAATAGAACGAAAAGACAGAAATCAATAGAACCAAAAGACAGAAATCAATAGAACCAAAAGACAGAAATCAATAGAACCAAAAGACAGAAATCAATAGAACCAGAAGACAGAAATCAATAGAACAAAAAGACGGAAATCAATAGAACCAAAAGACAGAAATCAATAGAACCAAAAGACAGAAATCAATAGAACCAAAAGACAGAAATCAATAGAACCAAAAGACAGAAATCAATAGAACCAAAAGACAGAAATCAATAAAACCAAAAGACAGAAATCAATAGAACCAAAAGACAGAAATCAATAGAACCAAAAGACAGAAATCAATAGAACCAAAAGACAGAAATCAATAGAACCAAAAAACAGAAATCAATAGAAACAAAAGACAGAAATCAATAGAAACAAAAGACAGAAATCAATAGCACCAAAAGACAGAAATCAATAAAACCAAAAGACAGAAATCAATAAAACCAAAAGACAGAAATCAATAGAACCAAAAAACAGAAATCAATAGAAACAAAAGACAGAAATTAATAGAACTAAAAGACAGAAATCAATAGAACCAAAAGACAGAAATCAATAGAAACAAAAGACGGAAATCAATAGAACCAAAAGACAGAAATCAATAGAACCAAAAGACAGAAATCAATAGAACCAAAAGACAGAAATCAATAGAACCAAAAGACAGAAATCAATAGAACCAAAAAACAGAAATCAATTGAAACAAAAGACAGAAATCAATAGAAACAAAAGACAGAAATCAATAGAACCAAAAGACAGAAATCAATAGAACCAAAAGACAGAAATCAATAAAACCAAAAGACAGAAATCAATAGAACCAAAAGACAGAAATCAATAGAAACAAAAGACAGAAATCAATAGAACTAAAAGACAGAAATCAATAGAACCAAAAGACAGAAATCAATAGAACCAAAAGACGGAAATCAATAGAACCAAAAGACAGAAATCAATAGAACCAAAAGACAGAAATCAATAGAACCAAAAAACAGAAATCAATAGAAACAAAAGACAGAAATCAATAGAACCAAAAGACAGAAATCAATAGAAACAAAAGACAGAAATCAATAGAACCAAAAAACAGAAATCAATAGAAACAAAAGACAGAAATCAATAGAACCAAAAAACAGAAATCAATAGAAACAAAAGACAGAAATCAATAGAACCAAAAAACAGAAATCAATAGAAACAAAAGACAGAAATCAATAGAACCAAAAGACAGAAATCAATAGAACCAAAAGACAGAAATCAATAAAACCAAAAGACAGAAATGAATAGAACCAAAAGACAGAAATCAATAGAAACAAAAGACAGAAATCAATAGAACTAAAAGACAGAAATCAATAGAACCAAAAGACAGAAATCAATAGAACCAAAAGACGGAAATCAATAGAACCAAAAGACAGAAATCAATAGAACCAAAAGACAGAAATCAATAGAACCAAAAAACAGAAATCAATAGAAACAAAAGACAGAAATCAATAGAACCAAAAGACAGAAATCAATAGAACTAAAAGACAGAAATCAATAGAACCAAAAGACAGAAATCAATAGAACCAAAAGACAGAAATCAATAAAACCAAAAGACAGAAATCGATAGAAACAAAAGACTGAAATCAATAGAAACAAAAGACAGAAATCAATAGAACCAAAAGACAGAAATCAATAGAACTAAAAGACAGAAATCAATAGAACCAAAAGACAGAAATCAATAGAACCAAAAGACAGAAATCAATAGAACCAAAAGACAGAAATCAATAGAACCAAAAGACAGAAATCAATAGAACCAAAAGACAGAAATCAATAGAACCAAAAGACAGAAATCAATAGAACAAAAAGACAGAAATCAATAGAACCAAAAGACAGAAATCAATAGAACCAAAAGACAGAAATCAATAGAACCAAAAGACAGAAATCAATAGAACTAAAAGACAGAAATCAATAGAACCAAAAGACAGAAATCAATAGAACCAAAAGACAGAAATCAATAGAACCAAAAGACAGAAATCAATAGAACCAAAAGACAGAAATCAATAGAACCAAAAGACAGAAATCAATAGAACCAAAAGACAGAAATCAATAGAACCAAAAGACAGAAATGAATAGAACCAAAAGACAGAAATCAATAGAAACAAAAGACAGAAATCAATAGAACCAAAAGACAGAAATCAATAGAACCAAAAGACAGAAATCAATAGAACCAAAAGACAGAAATCAATAGAACCAAAAGACAGAAATCAATAGAACTAAAAGACAGAAATCAATAGAACCAAAAGACAGAAATCAATAGAACCAAAAGACAGAAATCAATAGAACCAAAAAACAGAAATCAATAGAAACAAAAGACAGAAATCAATAGAACCAAAAGACAGAAATCAATAGAACTAAAAGACAGAAATCAATAGAACCAAAAGACAGAAATCAATAGAACCAAAAGACAGAAATCAATAAAACCAAAAGACAGAAATCGATAGAAACAAAAGACAGAAATCAATAGAACCAAAAGACAGAAATCAATAGAACCAAAAGACAGAAATCAATAGAACTAAAAGACAGAAATCAATAGAACCAAAAGACAGAAATCAATAGAACTAAAAGACAGAAATCAATAGAACCAAAAGACAGAAATCAATAGAACCAAAAGACAGAAATCAATAGAAACAAAAGACAGAAATCAATAGAACCAAAAGACAGAAATCAATAGAACCAAAAGACAGAAATCAATAGAAACAAAAGACAGAAATCAATAGAACCAAAAGACAGAAATCAATAGAACCAAAAGACAGAAATCAATAGAACCAAAAGACAGAAATCAATAGAAACAAAAGACAGAAATCAATAGAACCAAAAGACAGAAATCAATAGAACCAAAAGACAGAAATCAATAGAACTAAAAGACAGAAATCAATAGAACCAAAAGACAGAAATCAATAGAACTAAAAGACAGAAATCAATAGAACCAAAAGACAGAAATCGATAGAAACAAAAGACAGAAATCAATAGAACCAAAAGACAGAAATCAATAGAACCAAAAGACAGAAATCAATAGAACCAAAAAACAGAAATCAATAGAAACAAAAGACAGAAATCAATAGAACCAAAAGACAGAAATCAATAGAACTAAAAGACAGAAATCAATAGAACCAAAAGACAGAAATCAATAGAACCAAAAGACAGAAATCAATAGAACCAAAAGACAGAAATCAATAGAACTAAAAGACAGAAATCAATAGAACCAAAAGACAGAAATCAATAGAACCAAAAGACAGAAATCAATAGAACCAAAAAACAGAAATCAATAGAACCAAAAGACAGAAATCAATAGAACCAAAAGACAGAAATCAATAGAACTAAAAGACAGAAATCAATAGAACCAAAAGACAGAAATCAATAGAACCAAAAGACAGAAATCAATAGAACCAAAAAACAGAAATCAATAGAAACAAAAGACAGAAATCAATAGAACCAAAAGACAGAAATCAATAGAACTAAAAGACAGAAATCAATAGAACCAAAAGACAGAAATCAATAGAACCAAAAGACAGAAATCAATAAAACCAAAAGACAGAAATCGATAGAAACAAAAGACTGAAATCAATAGAAACAAAAGACAGAAATCAATAGAACCAAAAGACAGAAATCAATAGAACTAAAAGACAGAAATCAATAGAACCAAAAGACAGAAATCAATAGAACCAAAAGACAGAAATCAATAGAACCAAAAGACAGAAATCAATAGAACCAAAAGACAGAAATCAATAGAACCAAAAGACAGAAATCAATAGAACCAAAAGACAGAAATCAATAGAACCAAAAGACAGAAATCAATAGAACCAAAAGACAGAAATCAATAGAACCAAAAGACAGAAATCAATAGAACTAAAAGACAGAAATCAATAGAACCAAAAGACAGAAATCAATAGAACCAAAAGACAGAAATCAATAGAACCAAAAGACAGAAATCAATAGAACCAAAAGACAGAAATCAATAGAACCAAAAGACAGAAATCAATAGAACCAAAAGACAGAAATCAATAGAACCAAAAGACAGAAATGAATAGAACCAAAAGACAGAAATCAATAGAAACAAAAGACAGAAATCAATAGAACCAAAAGACAGAAATCAATAGAACCAAAAGACAGAAATCAATAGAACCAAAAGACAGAAATCAATAGAACCAAAAGACAGAAATCAATAGAACTAAAAGACAGAAATCAATAGAACCAAAAGACAGAAATCAATAGAACCAAAAGACAGAAATCAATAGAACCAAAAAACAGAAATCAATAGAAACAAAAGACAGAAATCAATAGAACCAAAAGACAGAAATCAATAGAACTAAAAGACAGAAATCAATAGAACCAAAAGACAGAAATCAATAGAACCAAAAGACAGAAATCAATAAAACCAAAAGACAGAAATCGATAGAAACAAAAGACAGAAATCAATAGAACCAAAAGACAGAAATCAATAGAACCAAAAGACAGAAATCAATAGAACTAAAAGACAGAAATCAATAGAACCAAAAGACAGAAATCAATAGAACTAAAAGACAGAAATCAATAGAACCAAAAGACAGAAATCAATAGAACCAAAAGACAGAAATCAATAGAAACAAAAGACAGAAATCAATAGAACCAAAAGACAGAAATCAATAGAACCAAAAGACAGAAATCAATAGAAACAAAAGACAGAAATCAATAGAACCAAAAGACAGAAATCAATAGAACCAAAAGACAGAAATCAATAGAACCAAAAGACAGAAATCAATAGAAACAAAAGACAGAAATCAATAGAACCAAAAGACAGAAATCAATAGAACCAAAAGACAGAAATCAATAGAACTAAAAGACAGAAATCAATAGAACCAAAAGACAGAAATCAATAGAACTAAAAGACAGAAATCAATAGAACCAAAAGACAGAAATCAATAGAACCAAAAGACAGAAATCAATAGAACCAAAAGACAGAAATCAATAGAACCAAAAGACAGAAATCAATAGAACCAAAAAACAGAAATCAATAGAAACAAAAGACAGAAATCAATAGAACCAAAAGACAGAAATCAATAGAACTAAAAGACAGAAATCAATAGAACCAAAAGACAGAAATCAATAGAACCAAAAGACAGAAATCAATAGAACCAAAAGACAGAAATCAATAGAACTAAAAGACAGAAATCAATAGAACCAAAAGACAGAAATCAATAGAACCAAAAGACAGAAATCAATAGAACCAAAAAACAGAAATCAATAGAACCAAAAGACAGAAATCAATAGAACCAAAAGACAGAAATCAATAGAACTAAAAGACAGAAATCAATAGAACCAAAAGACAGAAATCAATAGAACCAAAAGACAGAAATCAATAGAACCAAAAAACAGAAATCAATAGAAACAAAAGACAGAAATCAATAGAACCAAAAGACAGAAATCAATAGAACTAAAAGACAGAAATCAATAGAACCAAAAGACAGAAATCAATAGAACCAAAAGACAGAAATCAATAAAACCAAAAGACAGAAATCGATAGAAACAAAAGACAGAAATCAATAGAACCAAAAGACAGAAATCAATAGAACCAAAAGACAGAAATCAATAGAACTAAAAGACAGAAATCAATAGAACCAAAAGACAGAAATCAATAGAACTAAAAGACAGAAATCAATAGAACCAAAAGACAGAAATCAATAGAACCAAAAGACAGAAATCAATAGAAACAAAAGACAGAAATCAATAGAACCAAAAGACAGAAATCAATAGAACCAAAAGACAGAAATCAATAGAACCAAAAGACAGAAATCAATAGAACCAAAAGACAGAAATCAATAGAACCAAAAGACAGAAATCAATAGAAACAAAAGACAGAAATCAATAGAACCAAAAGACAGAAATCAATAGAACCAAAAGACAGAAATCAATAGAACTAAAAGACAGAAATCAATAGAACCAAAAGACAGAAATCAATAGAACTAAAAGACAGAAATCAATAGAACCAAAAGACAGAAATCAATAGAACCAAAAGACAGAAATCAATAGAACCAAAAGACAGAAATCAATAGAACCAAAAGACAGAAATCAATAAAACCAAAAGACAGAAATCGATAGAACCAACGTTACTTTACTTGTAATCGTGACGGAATTTAGACCGGTCGTGTAAATCGGCTTCCTCCCTACCGTGTAACCCATCTAAAATCGTAGTAGCCAACACTAGGCGGTCAAGGGCACAAGAGATGGCTACCCATTCACGATTCCACTGCTGGTGGTTAGGTTTGGTTTAGGCTACGGCATATCAACCATCTATGCGTTAATACCGAATAAAGATGTCGAATGAAATCCAAACAGAAAAATTATTTTATATTGTTTTGAAAAGAAAAAAATACATTTTAAAAAATTGAAATTAAATTCTTATTAACAGTCCAACATCTTTGATGATCTCTAAGATTTTGGTCGGAGTTGTGTCTCCAAACAGGTCCTTTAGATTTTTCGGCTTTGTTAACTGTAAAAAATACATTCTTGATATGATATACACATTGAAGACTCATCACCTTCCAATAAATGTTTGTGGGTAATATATGTATTTTATTTATATATGTATTTTATTTATATATGTATTTTATTTACTTCCTCTTGGGTTTTGGGTGTGGTTTTGGATTTTGGGTTTTGGGTTTTATGTATTTCTTTGGAACGAACTGGATTCGAACCCGGTACATCCTAGGTCCGCGTCGTTAACCACTTAGCCACCGTGCCATCGTAATCTGGCTACTACAACCTCTTCTCTTCTTTCCTATCTCTAGCCTAAGGGGCACTCAGCAATAGTTGTCTCAATCTTGTGTTATTTATTACCTTGGCATTAATCTCAAGATTATCGCCATTTTTCTTTGATTATCCTGTTCATAGAAGGTCGAAGACTAGTGTATGGAATCCACTTCTGAAGACCAACCACTTCTGGGCCAGAGAGCGTGTCAAGGTAGTCGCCTGTGTCCTCGACATGTTTTTCAAGAACTAATAGAACCGCAACATAGAAACGAAAACCAAGGTTACTTATTTGTAATCGTGGCAGAATTTCTCCGCATCTCAAACCATAGTAATTAACGCGCGGCGGTCCCCAGCAAGGTCGCATGAGAAAGCTACCCTCCCCTCGTTGTACCAAGATTAGAGATGGGTGTGTAAAAATAAGGCTTCAAACAGAAATCTCCACGTAAGGTTCAGTTAAGCAGAAAAGTGAACGTTTAGAATTAACATAGAACTACGTGTCATGATGTTGAGTCATAGACAGGAAGTCGCCAGAAGCATTGAGTTTTCTTCGAAAATAATTATGTTTTAATTGCTCTAATTAGCTGTAATTTATAATCAACTGAACACGTCACCAACCCCCTCTTCCATCTTTCTCAGCTGTCTACGCATTTCTCTCGACCCTCGTTCTCTATGTTGCGTCGTCCACTCTCTGATATCGATATTTCGCAATGTCTCGTAACATTTTGAGAAAGAGTACCTCTTTTTTTTCAGAATCGCTATCTAATTTACGTACGTGTACCTGTACACACCACAACCCCGTATATGAATTAGATGGTAAAATAATAAGTTGTTTTACTTCTATAGTAAGTAGAGTAGAGAGTGACTAACTTGGGTTTACTTTCGACAGCTTCGTAACTCTCGCTTCTCTTATTTTGTCCTTTAGTCCTCACATTCCACTAGCGACGTTTCTGACAAAGAGGGGAATTTATGTTTTCTCGGTCTGAATCTATCCATATAACACTTATCGTTGGCTAGTTTTCGAACTTGAGATAATGTTTTCTTTTTAACTCCTTACATCAAGTGGCTTCATGCTTTGTCTGGAGCGATTTCCATTTAAATATATATATATATAAAAGAGATAAATAATAATACTTCTAAATAATTATAATAATAATAATAATAATAATAATAATAATAATAATAATAATAATAATAATAATAATAATAATAATAATAATACTTGTAAATAATACTAAATAATAATAATACTTCTAAATAATAATAATAATAACACGTCTAAATAACAATAATAATAATAATAATAATACTTCTAAATAATAATAATAATAATTCTAAATAATAATAATAATAATTCTAAATAATAATATTAATAATACTTCTAAATAATAATAATAATAATACTTCTAAATAATAATAATAATACTTCTAAATAATAATAATAATAATAATAATAATAATAATAATAATAATAATTATTATTATTATTATTATTATTATTATTATTATTATTATTATTATTATTATTATCAATGATCGCTCACTGGCAATGACTCGCGTGAAAACTCCTACTGGGTAAATAAAAAGGATAATATAGAAGTAAATGGACATTAGGTTTTAGTAGAAGAATGCCTTAAAGGATATATCACAGTTTATGAATTTGTGCATGTAATGAAGAATAAATAGTGACAGTGGTTGTGACCCAACGGGTCACGCCTACGTCTAGTAGTTTCATAATCAGCTGATTATGTATATTTTTGTGATTCGATCTGGTCTAAACGTTAACGTCTACTTGGCAACCATCTTAATTTGATATGCAGGTAATATATGTATTTAAATAAGCTCCGAGGACTGACTTTCACTCCAGACCTTAAATATGTTGCTAAGGTCGCTGGAAAAAATGGTTGGATCATTCCACTGCCCAAGAAAGTACCTCGCTCCTGATGCAATTATGTACCTCTATAAGAACAAGATACGTCTAAGATGGAGTGCTGGGGAGGTGTCGCTTGGAGCACCCTTTCTTGCCTTGACACAGTACAAAACCGACTTCGCAATCTAGTGGGGATGATTTCTTCTCTTCCTTGCTGCCGCTTTTCACACAATAGATGTTGCTAGATTCTCTCTCTCTCTCTCTCTCTCTCTCTTTCTTACTCTCTCCCTCTCTCTTTATATCGTTATGTTCATGGTAGATGCTCGACTGAGCTCCACCTCTGCCCCAATCTCCTTGTAAAACAGCATAAACTCGCCTAGCAACAAAATTACGACTACTTCCCAACCGCTTACAACATGGGCATCTTCAAGTCTAATGTAAACAAATACTTGGATAATCAAGTACTTTTAAATAATATTCTGCACATTCTCCACATTTTTTTTTAAATCCTCTCGTGGTGTCGATCATCGTCCATTTAACAATCTATTTAGCCCTTATCCTCGAGTGGCCCGGGCCTTGATAAACGGTGACCTATAAGTAAAAGTAAATATATATTTATCCCGGGGAAGGGGATGATGAATAGTGTTTACTGTTCATACCGATTTTGTACATTACTGGTGTTATGTGTTTTCTGTAACACATGGGCAACGCCGGATAGCCTTGCTTGTTATTGATATTTTTAATTATATAAACTTAGCAAAATGCGCGCAGTTTCCATAAAGTCTGGAAACATAAGTAAAAATAAAAAGAAGTTTTTATTCAAAAAAAACATCTCCAATATGATTTCCATCATGTACAATACAAATATTTTGTGCTCCGATAAACTTGCTGCTTAGGTGCCCCCTCAACGTAAATACACTCGACCAATCCGACAATCAGCTCGCTGTGTAGGTCCCCAGATGCTGGAGAGCCTGCTACTCTGATCCTTCTTGGCCAAATGTAGTATCTGTTCCGATGGATACTGCACCCATACTGGTGTTGTCTTGGCCTTCGGGTCTTGATTTACGCCGGTCAATGGGTCTGTCCTGTGCAGTTCTGAGAGGTCCACCTTCCCAGGCTTTGCCTCCCCTCTTTGGGAAGGAGTAATTTTATTGCTTACTGTCTGAGGCGCCCCTACCGGCGAATGCCGACGGGGCTGCTCAGGCAATTTTTAAACCTCACTTTCCCGACCCGACCTTGGGTCACATCTTACTTGTGGGAGTAAGATAAAAACTGGCCTTGTGCCTAACTCCTGGAGAGGAGTAAATCAATACTCTAATAGCTTCTTTCATCGTACTGCCGGTCTTTGGAACTCCCTCCCTGCTCTCTGTTTCCCCGACTATACTGACATGCAGAAGTGTAAAATTAATGTGAACACGCATCTCGCTGTACAGCTTCTAATTTAGGATAACCCCTTAGCTTTCACTCTAATTCTCAATAGCCTCTTATGTCTACAGGGTGAACTAAGTTAAAAAATAAAAAATAAATAAAAATTGCGAAAAACTTTCCTGAATTCGATGCAATAAATCCACATTGTATTGTTTGCTATTTTTTTTTTTTTACTGAGTACACTTTTTTCTTTAACATACTCCAGGAAAAAAATCAAAAGGCCCAAGGTCTAGTGAGCGAGGAGACCACTCTACATGACCACGTCTTCCAATCCAATTAAGGCAACTGTCATTCAACCAATCTCTTACCTTCATAATCAGTTTTAAATATTGGAGTTTGTACATAAAGAAAGACGCAAAATGCATTCATAAAAACCATGTGTTAGATGCAGATATTTTTTATTAAAATCAAAATAAAAAATAGAAATATTTTTTTTTCTATTTCATCTTAACTATTTTATCTAATAATTTCGCCTGATAAAACAGGCCTCGTCAGAGCTTTTTCTTTTTCTTTTTAGACAAATTAAAGGTATTAACCTTATTTTTTTTCGTGATAATCCTTCCTGGTCTTCTAGAAGTGACAGCCGATATTGTTTGGACTAACGGTGTAAGTGTCTCTTTTAAATTGAACCTAAATCGCGCATGGTCGCTGGTAGGTATAAATTTGGGAAAGTTCAATTTTTAAGCATCTTTAAAGAAGACCAGGAAGGATTATTACGAAAAAATAAGATTAATATCTTTTATTTGTCTAAAAAGAAAAAAAAAAGCTGTGACGAGGCCTGTTTTATCGGGCGAAATTATTAGATAAAAAAAGTCAAAATGAAAAAGAAGAAAAAAGAAATATTTTTTTATTTTTTATTTTGATTTTAATAAAAAATATCTGCATCTAACACATGGTTTTTATGAAGGCATTTTGCCTCTTTCTTTATGTTTAAAAATTTAAAGATGCTTAAAAATGAACTTTCCCAAATTTATTGGATTTTGTATTTCATTTGGTTAAATAAAATTATCCAATTATCTATGTATATCTTGTATTCATATGACCTTCATTGTTTTCATAATTATTACTTTTAGGTCCATATCCAGAACGCAACATTGGCTGGTGGAGTGGCTGTGGGTACCTGTGCGGATCTCATGATCCAACCGTACGGTGCCATCATCATTGGATCTATCGCCGGTATCATATCCACGATTGGATATAAATACATCACGGTATGTTGACCGATGTCTGTTTCTTTGTTGCGCATGAATTAACTCCTACCACAAGTGTTTTTACTGTTTCCCTTTGTATTTGTCCTGCAATCTGCACAACTTGGCCGAAAAACATAACACTATATTCAATGTATCCAGCCTTTGTAAACCTCGTAAGTACAAGATTAACATATTTTAAATCCTATACTTATGAACCAATAGTGTGAGCACAAACAAACAAGACACACAACTAAAAATTATATCTAATAAAGCTATTGCATTTTTGTACAAATAGAGGATCAAAATAGAAAACAGACGAAATTATAAAAATAACAAATAATGTGACTTGTCTACAATTACGTCCGCATGTTAAAACAGCCTTACTAACTTAAAACGGACAGCTCACTTGACCTGTTTCAGATAAATATAATTAAACCTGAAGAAGAAGCCCAGTAAGAAAGAGAAGTTACACATAAGCCGGTCAAAAGAGAGGAAGCGACGCTTTCGACCGATGTCTTCCATCAGCTACGTAGCTGGAGGAGGCGAAAAAACTGCTATCACTTTCTCACATAGATGCAACGTATACTTCTACATCGACAACGCAGAGGCGAATATATATACATGCACACTTCTCACACAGATTCATTCCATTTTTTGTTGTTGCTTACAGCATATCAACCTTTTTCAGGTCATTTAATGCCGAATCAAGTTGTATTTTTTTTAAACATTCTTTGAAAAATATTATTCTTTAAAAATGTAATGTTTGGGGGGTTTCTTTTACGGTATATCAACCATCTCTGGGTTATGTAATGCCGAATAAAGTTGTTAAATATAAGTTTAAAGGTAGGATAATAATTTACATTCCTAGAATATATTGCTCTTAGAGTGCATTGCTTTTTGAAAAGATTACCCTTTAAGAATACGAATACCTAAGCTGGGAAAGGACTCCTTCTTCCTATAAAATTATATTTGACGAATTGTCTATACTCCTAGAATACATTGTTCTTAGATAACCAGAACATATTGATCTCAGAATACGTTGCTTCTCGAAGGAAATTCCACAGTGAAAGTAGGAACATTACTTCTAGAAGACAATTCTACTGAGAGAGAGAGAGGGGTTACTTCCAGAAAATCATTACTCACAGAAAACATTACTTCCTTGGCATTGATAATCTTATTTGTTCTCAGCGTGATTGACCCTCATCTCTGCATTCTAGTATCTATTTGTGGAGAAACACAGAAAGGCGAAATAAGGTTTTGATTTTTTGAAGAATCAAATT
Source organism: Sepiola atlantica (assembly GCA_963556195.1). Lineage (NCBI taxonomy): Eukaryota > Metazoa > Mollusca > Cephalopoda > Sepiida > Sepiolidae > Sepiola > Sepiola atlantica. Next base: position 18,592,641 of record OY744543.1, read on the forward strand.
GAATAACTGTTGCGGACCCGTTTAGGGGTACCAACAATGAAATAAAAGAACAACAGGTTTAGAGATAATAATAACGAATTGTATTGAACAGAGAAATTATACACAAGTCAGTGTTGGTAGTGCTAGTGCCTAAGTGTGCCTACCAATGTTCTCCCGGCAAAACCGGTATTTATGGTAGCCGGTTGCTACCATTTAGTTATTATTAAAGGGTAGGTAGGTCACCCACAACAATAACACGGTTATGGATTAACTTATAAATACTAGGACATGACGTGATCAGCCGATTGATCGAGTCAGGCCTCTCTGGCCTTCCGTCTAGCCAAAATAAGGGCCGAAGTGGACGAGGTGGACGGATGTCTAGCTACCAGGATCCCGTCGATCGGCATCACGGGTCACCACCCACGGTCTACAGGTGGCCCCGTTTTAGGGGAAGGGGAATCTTACGCCTCTGCATGGGGCGAATTCTAGGCCCCGCCGACAGGGCGTTTACTTTTTTTCACCACTCTACAAACAAATGAAAACAAATTAACATTTAAACTTACGCACGCAAATAAAAAAATTCAATCATGCAAAAAACTTTATTGTAATTTTGCAAATATGTAAATATGTAGTGTTTTATTAATTCTGTTTTACCTTCGTCTTGACACACGCTTTCTTTTTTATTGTTACTTGTTAGTGTGAGTGATGTTAAAAATCGACGTACGGCATTCGTCTATCTTATTCGTACCAGAGCTCATTCCTAAACAATGCACGGTCATATAGCGAGTTGACCTTTTGGAATTGGAAAGGCAAGCAGCGTTTGTCGGATAACCATCATGCATCCATTCATCTCAAGTTCAAATTGTTAGATAACGAAGGGGACGCCGGGTTGAGTGGGCCCTAATAGGTGGGGGGAAGCTAAAAGCGGAAGTCAGGAAAATCACCTCACTTCCGTTTGAAGAGTGGTCTGTCTCTTGGGCCTGCACAAGCGATCGAACGAGACGCAAGAATCAAGCGGTCCATGCAGCTAGCAGGGGCCGGAGGAGGTAGGGTGCAGTGTAGCCACAACTGACCTAACTGATATGCAAATGGTATCTCTCTCTCTCTTTCGTACACATGCAGTTAATTTCTGTCTCTTTGTCATGTTAAATAAACTCTTATTAAAAAAAAAAACAATGCAGCGTCCACGTGTTTATCGATCAACGACCTAAGGACAAGACAGCAGCGACAAAACCTTGGTATACACAGCGAGATTAAGCTGTATCGAACAAAGGTATATCTTTATAGAGCAGAGACTTGAGGCACTTTTATTACATTCAAAAATTCATAAACTGTGACGTCATATCCTTTAAGACATTTTTCTGGCATGACTAAAAATATGTCCCTTTACTTGTATATTATTCTTATTTACTCACTAGGAGTTTTCATGGGAGTCATTATCAACGATCAGTCACTGGCAATTATTACTATTATTATATAATTATTTATTTTTTTCTTATATCGAAGTATTATTTTATTACATAGAAATAAAAGCAACTTATTTTACCATCTAATTTACATACGGGTTTGTGGTATGTACAGACAAACATACGTATGGCCACCCTGAAAAAAATGAAGTACTCTTATCGGATTGCATATATAGACATTAAGAAATATCAATACTAGAGAGCGGATGCTGAATCTATCTGCGTATGTGATGACAGTTCTGCAGTGAATAATGAATATAGAAAATATAAAATGGAGGGATAAGATCAAAATCGTAGAAAAAGTATCGAGATAAAGCCTATCATCGATGACAGGCTTTCTCAAAAGGAACTGATGTGGGTATGTCAGGATCATAGAATAAAAACAAAATGCGCCTTAACCCTTGAAACTGCTTACTGGCAGCTTTTTATCACTTTATCAGTAAGATGTACTGCCTTAGCCTTAGCATGAAAAACAAAAAACATTAACAACACCTGCCGTTTGAACATTGACTACCTGAAGCTTACCAACCTGCATCTCCTCACTGACATTGTCTCTTCAGATGTGAGACGGGAAGTTGCCAGCCGAGTAGAGACCGCAAAAGCTATCAATGATGAACGTCATCTCCTTCATGGACGTGAACCAATGCTCTAATGACTAAAGTCAAGTAGAAGCTTCTTAAGCCATGTCGAACCCCTAACATCTCTGTAAATTACTAGACTACAGCTGTGGACTATACGGCTAAAAAATGACCCCCTCCTACTGACATAGGAATCCCCACTTCTGAGACCCTCCCTCCCGGTTCAGAAGAACCCTGGCTCAAGTGGACAACTTTCAACCGATTTAGAACGGGAATGGGGCGATCAAACGTTGCTACGACTAGATGGAACTACAAAAGCGACCCAACCATCTGTGAATATTGAGCGGAAGACCATACGATGCAACACTGCCTTGTCTGCCTTCTACTGCCCAATCGGTGCAGCTTGAAAGATCTTGCAGAGTACAACAATAATGGAAAGGACTGTGTAAAATAAAGTGAAGCATGTGGTCATACTACAGTTTCCCAAATACACATGAAGAAGATCATTGTTTAATGATATGGGGGCACTTTAGTAACCGCTTCGTGAGTAGGACGTGTTATCTTGAATGGGCTTCGTACTTACCAGACCTTAACACCACTTCCTTCCAAAAAAGTAATCTGTGAAGTAATCTAAAAAGTAATGTCTATCCAACCAATCCCCAAACTTTTCCTGAACTGAAGAGGGTTATCACAGCTCAAAGCATGGCTGGGCTAAGAGAGGAATATGTTCGAATTATCGACAATTTTGCACTACGAGTCTAGGTGTGCTTATCATTGAACGGCGACAAAAAGACTGTTAGACATTTATGTCTGTAACTTGAGGGGCAAGTCAGGCATAGACTGAAGTTTATTTAAAGATTGTCAATTTTATTAACTATTCTATCAACGGCATTTTAGGGATCACCTTATCCACATTTAGTCAATTTGAATGGTTAATATTAATCTTCAAGTGGTTTTGGGTGTTCCAGTTCACCAATATTTTTTTGGACCATATAGATTTCAAACACCCCAAAATAAGCAACAACTAAAAGGACATTTTTTCATTTGCACTGGATTTGTTAACTTTTACTTCCAGTTATGTTGAATCGTAAACAGAACAATACGCACTTTTATAACTTTTACATCACAGGTTTTTATGAAGGAAAAATTTTTACTATTTAAAAAAAACGGGGTTTGTTAACAAAAAGTTATTTTAATTAAATGTGTGTGTATAAGAAAACGTGCTTGTTAATAAAACTATCCGGTGTTACTGACAAAAAGTGTCTTTTTGGTCGTTACTTATTTTAGGGTGCTTGAAATATATATGGTCCATTTAATTCTACATCGGTTGAAAGTGATTAGCTGGCAGTACGTCTATATTCACCGGAAGTGTTTATCTCCAACATCTTCCAAATCTTGAGCGATTGAATGGGGGGAGAGGGGAAGACATTTTCCAAGAAAACATTTCGTTGTGTCTTCAGATTACAGTTTTCTCTCCAGAGAATGGGTGATGTTAATCACCGGTTTCCATGAACTTTTCCGCACTGCTGGCGACATCTCATCTTACATCAACAGAGGCAATACAACCCGGGTGGCATAAGGTTTTTCTTAATACTGCTATGTCTTAAGGATCCGGTGACTTTATCAATGTAGCAATCTTACTGAAAGCATGCACCATTGAATTTGGAAAACATATACAGAGACGTATTGGTGTCTTTAATAATATGTTTGTCAAATGACCTCGCCTCCTGCTAGAAGGGGATGGCAGTGGTGAAGTGGATAATGGCGCGAATTAGCGACCTGGTGGTCCAATCTCGAATCCGGTCCTCTCCAAATAATTTTTTTTCATTCTCCCCCATATATAGAAATATTTTTAATTAAAAAGAATTTAAAAAATGTTGACAAAAAAAATGTTTTTACCCTCCCCCCATAGATAGAAATATTTTTAGTTTCAAAAAGAAAAAAAAAAAAAATTTACCCCCCCCCCCCCAAAAAAAAAAGAAAATTGTCTTTTTCATCCTCCCCCATACATAGAAATATTTTTAATTAAAAAGAAAAAAATGTTGACCCCCACCAAAAAATGTGTTTACCCTCCCCCGCCATACATAGAAATATTTTTAGTTTAAAAAAAAAATCAAACCCCCTCTCCCCCCCCACCCAAAAAAAAAAAATTTGTTTTTTATACCTCCCCCATACATATAAATGTTTTTAATGAAAAAGAACCAGAACTACCAGATCAGACTGTCTGAAGATACCGGCTTCCTGACCAAAAGTGCACCAAACATTGATGTTATTGTTTTTATCTTTTCCCTTTGCAAAACTCAATCATGTTCTGCAAAGTCAAAAACAAAACCAACAATTTTCCTCTTCAAAAAAAAAAAAATCAAATCAAACACCATGAATAAACACTTAAACATTAAAGAAGTTGAAGCATAAAAACCTTTACCAAAAATGACTGGATTCGGAATTAAATTAAACAATCCATAGATTACTTACATTCCTGCTTATTTTTTTTTTTAAGTTGCATTAGCAGGCATTTTCTTTGTTGCTTTATTATCTTTGGGGTTCGGCGCGACAATTGTAATTGTGCAACGCGCCATTGTCTGCACATGCGCCATAGGTTGGCTACCCCTGTTATATGTGATGTAAATTTGCACGTGAATGTCATAGATTTACAAATAGTATTATTTTTGCTTGCAGCCTTTCCTCTCGTCCACTATGAAGACCCATGACACGTGCGGGGTCAACAATCTTCACGGTATGCCTGCCCTTGTGGCTGCAATTGCCGGTGCTGTTACCGCTGCAGTCGCCTCTGAGGACACTTACGGTTACAGGTAAGCGATCACTTGTTGACATTTATTAGAAAAATAAAAGATAAAATGCAACTATCTACATGGGTATCGTAAAAAAAAATTTAAAGCAATGTTTTGCTTGAATACATTTGTGTAAATACAACTTTATACTAACATCTCTGGCTACATGTTTCTGCTGCGACTTTATTCAAAGGGCAACTTCCTCATGCCACAGTACGTATACATTTGAATTAACGAGGAAGCTTAATTTCAAACGAAATGTCAGCTGAAACATGTATGCACACATGTAGCCAAAAATGTTTGCAGAAATAAAAATGTATACTAAAATACAATTCTACTTGTATAATTTGTGATTATTTGAACTACTGTTCTCATCTTGAGTGTTATTCTCACAACGTTCCGACCTTCTCTGGATGTATCTTTTCGAACTCGAGATGACACCCAAAACCTACACCTTAATTTTCAGTAACCCCTTACGTCTACAGTGAAATATGTTTTTAAAAAATAAATAAATATGGACGCAATTTCGAACGGAAACCCCTTATTTAATCTACACGGGGATAGCATGCTCTCGTTCCGTCAGTCATGACTGTGAGAAGTCTTCAGTAATTCGCAATTTTCCATATCGCCCGCACCGAGGATTGAACCTTCAACCTTCAGATGACTATCACTTAGAACTGAATTTTACTTAGTACTATATCCACTACGCCACGGGTCTCTAATTGTTATTGATCACTATCTTATAAACACCGTAGTTTCATTGGATTAACATCTATGAACCAGCAGCCATATATATATATATATTAGATGTTTAATGTGAGATGGTATATATAATTATTTCCACAAACAGACAACGCCGCAACCCACACAAACCATGAAAGCCACAAACCGGAAGTCCTAGACTCGAGTTTCGCTCTCTTTTGGGCTCATGAGTAGAACATATCCGAACTCGGGTTTCGAATGCTGAGTTCAGATACGTTCTACTGATGAGCCCAAAGGAAGGCGAAACTCGAGTCTAATACTTCTGGTTTGTGTGGACTGCGGCGTTGTCTGATTGTGGATATATATATATATATATATATATATATATATATATATATATATATATATATACTAGAAGAATACCCGTTCGGGTGAAATTAATTCTGAGCACAGAAAACTTTTGCACCACTTTTATGTCCCCTTAAAAAGATTAAAATAAAGATATTACGGATCAAATTCAATGCAAATCCTATATATTTGAATTTTCAAATTGGAGGTTGTGCCCATAATACCCCCTCTAAAAACTTTTTTTTTAAACTGAAAACTTGAGACTCTTTATTAATTGATGTTATACTTAGTGTTAAATTTTCACAAAAAGTCGGGGTATCTTTATTTTCGCGAAGTGCTCACATCCTCTTTTCATAAAACTAAATTAAACTAAACATACGTCACATTACGCCCTATTACGCTAAGCAGCTATGTTCCAAAATTCATAATGATCGGTGTATTTGTTTAGGCGTTAATCCACCACATAGGTAAATGTATATGTTGATATATTTCTCACTTATGTGTGCAAGTCTTTCTTGATTTTTGTTATTGATAGCTTTCTTCCGAAAAACATCAATATTCGGTTCTGGTTCGTAACTTCTTTTTGTGTATCGTTGCAGCCATATTGTTAAGAAATTCTTTTTAAATGTAATTTGATGTATTCCTTTTAGAAAATACTTTGGCCAGGTCGGAATTATTTTCATACAGACGCCGTCTTTTAAAAAATGGGCTGTAACTTTATTCATCAATACAGAGTAACTTTCTTTTGCTTGAAAGAAAGAAATAATATTTTGGGAAAAAATGGTATAGTTTTAAAAACGATAATTGTAAATGAAAACAGTAACTATACCTACTCGGTACTATATATATATATATATATCAGAGAATGGTAGTTTGCTTGAAGCATTGCTGGAAATGGTAATAGTAATAAAAGTATTAAGAAGGCTGAAGGCAATGCAGAGAGCCGGTTTGATGAGAAGCAGGAAAGAACAAAAATAAACAATCGAAAGAGTGGTCTTACAATTATTTATGCATTTTATTTTCAATCTTACATAAACAGCAAGTATGGAATTCACCAGGATGGCATCCATCTTGGTGAATTCCACACTGTCGGACTTTTCTTTTGTGCCTATTTTTGACAAGGGGAGATTTTCCCGAAATATCAAAGGATTTCTATTCATCCGGACATCACACACAGCTAACACCATACTTGCTGTTTATGTAAGATTGAAAAGAAAAATAAATAGCTAATTACAAGACATCTCTTCTGATTGTTTATTTTTGTTCTTTCCAGCTTCTCATCAATCCGGCTCTCTGTATTGCCTTTAGCTTTCTTAATACTTATATAAATGAAAAAAGGAAAGCGAAAAACTATCTTATGTATGTATTCATCAACGTTTCGTCTTTATTGAAAGACTTCCTCAGGATGAAGAAAACCGCGTCCTTTGAAGGAGACAGACCACTGCTGATAACGCTACAACCAAAATCATGATTTTCATTCTCTGCTTGTTCACGTCAACAACCATGCCGAAGTCTGGACCCTTTCTGACAAATCAAAATTAATATTCTGTATGATTCTACATTATCGAAAGACTTCCTCAGGATGAAAGAAAACAGACGAAACGTTGATGAATACATACATAACAGTTTTCGGCTTTCCTTTTTTCATTACGTCGGATCATTTTATCACCACTTTTCTTCATATATATATATATATATTGGTACAGAAAAATTAGTACAACATTCGTACCGTGGGTTTCAAGCACAGAAGGACTTGGCCATCCGGCTCTCTTCAGTTTCTGTTGTCATCTGGCAAGTCCTTCTGTGTTTGAAACCGACGGTACGAATGTTGTACTAATTTTTCTGTACAAAAATAAAAATAAATAAATATTACGCTCTTAATTTTTAATTTTTAACTTTAATTCTCAAGTAATCGAGCATCTGCTGGGATTTTTCCTGCTACATTACAAAGAAGTTTATATATATATATATATATATATATATATATATATATATATATATATATATATATATATATATATATATATAAACATAGATGGTATATTACTTTGTATATAGAGAAAATATATGGTTGTTTTTTCTCTTCATTTAAGCTTGTATGAAATGTTCCCGGCTCGTGTGCCAGCAACGAATACGTCCGAGTATTATCGAATTAAGGAGAAGGTCGACGTTGAATTCGGCCTTGGTCGGACGGCATTGCAACAAGGAGGTTTTCAGATCGTCGCTTTAGTTGTCGCTCTCTGCATTGCTGTGGTCGGTGGCCTCATCACAGGTAAGATATTATCACCCTTTTCACGGATGTGTTGACTTAAAGTCGCCAAGAGGATTTCCGTATCATGTAACTGTTACTAGCGTATTGTCGTCACGGAAGCCTAAAAATCATTTTTAAATACATTCTTTAAATTCCCTTTACTATAATGGGGATTTCGTGTATGTATATTTCGTAAGCTATTCTAATAACATTTACAAGCGGTATGTTGTTGAAAAATACCGGTAATTATATTTGAAACTATCGATACATCTATTGCTAATGGAGATTCGGTATATGTCAGTATAGTTTCGGCTTCAGACAATTATTTCTATATCTAAAGCCGAAAATATATTATCACTCTCTTTTATAGCTTCATTAATGTGTAATATGTTCTGATTTAATGATACAAACCTCGCAAGTAATTCTTCCTTCTGTTTTAGGTGTGTGTGTATGTAGTGCATGTTTTGTTATGTTGTTATGGGGACATTGTAGTTTCATGACAACAGAAAAATACTACACTCTCAGTCATTACTTCTTCATTTGGGGCGTAGTGTAATATGTGTCTTTTTCTCATGATACCATCCACCCAGGTTTGGTTTGGTTTGGTTTGGTTTGTTTTACGGCATAGCAACCAACTAGTGGTTATGTAATGCCGAATAAAGTTCTCAATACAATTCAAATTATTTCACATTGTCTTGAAAGATAATGAAAGGTGAAAATGAAGAACTTGCAATCAAATCTTTTGGAACAGTCCAACTTCCTTGATGAAGTCTAAAATTTTTGTCACATTTATGTTTTCAAACAAGTCTTTTAAATTTGGGGAGTCGTAATACTTGCTTCGGGTTTGCTGCAGATCTTGACAGTCTATTAATACATGTTTGACTGTGTAAGCTTGTTGACACGCTATGCACATTGGAGACTCCTCTCCTTCCAATAAGTGCTTATGGATCCATCCACCCAGGCATTATCTCCTTCTTTTTGTGGAGTGTCAATTTAGTATATGTTCATACATGCTAGCAAAAATATGCGACAGGGGGGGATATTTTTGCTGAAGACAAGCTTTATTTAACACCATTTTCCTTTTCAATAATTATTTATTTGTAACGTAGTAGTAGTAGCAGTAGTAGTAGTAGTAGTAGTAGTAGTAACATTTACCCCCATGATTCACTCTACTCAAGAAGGTTAATAGCATCTCAAGGGTGCTTCATGACAAATTTGATGCAATGTTGGGACTTATGAGCAACCAACAAGCAGACAGACACAGATGCTTAATTATAATATGATGATGGAAATGTCACTATGTCCCAGTCATATGTATAACATCGTTGTATATTCCTAAATGGATTTTTCGTCGTCCTGTCTGGGTCAGTTTTATCCCTTTCACTTGATTGATTAAAAATATATTTTGAAAAGAAAGATAATAGCGGTTATAGTTTTAATTATATCGTATTCCTTTCAATTGTGGATCTCCATTTCCTAAACTATGAGTTACATTTGAGTGAACAATCCTCACGGGACATCTATAAATGCTCTTATTTCTTCAGACCATACATGACAATTTTATTTTACTAAAATATTGGCAACGCCTGGCTTTAATTTCAAATCCGTCATAATTAATTTGGTTAGGCTAATTAATCAAATATCTTCTCCTCGCAAGGGGTCGAAGGATATCTTCCATCAATCATACCATATAACCAACGACACCTGGGAACTCGTATATACATTTAACATTGAAAGTAATGTTTAATATTACTTGGCAAATAATATCTACCTTTAAATTAAAAAGTAGATTACTACCAAGCGCGGTCAGTTTTTTTAGGTACAATTGACGATGTAGACGTTTGGGGTTATCTATGGCATCAAATGAATGAATATTAGAGTAATTTTTTACCATAACCAGTTCGGGGTTATACTAAATTGGAATACATAAAATGTGTAAGTTTGTGGTACCTATATGGTATGCGCACTGGGGCGGCGATAGGTACGTATATAGAAGGCGCAGACAGAGGTGGTACTTTTTATAGAAATATGTCATACTTTTGCCCTGGACAACGTAGGATGAAATGGTGGGGAATAAACAGCTTTCGCAAAAGGCAAAATGAGAAAGTAGCGGTGAAATGGGGCGACCTGGGAAGAGAAAGGTAGAAAGATAAAGAGACGGCTATAGAGAGAGGGAGAGAAATAGAAGTTTGAATATAAAGATGTTACACACGCGATTTTTCTTCTATTTTATGTTTTTTTATGACCCCGAGCAACGCCGGGTAGCCCTGCTAGTATAACATTAACTAGAAGAATATAAAGAAGATAAAATTAATTCCCCCGAACAGAATAGTGTCGCAGCACTTTTACGAAAATTAAAATCAATATTACTGAACCTTATGTCTAGAATCTAAAATCTAGATTTTGATCAAAAGCCATTATATGCTTTTGATTCTAGAAAATGTCTAAAATTTAAGGTTTAAGCTTAAATGGCTTTCAGAAGAAATTGAAATTTAAGGAATCTTTCTCAATTGGTGTTTAACGACTATGGATCAAATTTAATATAAATCTTAAATATTTTATTTTGTAAATGGGAGGTTGTGCTGATAGTATCCCCCCCTAACAACCCTTCAAAATACTCATACGAAACTGATATTTCAGAAATGGTTATTAATTGATATGTGATACCTATTGTTGAAACTTCATAAAAATCAGAGGTATTTGAATTTTCACTAACGATTTCCACCATCTTAATCAAATATGTATAGCACATATTACGACGCCATATGGCTTTCAAATGTGTTCAAAAATACATAATGATCGGTTAATTAGTTTATATATTTGTATCTACTAGACTCGCTCCTAAACATATACACATACCTAAGTTTGTATAAATAGCGATTACGATATAGTAACGGCCTGCGTGGTGTATTCATCCTCTATCTAATTTACAGATTTTGTAAGTACGACATAACTAGTGGTCGTAATCCGGGAGCGTCGTAACCCGGAGACGGTATAGTAAAGACATAGGTAGTGTATTCTAACCTACTCTTGTTTTCCATATTTTACAGATTGGCATACCAGAATAACGTCTGACTCGAAGTCAGCAGCGAACGGTGTAGGGTTAAAATGTGTTCCTGCTATTAAAGACTTCTTGTTTTTGTTTAAAATATTTTTGACCTGGATTACATAAGTAATCAAATAGGGATTATGGAAAATCAGGAAAAGTTTTTATTTTTATTTTTTTACAAAAATAAGTATTCGCATAGGTTTAATAAATATAATAAAATGTTTTTGTTTACTTATTTTTCTGAAATAATATATTTAAAATCAGAAATCAAATATGATATTTGGGGGGAGATATAAGTTGTTTTTTTTAAACATTGAAATATAAATACTTCTAAGAAGCATAGTACTGTCGGCTCGCATATATGATATGGCCGAAGTAATTTTTTGTAACTCGATTTTATATGCGATCAAACTATACCATGATTGTTAGAAACATTCATATTTCAATGTTTAAAAAAAAAGTTTATGATTTTTTTGCTGGAAAATATATTTGATTACTCATTTTTCTAAAATATATTTAAAATCAGAAAAAAAAACATTTTATTATATTTATTAAACCTATGCGAATTCTTATTTTTGTAATCAAAAAAAATATTTCAAATAAAAACTTTTCCTGATTTTTCCATGGCACCTATTTGATCACTTTTTTTAAAACCTTTATTACATATTTTTATCCAAAACAGGAAATCTTTAATAGTAGGAACAAATTTTGACTACACCGTTTGCTGCTGACTTCGAGTCGGACGTTATTCTGGTTTGGTTTGGTTTGGTTTGTTTTACAGCATAGCAACCAACTATGGGTTATGTAATGCCGAATAAAGTTGTCAAATACAATTCTAATTATTTCACATTGTCTTGAGAGACAATGAAAAGGGAAATGAAGAATTTGTTATTAAATTTTTTGGAACAGCCCAACTTCCTTGATGAAATCTAAGATTTTCGTCACATTTGTGGTTTTAAATAAATCTTTTAAATTTTTGGAGTCGTAATATTTGCTTCGAGTTTGTTGCAGATCTTGACAGTCTATTAATATATGTTTGACCGTGTAAGATTGTTGACACGCTATGCACATTGGTGACTCCTCTGCTTCCAATAAGTGCTTGTGAGTAATATATGCGTGTGTCCTATACGGAGTCTGGTTATTATAACTTCTTCTCTTCTTGCTTTTCTATTAATTTGGTTGGGGGACAAAAATCAACTCAAATCAAGTTCATTGTATCGTTTCGGATGAAATTCCCGATCCTGAAAATGATTGGCAATTCTGAGATTGTGAAAATCCATGGCTGTTGTGGCATCATAACCTTCAGTCAGCATGCATGAAGGAAGTGATGTGCACAAAAAAGTATCCAAAACAATTTATTCTCCATACTCAATTTGACAAAGATGGCTATCCCGTATACAGAAGGAGAAAACTAGAGGACAGAGGAAAGCAAGCCAAAGTTTGTTGCAGATCTTGACAGTCTATTAATATATGTTTGACTGTGTAAGATTGTTGACATGCTATGCACATTGGAGACTCTACGTTATTCTGGTACGCCTTCAGATTTTGTAAGTACGACGTAACTACGAGTTGCCGTAAATCGTGGGCGTCGTAACTATGAGTTGCCGTAAATCGTGGGCGTCGTAACTACGAGTTGCCGTAAATCGTGGGCGTCGTAACTCGGAGACTTGCCGTATCATAATTTTCATTTATGTATTTTAATGTTTTTTGTGTGTTTTTCTTTGTTTCAGGAGTCATATTAAAATACGTGAAGCTGCTTGATGAACCCCGTGGCAACGAGATCTTCGAAGATGAGAAATTCTGGCACGTCCCTGAGGATGAAGAAGCCGATGTCGCTGTAAACCAATCGATGGTGACAACATGCGCATAAAAGAAAACGGCAACAAAACTCTGCTTCATCGTGAATCGTCTGCCACTATCGTTTTTCTTTTCTTTTCCGCCTCGTCAATATAATCTGAACATTAAAAGGAACTATTCACGACCAAAAGATACAAATTGACGGATGCTTCTGCTGTTTAACCATGAAATGTATATATTTTTTTAAATTGCTATAAAGAAATGTATAAACTTTGGGGTATCTTTTACACTAATCCGCAGAGTTAAAACGCTAAAAAAACTAATATACAACAAATAAAAGTAACTGTAGCCGATAAAAGTTATTTTCCAACTTATCTGTGCAATTTGTTTGTATTGTTAAGCCGTTCCACCTGCTATTTATTAGAAATCAATATTTTTGTCACACGAACATTGGACGAGACAAAAAAGCGATGGGCGGGGGGGGGGACGCCATTTTTTTTTAGTAAAAATCCGTGCCCCAAAAAAAAAGTTTTTTTTTACATCTAATAAAAACCCATTTATACTACGTAAAAATACAAACAAATGTCATAGGTAAGTAGGAAAATATCTATTCTAGACGTAGGTCACTTTCATTCGTTGCATATTTATATTTTTTTACCCCGTTCTCGTTCGTTTTTTGGACCCCGTTAGCGACTCTGCGGATTATTGTAAAAGATACCCAAACTTTGTTATGTACTTACGTGGTAGCCGAAAAGAAGACTACACCAAAAATTACGCAAATTCATAAAGTATTTATTAAATAAAAAAATAAAACGATTTTTATTGGTCTCCACCATCTTTTTTTTTTTTTTTCATTTTCTGTAATATAGTTCACCCCTAAACAAGCAAAGTTGCCACTGTAGACGTAAGGGGCTACTGAGAATTAGGGTGAAAGTCGTGGGGGTCATCCTAAGTTGGGAGCTTTGCAGCGAGATGTCTGTTTACATTAATTTTAAATTTCTGCATGTCGATACAGTCAGGGAAACAGCATAAAATCGGCCGATTGACAAATGCATTCTGAAACTCCCTCCCTGCGTCGCCAAGGGACATAACTCATTTTTTTTTTGTAATTTTTGGTTTTCGGTTAAATTGGTAATAAAGAAAATAGTTATATCCATTGTTACAAAATGTCTAACAATGCGTAAATTCGTTTGTCTTTGTTTTTCTTATTAATAAATACTGGATGAATTTACGTAATTTTTTCTGTACAATCTTATTTCCAGCTAATAAGTACATAAAGTTTATACATTTCTATAAATATTTTAATGTCATGGTGAAACAGCAGAAGCACCAATTAACGAAATAAATAAACAACGTGCTGGCCAAAAAGAAATGCTGGCGTAGCATACAAAAAAAAAATTTTTTTTATCGAGGGCCATTGCAATGGGCTTATTTCTTTATTATTTTTTAGACTTTACAAAAAGCCAGTATTAATCAATTTGCTAAAATAAAATGTCTTCCATTTTTTTTTTCATTAAAAGTTAAATGTTTTTTTTTCTAAAATACAAATAAAAATGAAATAAAATTATTTATTATATCCTGGCCTGGCACCATTGCTGTAATGTTTAAATGAATTCCTTCCCATAATGCAACATTGAAGTGTAAAGGACAATGTCCGATTGTGTTATTATATATGATTTGGAAAAACGTGACCGGTTGGGTCACCCATTGAGCTCAGGTAAGATGGTTTGAATCAGGGGAAAAAGTGAGTTTGCAAAACCAGTTATTTTTTTTTTTTTAATAAAAAGACAAAATCCAAAATTAGTCTTTCAGTTCACTATATATCCCCCTTCCTCTCGCTCTTTCTTTTCAGCTACGAGTTAAATAGTATTAATACTCGTAGTGCTATTCCCTATTGTTCATAATGGACTATTCCAATTTTCTGTGTTATTGTTTGTTTATTAACAGTCACGGGTAATAAAACTAAGTGAGAACGAAAGATAGATAGAGACAGACAACCGCGAAAGTTGATAGACATTGTATGAAATAAAAGCGATGGTCAAATGACAGAATGAGAGAGGCTGGGCGTGATATACAGAGACTTGGTAAGAGATTTTTTGCCACTTGGTGAGTAAATTGCAAATTACGGCTAATTAGATCAATCAAAATAGATTTTTAACATAACTCAATCCCTAAATCAACGAATATTTTAACATGTATTTTGTGATTAAAATATATTTGAAAAAAGCTTTTGGGAAACAAACGTTGATTAATTCAGCTTTAGACGTCATCCATGTACGGCACAATCACGTTGACACACCAGTTCCCGTTAGATCACCGAAGTTTAGCGACGTCGAGCCTGGCCAGTACTAGATGGGTGACGATTTGGGAATACCAGGTGCTGTATGTACTCTGCTTATCTCGGCAATGTTTCCAGTCGTCTTGAATTGCTTACCATTGGAATCAAGCAGTGCCGAGAGGAGGTGTTGCTAGTGGATTGCGCAACCCTTGCTTCACAATTACACGCGCAGCCAGCCCCTTACAGGGGTGTCCATAGTCTCTCTAGACTGAACGGAGGGCTTTGATATTGATTTTTGATAGACGTCATCTATTTTTATGTATTTAGCATACCCCCCCCCCTCTCTCTCTGTGTAAACAATACAATGGGATTTGTTTTTTTACAAGAGTCGTGACGAGTAATCTCTCACTGGTAGGAACAGCTGGTTTTCCCTGGAGTCTGAGTGAGATAAAGTATACCCAGTCAGCTCCTTTCCTTTCAATTATGATTGTAACCCACTTGATCTTCTCGCGACAGCCACGATAACGACTGGTGGTCTTTTCTGGAATTCTAGCGACAATAATCTTCCTCAAGAATCAATATTTCTACTATTATTTCTTGTTACCTTATTTCCGTCCGGCTCTCTACCAGAGACCTTAAGTCAAAAATGTCACCAAAGCATTTCCACGGTGCAATTCTGCGCGCACACACACGCACACATTTTAATTAGACAAGACACTTCGTACGGCGTGTGCTGTGCTTGTAGAACTATTTTTTGTATTTTATGAAAACGTGAACTCGCATGGATACTTTCAGTTAAACCCGAGGTCTAAATACGACTGGAATTATTGACGTGTTCATATGCCACATTCTTGAAATTCCTATCTCAAGATCTTTGTAATTTGTTTTATATATTTATTTTAAAAGCTACTGCCAGGTTATTTTCTTAGTAGTGTTATAAAAATAATAAAAATAGTAATTATTATTACTAATAGTAGTATTATAAATTATTTTATTTTTACTATTGTTATTAATAGTAGTATTATAAATTATTTTATTTTATTATTGCTATTTTTATTAATAGTAGTATTATCAATTATTTTATTTCATTATTACTATGTTATTAATAGTATTATCAATTTTATTTCATTATTACTATTTTTATTAATAGTAGTATTATCAATTATTTTATTTCATTATTACTATTTTATTAATAGTAGTATTATCAATTATTTTATTTCATTATTACTATGTTATTAATAGTATTATCAATTTTATTTCATTATTACTATTTTTATTAATAGTATTATCAATTATTTTATTTCATTATTACTATTTTTATTAATAGTAGTATTATCAATTATTTTATTTCATTATTACTATTTTATTAATAGTAGTATTATCAATTATTTTATTATTACTATTTTATTAATAGTAGTATTATCAATTATTTTATTATTACTATTTTATTAATAGTAGTATTATCAATTATTTTATTTCATTATTACTATTTTATTAATAGTAGTATTATCAATTATTTCATTATTACTATTTTATTAATAGTAGTATTATCAATTATTTTATTTCATTATTACTATTTTATTAATAGTAGTATTATCAATTATTTTATTTCATTATAACTATTTTTATTAATAGTATTATAAATTATTTAATAATATTATTAGTAATAGTATTTTATTATTATTTAGTATCAGCTTGACACTTGTAAACTACGTTATTATTTCCCTTCCATCTCTTTTGTCCATCGTCCACGTATTATTTTCAGCTACCACCTAAGTACATAAAGTTTATACATTTCTATAAATATGTTAATGTCATGGTTAAACAGCAGAAGCACCAATTAACGAAATAAATAAACAACAACGTGCTGGCCAAAAAGAAATGCTGGCGTAGCATACCAAAATTTTTTTTTTTTAAATCAAGGGCCATTGCAATTGGCTTATTTCTTTTAGACTGTACAAAGACCAGTATTAATGAATTTGCTAAAATAAAATGTCTTGCATTTTTTTTCATTAAAGTTCAGTTTTTTATCGGCGTGGATACATCATAAGGATATTTCATTAACAAAAAGAAATTTTTTTTAAAAAACACAAAAACAAAAATAAAAACTTTCCTGAAAAAAAAAAAAAAAGACAATACTGGTCAACTCTGATGTATTTTATTCCGAAATTAATAAGATTAAATTAAAAGAAAAATAATAATAAATGAATCTTGCATTGATAAAGACTTCTATTTTCAATTTATAATACTGACCCACCAATGCTTTAAAACTGAACGACCTATTTTATTAAACTACGACCACGCCAATGCCTTCTTCGTTTGCATTGGCGTGCTCGTAGTTTAATAAAATGGGCAGTTCAGAATTTAAATTCATAACTGCCAAGAACATCTCCGTGGATAACACCCATTACAAGGACATAAAAACAAAAAAAAAAAAAAACTTATTTGTTTTTTTGATGTGTTTTTTATGAAAACAAATGACACAATACTGGTCAACTCTGATGATGGAATTTATTCCGAAATTAATAAGATTAAAATAAAAATAAAAAAGTAATTAATCTTGCATTGATAAAGGCTTCTATTTTCAATATATAATTAAAATAAAAATGAAATAAAATTATTATATCCTGGCACCATTGCTGTAATGTTTTAATTAATTCCTTCCCATAATGCAACACGTAGACGTAGCTATATTCTATGAAAGTTAAATATATTTTCCTCTTAATATTTTTCATTCTTTCAAGATATATTTAGCGTATTTTATTTTATAACATAACTCTTTCGAACACATTAACTCCACGGTTTCTGGTTTTCTAATAACAATGTGATATAAATCCAACTTGATTTGCCATTAAATGAACTAAAACAGGCTGATATGCCGTAAAACAAGACTAACAAACTCTGCGATATATTCGGCTTGAAAAGAAAAGTAAACTAGAAAGAAATACTTTAGCGATTACAGCTAAATGTTAAATTACTATTTTCGTTGAAGAATTCTATAAATCAGCATTTCTCCAACTATTTTTCTCTTTTTGCATAACCTGAAAATTAATTGCATGGGCTCAAGAAACCGCTACACAAAGTGATACCATATTTTCTCATTCTATTTTCATCGTAACTCACGTGATAAATACCATAGTATACATTTTTGAATAACTGGTTTAATTAAAAATTATACTTTTCGGTAATGTTAAATGAAATGAATGCTTCAAATTTATAATGAAGGGAGTTTTCTTTTGTTTTTTTACAAAGTAAGTCAATTTTTATAAGGGCACACGAACTTTATGAACACCCTGTATATTCTCTTGATCAAGTTCCATCTGTCGAGACTTTTTTTTTCTTTCTGCTAGTGGCCTTATTCTTCTAAGGTCCGCCTGGTTTAGTTCTTTCCTTTCAGAATCAAGTTCTGAGAAAGGTCAAGTGATTAACACTATAAACACCAGCGATGATAATATCACAAAAAAATGATAATTATTAGATAGGTGCTGATATCGATCCTGAACCAGTTTTCGTGACGTTCGACTCGGAAGCGTTCGGCTGTTCTACGCAAACGCCCGAGAGTTGACGAGCCGATTTGTACCAGACGACCATTTTTGATACGGTGCTGCGTCCTATGATAATAAAGTTTTGCTTGTTTTGTTTAGAGTTACGGTTAGGGGTAAGGAATTTTTTAAAGAAACAACAAAGAAAATTAAACATATTTACATGAATTTTTTTGAAAGAAATAACAGGAAAAAAAACATAGCAAGGTTACTGTTATAAAATGAACACTATTTTTATTTACAAGGAATTTTAAGAAACAAGAAAATAAAAAATAAAAAATAAAAAAACGTACCAAAATTACTTTTATCACGACATATTTTTTTTTAATTTTATTATTTATTTTTACTTGCTCGCTGTTCCATGTTTTCTTTTGCGCTGAGCACAGCGGACGACGACGGACAGGCAGAAGAAGAGGGCTCGTCAACACTCGGGCGTTTGCGTAGGACAGCCGAACGTCACGAAAGCTGGGTCAGGATCGATATCAGTACCGATTAATAGGTGCTTATACAGATAAGGGCACATGAAAAGTGCTCGGACAAATGGAAATAAAAAAAACATTCAAACATCAATTTCAAATCTATTATTTCATCGGTAAAAACAAAAATATTTGAAATGGACTAAAAATGGTCTTTACCGGTCTTATACAACGAAACATGACTTAGTCATTAGTGTTCACCCTTTAAATGACTAAGATATGATCTATGGGTGCTTGTACAGAGCAGCGTGCGTATTGAATTATCAAAAATTATCAATACTACAAAAAAAAAAACAGTATTATATACTTACACAGCAGATTTAAATAAGTATCGTCACCAAAAAGTAGGAAAAAAATTATCGAGTAGAACTTTAATCATAAGCAAAATCCATTTTTCGGAAACAGTCAATTGAAATGTTAGGTAGCCGGAGACAAAATCAGGGGACGTAAGCGCGTTTGGAATAATTGTTTCCGGTTACCTTAAGATGGCCGCTTTCGAACATGTCAAATTACTGTTCCCGAAAAATGGATTTTGCTTATAATTAAAGTTCTACTCGATAATTTTTCCTACTTTTTGGTGACAATACTTTAAATCTGCTGAGTATGTATATAATACTGTTTTTTTTTGTGTGTGTGGTATTAATAATTTAATACGCACGCTTCTCTGTACAAGCACCGATCTATGTCCAGCGAAAAATGTGATTCTCTCCCTTGGTAATTGAATTCTCTGTAAACTAAGTATATAGTGTAAAACTGTTTCCTTTTGATTCATGCGGTTGTTTCGGCCGGCACGAGGGTATAGAGATTAGATCTTTAAATAAGTCAGTAGTCACCGAGGTATCTGCTCGGTGGCTAATGATGAAGTCTTAATGAAGACTTATTTCGTATTGTCTGTGGATATGTTTACCAATAATAATATATCTCTCTCATGTATGTGTGTATATATATATGAGAGAGAGATAATCTAGAAACAGCTTTTTCACCGTCTCACTGCTCCTCTACGATTCGAAACCTGACGGCGAGTACAATAGTCAGCAATCTTATCAAATAAATTGCCTATGAGATTTCGTTATTTTGAATATTTTCTTAAAAGCTGGAAACGATGGTTGAAAAGAGCTCAATATCAGAAGTAAAAAAAATGAAAGTATAAGAAATGGAATTATTAGTGTAAATATGTATATAAAGAAATATGCAATTATCGCTGCCAGTCGCCCGCCATTACACACTATATATATATATATATATATATATATATATATGTACTATTTTTATCAACTACGAGCGCGCCAACCAGAATTTGAATTCATGCGACAACCAGAATTTAAATTCATAACCACCAACTACACCGGCGTGGAAACATCCCACCAAGGACATTTATCAAGTAAAAGAAATAAGTTTGTTTATTCTTGTTTTTGATGAAAAATTAAAAATTAAAAAAAAAATGATACAATACTGGTCAACTCTGATGATGGAATTTTATTCCGAAATTAATAAGATTAAAGTTTTTTAAAAAATAATCTTGCATGGATAATGACTTATATTTTCAATTTATAATGAAAACCCAGTAATGCTTTTAAATGAACGACCCATTTTATAAATATATATATATATATATATATATATTAACAATGTTTTTTTCATGGGAAAAACTGTCATTTGAATTCAACAATATACGATTAAACAAAATATTGCTTCAATATATATATATAGTTTTTTCATCATCTTACTTCTGTGTAAAGTCTCAGAAATCAAAGGGGGGCCCTTCTTGGGGTTAACACTTGATCTCTATACGAGATATATAAATATGCAAGTGTTCAACTAAAGTTCTCCTTTACCTCTCAAACGTTGAATTAGTAAAGTAGTAAATACCCTTAATTTTCCTCTCCCCAATTGACTAGTGAACTATGTTATAGTATATCTTTCTTGTGGTCTTACCGGATTCCAGGACAAGAATTCATCTAGTCTGGTGGCGTATCCAGCTAAGTGCAATTACTATGGGCAGTGACAATAAAAAAAAAATCCGACAGTATGAGTTAAAATGAAAAAGTGGAAAAAGAAAAGTCAGTGTTCCGATTGGCTGCTGCGTGGGCTTAATCAAGAGAAAAGCTAAAAGTATTGTCATTTTTAGCTTTTTTCTCTTGATAAAGCCCACGCAACAGCTAGGCGAAACGTTGAGTTTTTAGGCGTTTCGCTTTTCCGTTTCTAACTCATATGTGTGTGCATATATATATATATATATATATATATATATAAATTTTCCTCAGAATTGTCTTTGACTTTCCTCGTGGAAAATTAGAGGATGTTTTTTTGCTTGTGGTGTCTGCTTTAGGCTAGTATGATCTTTGGGATCCTTATGGTCCAAGGTGGGAACTTTGGTATTATCGTATCATGTCTTATTAATGAAACATATTTATTTTTATTTTTCTCCCCAAATAATACGGTTGGTGATGAACTTATAGATACGAGGGAATGAGTGACCAGCTGATTGGCTAGACTGGTGGCCGGAGAGGCCCGATCCGATCAAAGTAAGGGCCAAAGTAGACGAGTGCCTAGCCACCAGGATCCCGTCCTTCGGCATCAGGGTCGCCACCCACGGTCAACAGGTGGGCCTGTTTTCGGGGTGAGGGTTACTTCTCTGCATGGGGGTTGCAGTCGGCGAGAAATTAAGTATTGGTGATGTGTTTAATTTGTTTTACGGCATATGAACCATCTGCCGGTTAATTAATGCCGAATAAATTTGCCAAATTTAATACTAGCAAAAATATGCTCCCTCCGGTCGCATATTTTTGCTAGGCTGCCGCGTCAGAAATGACGCTAGTATGTAATTTGGGTAGAGCTTGTTATCACAATTAATTTAAATAATATATTGCACATGATAACATTAATAAAAAGAAAAATTAAGTTTGCATTGTTATCATCTGCTCGCTTTTCTTTCCACCCAATCGTTTTGCGCCAAATCCACGTAATAATTTACAAAATAAATAATAATTTTAGTTTTTCAAAGAGAAAAAAGAAAAATGTACCCAAAATAAAATTAACAATAAAACAATACAGCGAATACGATTGTAAAAACAGTTATTTAGTTGTCCAGTAAAAAAAAAACAGCTAAGTCTAAAATTTCCTCACTGTCTTAACTCCCTCGACCGTTCCTTAGTACTCGATTCTTATTCCTCTTATTTATACCTACTTGCGGGAGGGAAACCTATCTTTAACTCTCTGTTCTCTTTTTAGTATACAATGAACTTATTCTATCTACATATGTACATATATATACATACGTAATATTGGATTTTTTTTTTTTTTTTTTTAACACCTGCGGGGGACAGGAAATACCCGACTAGTAATCGGGCGCAGGATATTTACACCCTTCTCGGAGTGTTGGACCCGTTAGACCTTGTAAGGCTATCCATCTAAGAGAAGGAAACCTCTGACAAAAAACCTTGCTACTTACGTCGTGGCAGTAAACCGTTGGGGAGGGAGGCCTCCTTAGTCCTGATCGACAACCTTCCTAGAGTTGGAATCTCGAACAAAATATCCGGTTTGCAAACCTACAATTGCTTAAGGAGTAGATAGGTTCTGCCTATCGCCGGCCCTAGCACTCCTTCCTTGTCTATTAGTCAGGCGCAGAGGTAACAGTGCTGGGACGCCTCTAAACACCCAGTGCCTAGCCTTGTTTCCTTACTAGGTCAATGAACGCCGTTCTCTTTCTCTCTATTTGGGCAACTTGGGGAAAAAATTTTTCGTCATTAAGTCTTACATGGCCAGTCTGGGTCTCTCTTGTTCCAACAGGTTGAGGGTACAGGTTAGACAGCTTGTCTGGCTGCTGTTTCCGACTGACAGGACAGGAGCCCAAACTCTTGGGTAGCGCCAAGAACGGCTGCTCCATCATCAGTTGCATAATACCGTGGGTAGTTGTATGTGCCATGTCGCGCATGGAAAGGGACCCTGCAATTATCTCCGGTGGGCTTTCCCGAGGCCACAACCCCCATGGACCAGGTTCAGACTAATGGACTGGTTGTGTGAGCTTATTGGCACCAAACAAGTACCCACCTTGACCAACCCACTCTATAATCAAAACAAACATGTCATTACAAAAAAATAAAAGCAAACCTAAACCAGACACCCAACAAAAAACACTTTCGCCTCCGCCCTTGAGGCTCGCATTCACAAATATCCGGGGACTTAGAACCAATATCAACGACGTAGAATCCTTTCTCCTGACAAACTCCCCGGATATCCTAGCTCTAAGTGAAACTAACCTCCAATCCTCAATCTCCTCTCACCACTTTGACATGACTGACTACCTCCCACTCTACCGTAAAGACTGACAAACATATGCACGGGCTAGGAGTTTATGTTCGGAACACCCTCCCCCTGACTAGAGAACATAGGTTTGAATCAAATTACCACGACTACATGTGCTTTAGATTGACTTTACATCACAGCATCAGTTACTTATATTTCTTATACCGCTCCCCGTCGACCCAGGACTGTACTCTGTTAAACTCTGTCTCTGTAAGCATAGATAGAGCACTCTTAATTGACTCGAATGCCCACATACATGTAACTCAAATGTAGCTTGCAGACCGGGTTTAAGGCTACTCTGGTGCCCCCTCGACGGAAATTCACTAGACTAACCCGACAATCAACTAAATCTCATTCATTCACTGTGGAGGTCCCCAGATGTCGGAGAGCCTTCTACTCAAATAGCTTCTTTCCTCGTACTGCTAGCCTCTGGAACTCCCTCCCTGCCCCCTGTTTCCCCGACAGTACAGACATGCAGAAGTTTAAAACTAATGTAAACAGACACCTCGCTGCGCTGATCCCAATCTAGATTGACCACCCTCTACCTTCTCCCCTTTTCTTTTTCTCAGTAGCCCCTTACGTCTACAGTGGCGGCCTGCCTTGTTTGGGGTGAACTATGTTAAAAAAAAAAAATTTAAAAAAAAGTTATAGTCTGCTCGCTTTTCTTTACACTCAATCGCGCCAAATCCACGTCAGAATATAATAAGTAATATTTTATGTCTTTCAAAGCGGAAAAAGGTGTACGTAAATTAAAATCAACAATTAAAGAAAAAATACAGCGAACACTATTCTAAAATCAGTTACGTAGTTTTCCAGTACAATGTGGTTTTTTTTGTCAACAAAAAAAAAAAACTAAATTCATAATGCGTTTTTTTTTTTAAATAGTAATTTTTAAATCAATTATTATTTTAATTAAACAATTTAATTCAATGAATTTAAAAACCTAAATACAGCGAACACTAATTTTCAAATCGGAAAAAAAAAGTGTATCTGAAAATTATCAATAATAAAATAGGTACTCTTTTACTGCAGGACCCGCGATAACTTAAAAAGTGTTGTTGAACACACATTATAAAGAATTTAGTTTATCAATTATTATTTTAATTAAAACAATTTGATTCAATAAATTTGTGTTTTAAAACATAATGGCTAATAAGATTAAGAAAATAAACAAACTCAGAACGTTTTAATAAAATAAATCAGTAAAGTATTAACGCGCCCATTCAGAGGGAGGTACGCTGTTCAATCAGTTGGACGTTGAGGAAATAACTACGTAACTCATTTTATAAATAAATAATAAAAGAAATAATTATAATTTATAAGTAAGATTATTAGCGAGCAAAATAGCGTAAATACATGTGGAAATCTGAAGAGAACAATCATGAGTGTATATTTGCGAATACTAATTTATTCGAAGTTCAAAATGCGCATAGTGTTTATAGCGGTTTTTTTAATAGTATATAATGGAGATGGCGGATTTAATAAATAGTCATAGTACTCTGATGGAGTTTCGGCTTCAGACAGACAGACAGATACATAAACTCCATTATTAATAGTTATGTAGGGTAATTATTTTTATTCTTAGAATACCTTACTCTTTGAAGAAATTACTTTGAAGAAATTACTCTTTGAGAATAACCACACCCAAGCCGGAAAAGAGTCCGACAATACTACATGCGATAGACCCTGGTTCAACAGCCAACTAGTTTTGTTTTTCCTGAAATATAGTTGTTAAATATAATTCTCTAAGTAGGGTAATTATTTATATTCTTACAATACATTGCTATTAGAATACATTGTATTTGTTCTCAACGTGATTGATTCTCAGCCAGCGCCTTCTAGTACCTATTTGGGGAGAATAATTATAAAAAGGAGAAATAAGGTTTTTATTTTTTTTTGAAGAATAAGATTGAATAATACGGTTAGGGGTGAACTTAGATACCAAAGCATGGCGTGACCAGTCGATTGATCGGATCGGGCCTCTCCGACCTACCGTCTAGCCAAAATAAGGGCCAAAGTGGACGAATGCCTATCCACCAGGATCCCATCCTACGGCATCACGGGTCGCCACCTACGGCCTACAGGTAGCCCCGTTTTCTGGGCGTGAGGGGGGGGGGGTACCTCCCAGTAGGGGTTACAGTAAGCGAATTTGTGGCCCCCGTCGACATGGCTAAGTAGTATACTGAAAATATAAGCTGAAACATTATGAACATTAAATTGCGAAGCGATAGCGAGCGGGCGATATCATCTACTAGACGCATATAGATTCAAAACTACATTAATAAGGAAAAAGAAATCGTCTTTATAATTCAAACGTACAATTTTTGCGTAAAGCCGCTGGTCACGTGAAAACGCGAGTTGGTCATCAAAAGACAGTTGGAATAAGCGTTTTTCATATTTTATAAACAAACGAAACAGAAATAAAAAAATTTTTTTTTAAATTCTTTCGTCAAATCATTCATAAATATTCTTTATTAAAAAAAGAAAAAGAAAAAAAAAAAAAAACTGAACTGCACGAAATATTTCAAATTACATCAACACCTATAACTTACATGTTTTCCATAAGGAAGTTTGTTTATTTCTGAAATCAGAAGAAATTCATTTGCCGAGCAACAATTTTTATAAAGTTATCAACGGATAGCTGTTTTCCCGTATCACGGCTCTTCAGTATGGCTAGACGAGGCGAGTGTTTTCACGCTGAGATTCAAAACCCGATCGCTTGATTAACTGGGAGAGGGATAGAGTGAAAAGTTAGCACAGATAAACACATCGAGATAGACGGGAACACATCGAGATAGATAGATAGATATGGTGTCCACCGACTCTAGTATTATTTACTCCTCTCCAGGAGTTAGGCACAAGGCCAGTTTTATCCTACTCCCACAAGTAAGATGTGACCCAAGGTCGGGTCGGAAAGTGGGGGTTGAAAAGCCAGCGCCCGAGAGGTGAGCACTCTGACCATCAAAAATTGCCTGGGCAGCCTCGTCGGCATTCCCCGGTAGGGGCGCCTCAGGCAGTAAGCAATAAACTTACTCCTCCCCAAAGAGGGGAGGCGAAGCCTGGGAGGGTGGACCTCCTAGAACTGCACAGGACAGACCCATAGACCGGCGTAAATCAAGCCCCGAAGGCCAAGACAATACCAGTCTATGGGGTGCAGTATCCATCGGAACAGATACTACACTTTGATCTTAGCCAAAAGGCCAACTCCAGTTTGAAAAGAGTAAATGATTCTCCAGAATTACTACTTTAACACGCATTAACATTTTTCAATGTGGTGTGAATCAGTATACGAGTAGCTTCCCTGACAGAACGTTAGAAAGAGAAAAAATCTAATTGAATCGTTTGTTACTATGGTTTTACGCACACGCACTTGTCAGACAATAGCCATGTGCCTTTTGATAGTAAAGCGACAACAGCGACTTTACGAAAGAATGGGAATTGAATAAATTTGTGGCCATTGAGAGACGCGTGGCTAAAGTGTGATATAGTTATGAATTTTTTAGTTCTTCACTGCGAAAGCTGCAGTGTTCGGCCTTGTGGCGCAACGGTAGCGCGTCTGACTCCAGATCAGAAGGTTGCGTGTTCAAATCACGTCGGGGTCATAGCTAAATATTTTAGGTTTATATTTACTAAATACTTACAAGTAACTTGGTATAATAAACATCTATGACGACATCTTTTTTATTTACTTACTATTGTTATACTAATTTAACTTTCAGATTACAATCTATTAAAAAAAAGGTCTAGATTGACATTCTTATTTGCTTCAGTTTGCTATTTAACAAAATTGGTTTGTTTGTTTTGTTTTACGGCATATCAACTTTTTTCAGGTCATTTAATGCCGTATTCAGTTATTCTTTAAAAAGAAATAAATTAAAAAATAAATTTAAAAAGACATATCAAGGGAGGCGCGAGAGCGCTCTATCCCTTAATAGACTTTTAAAAAAAAACGTCCTATGCTAAAAATCTCATTTCTTTGATCAGTCATAACTCAAAATCCAATAAACCAAATTAGTTAAAACTTTGCACAAACTTTTTATTTGATAGAGTCTATAAGTGTGTAGAATTTCAGCATCATTAGTCAAGGCAACCCAGAGATCCAGACAGGTCAGGTATGATTTTGTGTTATCCGTGAGATACAGGGTGGCACATACGTACGTGCCACCCTGTATCTCATCAACTATTTGATGGATTCAGCTGATTTTTGGCAGAGATAGAGGTTCTAAGGTCTAGTGGCATTTTAATTTCAGTTTACCATATACCTTAGTTTTCCAGAAAATTCCAAAAAACCTTAAAAATGACCATTGTATTGTGGCATAGCCTTTACAAAAGTAGTGACATTCCATGAGAAATGCCAGTATACTGAAATCATATGCCCTTAATAGGGTTAAGATGAAAATTCATATACACTAAAATGTACAAAATCAAGGAAATTCCCAAATTTTTACACTTTTATTCTCATTAAGGGTATGCGAGCACAACAGGACTATGTATTTTACTGGAAGGAATTTTTCTTCAGCGCACCTCACACACTTCATCCACTCAGGCATAGAGAGTTATACTGTAGTGATGTGATAATGAAATGGTTTGGTTGATATGTAGTCATACCCTTAACGACAATAACAGTGTAAAAATTTGGGAATTTCCTTGCTTTTGTACATTTAGTGTATATGAATGTTCATCTTAACCCTATTAAGGGCATATGATTTCAGTATACTGGCTTTTATCATGGAATATATATATATATATATATATATATATATATATATTGGAAACATTCTTTACGACATATAATCCTTTTTCAGTTCCTTCCATTCCAAATCAAGTTGGATTATTCTAGATATGTATATAGATCAACAGCTTTTTAAAAAAGTGCATTATTTAAAAAAAAAATTTACAGTTTGTTTTACGGCATATCAACCTTTTTCAGGTTATTTAATGCCAAATCAATTTTATTTTTTTTAAAGTTCTCTGAAAAGAACTGTCCTGTCGCCGACTGCAACCCCATGCAGAGGGGTACCCCCCCCCCATGAAAACGGAGCCACCTGTTGGCCGTGGGTGGCGACTCGTGATGTCTTGAGACGGGATCCTGGTGGCTGAGCGGTCCGTGGCCTAGTTGCATAAATGGTCACGTGACCTACAACACTACTTTGGCCATTACTTCGGCTAGAGGTCGGAGAGGCACGATCCAATCAATCGGCTGGTCACGTCATACCCTAGTAACTATTATTCAATTTGATTCTTCTCAAAATCAAAACCTTATTTCTCTTATTGTTCCTCCCAAATAGATACTAGAAGGCGGTGGCTGAGGGTCAATAGTGTTGAAAATAAAGATTACTACTGCAGAGTCCTATAATTCCAGTTAATGGGTACTGAAAAAGAAATAGCAGGGGCTAATTTATTCTCACTCAGTACGAGTATAATGATTAAAGTATCCCCATCTCGATCAGGGCGTTCGGATTATCCCCCCTGGTAAATTTCCAACTTTAGTTGGACTCCGTGGTGGGTGGTGGAGCTCAGGGCCATTGAAGATCAAACAAAACCAAATGGCAAACAAATTTAAAAAAAAAAAAAAAAAACGACATCCGAGTCGGATTCGTCTGCCAACGAAATTAACGACATTCCAAAATTCATCATAATAGAATCTCTGGAGGATACACCACTAGCTAAACTATCACCTTTTCAATCAGAAAAGGTGACAAGCAGTAAGATAACCCCAAAGACCGTTAAAAAAATACAAAATGGTAACCTTCTGGTGGAGGTTACCAACTGTAAACAAGCTAAAATTATCCTAAAAAATGACAAATTTTCATAATGTTAAATGTAAGGCATATGCCCATGAAAGACTTAATACGCCAAGAGAAGTCATCCGAAACCAGGAACTTGGTCTGGCAACGGAGGAAGAGATTAGGATGGCACTGCGTCAGCAGGGAGTCACCAATCACAGAAGAATAACAATAAAAAGCGGTGGAGAGTCGATCATGATCAACACATATATATTAACATTTAATTCAACAACGATACCAAAAAAGGTGAAGATTGGCTACACTGCCGAAAGAGTGGAGCCCTACATTCCAAACTCCTTGCGGTGTTTCAAATGCCAGAGGTTTGACCACCATAAGGACGTATGTAGGAGTTAGCAGGTATGTGCTAAATGTGGCGAGAGGAACCTGTGCCACATCAAGAACGAGTGCTAAAAGGAAAAAAGATGCGTAAACTGTCATAGGGATCATTCCGCATTTTCAAGATCATGTGACCACTTTTAAAAAGGGAGAAAGAGATCATGACAGTAAAACATACTGGAAATATAGAATTTCCTGAGTCTAGGAAGATTGTGGAAGCTTATATGAAGCCCCAATTCTATGTCACTATATGCCTGTGTGGAAAAAACAAAAATCAGACCCCCCCCCCCCCCAGTGAAAAAAGAGTGTAAATATATACAACTAGTTCAGCAGTTGCTGAAACTTAGACTGGACGAGTGGCCTGCATTTCAGAAATGCTTGCAAGATGCTTGGGGTGTAGCTCGGGAGGAGGTGAAGGAGACACCAAAGAAGCCAGAGACAAAGGTGACAAGTGAGCCGATGGTAGTGAACGCAGATAGAAGTCGGAAAAAACAACGATCACTGGTGCGTCCATTGAGCCTGATCACAGATGCCTCGGGTTTGGTTTGTTTTAGGGCATAGCAACAGATTCCTCGGGAGCAAAACCCAAAGAAACAAAAAAAGAACTGGTCAAAAAGAAACAACCTCTCTGTTGAATTAAAAAAAAAAGTCATGGATTCAGAGAAAATGGATATAGAAATGACAAATACACTAGAGTCAGATTGAATAAACCATGTTGGATGAAATCATCCAGTGGAATTTAATAGGAGTTAGAGCAATTATGAAGAATTGATTGTCCTTATGAGAATGTGCCCAGCAGTTGCTTGCCTACAGGAAATATTCCTCAGGCAAGATAAGGAGTTTAAAATTAAAACTACACTATACACAACTATATAAAGGAAGAAGCTGATAGAGCCTCTGGTGGGGCAACTATAGTTGTGAAAAATACAGTTCCGCAGAGTCAAATACTGCTTGACACGGACATACAGGCGGTTGCCGTATCAGTGACGTTACATAGAACCATCACAATCTGCTCCATTTATCTGCCACCAGTTGAATACAAGCTGAATGACTTAATAAAACATCTACCCAAACCAATTATACTGTTAGGCGATTTTAATAGCCACAATGAAATGCGGGGCAGTAAAATCAAAGATAAAAAAAGGACAGATTGTTGGAAAAATTATAGATCAAAATAACCTTTGCCTCTACAACAATAAAGCCAACACATACCTACACCCAGCAACGAGATTTGACTGTGTGATCCAACAATATTCATGTATTACACATGGAGAGTATACGAGACATGTGGTAGCGACCACTTTCCAATTATTCTAGAAAGTACAGGTCCTCAACTAGAAGAAAGAGTACCAAGATGGAATCTACATAAAGCAGACTGGGAGTGATTCCATAAAGAATGTAAAAGATAATTAACAGCTGATACCAATGTCAATGAAACAGATCACGCCATCTATTTTACAGAGACACTGGTAGAAATAGCCGTGGAGTGTGTACCAAAGTCATCTGCAAATCAAAGCAAACACAAATCCTGGTTTAATAAAGAATGTCAGAAGGCTGTCCGAGCACGCCGTTCTGTCCTGAGTAGGTTCAAGTCTAATCCCACTCGGGATAATTTAGACTCGTTTAACATAAAAAGAGCCAAAGCTCGGTGGACGATTAAAGAGTCCAAAAATAAATTCAAACACGAAATCTAAAACGATATGGACCATGATGAGAAAGATAGCTGGGAAGAATAGCAGTATGCCAATCAAACATCTGATCACAAATAATATAAAGATCACAGGAAAGAAAAATGTAACGCCTTCGCAAACAACTTTGCAGAAATTTCTGGCTCCAAAGGTCAGACTAAAAATAACTGAAAAGAAAAAACTAAATTTCAGTTCCAAAAATAATGAAAGCTATAATCGACCCTTCGCGGGATCGGAGATCAGTGAGTCACTTGCTAAAACCCACAATACAGCGGTCGGTCCAGATGATATATGTTATGAATTTCTGACAAAATTACCACAGGTGTCCACCAGATACCTTCTAGACATTTATAACGAGGTGTGGATGAGCGGAAAAATCTCAAACTTCTGGAGACAAGCCACAGTGATACCTATGCCCAAGACGAGTAAGAACTCTGATGAAGGCTTTCAGGCCATCGACCAATTGCCTTAACTAGTTTTCTCTGTAAAGCAATGTAAAGAGTGGCTCGAGGTTCCATGTCATTAATCAAACAATCTGATGTCAGACCTACAATCTGGTTTCAGGAAAAAAGCACTACTGACCATTTGATCAAATTTGAAACTTTCATTAGAGAAGCATTCACAAAATTGAACACCCGATTGCTGTCTTTGATATGGAGAAGGCGTACGACACCACCTGGAAGTACTGTATGATGAAAGACCTTCGAGAACTCTGATTAAGAGGCAGAATGGCCATTTTCATGCAAAATTTCCTAGAAAACCGAAATTTCAGAGTGAGAGTTGGAACTACACTCTTCGACGTAAAAGAGCAGGAGAATGGGGTACCCCAGGGAAGTATCCTATCAGTGACACTCATGTCAAGATTAATAATATTGTTAAAAACCTTGACACTGCAGTCGAAGGCTCACTGTATGTGGATGACTTTTTGATTTGCTGCTGAGCCAAACATATGCATCTGATAGAACGTAAGTTGCAACTCACTTTAAATAAAATCAGCAAATGGACTGAAGAAAACGGTTTCAGATTCTTTGAATCGAAGACAAGGTGTGTCCATTTTCGCAATTTACACAAATTGCATAATGACCCATGCCTAAAACTGGATGGCAATGAGATATAAATGGCAGACGAATAGAAGTTCGTTGCAGTTATTTTTTCTTTTATCCCTCATATAAGGTATCTCCGACAAAAATTCAACAAGGCAATTAATCTACTTAGAGTGATAGCTCACACTGACTGGGGAGCAGACAAGAAATCCTTACTCAAGCTGTACCGAACAATTGCGAGATCAAAACGTGATTATGGAAGTTTCATTTACGGTGCAGCAAGACCATCATGCCTGGAGCAATTGGAAGACATCACCAGGGTCTAAGACTCGCGTTGGGGGCATTTCGCACGTCTCCAGTGAAAAGTTTGTATGTTGAAGCGAATGAAGGTCCTTTACATCCAAGACGAGAAAAATTGGCACTTCAATATGTGACAAAATTATCATCATGTCCATTAAATCCTGCCTACGACTGCATTTTTAATCCTCAATATAAGACTCTGTTAGAGAGAAAAATCAATGCCATCAGACCTTTTAGTTACCGCATCGAAGAATTAAGAAATAAACTGGAATTGGACTCAAGTCTCATCCACCAATCGATAATTTCGAAAATTCCACAATTGGAATTAGAACAACCAGCTGATATCCTTGATTTAGCAACAGCTTAAAATAGCAAAACCAACCCTATTGTATTTAAGGATGAATTTGAACACATAAAACATCATTCCAACTATAAATATATCTATACAGATAGCTATAAAGAATCGGATAGAGTTGAGTGTGCGGCTGCCTTAAATAAGACAAATGCAATATGTGATAACTGCCAGGGCGTCAATTTTCAGTGCATAAGCTGCAGCTATATACTTGGCTTTAAAGATAATGAAGTCAGAGAAGATGATGAATCTATCAGTGCTACTACCTACTATCAGTGCTCTCAGCACTGACGAAATAAGACCTGGATAAATAACAAGAGAAAATGCCAAATCAAATTATGCTGGAACAATTTAAAAGCTAGATAATTGTGAAAATCTTAAAGACAAAGAATATTTACAACAAAAAAACTGAAGTAAAATTATGCTAGATATCGTATCATATCGGCATTCGTGGCAATGAACAAGCGGATAAATCCGCAAACGAATCATTAGAAATAAAACCAACCTAAATTAGAATCTTCGACCTTCTCTTAACACGATAATAAAACTAAAATGGCAAGAATATTGGGATGAGTGCCTAAAAAAAAAACAAACAAGTTATCCAAGATTTAGTCAACTATAGATAAGTGGCCCCTGTACTATGGAAAACTGTTGATTAGAATTGCATTGAATATATCACGACATGTCGAATTCACAAGTTGCATAGTTTCCTTAGTTACGGTAGTTATTGAGCCTTTGTACAGTTGTAGTAACACCGTTCATCAGAATTGCATTGAACATTTCACGACATGTCGAATTTACAAGTTGCATAGTTTCCTTAGTATCGGTAGTTATTGAGCCTTTGTACAGTTGTAGTAACACCGTTCATCAGAATTGCATTGAACATTTCACGACATGTCGAATTTACAAGTTGCATAGTTTCCTTAGTTACGGTAGTTATTGAGCCTTTGTACAGTTGTAGTAACACCGTTCATCAGAATTGCATTGAATATTTCACGACATGTCGAATTTACAAGTTGCATAGTTTCCTTAGTTACGGTAGTTATTGAGCCTTTGTACAGTTGTAGTAACACGGTTCATCAGAATTGCAGTGAATATTTCACGACATGTCGAATTTACAAGTTGCATAGTTTCCTTAGTTACGGTTGT
Source organism: Sepiola atlantica (assembly GCA_963556195.1). Taxonomy (NCBI): domain Eukaryota; kingdom Metazoa; phylum Mollusca; class Cephalopoda; order Sepiida; family Sepiolidae; genus Sepiola; species Sepiola atlantica. The sequence continues at coordinate 18,626,858 of OY744543.1, forward strand.
TATTGAGCCTTTGTACAGTTGTAGTAACACCGTTCATCAGAATTGCATTGAATATTTCACGACATGTCGAATTTACAAGTTGCATAGTTTCCTTAGTTACGGTAGTTATTGAGCCTTTGTACAGTTGTAGTAACACCGTTCATCAGAATTGCATTGAACATTTCACGACATGTCGAATTTACAAGTTGCATAGTTTCCTTAGTTACGGTAGTTATTGAGCCTTTGTACAGTTGTAGTAACACCGTTCATCAGAATTGCATTGAACATTTCACGACATGTCGAATTTACAAGTTGCATAGTTTCCTTAGTTACGGTAGTTATTGAGCCTTTGTACAGTTGTAGTAACACCGTTCATCAGAATTGCATTGAACATTTCACGACATGTCGAATTTACAAGTTGCATAGTTTCCTTAGTTACGGTAGTTATTGAGCCTTTGTACAGTTGTAGTAACACCGTTCATCAGAATTGCAGTGAATATTTCACGACATGTCGAATTTACAAGTTGCATAGTTTCCTTAGTTACGGTAGTTATTGAGCCTTTGTACAGTTGTAGTAACACCGTTCATCAGAATTGCAGTGAATATTTCACGACATGTCGAATTTACAAGTTGCATAGTTTCCTTAGTTACGGTTGTTATTGAGCCTTTGTACAGTTGTAGTAACACCGTTCATCAGAATTGCATTGAACATTTCACGACATGTCGAATTTACAAGTTGCATAGTTTCCTTAGTTACGGTTGTTATTGAGCCTTTGTACAGTTGTAGTAACACCGTTCATCAGAATTGCATTGAATATTTCACGACATGTCGAATTTACAAGTTGCATAGTTTCCTTAGTTACGGTTGTTATTGAGCCTTTGTACAGTTGTAGTAACACGGTTCATCAGAATTGCATTGAATATTTCACGACATGTCGAATTTACAAGTTGCATAGTTTCCTTAGTTACGGTAGTTATTGAGCCTTTGTACAGTTGTAGTAACACCGTTCATCAGAATTGCAGTGAATATTTCACGACATGTCGAATTTACAAGTTGCATAGTTTCCTTAGTTACGGTTGTTATTGAGCCTTTGTACAGTTGTAGTAACACCGTTCATCAGAATTGCATTGAATATTTCACGACATGTCGAATTTACATGTTGCATAGTTTCCTTAGTTACGGTTGTTATTGAGCCTTTGTACAGTTGTAGTAACACCGTTCATCAGAATTGCATTGAATATTTCACGACATGTCGAATTTACAAGTTGCATAGTTTCCTTAGTTACGGTAGTTATTGAGCCTTTGTACAGTTGTAGTAACACGGTTCATCAGAATTGCAGTGAATATTTCACGACATGTCGAATTTACAAGTTGCATAGTTTCCTTAGTTACGGTTGTTATTGAGCCTTTGTACAGTTGTAGTAACACCGTTCATCAGAATTGCATTGAATATTTCACGACATGTCGAATTTACAAGTTGCATAGTTTCCTTAGTTACGGTAGTTATTGAGCCTTTGTACAGTTGTAACACCGTTCATCAGAATTGCATTGAACATTTCACGACATGTCGAATTTACAAGTTGCATAGTTTCCTTAGTTACGGTAGTTATTGAGCCTTTGTACAGTTGTAGTAACACCGTTCATCAGAATTGCATTGAACATTTCACGACATGTCGAATTTACAAGTTGCATAGTTTCCTTAGTTACGGTAGTTATTGAGCCTTTGTACAGTTGTAGTAACACGGTTAATCAGAATTGCATTGAACATTTCACGACATGTCGAATTTACAAGTTGCATAGTTTCCTTAGTTACGGTAGTTATTGAGCCTTTGTACAGTTGTAGTAACACCGTTCATCAGAATTGCAGTGAATATTTCACGACATGTCGAATTTACAAGTTGCATAGTTTCCTTAGTTACAGTAGTTATTGAGCCTTTGTACAGTTGTAGTAACACCGTTCATCAGAATTGCAGTGAATATTTCACGACATGTCGAATTTACAAGTTGCATAGTTTCCTTAGTTACGGTAGTTATTGAGCCTTTGTACAGTTGTAGTAACACGGCTCATCAGAATTGCAGTGAATATTTCACGACATGTCGAATTTACAAGTTGCATAGTTTCCTTAGTTACGGTAGTTATTGAGCCTTTGTACAGTTGTAGTAACACCGTTCATCAGAATTGCATTGAACATTTCACGACATGTCGAATTTACAAGTTGCATAGTTTCCTTAGTTACGGTAGTTATTGAGCCTTTGTACAGTTGTAGTAACACGGTTCATCAGAATTGCAGTGAATATTTCACGACATGTCGAATTTACAAGTTGCATAGTTTCCTTAGTTACGGTAGTTATTGAGCCTTTGTACAGTTGTAGTAACACGGTTCATCAGAATTGCAGTGAATATTTCACGACATGTCGAATTTACAAGTTGCATAGTTTCCTTAGTTACGGTAGTTATTGAGCCTTTGTACAGTTGTAGTAACACGGTTCATCAGAATTGCATTGAATATTTCACGACATGTCGAATTTACAAGTTGCATAGTTTCCTTAGTTACGGTAGTTATTGAGCCTTTGTACAGTTGTAGTAACACCGTTCATCAGAATTGCAGTGAATATTTCACGACATGTCGAATTTACAAGTTGCATAGTTTCCTTAGTATCGGTAGTTATTGAGCCGTTGTACAGTTGTAGTAACACCGTTCATCAGAATTCCATTGAACATTTCACGACATGTCGAATTTACAAGTTGCATAGTTTCCTTAGTTACGGTAGTTATTGAGCCTTTGTACAGTTGTAGTAACACCGTTCATCAGAATTGCAGTGAATATTTCACGACATGTCGAATTTACAAGTTGCATAGTTTCCTTAGTATCGGTAGTTATTGAGCCTTTGTACAGTTGTAGTAACACCGTTCATCAGAATTGCTTGCACATTTCACGACATGCCGAATTTACAAGTTGCATAGTTTCCTTAGTTACGGTAGTTATTGAGCCTTTGTACAGTTGTAGTAACACGGTTCATCAGAATTGCAGTGAATATTTCACGACATGTCGAATTTATAAGTTGCATAGTTTCCTTAGTATCGGTAGTTATTGAGCCGTTGTACAGTTGTAGTAACACCGTTCATCAGAATTGCAGTGAATATTTCACGACATGTCGAATTTACAAGTTGCATAGTTTCCTTAGTTACGGTAGTTATTGAGCCTTTGTACAGTTGTAGTAACACCGTTCATCAGAATTGCATTGAATATTTCACGACATGTCGAATTTACAAGTCGCATAGTTTCCTTAGTTACGGTAGTTATTGAGCCTATGTACAGTTGTAGTTCACGGTTCATCAGAATTGCATTGAATATTTCACGACATGTCGAATTTACAAGTTGCATAGTTTCCTTAGTTACGGTAGTTATTGAGCCTTTGTACAGTTGTAGTAACACGGTTCATCAGAATTGCAGTGAATATTTCACAACATGTCGAATTTACAAGTTGCATAGTTTCCTTAGTTACGGTAGTTATTGAGCCTTTGTACAGTTGTAGTAACACGGTTCATCAGAATTGCAGTGAATATTTTACGACATGTCGAATTTACAAGTTGCATAGTTTCCTTAGTTACGGTAGTTATTGAGCCTTTGTACAGTTGTAGTAACACTGTTCATCAGAATTGCAGTGAATATTTCACGACATGTCGAATTTACAAGTTGCATAGTTTCCTTAGTATCGGTAGTTATTGAGCCTTTGTACAGTTGTAGTAACACCGTTCATCAGAATTCCATTGAACATTTCACGACATGTCGAATTTACAAGTTGCATAGTTTCCTTAGTTACGGTAGTTATTGAGCCTTTGTACAGTTGTAGTAACACGGTTCATCAGAATTGCAGTGAATATTTCACGACATGTCGAATTTACAAGTTGCATAGTTTCCTTAGTATCGGTAGTTATTGAGCCGTTGTACAGTTGTAGTAACACCGTTCATCAGAATTGCATTGAATATTTCACGACATGTCGAATTTACAAGTTGCATAGTTTCCTTAGTTACGGTAGTTATTGAGCCTTTGTACAGTTGTAGTAACACCGTTCATCAGAATTGCATTGAACATTTCACGACATGTCGAATTTACAAGTTGCATAGTTTCCTTAGTTACGGTAGTTATTGAGCCTTTGTACAGTTGTAGTAACACCGTTCATCAGAATTGCATTGAATATTTCACGACATGTCGAATTTACAAGTTGCATAGTTTCCTTAGTTACGGTAGTTATTGAGCCTTTGTACAGTTGTAGTAACACGGTTAATCAGAATTGCATTGAATATTTCACGACATGTCGAATTTACAAGTTGCATAGTTTCCTTAGTTACGGTAGTTATTGAGCCTTTGTACAGTTGTAGTAACACGGTTCATCAGAATTGCAGTGAATATTTCACGACATGTCGAATTTACAAGTTGCATAGTTTCCTTAGTTACGGTAGTTATTGAGCCTTTGTACAGTTGTAGTAACACCGTTCATCAGAATTCCATTGAACATTTCACGACATGTCGAATTTACAAGTTGCATAGTTTCCTTAGTTACGGTAGTTATTGAGCCTATGTACAGTTGTAGTTCACGGTTCATCAGAATTGCAGTGAATATTTCACGACATGTCGAATTTACAAGTTGCATAGTTTCCTTAGTATCGGTAGTTATTGAGCCTTTGTACAGTTGTAGTAACACCGTTCATCAGAATTGCATTGTATATTTCACGACATGTCGAATTTACAAGTTGCATAGTTTCCTTAGTTACGGTTGTTATTGAGCCTTTGTACAGTTGTAGTAACACCGTTCATCAGAATTGCAGTGAATATTTCACGACATGTCGAATTTACAAGTTGCATAGTTTCCTTAGTTACGGTAGTTATTGAGCCTTTGTACAGTTGTAGTAACACGGTTCATCAGAATTGCAGTGAATATTTCACGACATGTCGAATTTACAAGTCGCATAGTTTCCTTAGTTACGGTTGTTATTGAGCCTTTGTACAGTTGTAGTAACACCGTTCATCAGAATTGCATTGAACATTTCACGACATGTCGAATTTACAAGTTGCATAGTTTCCTTAGTTACGGTAGTTATTGAGCCTTTGTACAGTTGTAGTAACACCGTTCATCAGAATTGCAGGGAATATTTCACGACATGTCGAATTTACAAGTTGCATAGTTTCCTTAGTATCGGTAGTTATTGAGCCGTTGTACAGTTGTAGTAACACCGTGCATCAGAATTCCATTGAACATTTCACGACATGTCGAATTTACAAGTTGCATAGTTTCCTTAGTTACGGTAGTTATTGAGCCTTTGTACAGTTGTAGTAACACCGTTCATCAGAATTGTAGTTAATATTTCACGACATGTCGAATTTACAAGTTGCATAGTTTCCTTAGTATCGGTAGTTATTGAGCCTTTGTACAGTTGTAGTAACACCGTTCATCAGAATTCCATTGAACATTTCACGACATGTCGAATTTACAAGTTGCATAGTTTCCTTAGTTACGGTTGTTATTGAGCCTTTGTACAGTTGTAGTAACACCGTTCATCAGAATTGCATTGTATATTTCACGACATGTCGAATTTACAAGTAGCATAGTTTCCTTAGTTACGGTTGTTATTGAGCCTTTGTACAGTTGTAGTAACACCGTTCATCAGAATTGCAGTGAATATTTCACGACATGTCGAATTTACAAGTTGCATAGTTTCCTTAGTTACGGTAGTTATTGAGCCTTTGTACAGTTGTAGTAACACGGTTCATCAGAATTGCAGTGAATATTTCACGACATGTCGAATTTACAAGTTGCATAGTTTCCTTAGTTACGGTTGTTATTGAGCCTTTGTACAGTTGTAGTAACACCGTTCATCAGAATTGCATTGAACATTTCACGACATGTCGAATTTACAAGTTGCATAGTTTCCTTAGTTACGGTAGTTATTGAGCCTTTGTACAGTTGTAGTAACACCGTTCATCAGAATTGCAGTGAATATTTCACGACATGTCGAATTTACAAGTTGCATAGTTTCCTTAGTTAGGGTAGTTATTGAGCCTTTGTACAGTTGTAGTAACACCGTTCATCAGAATTGCAGTGAATATTTCACGACATGTCGAATTTACAAGTTGCATAGTTTCCTTAGTTACGGTAGTTATTGAGCCTTTGTACAGTTGTAGTAACACCGTTCATCAGAATTGCATTGAACATTTCACGACATGTCGAATTTACAAGTTGCATAGTTTCCTTAGTTACGGTAGTTATTGAGCCTTTGTACAGTTGTAGTAACACGGTTCATCAGAATTGCAGTGAATATTTCACGACATGTCGAATTTACAAGTTGCATAGTTTCCTTAGTTACGGTAGTTATTGAGCCTATGTACAGTTGTAGTTCACGGTTCATCAGAATTGCAGTGAATATTTCACGACATGTCGAATTTACAAGTTGCATAGTTTCCTTAGTTACGGTAGTTATTGAGCCTTTGTACAGTTGTAGTAACACGGTTCATCAGAATTGCAGTGAATATTTCACGACATGTCGAATTTACAAGTTGCATAGTTTCCTTAGTTACGGTAGTTATTGAGCCTTTGTACAGTTGTAGTAACACCGTTCATCAGAATTGTAGTTAATATTTCACGACATGTCGAATTTACAAGTTGCATAGTTTCCTTAGTATCGGTAGTTATTGAGCCTTTGTACAGTTGTAGTAACACCGTTCATCAGAATTCCATTGAACATTTCACGACATGTCGAATTTACAAGTTGCATAGTTTCCTTAGTTACGGTAGTTATTGAGCCTATGTACAGTTGTAGTTCACGGTTCATCAGAATTGCAGTGAATATTTCACGACATGTCGAATTTACAAGTTGCATAGTTTCCTTAGTTACGGTAGTTATTGAGCCTTTGTACAGTTGTAGTAACACGGTTCATCAGAATTGCAGTGAATATTTCACGACATGTCGAATTTACAAGTTGCATAGTTTCCTTAGTTACGGTTGTTATTGAGCCTTTGTACAGTTGTAGTAACACCGTTCATCAGAATTGCATTGTATATTTCACGACATGTCGAATTTACAAGTTGCATAGTTTCCTTAGTTACGGTTGTTATTGAGCCTTTGTACAGTTGTAGTAACACCGTTCATCAGAATTGCAGTGAATATTTCACGACATGTCGAATTTACAAGTTGCATAGTTTCCTTAGTTAGGGTAGTTATTGAGCCTTTGTACAGTTGTAGTAACACCGTTCATCAGAATTGCATTGAACATTTCACGACATGTCGAATTTACAAGTTGCATAGTTTCCTTAGTTACGGTAGTTATTGAGCCTTTGTACAGTTGTAGTAACACCGTTCATCAGAATTGCATTGAACATTTCACGACATGTCGAATTTACAAGTTGCATAGTTTCCTTAGTTACGGTAGTTATTGAGCCTATGTACAGTTGTAGTTCACGGTTCATCAGAATTGCAGTGAATATTTCACGACATGTCGAATTTACAAGTTGCATAGTTTCCTTAGTGACGGTAGTTATTGAGCCTTTGTACAGTTGTAGTAACACCGTTCATCAGAATTGCATTGAATATTTCACGACATGTCGAATTTACAAGTTGCATAGTTTCCTTAGTTACGGTAGTTATTGAGCCTATGTACAGTTGTAGTTCACGGTTCATCAGAATTGCAGTGAATATTTCACGACATGTCGAATTTACAAGTTGCATAGTTTCCTTAGTTACGGTAGTTATTGAGCCTTTGTACAGTTGTAGTATAACCGTTCATCAGAATTGCATTGAATATTTCACGACATGTCGAATTTACAAGTTGCATAGTTTCCTTAGTATCGGTAGTTATTGAGCCGTTGTAACACCGTTCATCAGAATTCCATTAGACATTTCACGACATGTCGAATTTACAAGTTGCATAGTTTCCTTAGTATCGGTAGTTATTGAGCCTTTGTACAGTTGTAGTAACACCGTTCATCAGAATTGCATTGAATATTTCACGACATGTCGAATTTACAAGTTGCATAGTTTCCTTAGTTACGGTAGTTATTGAGCCTTTGTACAGTTGTAGTAACACCGTTCATCAGAATTGCAGTGAACTTTTCACGACATGTCGAATTTACAAGTTGCATAGTTTCCTTAGTTACGGTAGTTATTGAGCCTATGTAAAGTTGTAGTAACACCGTTCATCAGAATTGCATTGAACTTTTCACGACATGTCGAATTTACAAGTTGCATAGTTTCCTTAGTTACGGTAGTTATTGAGCCTTTGTACAGTTGTAGTAACACGGTTCATCAGAATTGCAGTGAATATTTCACGACATGTCGAATGTACAAGTTGCATAGTTTCCTTAGTTACGGTAGTTATTGAGCCTTTGTACAGTTGTAGTAACACTGTTCATCAGAATTGCATTGAATATTTCACGACATGTCGAATTTACAAGTTGCATAGTTTCCTTAGTTACGGTAGTTATTGAGCCTTTGTACAGTTGTAGTAACACCGTTCATCAGAATTGCAGTGAATATTTCACGACATGTCGAATTTACAAGTTGCATAGTTTCCTTAGTATCGGTAGTTATTGAGCCTTTGTACAGTTGTAGTAACACCGTTCATCAGAATTGCATTGAACATTTCACGACATGTCGAATTTACAAGTTGCATAGTTTCCTTAGTTACGGTAGTTATTGAGCCTTTGTACAGTTGTAGTAACACCGTTCATCAGAATTGCAGTGAATATTTCACGACATGTCGAATTTACAAGTTGCATAGTTTCCTTAGTTACGTTAGTTATTGAGCCTATGTACAGTTGTAGTAACACCGTTCATCAGAATTGCATTGAACATTTCACGACATGTCGAATTTACAAGTTGCATAGTTTCCTTAGTTACGGTAGTTATTGAGCCTTTGTACAGTTGTAGTAACACCGTTCATCAGAATTGCATTGAACATTTCACGACATGTCGAATTTACAAGTTGCATAGTTTCCTTAGTTACGGTAGTTATTGAGCCTTTGTACAGTTGTAGTAACACCGTTCATCAGAATTGCATTGAACATTTCACGACATGTCGAATTTACAAGTTGCATAGTTTCCTTAGTTACGGTAGTTATTGAGCCTTTGTACAGTTGTAGTAACACCGTTCATCAGAATTGCATTGAACATTTCACGACATGTCGAATTTACAAGTTGCATAGTTTCCTTAGTTACGGTAGTTATTGAGCCTTTGTACAGTTGTAGTAACACCGTTCATCAGAATTGCATTGAACATTTCACGACATGTCGAATTTACAAGTTGCATAGTTTCCTTAGTTACGGTAGTTATTGAGCCTTTGTACAGTTGTAGTAACACCGTTCATCAGAATTGCAGTGAATATTTCACGACATGTCGAATTTACAAGTTGCATAGTTTCCTTAGTTACGGTAGTTATTGAGCCTATGTACAGTTGTAGTAACACCGTTCATCAGAATTGCATTGAACATTTCACGACATGTCGAATTTACAAGTTGCATAGTTTCCTTAGTTACGGTAGTTATTGAGCCTATGTACAGTTGTAGTAACACCGTTCATCAGAATTGCATTGAACATTTCACGACATGTCGAATTTACAAGTTGCATAGTTTCCTTAGTTACGGTAGTTATTGAGCCTTTGTACAGTTGTAGTAAAACCGTTCATCAGAATTGCATTGAACATTTCACGACATGTCGAATTTACAAGTTGCATAGTTTCCTTAGTTACGGTAGTTATTGAGCCTTTGTACAGTTGTAGTAACACCGTTCATCAGAATTGCATTGAACATTTCACGACATGTCGAATTTACAAGTTGCATAGTTTCCTTAGTTACGGTAGTTATTGAGCCTTTGTACAGTTGTAGTAACACCGTTCATCAGAATTGCATTGAACATTTCACGACATGTCGAATTTACAAGTTGCATAGTTTCCTTAGTTACGGTAGTTATTGAGCCTTTGTACAGTTGTAGTAACACCGTTCATCAGAATTGCATTGAACATTTCACGACATGTCGAATTTACAAGTTGCATAGTTTCCTTAGTTACGGTAGTTATTGAGCCTTTGTACAGTTGTAGTAACACCGTTCATCAGAATTGCATTGAACATTTCACGACATGTCGAATTTACAAGTTGCATAGTTTCCTTAGTTACGGTTGTTATTGAGCCTTTGTACAGTTGTAGTAACACGGTTCATCAGAATTGCAGTGAATATTTCACGACATGTCGAATTTACAAGTTGCATAGTTTCCTTAGTTACGGTAGTTATTGAGCCTTTGTACAGTTGTAGTAACACCGTTCATCAGAATTGCAGTGAATATTTCACGACATGTCGAATTTACAAGTTGCATAGTTTCCTTAGTTACGGTAGTTATTGAGCCTTTGTACAGTTGTAGTAACACCGTTCATCAGAATTGCAGTGAATATTTCACGACATGTCGAATTTACAAGTTGCATAGTTTCCTTAGTTACGGTAGTTATTGAGCCTATATAAAGTTGTAGTAACACCGTTCATCAGAATTGCATTGAACATTTCACGACATGTCGAATTTACAAGTTGCATAGTTTCCTAACTTACGGTAGTTATTGAGCCTTTGTACAGTTGTAGTAACACGGTTCATCAGAATTGCAGTGAATATTTCACGACATGTCGAATTTACAAGTTGCATAGTTTCCTTAGTTACGGTAGTTATTGAGCCTTTGTACAGTTGTAGTAACACCGTTCATCAGAATTGCAGTGAATATTTCGCGACATGTCGAATTTACAAGGTGCATAGTTTCCTTAGTTACGGTAGTTATTGAGCGTTTGTACAGTTGTAGTAACACCGTTCATCAGAATTGCAGTGAATATTTCACGACATGTCGAATTTACAAGTTGCATAGTTTCCTTAGTTACGGTAGTTATTGAGCCTATGTACAGTTGTAGTAACACCGTTCATCAGAATTGCATTGAACATTTCACGACATGTCGAATTTACAAGTTGCATAGTTTCCTTAGTTACGGTAGTTATTGAGCCTTTGTACAGTTGTAGTAACACCGTTCATCAGAATTGCATTGAACATTCACGACATGTCGAATTTACAAGTTGCATAGTTTCCTTAGTTACGGTAGTTATTGAGCCTTTGTACAGTTGTAGTAACACCGTTCATCAGAATTGCATTGAACATTTCACGACATGTCGAATTTACAAGTTGCATAGTTTCCTTAGTTACGGTAGTTATTGAGCCTTTGTACAGTTGTAGTAACACGGTTCATCAGAATTGCATTGAACATTTCACGACATGTCGAATTTACAAGTTGCATAGTTTCCTTAGTTACGGTAGTTATTGAGCCTTTGTACAGTTGTAGTAACACCGTTCATCAGAATTGCATTGAACATTTCACGACATGTCGAATTTACAAGTTGCATAGTTTCCTTAGTTACGGTAGTTATTGAGCCTTTGTACAGTTGTAGTAACACCGTGCATCAGAATTGCAGTGAATATTTCACAACATGTCGAATTTACAAGTTGCATAGTTTCCTTAGTTACGGTAGTTATTAAGCCTATGTACAATTGTAGTAACACCGTTCATCAGAATGGCATTGAACATTTCACGACATGTCGAATTTACAAGTTGCATAGTTTCCTTAGTTAGGGTAGTTATTGAGCCTTTGTACAGTTGTAGTAACACCGTTCATCAGAATTGCATTGAACATTTCACGACATGTCGAATTTACAAGTTGCATAGTTTCTTTAGTTACGGTAGTTATTGAGCCTTTGTACAGTTGTAGTAACACCGTTCATCAGAATTGCAGTGAATATTTCACGACATGTCGAATTTACAAGTTGCATAGTTTCCTTAGTTAGGGTAGTTATTGAGCCTTTGTACAGTTGTAGTAACACCGTTCATCAGAATTGCAGTGAATATTTCACGACATGTCGAATTTACAAGTTGCATAGTTTCCTTAGTTACGGTAGTTATTGAGCCTTTGTACAGTTGTAGTAACACGGTTCATCAGAATTGCATTGAACATTTCACGACATGTCGAATTTACAAGTTGCATAGTTTCCTTAGTTACGGTAGTTATTGAGCCTTTGTACAGTTGTAGTAACACCGTTCATCAGAATTGCATTGAACATTTCACGACATGTCGAATTTACAAGTTGCATAGTTTCCTTAGTTACGGTAGTTATTGAGCCTTTGTACAGTTGTAGTAACACCGTTCATCAGAATTGCAGTGAACATTTCACGACATGTCGAATTTACAAGTTGCATAGTTTCCTTAGTTACGGTAGTTATTGAGCCTTTGTACAGTTGTAGTAACACGGTTCATCAGAATTGCAGTGAATATTTCACGACATGTCGAATTTACAAGTTGCATAGTTTCCTTAGTTACGGTAGTTATTGAGCCTTTGTACAGTTGTAGTAACACCGTTCATCAGAATTGCAGTGAACATTTCACGACATGTCGAATTTACAAGTTGCATAGTTTCCTTAGTTACGGTAGTTATTGAGCCTTTGTACAGTTGTTGTAACACGGTTCATCAGAATTGCAGTGAATATTTCACGACATGTCGAATTTACAAGTTGCATAGTTTCCTTAGTTACGGTAGTTATTGAGCCTTTGTACAGTTGTAGTAACACCGTTCATCAGAATTGCAGTGAATATTTCACGACATGTCGAATTTAAAGGTTGCATAGTTTCCTTAGTTACGGTAGTTATTGAGCCTTTGTACAGTTGTAGTAACACCGTTCATCACAATTGCAGTGAATATTTCACGACATGTCGAATTTACAAGTTGCATAGTTTCCTTAGTTACGGTAGTTATTGAGCCTTTGTACAGTTGTAGTAACACCGTTCATCAGAATTGCAGTGAATATTTCACGACATGTCGAATTTACAAGTTGCATAGTTTCCTTAGTTACGGTAGTTATTGAGCCTTTGTACAGTTGTAGTAACACCGTTCATCAGAATTGCAGTGAATATTTCACGACATGCTGAATTTACAAGTTGCATAGTTTCCTTAGTTACGGTAGTTATTGAGCCTTTGTACAGTTGTAGTAACACCGTTCATCAGAATTGCATTGAACATTTCACGACATGTCGAATTTACAAGTTGCATAGTTTCCTTAGTTACGGTAGTTTTTGAGCCTTTGTACAGTTGTAGTAACACGGTTCATCAGAATTGCATTGAACATTTCACGACATGTCGAATTTACAAGTTGCATAGTTTCCTTAGTTACGGTAGTTATTGAGCCTTTGTACAGTTGTAGTAACACCGTTCATCAGAATTGCATTGAACATTTCACGACATGTCGATTTACAAGTTGCATAGTTTCCTTAGTTACGGTAGTTATTGAGCCTTTGTACAGTTGTAGTAACACCGTTCATCAGAATTGCAGTGAATATTTCACGACATGTCGAATTTACAAGTTGCATAGTTTCCTTAGTTACGGTAGTTATTGAGCCTTTGTACAGTTGTAGTAACACCGTTCATCAGAATTGCAGTGAATATTTCACGACATGTCGAATTTACAAGTTGCATAGTTTCCTTAGTTACGGTAGTTATTGAGCCTTTGTACAGTTGTAGTAACACCGTTCATCAGAATTGCATTGAACATTTCACGACATGTCGAATTTACAAGTTGCATAGTTTCCTTAGTTACTGTAGTTATTGAGCCTTTGTACAGTTGTAGTAACACTGTTCATCAGAATTGCAGTGAATATTTCACGACATGTCGAATTTACAAGTTGCATAGTTTCCTTAGTTACGGTAGTTATTGAGCCTTTGTACAGTTGTAGTAACACCGTTCATCAGAATTGCAGTGAATATTTCACGACATGTCGAATTTACAAGTTGCATAGTTTCCTTAGTTACGGTAGTTATTGAGCCTATGTAAAGTTGTAGTAATACCGTTCATCAGAATTGCATTGAAAATTCCACGACATGTCGAATTTACAAGTTGCATAGTTTCCTTAGTTACGGTAGTTATTGAGCCTTTGTACAGTTGTAGTAACACTGTTCATCAGAATTGCAGTGAATATTTCACGACATGTCGAATTTACAAGTTGCATAGTTTCCTTAGTTACGGTAGTTATTGAGCCTTTGTACAGTTGTAGTAACACCGTTCATCAGAATTGCAGTGAATATTTCACGACATGTCGAATTTACAAGTTGCATAGTTTCCTTAGTATCGGTAGTTATTGAGCCTTTGTACAGTTGTAGTAACACCGTTCATCAGAATTGCATTGAACATTTCACGACATGTCGAATTTACAAGTTGCATAGTTTCCTTAGTTACGGTAGTTATTGAGCCTTTGTACAGTTGTAGTAACACCGTTCATCAGAATTGCATTGAACATTTAACGACATGTCGAATTTACAAGTTGCATAGTTTCCTTAGTTACGGTAGTTATTGAGCCTTTGTACAGTTGTAGTAACACCGTTCATCAGAATTGCATTGAACATTTCACAACATGTCGAATTTACAAGTTGCATAGTTTCCTTAGTTACGGTAGTTATTGAGCCTTTGTACAGTTGTAGTAACACCGTTCATCAGAATTGCAGTGAATATTTCACGACATGTCGAATTTACAAGTTGCATAGTTTCCTTAGTTACGGTAGTTATTGAGCCTATGTACAGTTGTAGTAACACCGTTCATCAGAATTGCATTGAACATTTCACGACATGTCGAATTTACAAGTTGCATAGTTTCCTTAGTTACGGTAGTTATTGAGCCTTTGTACAGTTGTAGTAACACGGTTCATCAGAATTGCAGTGAATATTTCACGACATGTCGAATTTACAAGTTGCATAGTTTCCTTAGTTACGGTAGTTATTGAGCCTTTGTACAGTTGTAGTAACACCGTTCATCAGAATTGCAGTGAATATTTCACGACATGTCGAATTTACAAGTTGCATAGTTTCCTTAGTATCGGTAGTTATTGAGCCTTTGTACAGTTGTAGTAACACCGTTCATCAGAATTGCAGTGAATATTTCACGACATGTCGAATTTACAAGGTGCATAGTTTCCTTAGTTACGGTAGTTATTGAGCGTTTGTACAGTTGTAGTAACACCGTTCATCAGAATTGCAGTGAATATTTCACGACATGTCGAATTTACAAGTTGCATAGTTTCCTTAGTTACGGTAGTTATTGAGCCTATGTACAGTTGTAGTAACACCGTTCATCAGAATTGCATTGAACATTTCACGACATGTCGCATTTACAAGTTGCATAGTTTCCTTAGTTACGGTAGTTATTGAGCCTTTGTACAGTTGTAGTAACACCGTTCATCAGAATTGCATTGAACATTTCACGACATGTCGAATTTACAAGTTGCATAGTTTCCTTAGTTACGGTAGTTATTGAGCCTTTGTACAGTTGTAGTAACACGGTTCATCAGAATTGCATTGAACATTTCACGACATGTCGAATTTACAAGTTGCATAGTTTCCTTAGTTACGGTAGTTATTGAGCCTTTGTACAGTTGTAGTAACACCGTTCATCAGAATTGCATTGAACATTTCACGACATGTCGAATTTACAAGTTGCATAGTTTCCTTAGTTACGGTAGTTATTGAGCCTTTGTACAGTTGTAGTAACACCGTGCATCAGAATTGCAGTGAATATTTCACAACATGTCGAATTTACAAGTTGCATAGTTTCCTTAGTTACGGTAGTTATTAAGCCTATGTACAATTGTAGTAACACCGTTCATCAGAATGGCATTGAACATTTCACGACATGTCGAATTTACAAGTTGCATAGTTTCCTTAGTTAGGGTAGTTATTGAGCCTTTGTACAGTTGTAGTAACACCGTTCATCAGAATTGCATTGAACATTTCACGACATGTCGAATTTACAAGTTGCATAGTTTCTTTAGTTACGGTAGTTATTGAGCCTTTGTACAGTTGTAGTAACACCGTTCATCAGAATTGCATTGAACATTTCACGACATGTCGAATTTACAAGTTGCATAGTTTCCTTAGTTAGGGTAGTTATTGAGCCTTTGTACAGTTGTAGTAACACCGTTCATCAGAATTGCAGTGAATATTTCACGACATGTCGAATTTACAAGTTGCATAGTTTCCTTAGTTACGGTAGTTATTGAGCCTTTGTACAGTTGTAGTAACACGGTTCATCAGAATTGCATTGAACATTTCACGACATGTCGAATTTACAAGTTGCATAGTTTCCTTAGTTACGGTAGTTATTGAGCCTTTGTACAGTTGTAGTAACACCGTTCATCAGAATTGCATTGAACATTTCACGACATGTCGAATTTACAAGTTGCATAGTTTCCTTAGTTACGGTAGTTATTGAGCCTTTGTACAGTTGTAGTAACACCGTTCATCAGAATTGCATTGAACATTTCACGACATGTCGAACTTACAAGTTGCATAGTTTCCTTAGTTACGGTAGTTAGTTAGCCTTTGTACAGTTGTAGTAACACCGTTCATCAGAATTGCAGTGAATATTTCACGACATGTAGAATTTACAAGTTGCATAGTTTCCTTAGTTACGGTAGTTATTGAGCCTTTGTACAGTTGTAGTAACACCGTTCATCAGAATTGCAGTGAACATTTCACGACATGTCGAATTTACAAGTTGCATAGTTTCCTTAGTTACGGTAGTTATTGAGCCTTTGTACAGTTGTAGTAACACGGTTCATCAGAATTGCAGTGAATATTTCACGACATGTCGAATTTACAAGTTGCATAGTTTCCTTAGTTACGGTAGTTATTGAGCCTTTGTACAGTTGTAGTAACACCGTTCATCAGAATTGCAGTGAACATTTCACGACATGTCGAATTTACAAGTTGCATAGTTTCCTTAGTTACGGTAGTTATTGAGCCTTTGTACAGTTGTTGTAACACGGTTCATCAGAATTGCAGTGAATATTTCACGACATGTCGAATTTACAAGTTGCATAGTTTCCTTAGTTACGGTAGTTATTGAGCCTTTGTACAGTTGTAGTAACACCGTTCATCAGAATTGCAGTGAATATTTCACGACATGTCGAATTTAAAGGTTGCATAGTTTCCTTAGTTACGGTAGTTATTGAGCCTTTGTACAGTTGTAGTAACACCGTTCATCACAATTGCAGTGAATATTTCACGACATGTCGAATTTACAAGTTGCATAGTTTCCTTAGTTACGGTAGTTATTGAGCCTTTGTACAGTTGTAGTAAAACCGTTCATCAGAATTGCAGTGAATATTTCACGACATGTCGAATTTACAAGTTGCATAGTTTCCTTAGTTACGGTAGTTATTGAGCCTTTGTACAGTTGTAGTAACACCGTTCATCAGAATTGCAGTGAATATTTCACGACATGCTGAATTTACAAGTTGCATAGTTTCCTTAGTTACGGTAGTTATTGAGCCTTTGTACAGTTGTAGTAACACCGTTCATCAGAATTGCATTGAACATTTCACGACATGTCGAATTTACAAGTTGCATAGTTTCCTTAGTTACGGTAGTTTTTGAGCCTTTGTACAGTTGTAGTAACACGGTTCATCAGAATTGCATTGAACATTTCACGACATGTCGAATTTACAAGTTGCATAGTTTCCTTAGTTACGGTAGTTATTGAGCCTTTGTACAGTTGTAGTAACACCGTTCATCAGAATTGCATTGATCATTTCACGACATGTCGATTTACAAGTTGCATAGTTTCCTTAGTTACGGTAGTTATTGAGCCTTTGTACAGTTGTAGTAACACCGTTCATCAGAATTGCAGTGAATATTTCACGACATGTCGAATTTACAAGTTGCATAGTTTCCTTAGTTACGGTAGTTATTGAGCCTTTGTACAGTTGTAGTAACACCGTTCATCAGAAGTGCAGTGAATATTTCACGACATGTCGAATTTACAAGTTGCATAGTTTCCTTAGTTACGGTAGTTATTGAGCCTTTGTACAGTTGTAGTAACACCGTTCATCAGAATTGCATTGAACATTTCACGACATGTCGAATTTACAAGTTGCATAGTTTCCTTAGTTACTGTAGTTATTGAGCCTTTGTACAGTTGTAGTAACACTGTTCATCAGAATTGCAGTGAATATTTCACGACATGTCGAATTTACAAGTTGCATAGTTTCCTTAGTTACGGTAGTTATTGAGCCTTTGTACAGTTGTAGTAACACCGTTCATCAGAATTGCAGTGAATATTTCACGACATGTCGAATTTACAAGTTGCATAGTTTCCTTAGTTACGGTAGTTATTGAGCCTATGTAAAGTTGTAGTAATACCGTTCATCAGAATTGCATTGAAAATTCCACGACATGTCGAATTTACAAGTTGCATAGTTTCCTTAGTTACGGTAGTTATTGAGCCTTTGTACAGTTGTAGTAACACTGTTCATCAGAATTGCAGTGAATATTTCACGACATGTCGAATTTACAAGTTGCATAGTTTCCTTAGTTACGGTAGTTATTGAGCCTTTGTACAGTTGTAGTAACACCGTTCATCAGAATTGCAGTGAATATTTCACGACATGTCGAATTTACAAGTTGCATAGTTTCCTTAGTATCGGTAGTTATTGAGCCTTTGTACAGTTGTAGTAACACCGTTCATCAGAATTGCATTGAACATTTCACGACATGTCGAATTTACAAGTTGCATAGTTTCCTTAGTTACGGTAGTTATTGAGCCTTTGTACAGTTGTAGTAACACCGTTCATCAGAATTGCATTGAACATTTAACGACATGTCGAATTTACAAGTTGCATAGTTTCCTTAGTTACGGTAGTTATTGAGCCTTTGTACAGTTGTAGTAACACCGTTCATCAGAATTGCATTGAACATTTCACAACATGTCGAATTTACAAGTTGCATAGTTTCCTTAGTTACGGTAGTTATTGAGCCTTTGTACAGTTGTAGTAACACCGTTCATCAGAATTGCAGTGAATATTTCACGACATGTCGAATTTACAAGTTGCATAGTTTCCTTAGTTACGGTAGTTATTGAGCCTATGTACAGTTGTAGTAACACCGTTCATCAGAATTGCATTGAACATTTCACGACATGTCGAATTTACAAGTTGCATAGTTTCCTTAGTTACGGTAGTTATTGAGCCTTTGTACAGTTGTAGTAACACGGTTCATCAGAATTGCAGTGAATATTTCACGACATGTCGAATTTACAAGTTGCATAGTTTCCTTAGTTACGGTAGTTATTGAGCCTTTGTACAGTTGTAGTAACACCGTTCATCAGAATTGCAGTGAATATTTCACGACATGTCGAATTTACAAGTTGCATAGTTTCCTTAGTTACGGTAGTTATTGAGCCTTTGTACAGTTGTAGTAACACGGTTCATCAGAATTGCATTGAACATTTCACGACATGTCGAATTTACAAGTTGCATAGTTTCCTTAGTTACGGTAGTTATTGAGCCTTTGTACAGTTGTAGTAACACCGTTCATCAGAATTGCATTGAACATTTCACGACATGTCGAATTTACAAGTTGCATAGTTTCCTTAGTTACGGTAGTTATTGAGCCTTTGTACAGTTGTAGTAACACCGTTCATCAGAATTGCATTGAACATTTCACGACATGTCGAACTTACAAGTTGCATAGGTTCCTTAGTTACGGTAGTTATTGAGCCTTTGTACAGTTGTAGTAACACCGTTCATCAGAATTGCAGTGAATATTTCACGACATGTAGAATTTACAAGTTGCATAGTTTCCTTAGTTACGGTAGTTATTGAGCCTTTGTACAGTTGTAGTAACACCGTTCATCAGAATTGCAGTGAACATTTCACGACATGTCGAATTTACAAGTTGCATAGTTTCCTTAGTTACGGTAGTTATTGAGCCTTTGTACAGTTGTAGTAACACGGTTCATCAGAATTGCAGTGAATA
The DNA here is from genome assembly GCA_963556195.1 of Sepiola atlantica. NCBI lineage: Eukaryota > Metazoa > Mollusca > Cephalopoda > Sepiida > Sepiolidae > Sepiola > Sepiola atlantica. The sequence goes on from OY744543.1 coordinate 18,646,710, forward strand.
TTTCACGACATGTCGAATTTACAAGTTGCATAGTTTCCTTAGTTACGGTAGTTATTGAGCCTTTGTACAGTTGTAGTAACACCGTTCATCAGAATTGCAGTGAATATTTCACGACATGTCGAATTTACAAGTTGCATAGTTTCCTTAGTTACGGTAGTTATTGAGCCTTTGTACAGTTGTAGTAACACCGTTCATCAGAATTGCATTGAATATTTCACGACATGTCGAATTTACAAGTTGCATAGTTTCCTTAGTTACGGTAGTTATTGAGCCTTTGTACAGTTGTAGTAACACCGTTCATCAGAATTGCAGTGAATATTTCACGACATGTCGAATTTACAAGTTGCATAGTTTCCTTAGTTACGGTAGTTATTGAGCCTATGTACAGTTGTAGTAATACCGTTCATCAGAATTGCATTGAACATTTCACGACATGTCGAATTTACAAGTTGCATAGTTTCCTTAGTTACGGTAGTTATTGAGCCTTTGTACAGAGTTAGTAACACTGTTCATCAGAATTGCAGTGAATATTTCACGACATGTCGAATTTACAAGTTGCATAGTTTCCTTAGTTACGGTAGTTATTGAGCCTTTGTACAGTTGTAGTAACACCATTCATCAGAATTGCAGTGAATATTTCACGACATGTCGAATTTACAAGTTGCATAGTTTCCTTAGTTACGGTAGTTATTGAGCCTATGTACAGTTGTAGTAATACCGTTCATCAGAATTGCATTGAAAATTCCACGACATGTCGAATTTACAAGTTGCATAGTTTCCTTAGTTACGGTAGTTATTGAGCCTTTGTACAGTTGTAGTAACACTGTTCATCAGAATTGCAGTGAATATTTCACGACATGTCGAATTTACAAGTTGCATAGTTTCCTTAGTTACGGTAGTTATTGAGCCTTTGTACAGTTGTAGTAACACCGTTCATCAGAATTGCAGTGAATATTTCACGACATGTCGAATTTACAAGTTGCATAGTTTCCTTAGTATCGGTAGTTATTGAGCCTTTGTACAGTTGTAGTAACACCGTTCATCAGAATTGCATTGAACATTTCACGACATGTCGAATTTACAAGTTGCATAGTTTCCTTAGTTACGGTAGTTATTGAGCCTTTGTACAGTTGTAGTAACACCGTTCATCAGAATTGCATTGAACATTTCACGACATGTCGAATTTACAAGTTGCATAGTTTCCTTAGTTACGGTAGTTATTGAGCCTTTGTACAGTTGTAGTAACACCGTTCATCAGAATTGCATTGAACATTTCACAACATGTCGAATTTACAAGTTGCATAGTTTCCTTAGTTACGGTAGTTATTGAGCCTTTGTACAGTTGTAGTAACACCGTTCATCAGAATTGCAGTGAATATTTCACGACATGTCGAATTTACAAGTTGCATAGTTTCCTTAGTTACGGTAGTTATTGAGCCTATGTACAGTTGTAGTAACACCGTTCATCAGAATTGCATTGAACATTTCACGACATGTCGAATTTACAAGTTGCATAGTTTCCTTAGTTACGGTAGTTATTGAGCCTTTGTACAGTTGTAGTAACACGGTTCATCAGAATTGCAGTGAATATTTCACGACATGTCGAATTTACAAGTTGCATAGTTTCCTTAGTTACGGTAGTTATTGAGCCTTTGTACAGTTGTAGTAACACCGTTCATCAGAATTGCAGTGAATATTTCACGGCATGTCGAATTTACAAGTTGCATAGTTTCCTTAGTTACGGTAGTTATTGAGCCTTTGTACAGTTGTAGTAACACCGTTAATCAGAATTGCATTGAACATTTAACGACATGTCGAATTTACAAGTTGCATAGTTTCCTTAGTTACGGTAGTTATTGAGCCTTTGTACAGTTGTAGTAACACCGTTCATCAGAATTGCATTGAATATTTCACGACATGTCGAATTTACAAGTTGCATAGTTTCCTTAGTTACAGTAGTTATTGAGCCTTTGTACAGTTGTAGTAACACGGTTCATCAGAATTGCATTGAACATTTCACGACATGTCGAATTTACAAGTTGCATAGTTTCCTTAGTTACGGTAGTTATTGAGCCTTTGTACAGTTGTAGTAACACCGTTCATCAGAATTGCATTGAACATTTCACGACATGTCGAATTTACAAGTTGCATAGTTTCCTTAGTTACGGTAGTTATTGAGCCTTTGTACAGTTGTAGTAACACCGTTCATCAGAATTGCATTGAACATTTCACGACATGTCGAACTTACAAGTTGCATAGTTTCCTTAGTTACGGTAGTTATTGAGCCTTTGTACAGTTGTAGTAACACCGTTCATCAGAATTGCAGTGAATATTTCACGACATGTAGAATTTACAAGTTGCATAGTTTCCTTAGTTACGGTAGTTATTGAGCCTTTGTACAGTTGTAGTAACACCGTTCATCAGAATTGCAGTGAACATTTCACGACATGTCGAATTTACAAGTTGCATAGTTTCCTTAGTTACGGTAGTTATTGAGCCTTTGTACAGTTGTAGTAACACGGTTCATCAGAATTGCAGTGAATATTTCACGACATGTCGAATTTACAAGTTGCATAGTTTCCTTAGTTACGGTAGTTATTGAGCCTTTGTACAGTTGTAGTAACACTGTTCATCAGAATTGCAGTGAATATTTCACGACATGTCGAATTTACAAGTTGCATAGTTTCCTTAGTTACGGTAGTTATTGAGCCTTTGTACAGTTGTAGTAACACCGTTCATCAGAATTGCAGTGAATATTTCACGACATGTCGAATTTACAAGTTGCATAGTTTCCTTAGTATCGGTAGTTATTGAGCCTTTGTACAGTTGTAGTAACACCGTTCATCAGAATTGCATTGAACATTTCACGACATGTCGAATTTACAAGTTGCATAGTTTCCTTAGTTACGGTAGTTATTGAGCCTTTGTACAGTTGTAGTAACACCGTTCATCAGAATTGCATTGAACATTTCACGACATGTCGAATTTACAAGTTGCATAGTTTCCTTAGTTACGGTAGTTATTGAGCCTTTGTACAGTTGTAGTAACACCGTTCATCAGAATTGCATTGAACATTTCACAACATGTCGAATTTACAAGTTGCATAGTTTCCTTAGTTACGGTAGTTATTGAGCCTTTGTACAGTTGTAGTAACACCGTTCATCAGAATTGCAGTGAATATTTCACGACATGTCGAATTTACAAGTTGCATAGTTTCCTTAGTTACGGTAGTTATTGAGCCTATGTACAGTTGTAGTAACACCGTTCATCAGAATTGCATTGAACATTTCACGACATGTCGAATTTACAAGTTGCATAGTTTCCTTAGTTACGGTAGTTATTGAGCCTTTGTACAGTTGTAGTAACACGGTTCATCAGAATTGCAGTAAATATTTCACGACATGTCGAATTTACAAGTTGCATAGTTTCCTTAGTTACGGTAGTTATTGAGCCTTTGTACAGTTGTAGTAACACCGTTCATCAGAATTGCAGTGAATATTTCACGGCATGTCGAATTTACAAGTTGCATAGTTTCCTTAGTTACGGTAGTTATTGAGCCTTTGTACAGTTGTAGTAACACCGTTAATCAGAATTGCATTGAACATTTAACGACATGTCGAATTTACAAGTTGCATAGTTTCCTTAGTTACGGTAGTTATTGAGCCTTTGTACAGTTGTAGTAACACCGTTCATCAGAATTGCATTGAATATTTCACGACATGTCGAATTTACAAGTTGCATAGTTTCCTTAGTTACAGTAGTTATTGAGCCTTTGTACAGTTGTAGTAACACGGTTCATCAGAATTGCATTGAACATTTCACGACATGTCGAATTTACAAGTTGCATAGTTTCCTTAGTTACGGTAGTTATTGAGCCTTTGTACAGTTGTAGTAACACCGTTCATCAGAATTGCATTGAACATTTCACGACATGTCGAATTTACAAGTTGCATAGTTTCCTTAGTTACGGTAGTTATTGAGCCTTTGTACAGTTGTAGTAACACCGTTCATCAGAATTGCATTGAACATTTCACGACATGTCGAACTTACAAGTTGCATAGTTTCCTTAGTTACGGTAGTTATTGAGCCTTTGTACAGTTGTAGTAACACCGTTCATCAGAATTGCAGTGAATATTTCACGACATGTAGAATTTACAAGTTGCATAGTTTCCTTAGTTACGGTAGTTATTGAGCCTTTGTACAGTTGTAGTAACACCGTTCATCAGAATTGCAGTGAACATTTCACGACATGTCGAATTTACAAGTTGCATAGTTTCCTTAGTTACGGTAGTTATTGAGCCTTTGTACAGTTGTAGTAACACGGTTCATCAGAATTGCAGTGAATATTTCACGACATGTCGAATTTACAAGTTGCATAGTTTCCTTAGTTACGGTAGTTATTGAGCCTTTGTACAGTTGTAGTAACACCGTTCATCAGAATTGCAGTGAATATTTCACGACATGTCGAATTTACAAGTTGCATAGTTTCCTTAGTTACGGTAGTTATTGAGCCTTTGTACAGTTGTAGTAACACCGTTCATCAGAATTGCATTGAATATTTCACGACATGTCGAATTTACAAGTTGCATAGTTTCCTTAGTTACGGTAGTTATTGAGCCTTTGTACAGTTGTAGTAACACCGTTCATCAGAATTGCATTGAACATTTCACGACATGTCGAATTTACAAGTTGCATAGTTTCCTTAGTTACTGTAGTTATTGAGCCTTTGTACAGTTGTAGTAACACCGTTCATCAGAATTGCATTGAACATTTCACGACATGTCGAATTTACAAGTTGCATAGTTTCCTTAGTTACGGTAGTTATTGAGCCTTTGTACAGTTGTAGTAACACCGTTCATCAGAATTGCAGTGAACATTTCACAACATGTCGAATTTACAAGTTGCATAGTTTCCTTAGTATCGGTAGTTATTGAGCCTTTGTACAGTTGTAGTAACACCGTTCATCAGAATTGCATTGAATATTTCACGACATGTCGAATTTACAAGTTGCATAGTTTCCTTAGTTACGGTAGTTATTGAGCCTTTGTACAGTTGTAGTAACACCGTTCATCAGAATTGCAGTGAATATTTCACGACATGTCGAATTTACAAGTTGCATAGTTTCCTTAGTTACGGTAGTTATTGAGCCTTTGTACAGTTGTAGTAACACCGTTCATCAGAATTGCAGTGAATATTTCACGACATGTCGAATTTACAAGTTGCATAGTTTCCTTAGTTACGGTAGTTATTGAGCCTTTGTACAGTTGTAGTAACACCGTTCATCAGAATTGCATTGAACATTTCACGACATGTCGAATTTACAAGTTGCATAGTTTCCTTAGTTACGGTAGTTATTGAGCCTTTGTACAGTTGTAACACCGTTCATCAGAATTGCAGTGAATATTTCACGACATGTCGAATTTACAAGTTGCATAGTTTCCTTAGTTACGGTAGTTATTGAGCCTTTGTACAGTTGTAGTAACACCGTTCATCAGAATTGCATTGAACATTTCACGACATGTCGAATTTACAAGTTGCATAGTTTCCTTAGTTACGGTAGTTATTGAGCCTTTGTACAGTTGTAGTAACACCGTTCATCAGAATTGCAGTGAATATTTCACGACATGTCGAATTTACAAGTTGCATAGTTTCCTTAGTATCGGTAGTTATTGAGCCTTTGTACAGTTGTAGTAACACCGTTCATCAGAATTGCATTGAATATTTCACGACATGTCGAATTTACAAGTTGCATAGTTTCCTTAGTTACGGTAGTTATTGAGCCTTTGTACAGTTGTAGTAACACCGTTCATCAGAATTGCAGTGAATATTTCACGACATGTCGAATTTTCAAGTTGCATAGTTTCCTTAGTTACGGTAGTTATTGAGCCTTTGTACAGTTGTAGTAACACCGTTCATCAGAATTGCAGTGAATATTTCACGACATGTCGAATTTACAAGTTGCACAGTTTCCTTAGTTACGGTAGTTATTGAGCCTTTGTACAGTTGTAGTAACACCGTTCATCAGAATTGCATTGAACATTTCATGACATGTCGAATTTACAAGTTGCATAGTTTCCTTAGTTACGGTAGTTATTGAGCCTTTGTACAGTTGTAGTAACACCGTTCATCAGAATTGCATTGAACATTTCACGACATGTCGAATTTACAAGTTGCATAGTTTCCTTAGTTACGGTAGTTATTGAGCCTTTGTACAGTTGTAGTAACACCGTTCATCAGAATTGCAGTGAATATTTCACGACATGTCGACTTTACAAGTTGCATAGTTTCCTTAGTAACGGTAGTTATCGAGCCTTTGTACAGTTGTAGTAACACCGTTCATCAGAATTGCAGTGAATATTTCACGACATGTCGAATTTACAAGTTGCATAGTTTCCTTAGTTACGGTAGGTATTGAGCCTTTGTACAGTTGTAGTAACACCGTTCATCAGAATTGAATTGAACATTTCACGACATGTCGAATTTACAAGTTGCATAGTTTCCTTAGTTACGGTTGTTATTGAACTTTTGTACAGTTGTATAATAACCGTTCATCAGAATTGCACTGAATATTTCACGACATGTTGAATTTACAAGTTGCATAGTTTCCTTAGTTACGGTTGTTATTGAACTTTTGTACAGTTGTATTATAACCGTTCATCAGAATTGCACTGAATATTTCACGACATGTTCAATTTACAAGTTGCATAGTTTCCTAAGTTACGGTTGTTATTGAACTTTTGTACAGTTGTATTATAACCGTTCATCAGAATTGCACTGAATATTTCACGACATGTTGAATTTACAAGTTGCATAGTTTCATTAGTTACAGTTGTTATTGAACTTTTGTACAGTTGTAGTATAACCGTTCATCAGAATTGCACTGAATATTTCACGACATGTTGAATTTACAAGTTGCATAGTTTCCTTAGTTACGGTTGTTATTGAACTTTTGTACAGTTGTATTATAACCGTTCATCAGAATTGCACTGAATATTTCACGACATGTTGAATTTACAAGTTGCATAGTTTCCTTAGTTACGGTTGTTATTGAACTTTTGTACAGTTGTATTATAACCGTTCATCAGAATTGCATTGAATATTTCACGACATGTTGAATTTACAAGTTGCATAGTTTCCTTAGTTACGGTTGTTATTGAACTTTTGTACAGTTGTATTATAACCGTTCAGAATTGCACTGAATATTTCACGACATGTTGAATTTACAAGTTGCATAGTTTCCTTAGTTACGGTTGTTATTGAACTTTTGTACAGTTGTATTATAACCGTTCATCAGAATTGCACTGAATATTTGACGACATGTTGAATTTACAAGTTGCATAGTTTCCTTAGTTACGGTTGTTATTGAACTTTTGTACAGTTGTATTATAACCGTTCATCAGAATTGCACTGAATATTTCACGACATGTTGAATTTACAAGTTGCATAGTTTCCTTAGTTACGGTTGTTATTGAACTTTTGTACAGTTGTATAATAACCGTTCATCAGAATTGCACTGAATATTTCACGACATGTTGAATTTACAAGTTGCATAGTTTCCTTAGTTACGGTTGTTATTGAACTTTTGTACAGTTGTAGTATAACCGTTGATCAGAATTTCACTGAATATTTCACGACATGTTGAATTTACAAGTTGCATAGTTTCCTTAGTTACGGTTGTTTTTGAACTTTGTACAGTTGTATTATAACCGTTCATCAGAACTGCACTAAATATTTCACGACATGTTGAATTAAAAAATGCATAGTTTCCTTAGTTACGGTTGTTATTGAACTTTTGTACAGTTGTAGTATAACCGTTCATCAGAATTGCACTGAATATTTCACGACATGTCGAATTTACAAGTTGCATAGTTTCCTTAGTTACGGTTGTTTTTGAACTTTTGTACAGTTGTATTATAACCGTTCATCAGAATTGCACTGAATATTTCACGACATGTTGAATTTACAAGTTGCATAGTTTCATTAGTTACGGTTGTTATTGAACTTTTGTACAGTTGTAGTATAACCGTTCATCAGAATTGCACTGAATATTTCACGACATGTTCAATTTACAAGTTGCATAGTTTCCTTAGTTACGGTTGTTTTTGAACTTTGTACAGTTGTATTATAACCGTTCATCAGAACTGCACTGAATATTTCACGACATGTTGAATTTACAAGTTGCATAGTTTCCTTAGTTACGGTTGTTATTGAACTTTTGTACTGTTGTAGTATAACCGTTCATCAGAATTGCACTGAATATTTCACGACATGTTGAATTTACAAGTTGCATAGTTTCCTTAGTTACGGTTGTTTTTGAACTTTTGTACAGTTGTATTATAACCTGTCATCAGAACTGCACTGAATATTTCACGACATGTTGAATTTACAAGTTGCATAGTTTCCTTAGTTACGGTTGTTTTTGAACTTTTGTACAGTTGTATTATAACCGTTCATCAGAATTGCACTGAATATTTCACGACATGTCGAATTTACAAGTTGCATAGTTTCCTTAGTTACGGTAGTTATTGAGCCTTTGTACAGTTGTAACACCGTTCATCAGAATTGCAGTGAATATTTCACGACATGTCGAATTTACAAGTTGCATAGTTTCCTTAGTTACGGTAGTTATTGAGCCTTTGTACAGTTGTAGTAACACCGTTCATCAGAATTGCATTGAACATTTCACGACATGTCGAATTTACAAGTTGCATAGTTTCCTTAGTTACGGTAGTTATTGAGCCTTTGTACAGTTGTAGTAACACCGTTCATCAGAATTGCAGTGAATATTTCACGACATGTCGAATTTACAAGTTGCATAGTTTCCTTAGTATCGGTAGTTATTGAGCCTTTGTACAGTTGTAGTAACACCGTTCATCAGAATTGCATTGAATATTTCACGACATGTCGAATTTACAAGTTGCATAGTTTCCTTAGTTACGGTAGTTATTGAGCCTTTGTACAGTTGTAGTAACACCGTTCATCAGAATTGCAGTGAATATTTCACGACATGTCGAATTTTCAAGTTGCATAGTTTCCTTAGTTACGGTAGTTATTGAGCCTTTGTACAGTTGTAGTAACACCGTTCATCAGAATTGCAGTGAATATTTCACGACATGTCGAATTTACAAGTTGCACAGTTTCCTTAGTTACGGTAGTTATTGAGCCTTTGTACAGTTGTAGTAACACCGTTCATCAGAATTGCATTGAACATTTCATGACATGTCGAATTTACAAGTTGCATAGTTTCCTTAGTTACGGTAGTTATTGAGCCTTTGTACAGTTGTAGTAACACCGTTCATCAGAATTGCATTGAACATTTCACGACATGTTGAATTTACAAGTTGCATAGTTTCCTTAGTTACGGTTGTTATTGAACTTTTGTACAGTTGTATTATAACCGTTCATCAGAATTGCACTGAATATTTCACGACATGTTCAATTTACAAGTTGCATAGTTTCCTAAGTTACGGTTGTTATTGAACTTTTGTACAGTTGTATTATAACCGTTCATCAGAATTGCACTGAATATTTCACGACATGTTGAATTTACAAGTTGCATAGTTTCATTAGTTACAGTTGTTATTGAACTTTTGTACAGTTGTAGTATAACCGTTCATCAGAATTGCACTGAATATTTCACGACATGTTGAATTTACAAGTTGCATAGTTTCCTTAGTTACGGTTGTTATTGAACTTTTGTACAGTTGTATTATAACCGTTCATCAGAATTGCACTGAATATTTCACGACATGTTGAATTTACAAGTTGCATAGTTTCCTTAGTTACGGTTGTTATTGAACTTTTGTACAGTTGTATTATAACCGTTCATCAGAATTGCATTGAATATTTCACGACATGTTGAATTTACAAGTTGCATAGTTTCCTTAGTTACGGTTGTTATTGAACTTTTGTACAGTTGTATTATAACCGTTCAGAATTGCACTGAATATTTCACGACATGTTGAATTTACAAGTTGCATAGTTTCCTTAGTTACGGTTGTTATTGAACTTTTGTACAGTTGTATTATAACCGTTCATCAGAATTGCACTGAATATTTGACGACATGTTGAATTTACAAGTTGCATAGTTTCCTTAGTTACGGTTGTTATTGAACTTTTGTACAGTTGTATTATAACCGTTCATCAGAATTGCACTGAATATTTCACGACATGTTGAATTTACAAGTTGCATAGTTTCCTTAGTTACGGTTGTTATTGAACTTTTGTACAGTTGTATAATAACCGTTCATCAGAATTGCACTGAATATTTCACGACATGTTGAATTTACAAGTTGCATAGTTTCCTTAGTTACGGTTGTTATTGAACTTTTGTACAGTTGTAGTATAACCGTTGATCAGAATTTCACTGAATATTTCACGACATGTTGAATTTACAAGTTGCATAGTTTCCTTAGTTACGGTTGTTTTTGAACTTTGTACAGTTGTATTATAACCGTTCATCAGAACTGCACTAAATATTTCACGACATGTTGAATTAAAAAATGCATAGTTTCCTTAGTTACGGTTGTTATTGAACTTTTGTACAGTTGTAGTATAACCGTTCATCAGAATTGCACTGAATATTTCACGACATGTCGAATTTACAAGTTGCATAGTTTCCTTAGTTACGGTTGTTTTTGAACTTTTGTACAGTTGTATTATAACCGTTCATCAGAATTGCACTGAATATTTCACGACATGTTGAATTTACAAGTTGCATAGTTTCATTAGTTACGGTTGTTATTGAACTTTTGTACAGTTGTAGTATAACCGTTCATCAGAATTGCACTGAATATTTCACGACATGTTCAATTTACAAGTTGCATAGTTTCCTTAGTTACGGTTGTTTTTGAACTTTGTACAGTTGTATTATAACCGTTCATCAGAACTGCACTGAATATTTCACGACATGTTGAATTTACAAGTTGCATAGTTTCCTTAGTTACGGTTGTTATTGAACTTTTGTACTGTTGTAGTATAACCGTTCATCAGAATTGCACTGAATATTTCACGACATGTTGAATTTACAAGTTGCATAGTTTCCTTAGTTACGGTTGTTTTTGAACTTTTGTACAGTTGTATTATAACCTGTCATCAGAACTGCACTGAATATTTCACGACATGTTGAATTTACAAGTTGCATAGTTTCCTTAGTTACGGTTGTTATTGAACTTTTGTACAGTTGTAGTATAACCGTTCATCAGAATTGCACTGAATATTTCACGACATGTTGAATTTACAAGTTGCATAGTTTCCTTAGTTACGGTTGTTTTTGAACTTTTGTACAGTTGTAGTATAACCGTTCATCAGAATTGCACTGAATATTTCACGACATGTTGAATTTACAAGTTGCATAGTTTCCTTAGTTACGGTTGTTTTTGAACTTTTGTACAGTTGTAGTATAACCGTTCATCAGAATTGCACTGAATATTTCACGACATGTTGAATTTACAAGTTGCATAGTTTCCTTAGTTACGGTTGATTTTGAACTTTTGTACAGTTGTAGTATAACCGTTCATCAGAATTGCACTGAATATTTCACGACATGTTGAATTTACAAGTTGCATAGTTTCCTTAGTTACGGTTGTTTTTGAACTTTTGTACAGTTGTATTATAACCGTTCATCAGAACTGCACTGAATATTTCACGACATGTTGAATTTACAAGTTGCATAGTTTCCTTAGTTACGGTTGTTTTTGAACTTTTGTACAGTTGTAGTATAACCGTTCATCAGAATTGCACTGAATATTTCACGACATGTGGAATTTACAAGTTGCATAGTTTCCTTAGTTACGGTTGTTTTTGAACTTTTGTACAGTTGTAGTATAACCGTTCATCAGAATTGCACTGAATATTTCACGAGGTGTTGAATTTACAAGTTGCATAGTTTCCTTAGTTACGGTTGTTTTTGAACTTTTGTACAGTTGTAGTATAACAGTTCATCAGAATTGCACTGAATATTTCACGACATGTTGAATTTACAAGTTGCATAGTTTCCTTAGTTACGGTTGTTTTTGAACTTTTGTACAGTTGTAGTATAACCATTCATCAGAATTGCACTGAATATTTCACGACATGTTTAATTTACAAGTTGCATAGTTTCCTTAGTTACGGTTGTTTTTGAACTTTTGTACAGTTGTAGTATAACCGTTCATCAGAATTGCACTGAATATTTCACGACATGTTGAATTTACAAGTTGCATAGTTTCCTTAGTTACGGTTGTTTTTGAACGTTTGTACAGTTGTAGTATAACCGTTCATCAGAATTGCACTGAATATTTCACGACATGTTCAATTTACAAGTTGCATAGTTCTCTTAGTTACGGTTGTTTTTGACCTTTTGTACAGTTGTAGTATAACAGTTCATCAGAATTGCACTGAATATTTCACGACATGTTGAATTTACAAGTTGCATAGTTTTCTTTAGTTACGGTTGTTTTTGAACTTTTGTACAGTTGTATTATAACCGTTCATCAGAATTGCACTGAATATTTCACGACATGTTGAATTTACAAGTTGCATAGTTTCCTTAGTTACGGTTTTTTTTTTAACTTTTGTACAGTTGTATTATTACCGTTCATCAGAACTGCACTGAATATTTCACGACATGTTGAATTTACAAGTTGCATAGTTTCCTTAGTTACGGTTGTTTTTGAACTTTTGTACAGTTGTATAATAACCGTTCATCAGAATTGCACTGAATATTTCACAACATGTTGAATTTACAAGTTGCATAGTTTCCTTAGTTACGGTTGTTTTTGAACTTTTGTACAGTTGTAGTATAACCGTTCATCAGAATTGCACTGAATATTTCACGACATGTTGAATTTACAAGTTGCATAGTTTCCTTAGTTACGGTTGTTTTTGAACTTTTGTACAGTTGTAGTATAACCGTTCATCAGAATTGCACTGAATATTTCACGACATGTTGAATTTACAAGTTGCATAGTTTCCTTAGTTACGGTTGTTTTTGAACTTTTGTACAGTTGTAGTATAACCGTTCATCAGAATTGCACTGAATATTTCACGACATGTTCAATTTACAAGTTGCATAGTTTCCTTAGTTACGGTTGTTTTTGAACTTTTGTACAGTTGTAGTATAACCGTTCATCAGAATTGCACTGAATATTTCACGACATGTTGAATTTACAAGTTGCATAGTTTCCTTAGTTACGGTTTTTTTTGAACTTTTGTACAGTTGTAGTATAACCGTTCATCAGAATTGCACTGAATATTTCACGACATGTTCAATTTACAAGTTGCATAGTTTTCTTAGTTACGGTTGTTTTTGACCTTTTGTACAGTTGTAGTATTACATTTCATCAGAATTGCACTGAATATTTCACGACATGTTGAATTTACAAGTTGCATAGTTTCCTTAGTTACGGTTGTTTTTGAACTTTTGTACAGTTGTAGTATAACCGTTCATCAGAATTGCACTGAATATTTCACGACATGTTGAATTTACAAGTTGCATAGTTTCCTTAGTTACGGTTGTTTTTGAACTTTTGTACAGTTGTAGTATAACCGTTCATCAGAATTGCACTGAATATTTCACGACATGTTGAATTTACAAGTTGCATAGTTTTCTAAGTTACGGTTGTTTTTGAACTTTTGTACAGTTGTAGTATAACCGTTCAGAATTGCACTGAATATTTCACGACATGTTGAATTTACAAGTTGCATAGTTTCCTTAGTTACGGTTGTTTTTGAACTTTTGTACAGTTGTAGTATAACAGTTCATCAGAATTGCACTGAATATTTCACGACATGTTGAATTTACAAGTTGCATACTTTCCTTAGTTACGGTTGTTTTTGAACTTTTGTACAGTTGTATTATAACCGTTCATCAGAATTGCACTGAATATTTCACGACATGTTGAATTTACAAGTTGCATAGTTTCCTTAGTTACGGTTGTTTTTGAACTTTTGTACAGTTGTAGTATAACCGTTCATCAGAATTGCACTGAATATTTCACGACATGTTCAATTTACAAGTTGCATAGTTCTCTTAGTTACGGTTGTTTTTGACCTTTTGTACAGTTGTAATATTACAGTTCATCAGAATTGCACTGAATATTTCACGACATGTTGAATTTACAAGTTGCATAGTTTTCTTTAGTTACGGTTGTTATTGAACTTTTGTACAGTTGTAGTATAACCGTTGACCAGAATTGCACTGAATATTTCACGACATGTTGAATTTACAAGTTGCATAGTTTCCTTAGTAACGGTTGTTTTTGAACTTTTGTACAGTTGTAGTATAACCGTTCATTCGAATTGCACTGAATATTTCACGACATGTTGAATTTACAAGTTGCATAGTTTCCTTAGTTACGGTTGTTATTGAACTTTTGTACAGTTTTAGTATAACCGTTTATCAGAATTGCACTGAATATTTCACGACATGTTGAATTTACAAGTTGCATAGTTTCCTTAGTAACGGTTGTTTTTGAACTTTTGTACAGTTGTAGTATAACCGTTCATCAGAATTGCACTGAATATTTCACGACATGTTGAATTTACAAGTTGCATAGTTTCTTTAGTTACGGTTGTTATTGAACTTTTGTACAGTTGTAGTATAACCGTTCATCAGAATTGCACTGAATATTTCACGACATGTTGAATTTACAAGTTGCATAGTTCTCTTAGTTACGGTTGTTATTGAACTTTTGTACAGTTGTAGTATAACAGTTCATCAGAATTGCACTGAATATTTCACGACATGTTGAATTTACAAGTTGCATAGTTTCCTTAGTAACGGTTGTTTTTGAACTTTTGTACAGTTGTAGTATAACCGTTGACCAGAATTGCACTGAATATTTCACGACATGTTGAATTTACAAGTTGCATAGTTTCCTTAGTAACGGTTGTTTTTGAACTTTTGTACAGTTGTAGTATAACCGTTCATCAGAATTGCACTGAATATTTCACGACATGTTGAATTTACAAGTTGCATAGTTTCCTTAGTTACGGTTGTTTTTGAACTTTTGTACAGTTGTAGTATAACCGTTCATCAGAATTGCACTGAATATTTCACGACATGTTGAATTTACAAGTTGCATAGTTTCCTTAGTTACGGTTGTTTTTGAACTTTTGTACAGTTGTAGTATAACCGTTCATCAGAATTGCACTGAATATTTCACGACATGTTGAATTTACAAGTTGCATAGTTTCCTTAGTTACGGTTGTTTTTGAACTTTTGTACAGTTGTAGTATAACCGTTCATCAGAATTGCACTGAATATTTCACGACATGTTCAATTTACAAGTTGCATAGTTCTCTTAGTTACGGTTGTTTTTGACCTTTTGTACAGTTGTAATATTACAGTTCATCAGAATTGCACTGAATATTTCACGACATGTTGAATTTACAAGTTGCATAGTTTTCTTTAGTTACGGTTGTTATTGAACTTTTGTACAGTTGTAGTATAACCGTTGACCAGAATTGCACTGAATATTTCACGACATGTTGAATTTACAAGTTGCATAGTTTCCTTAGTAACGGTTGTTTTTGAACTTTTGTACAGTTGTAGTATAACCGTTCATTCGAATTGCACTGAATATTTCACGACATGTTGAATTTACAAGTTGCATAGTTTCCTTAGTTACGGTTGTTATTGAACTTTTGTACAGTTTTAGTATAACCGTTTATCAGAATTGCACTGAATATTTCACGACATGTTCAATTTACAAGTTGCATAGTTTCCTTAGTTACGGTTGTTTTTGAACTTTTGTACAGTTGTAGTATAACCGTTCATCAGAATTGCACTGAATATTTCACGACATGTTGAATTTACAAGTTGCATAGTTTCTTTAGTTACGGTTGTTATTGAACTTTTGTACAGTTGTAGTATAACCGTTCATCAGAATTGCACTGAATATTTCACGACATGTTGAATTTACAAGTTGCATAGTTTCCTTAGTAACGGTTGTTTTTGAACTTTTGTACAGTTGTAGTATAACCGTTCATCAGAATTGCACTGAATATTTCACGACATGTTGAATTTACAAGTTGCATAGTTCTCTTAGTTACGGTTGTTATTGAACTTTTGTACAGTTGTAGTATAACAGTTCATCAGAATTGCACTGAATATTTCACGACATGTTGAATTTACAAGTTGCATAGTTTCCTTAGTAACGGTTGTTTTTGAACTTTTGTACAGTTGTAGTATAACCGTTGACCAGAATTGCACTGAATATTTCACGACATGTTGAATTTACAAGTTGCATAGTTTCCTTAGTAACGGTTGTTTTTGAACTTTTGTACAGTTGTAGTATAACCGTTCATCAGAATTGCACTGAATATTTCACGACATGTTGAATTTACAAGTTGCATAGTTTCCTTAGTTACGGTTGTTTTTGAACTTTTGTACAGTTGTAGTATAACCGTTCAGAATTGCACTGAATATTTCACGACATGTTGAATTTACAAGTTGCATAGTTTCCTTAGTTACGGTTGTTTTTGAACTTTTGTACAGTTGTAGTATAACAGTTCATCAGAATTGCACTGAATATTTCACGACATGTTGAATTTACAAGTTGCATACTTTCCTTAGTTACGGTTGTTTTTGAACTTTTGTACAGTTGTAGTATAACCGTTCATCAGAATTGCACTAAATATTTCACGACATGTTGAATTTACAAGTTGCATAGTTTCCTTAGTTACGGTTGTTTTTGAACTTTTGTACAGTTGTAGTATAACCGTTCATCAGAATTGCACTGAATATTTCACGACATGTTGAATTTACAAGTTGCATAGTTTCCTTAGTTACGGTTGTTTTTGAACTTTTGTACAGTTGTAGTATAACCGTTCATCAGAATTGCACTGAATATTTCACGACATGTTGAATTTACAAGTTGCATAGTTTCCTTAGTTACGGTTGTTTTTGAACTTTTGTACAGTTGTAGTATAACCGTTCATCAGAATTGCACTGAATATTTCACGACATGTTCAATTTACAAGTTGCATAGTTTTCTTTAGTTACGGTTGTTATTGAACTTTTGTACAGTTGTAGTATAACCGTTGACCAGAATTGCACTGAATATTTCACGACATGTTGAATTTACAAGTTGCATAGTTTCCTTAGTAACGGTTGTTTTTGAACTTTTGTACAGTTGTAGTATAACCGTTCATTCGAATACCACTGAATATTTCACGACATGTTGAATTTACAAGTTGCATAGTTTCCTTAGTTACGGTTGTTATTGAACTTTTGTACAGTTTTAGTATAACCGTTTATCAGAATTGCACTGAATATTTCACGACATGTTGAATTTACAAGTTGCATAGTTTCCTTAGTAACGGTTGTTTATTAACTTTTGTACAGTTGTAGTATAACCGTTCATCAGAATTGCACTGAATATTTCACGACATGTTCAATTTACAAGTTGCATAGTTTCCTTAGTTACGGTTGTTATTGAACTTTTGTACAGTTGTAGTATAACCGTTCATCAGAATTGCACTGAATATTTCACGACATGTTGAATTTACAAGTTGCATAGTTTCCTTAGTTACGGTTGTTTTTGAACTTTTGTACAGTTGTAGTATAACCGTTCAGAATTGCACTGAATATTTCACGACATGTTGAATTTACAAGTTGCATAGTTTCCTTAGTTACGGTTGTTTTTGAACTTTTGTACAGTTGTAGTATAACAGTTCATCAGAATTGCACTGAATATTTCACGACATGTTGAATTTACAAGTTGCATACTTTCCTTAGTTACGGTTGTTTTTGAACTTTTGTACAGTTGTAGTATAACCGTTCATCAGAATTGCACTAAATATTTCACGACATGTTGAATTTACAAGTTGCATAGTTTCCTTAGTTACGGTTGTTTTTGAACTTTTGTACAGTTGTAGTATAACCGTTCATCAGAATTGCACTGAATATTTCACGACATGTTGAATTTACAAGTTGCATAGTTTCCTTAGTTACGGTTGTTTTTGAACTTTTGTACAGTTGTAGTATAACCGTTCATCAGAATTGCACTGAATATTTCACGACATGTTGAATTTACAAGTTGCATAGTTTCCTTAGTTACGGTTGTTTTTGAACTTTTGTACAGTTGTAGTATAACCGTTCATCAGAATTGCACTGAATATTTCACGACATGTTCAATTTACAAGTTGCATAGTTTTCTTTAGTTACGGTTGTTATTGAACTTTTGTACAGTTGTAGTATAACCGTTGACCAGAATTGCACTGAATATTTCACGACATGTTGAATTTACAAGTTGCATAGTTTCCTTAGTAACGGTTGTTTTTGAACTTTTGTACAGTTGTAGTATAACCGTTCATTCGAATACCACTGAATATTTCACGACATGTTGAATTTACAAGTTGCATAGTTTCCTTAGTTACGGTTGTTATTGAACTTTTGTACAGTTTTAGTATAACCGTTTATCAGAATTGCACTGAATATTTCACGACATGTTGAATTTACAAGTTGCATAGTTTCCTTAGTAACGGTTGTTTATTAACTTTTGTACAGTTGTAGTATAACCGTTCATCAGAATTGCACTGAATATTTCACGACATGTTCAATTTACAAGTTGCATAGTTTCCTTAGTTACGGTTGTTTTTGAACTTTTGTACAGTTGTAGTATAACCGTTCATCAGAATTGCACTGAATATTTCACGACATGTTGAATTTACAAGTTGCATAGTTTCTTTAGTTACGGTTGTTATTGAACTTTTGTACAGTTGTAGTATAACCGTTCATCAGAATTGCACTGAATATTTCACGACATGTTGAATTTACAAGTTGCATAGTTTCCTTAGTAACGGTTGTTTTTGAACTTTTGTACAGTTGTAGTATAACCGTTCATCAGAATTGCACTGAATATTTCACGACATGTTGAATTTACAAGTTGCATAGTTCTCTTAGTTACGGTTGTTATTGAACTTTTGTACAGTTGTAGTATAACAGTTCATCAGAATTGCACTGAATATTTCACGACATGTTGAATTTACAAGTTGCATAGTTTCCTTAGTAACGGTTGTTTTTGAACTTTTGTACAGTTGTAGTATAACCGTTGACCAGAATTGCACTGAATATTTCACGACATGTTGAATTTACAAGTTGCATAGTTTCCTTAGTAACGGTTGTTTTTGAACTTTTGTACAGTTGTAGTATAACCGTTCATTCGAATACCACTGAATATTTCACGACATGTTGAATTTACAAGTTGCATAGTTTCCTTAGTTACGGTTGTTATTGAACTTTTGTACAGTTTTAGTATAACCGTTTATCAGAATTGCACTGAATATTTCACGACATGTTGAATTTACAAGTTGCATAGTTTCCTTAGTAACGGTTGTTTATTAACTTTTGTACAGTTGTAGTATAACCGTTCATCAGAATTGCACTGAATATTTCACGACATGTTCAATTTACAAGTTGCATAGTTTCCTTAGTTACGGTTGTTATTGAACTTTTGTACAGTTGTAGTATAACCGTTCATCAGAATTGCACTGAATATTTCACGACATGTTGAATTTACAAGTTGCATAGTTTCCTTAGTTACGGTTGTTTTTGAACTTTTGTACAGTTGTAGTATAACCGTTCAGAATTGCACTGAATATTTCACGACATGTTGAATTTACAAGTTGCATAGTTTCCTTAGTTACGGTTGTTTTTGAACTTTTGTACAGTTGTAGTATAACAGTTCATCAGAATTGCACTGAATATTTCACGACATGTTGAATTTACAAGTTGCATACTTTCCTTAGTTACGGTTGTTTTTGAACTTTTGTACAGTTGTAGTATAACCGTTCATCAGAATTGCACTAAATATTTCACGACATGTTGAATTTACAAGTTGCATAGTTTCCTTAGTTACGGTTGTTTTTGAACTTTTGTACAGTTGTAGTATAACCGTTCATCAGAATTGCACTGAATATTTCACGACATGTTGAATTTACAAGTTGCATAGTTTCCTTAGTTACGGTTGTTTTTGAACTTTTGTACAGTTGTAGTATAACCGTTCATCAGAATTGCACTGAATATTTCACGACATGTTGAATTTACAAGTTGCATAGTTTCCTTAGTTACGGTTGTTTTTGAACTTTTGTACAGTTGTAGTATAACCGTTCATCAGAATTGCACTGAATATTTCACGACATGTTCAATTTACAAGTTGCATAGTTTTCTTTAGTTACGGTTGTTATTGAACTTTTGTACAGTTGTAGTATAACCGTTGACCAGAATTGCACTGAATATTTCACGACATGTTGAATTTACAAGTTGCATAGTTTCCTTAGTAACGGTTGTTTTTGAACTTTTGTACAGTTGTAGTATAACCGTTCATTCGAATACCACTGAATATTTCACGACATGTTGAATTTACAAGTTGCATAGTTTCCTTAGTTACGGTTGTTATTGAACTTTTGTACAGTTTTAGTATAACCGTTTATCAGAATTGCACTGAATATTTCACGACATGTTGAATTTACAAGTTGCATAGTTTCCTTAGTAACGGTTGTTTATTAACTTTTGTACAGTTGTAGTATAACCGTTCATCAGAATTGCACTGAATATTTCACGACATGTTCAATTTACAAGTTGCATAGTTTCCTTAGTTACGGTTGTTTTTGAACTTTTGTACAGTTGTAGTATAACCGTTCATCAGAATTGCACTGAATATTTCACGACATGTTGAATTTACAAGTTGCATAGTTTCTTTAGTTACGGTTGTTATTGAACTTTTGTACAGTTGTAGTATAACCGTTCATCAGAATTGCACTGAATATTTCACGACATGTTGAATTTACAAGTTGCATAGTTTCCTTAGTAACGGTTGTTTTTGAACTTTTGTACAGTTGTAGTATAACCGTTCATCAGAATTGCACTGAATATTTCACGACATGTTGAATTTACAAGTTGCATAGTTCTCTTAGTTACGGTTGTTATTGAACTTTTGTACAGTTGTAGTATAACAGTTCATCAGAATTGCACTGAATATTTCACGACATGTTGAATTTACAAGTTGCATAGTTTCCTTAGTAACGGTTGTTTTTGAACTTTTGTACAGTTGTAGTATAACCGTTGACCAGAATTGCACTGAATATTTCACGACATGTTGAATTTACAAGTTGCATAGTTTCCTTAGTAACGGTTGTTTTTGAACTTTTGTACAGTTGTAGTATAACCGTTCATCAGAATTGCACTGAATATTTCACGACATGTTGAATTTACAAGTTGCATAGTTTCCTTAGTTACGGTTGTTTTTGAACTTTTGTACAGTTGTATTATAACCGTTCATCAGAACTGCACTGAATATTTCACGACATGTTGAATTTACAAGTTGCATAGTTTCCTTAGTTACGGTTGTTATTGAACTTTTGTACAGTTGTAGTATAACCGTTCATCAGAATTGCACTGAATATTTCACGACATGTTGAATTTACAAGTTGCATAGTTTCCTTAGTTACGGTTGTTTTTGAACTTTTGTACAGTTGTAGTATAACCGTTCAGAATTGCACTGAATATTTCACGACATGTTGAATTTACAAGTTGCATAGTTTCCTTAGTTACGGTTGTTTTTGAACTTTTGTACAGTTGTAGTATAACAGTTCATCAGAATTGCACTGAATATTTCACGACATGTTGAATTTACAAGTTGCATAGTTTCCTTAGTTACGGTTGTTTTTGAACTTTTGTACAGTTGTAGTATAACCGTTCATCAGAATTGCACTGAATATTTCACGACATGTTCAATTTACAAGTTGCATAGTTTCCTTAGTTACGGTTGTTTTTGAACTTTTGTACAGTTGTAGTATAACCGTTCATCAGAATTGCACTGAATATTTCACGACATGTTGAATTTACAAGTTGCATAGTTTCCTTAGTTACGGTTGTTTTTGAACTTTTGTACAGTTGTAGTATAACCGTTCATCAGAATTGCACTGAATATTTCACGACATGTTGAATTTACAAGTTGCATAGTTTCCTTAGTTACGGTTGTTTTTGAACTTTTGTACAGTTGTAGTATAACCGTTCATCAGAATTGCACTGAATATTTCACGACATGTTGAATTTACAAGTTGCATAGTTTCCTTAGTTACGGTTGTTTTTGAACTTTTGTACAGTTGTAGTATAACCGTTCATCAGAATTGCACTGAATATTTCACGACATGTTCAATTTACAAGTTGCATAGTTCTCTTAGTTACGGTTGTTTTTGACCTTTTGTACAGTTGTAGTATAACAGTTCATCAGAATTGCACTGAATATTTCACTACATGTTGAATTTACAAGTTGCATAGTTTTCTTTAGTTACGGTTGTTATTGAACTTTTGTACAGTTGTAGTATAACCGTTCATCAGAATTGCACAGAATATTTCACGACATGTTGAATTTACAAGTTGCATAGTTTCCTTAGTAACGGTTGTTTTTGAACTTTTGTACAGTTGTAGTATAACCGTTGACCAGAATTGCACTGAATATTTCACGACATGTTGAATTTACAAGTTGCATAGTTTCCTTAGTTACGGTTGTTATTGAACTTTTGTACAGTTTTAGTATAACCGTTTATCAGAATTGCACTGAATATTTCACGACATGTTGAATTTACAAGTTGCATAGTTTCCTTAGTAACGGTTGTTTTTGAACTTTTGTACAGTTGTAGTATAACCGTTCATCAGAATTGCACTGAATATTTCACGACATGTTCAATTTACAAGTTGCATAGTTTCCTTAGTTACGGTTGTTTTTGAACTTTTGTACAGTTGTAGTATAACCGTTCATCAGAATTGCACTGAATATTTCACGACATGTTGAATTTACAAGTTGCATAGTTTCTTTAGTTACGGTTGTTATTGAACTTTTGTACAGTTGTAGTATAACCGTTCCTCAGAATTGCACTGAATATTTCACGACATGTTGAATTTACAAGTTGCATAGTTTCCTTAGTTACGGTTGTTATTGAACTTTTGTACAGTTGTAGTATAACCGTTTATCAGAATTGCACTGAATATTTCACGACATGTTGAATTTACAAGTTGCATAGTTTCCTTAGTAACGGTTGTTTTTGAACTTTTGTACAGTTGTAGTATAACCGTTCATCAGAATTGCACTGAATATTTCACGACATGTTGAATTTACAAGTTGCATAGTTTCCTTAGTTACGGTTGTTTTTGAACTTTTGTACAGTTGTAGTATAACCGTTCATCAGAATTGCACTGAATATTTTACGACATGTTCAATTTACAAGTTGCATAGTTTCTTTAGTTACGGTTGTTATTGAACTTTTGTACAGTTGTAGTATAACCGTTGACCAGAATTGCACTGAATATTTCACGACATGTTGAATTTACAAGTTGCATAGTTTCCTTAGTAACGGTTGTTTTTGAACTTTTGTACAGTTGTAGTATAACCGTTCATCAGAATTGCACTGAATATTACATGACATGTTGAATTTACAAGTTGCATAGTTTCCTTAGTTACGGTTGTTATTGAACTTTTGTACAGTTTTAGTATAACCGTTTATCAGAATTGCACTGAATATTTCACGACATGTTGAATTTACAAGTTGCATAGTTTCCTTAGTAACGGTTGTTTTTGAACTTTTGTACAGGGTTAGTATAACCGTTCATCAGAATTGCACTGAATATTTCACGACATGTTCAATTTACAAGTTGCATAGTTTCCTTAGTTACGGTTGTTTTTGAACTTTTGTACAGTTGTAGTATAACCGTTCATCAGAATTGCACTGAATATTTCACGACATGTTGAATTTACAAGTTGCATAGTTTCTTTTGTTACGGTTGTTATTGAACTTTTGTACAGTTGTAGTATAACCGTTCATCAGAATTGCACTGAATATTTCACGACATGTTGAATTTACAAGTTGCATAGTTTCCTTAGTTACGGTTGTTTTTGAACTTTTGTACAGTTGTATTATAACCGTTCATCAGAACTGCACTGAATATTTCACGACATGTTGAATTTACAAGTTGCATAGTTTCCTTAGTTACGGTTGTTATTGAACTTTTGTACAGTTGTAGTATAACCGTTCATCAGAATTGCACTGAATATTTCACGACATGTTGAATTTACAAGTTGCATAGTTTCCTTAGTTACGGTTGTTTTTGAACTTTTGTACAGTTGTAGTATAACCGTTCAGAATTGCACTGAATATTTCACGACATGTTGAATTTACAAGTTGCATAGTTTCCTTAGTTACGGTTGTTTTTGAACTTTTGTACAGTTGTAGTATAACAGTTCATCAGAATTGCACTGAATATTTCACGACATGTTGAATTTACAAGTTGCATACTTTCCTTAGTTACGGTTGTTTTTGAACTTTTGTACAGTTGTAGTATAACCGTTCATCAGAATTGCACTGAATATTTCACGACATGTTGAATTTACAAGTTGCATAGTTTCCTTAGTTACGGTTGTTTTTGAACTTTTGTACAGTTGTAGTATAACCGTTCATCAGAATTGCACTGAATATTTCACAACATGTTGAATTTACAAGTTGCATAGTTTCCTTAGTTACGGTTGTTTTTGAACTTTTGTACAGTTGTAGTATAACCGTTCATCAGAATTGCACTGAATATTTCACGACATGTTCAATTTACAAGTTGCATAGTTTCCTTAGTTACGGTTGTTTTTGAACTTTTGTACAGTTGTAGTATAACCGTTCATCAGAATTGCACTGAATATTTCACGACATGTTGAATTTACAAGTTGCATAGTTTCCTTAGTTACGGTTGTTTTTGAACTTTTGTACAGTTGTAGTATAACCGTTCATCAGAATTGCACTGAATATTTCACGACATGTTCAATTTACAAGTTGCATAGTTTCCTTAGTTACGGTTGTTTTTGAACTTTTGTACAGTTGTAGTATAACCGTTCATCAGAATTGCACTGAATATTTCACGACATGTTGAATTTACAAGTTGCATAGTTTCCTTAGTTACGGTTGTTTTTGAACTTTTGTACAGTTGTAGTATAACCGTTCATCAGAATTGCACTGAATATTTCACGACATGTTCAATTTACAAGTTGCATAGTTCTCTTAGTTACGGTTGTTTTTGACCTTTTGTACAGTTGTAGTATAACAGTTCATCAGAATTGCACTGAATATTTCACGACATGTTGAATTTACAAGTTGCATAGTTTTCTTAGTTACGGTTGTTATTGAACTTTTGTACAGTTGTAGTATAACCGTTCATCAGAATTGCACAGAATATTTCACGACATGTTGAATTTACAAGTTGCATAGTTTCCTTAGTAACGGTTGTTTTTGAACTTTTGTACAGTTGTAGTATAACCGTTCATTCGAATTGCACTGAATATTTCACGACATGTTGAATTTACAAGTTGCATAGTTTCCTTAGTTACGGTTGTTATTGAACTTTTGTACAGTTTTAGTATAACCGTTTATCAGAATTGCACTGAATATTTCACGACATGTTGAATTTACAAGTTGCA
The DNA here is from genome assembly GCA_963556195.1 of Sepiola atlantica. Taxonomy (NCBI): domain Eukaryota; kingdom Metazoa; phylum Mollusca; class Cephalopoda; order Sepiida; family Sepiolidae; genus Sepiola; species Sepiola atlantica. Next base: position 18,672,152 of record OY744543.1, read on the forward strand.
TAGTTTCCTTAGTAACGGTTGTTTTTGAACTTTTGTACAGTTGTATAACCGTTTATCAGAATTGCACTGAATATTTCACGACATGTTGAATTTACAAGTTGCATAGTTTCCTTAGTAACGGTTGTTTTTGAACTTTTGTACAGTTGTAGTATAACCGTTCATCAGAATTGCACTGAATATTTCACGACATGTTCAATTTACAAGTTGCATAGTTTCCTTAGTTACGGTTGTTTTTGAACTTTTGTACAGTTGTAGTATAACCGTTCATCAGAATTGCACTGAATATTTTACGACATGTTCAATTTACAAGTTGCATAGTTTCTTTAGTTACGGTTGTTATTGAACTTTTGTACAGTTGTAGTATAACCGTTGACCAGAATTGCACTGAATATTTCACGACATGTTGAATTTACAAGTTGCATAGTTTCCTTAGTAACGGTTGTTTTTGAACTTTTGTACAGTTGTAGTATAACCGTTCATCAGAATTGCACTTAATATTTCACGACATGTTGAATTTACAAGTTGCATAGTTTCCTTAGTTACGGTTGTTATTGAACTTTTGTACAGTTTTAGTATAACCGTTTATCAGAATTGCACTGAATATTTCACGACATGTTGAATTTACAAGTTGCATAGTTTCCTTAGTAACGGTTGTTTTTGAACTTTTGTACAGTTGTAGTATAACCGTTCATCAGAATTGCACTGAATATTTCACGACATGTTCAATTTACAAGTTGCATAGTTTCCTTAGTTACGGTTGTTTTTGAACTTTTGTACAGTTGTAGTATAACCGTTCATCAGAATTGCACTGAATATTTCACGACATGTTGAATTTACAAGTTGCATAGTTTCTTTTGTTACGGTTGTTATTGAACTTTTGTACAGTTGTAGTATAACCGTTCATCAGAATTGCACTGAATATTTCACGACATGTTGAATTTACAAGTTGCATAGTTTCCTTAGTTACGGTTGTTTTTGAACTTTTGTACAGTTGTATTATAACCGTTCATCAGAACTGCACTGAATATTTCACGACATGTTGAATTTACAAGTTGCATAGTTTCCTTAGTTACGGTTGTTATTGAACTTTTGTACAGTTGTAGTATAACCGTTCATCAGAATTGCACTGAATATTTCACAACATACTGAATTTACAAGTTGCATAGTTTCCTTAGTTACGGTTGTTATTGAACATTTGTACAGTTGTAGTATAACCGTTCATCAGAATTGCACTGAATATTTCACGACATGTTGAATTTACAAGTTGCATTGTTTCCTTAGTTACGGTTGTTATTGAACATTTGTACAGTTGTAGTATAACCGTTCATCAGAATTGCACTGAATATTTTACGACATGTTCAATTTACAAGTTGAATAGTTTCCTTAGTAACGGTTGTTTTTGAACTTTTGTACAGTTGTAGTATAACCGTTACCAGAATTGCACTGAATATTTCACGACATGTTGAATTTACAAGTTGCATAGTTCTCTTAGTTACGGTTGTTATTGAACTTTTGTACAGTTGTAGTATAACCGTTCATCAGAATTGCACAGAATATTTCACGACATACTGAATTTACAACTTGCATAGTTTCCTTAGTTACGGTTGTTATTGAACATTTGTACAGTTGTAGTATAACCGTTCATCAGAATTGCGCTGAATATTTCACGACATGTTGAATTTACAAGTTGCATAGTTTCCTTAGTTACGGTTGTTTTTGAACTTTTGTACATTGTAGTATAACCGTTCATCAGAATTGCACTGAATATTTCACGACATGTTGAATTTACAAGTTGCATAGTTTCCTTAGTTACGGTTGTTATTGAACTTTTGTACAGTTGTAGTATAACCGTTCATCAGAATTGCACTGAATATTTCACGACATGTTGAATTTACAAGTTGCATAGTTCTCTTAGTTACGGTTGTTATTGAACTTTTGTACAGTTGTAGTATAACCGTTCATCAGAATTGCACTGAATATTTCACGACATACTGAATTTACAAGTTGCATAGTTTCCTTAGTTACGGTTGTTATTGAACATTTGTACAGTTGTAGTATAACCGTTCATCAGAATTGCGCTGAATATTTCACGACATGTTGAATTTACAAGTTGCATAGTTTCCTTAGTTACGGTTGTTTTTGAACTTTTGTACAGTTGTAGTATAACCGTTCATCAGAATTGCACTGAATATTTCACGACATGTTGAATTTACAAGTTGCATAGTTTCCTTAGTAACGGTTGTTTTTGAACTTTTGTACAGTTGTAGTATAACCGTTCATCAGAATTGCACTGAATATTTCACGACATGTTGAATTTACAAGTTGCATAGTTTCCTTAGTTACGGTTGTTATTGAACTTTTGTACAGTTGTAGTATAACCGTTTATCAGAATTGCACTGAATATTTCACGACATGTTGAATTTACAAGTTGCATAGTTTCCTTAGTAACGGTTGTTTTTGAACTTTTGTACAGTTGTAGTATAACCGTTCATCAGAATTGCACTGAATATTTCACGACATGTTGAATTTACAAGTTGCATAGTTTCCTTAGTTACGGTTGTTTTTGAACTTTTGTACAGTTGTAGTATAACCGTTCATCAGAATTGCACTGAATATTTTACGACATGTTCAATTTACAAGTTGCATAGTTTCCTTAGTTACGGTTGTTATTGAACTTTTGTACAGTTGTAGTATAACCGTTTATCAGAATTGCACTGAATATTTCACGACATGTTGAATTTACAAGTTGCATAGTTTCCTTAGTAACGGTTGTTTTTGAACTTTTGTACAGTTGTAGTATAACCGTTCATCAGAATTGCACTGAATATTTCACGACATGTTGAATTTACAAGTTGCATAGTTTCCTTAGTTACGGTTGTTATTGAACTTTTGTACAGTTGTAGTATAACCGTTCATCAGAATTGCACTGAATATTTCACGACATACTGAATTTACAAGTTGCATAGTTTCCTTAGTTACGGTTGTTATTGAACATTTGTGCAGTTGTAGTATAACCGTTCATCAGAATTGCGCTGAATATTTCACGACATGTTGAATTTACAAGTTGCATAGTTTCCTTAGTTACGGTTGTTTTTGAACTTTTGTACAGTTGTAGTATAACCGTTCATCAGAATTGCACTGAATATTTCACGACATGTTGAATTTACAAGTTGCATAGTTTCCTTAGTTACGGTTGTTATTGAACTTTTGTACAGTTGTAGTATAACCGTTCATCAGAATTGCACTGAATATTTCACGACATGTTGAATTTACAAGTTTCATAGTTTCCTTAGTAACGGTTGTTTTTGAACTTTTGTACAGTTCTATTATAACCGTTCATCAGAATTGCACTGAATATTTCACGACATACTGAATTTACAAGTTGCATAGTTTCCTTAGTTACGGTTGTTATTGAACATTTGTACAGTTGTAGTATAACCGTTCATCAGAATTGCGCTGAATATTTCACGACATGTTGAATTTACAAGGTTCATAGTTTCCTTAGTAACGGTTGTTTTTGAACTTTTGTACAGTTGTATTATAACCGTTCATCAGAATTGCACTGAATATTTCACGACATACTGAATTTACAAGTTGCATAGTTTCCTTAGTTACGGTTGTTTTTGAACTTTTGTACAGTTGTAGTATAACCGTTCATCAGAATTGCACAGAATATTTCACGACATGTTGAATTTACAAGTTGCATAGTTTCCTTAGTAACGGTTGTTTTTGAACTTTTGTACAGTTGTAGTATAACCGTTGACCAGAATTGCACTGAATATTTCACGACATGTTGAATTTACAAGTTGCATAGTTTCCTTAGTAACGGTTGTTTTTGAACTTTTGTACAGTTGTAGTATAACCGTTCATTCGAATTGCACTGAATATTTCACATGTTGAATTTACAAGTTGCATAGTTTCCTTAGTTACGGTTGTTATTGAACTTTTGTACAGTTTTAGTATAACCGTTTATCAGAATTGCACTGAATATTTCACGACATGTTGAATTTACAAGTTGCATAGTTTCCTTAGTAACGGTTGTTTTTGAACTTTTGTACAGTTGTAGTATAACCGTTCATCAGAATTGCACTGAATATTTCACGACATGTTCAATTTACAAGTTGCATAGTTTCCTTAGTTACGGTTGTTTTTGAACTTTTGTACAGTTGTAGTATAACCGTTCATCAGAATTGCACTGAATATTTCACGACATGTTGAATTTACAAGTTGCATAGTTTCTTTAGTTACGGTTGTTATTGAACTTTTGTACAGTTGTAGTATAACCGTTCATCAGAATTGCACTGAATATTTCACGACATGTTCAATTTACAAGTTGCATAGTTTCCTTAGTAACGGTTGTTTTTGAACTTTTGTACAGTTGTAGTATAACCGTTCATCAGAATTGCACTGAATATTTCACGACATGTTGAATTTACAAGTTACATAGTTCTCTTAGTTACGGTTGTTATTGAACTTTTGTACAGTTGTAGTATAACAGTTCATCAGAATTGCACTGAATATTTCACGACATGTTGAATTTACAAGTTGCATAGTTTCCTTAGTAACGGTTGTTTTTGAACTTTTGTACAGTTGTAGTATAACCGTTCATCAGAATTGCACTGAATATTTCACGACATGTTGAATTTACAAGTTGCATAGTTTCCTTAGTAACGGTTGTTTTTGAACTTTTGTACAGTTGTAGTATAACCGTTCATCAGAATTGCACTGAATATTTCACGACATGTTGAATTTACAAGTTGCATAGTTTCCTTAGTTACGGTTGTTATTGAACTTTTGTACAGTTGTAGTATAACCGTTTATCAGAATTGCACTGAATATTTCACGACATGTTGAATTTACAAGTTGCATAGTTTCCTTAGTAACGGTTGTTTTTGAACTTTTGTACAGTTGTAGTATAACCGTTCATCAGAATTGCACTGAATATTTCACGACATGTTGAATTTACAAGTTGCATAGTTTCCTTAGTTACGGTTGTTTTTGAACTTTTGTACAGTTGTAGTATAACCGTTCATCAGAATTGCACTGAATATTTTACGACATGTTCAATTTACAAGTTGCATAGTTTCCTTAGTTACGGTTGTTATTGAACTTTTGTACAGTTGTAGTATAACCGTTTATCAGAATTGCACTGAATATTTCACGACATGTTGAATTTACAAGTTGCATAGTTTCCTTAGTAACGGTTGTTTTTGAACTTTTGTACAGTTGTAGTATAACCGTTCATCAGAATTGCACTGAATATTTCACGACATGTTCAATTTATAAGTTGCATAGTTCTCTTAGTTACGGTTGTTATTGAACTTTTGTACAGTTGTAGTATAACCGTTCATCAGAATTGCACTGAATATTTCACGACATACTGAATTTACAAGTTGCATAGTTTCCTTAGTTACGGTTGTTATTGAACATTTGTACAGTTGTAGTATAACCGTTCATCAGAATTGCGCTGAATATTTCACGACATGTTGAATTTACAAGTTGCATAGTTTCCTTAGTTACGGTTGTTTTTGAACTTTTGTACAGTTGTAGTATAACCGTTCATCAGAATTGCACTGAATATTTCACGACATGTTGAATTTACAAGTTGCATAGTTTCCTTAGTTACGGTTGTTATTGAACTTTTGTACAGTTGTAGTATAACCGTTCATCAGAATTGCACTGAATATTTCACGACATGTTGAATTTACAAGTTGCATAGTTCTCTTAGTTACGGTTGTTATTGAACTTTTGTACAGTTGTAGTATAACCGTTCATCAGAATTGCACTGAATATTTCACGACATACTGAATTTACAAGTTGCATAGTTTCCTTAGTTACGGTTGGTATTGAACATTTGTACAGTTGTAGTATAACCGTTCATCAGAATTGCGCTGAATATTTCACGACATGTTGAATTTACAAGTTGCATAGTTTCCTTAGTTACGGTTGTTTTTGAACTTTTGTACAGTTGTAGTATAACCGTTCATCAGAATTGCACTGAATATTTCACGACATGTTGAATTTACAAGTTGCATAGTTTCCTTAGTTACGGTTGTTATTGAACTTTTGTACAGTTGTAGTATAACCGTTCATCAGAATTGCACTGAATATTTCACGACATGTTGAATTTACAAGTTTCATAGTTTCCTTAGTAACGGTTGTTTTTGAACTTTTGTACAGTTCTATTATAACCGTTCATCAGAATTGCACTGAATATTTCACGACATACTGAATTTACAAGTTGCATAGTTTCCTTAGTTACGGTTGTTATTGAACATTTGTACAGTTGTAGTATAACCGTTCATCAGAATTGCGCTGAATATTTCACGACATGTTGAATTTACAAGGTTCATAGTTTCCTTAGTAACGGTTGTTTTTGAACTTTTGTACAGTTGTATTATAACCGTTCATCAGAATTGCACTGAATATTTCACGACATGTTGAATTTACAAGTTGCATAGTTTCCTTAGTTACGGTTGTTATTGAACTTTTGTACAGTTGTAGTATAACCGTTTATCAGAATTGCACTGAATATTTCACGACATGTTGAATTTACAAGTTGCATAGTTTCCTTAGTAACGGATGTTTTTGAACTTTTGTACAGTTGTAGTATAACCGTTCATCAGAATTGCACTGAATATTTCACGACATGTTCAATTTATAAGTTGCATAGTTTCCTTAGTTACGGTTGTTTTTGAACTTTTGTACAGTTGTAGTATAACCGTTCATCAGAATTGCACTGAATATTTCACGACATGTTGAATTTACAAGTTGCATAGTTTCTTTTGTTACGGTTGTTATTGAACTTTTGTACAGTTGTAGTATAACCGTTCATCAGAATTGCACTGAATATTTCACGACATACTGAATTTACAAGTTGCATAGTTTCCTTAGTTACGGTTGTTATTGAACATTTGTACAGTTGTAGTATAACCGTTCATCAGAATTGCACTGAATATTTCACGACATGTTGAATTTACAAGTTGCATAGTTTCCTTAGTTACGGTTGTTATTGAACTTTTGTACAGTTGTAGTATAACCGTTTATCAGAATTGCACTGAATATTTCACGACATGTTCAATTTACAAGTTGCATAGTTTCCTTAGTAACGGTTGTTTTTGAACTTTTGTACAGTTGTAGTATAACCGTTCATCAGAATTGCACTGAATATTTCACGACATGTTGAATTTACAAGTTGCATAGTTTCCTTAGTTACGGTTGTTTTTGAACTTTTGTACAGTTGTAGTATAACCGTTCATCAGAATTGCACTGAATATTTTACGACATGTTCAATTTACAAGTTGCATAGTTTCCTTAGTTACGGTTGTTATTGAACTTTTGTACAGTTGTAGTATAACCGTTTATCAGAATTGCACTGAATATTTCACGACATGTTGAATTTACAAGTTGCATAGTTTCCTTAGTAACGGTTGTTTTTGAACTTTTGTACAGTTGTAGTATAACCGTTCATCAGAATTGCACTGAATATTTCACGACATGTTCAATTTACAAGTTGAATAGTTTCCTTAGTAACGGTTGTTTTTGAACTTTTGTACAGTTGTAGTATAACCGTTACCAGAATTGCACTGAATATTTCACGACATGTTGAATTTACAAGTTGCATAGTTCTCTTAGTTACGGTTGTTATTGAACTTTTGTACAGTTGTAGTATAACCGTTCATCAGAATTGCACTGAATATTTCACAACATACTGAATTTACAAGTTGCATAGTTTCCTTATTTACGGTTGTTATTGAACATTTGTACAGTTGTAGTATAACCGTTCATCAGAATTGCACTGAATATTTCACGACATGTTGAATTTACAAGTTGCATTGTTTCCTTAGTTACGGTTGTTATTGAACATTTGTACAGTTGTAGTATAACCGTTCATCAGAATTGCACTGAATATTTTACGACATGTTCAATTTACAAGTTGAATAGTTTCCTTAGTAACGGTTGTTTTTGAACTTTTGTACAGTTGTAGTATAACCGTTACCAGAATTGCACTGAATATTTCACGACATGTTGAATTTACAAGTTGCATAGTTCTCTTAGTTACGGTTGTTATTGAACTTTTGTACAGTTGTAGTATAACCGTTCATCAGAATTGCACTGAATATTTCACGACATACTGAATTTACAAGTTGCATAGTTTCCTTAGTTACGGTTGTTATTGAACATTTGTACAGTTGTAGTATAACCGTTCATCAGAATTGCGCTGAATATTTCACGACATGTTGAATTTACAAGTTGCATAGTTTCCTTAGTTACGGTTGTTTTTGAACTTTTGTACAGTTGTAGTATAACCGTTCATCAGAATTGCACTGAATATTTCACGACATGTTGAATTTACAAGTTGCATAGTTTCCTTAGTTACGGTTGTTATTGAACTTTTGTACAGTTGTAGTATAACCGTTCATCAGAATTGCACTGAATATTTCACGACATGTTGAATTTACAAGTTGCATAGTTCTCTTAGTTACGGTTGTTATTGAACTTTTGTACAGTTGTAGTATAACCGTTCATCAGAATTGCACTGAATATTTCACGACATACTGAATTTACAAGTTGCATAGTTTCCTTAGTTACGGTTGGTATTGAACATTTGTACAGTTGTAGTATAACCGTTCATCAGAATTGCGCTGAATATTTCACGACATGTTGAATTTACAAGTTGCATAGTTTCCTTAGTTACGGTTGTTTTTGAACTTTTGTACAGTTGTAGTATAACCGTTCATCAGAATTGCACTGAATATTTCACGACATGTTGAATTTACAAGTTGCATAGTTTCCTTAGTTACGGTTGTTATTGAACTTTTGTACAGTTGTAGTATAACCGTTCATCAGAATTGCACTGAATATTTCACGACATGTTGAATTTACAAGTTTCATAGTTTCCTTAGTAACGGTTTTTTTTTGAACTTTTGTACAGTTCTATTATAACCGTTCATCAGAATTGCACTGAATATTTCACGACATACTGAATTTACAAGTTGCATAGTTTCCTTAGTTACGGTTGTTATTGAACATTTGTACAGTTGTAGTATAACCGTTCATCAGAATTGCGCTGAATATTTCACGACATGTTGAATTTACAAGGTTCATAGTTTCCTTAGTAACGGTTGTTTTTGAACTTTTGTACAGTTGTATTATAACCGTTCATCAGAATTGCACTGAATATTTCACGACATACTGAATTTACAAGTTGCATAGTTTCCTTAGTTACAGTTGTTTTTGAACTTTTGTACAGTTGTAGTATAACCGTTCATCAGAATTGCACTGAATATTTCACGACATGTTGAATTTACAAGTTGCATTGTTTCCTTAGTAACGGTTGTTATTGAACTTTTGTACAGTTGTAGTATAACCGTTCATCAGAATTGCACTGAATATTTCACGACATGTTGAATTTACAAGTTGCATAGTTTCCTTAGTTACGGTTGTTTTTGAACTTTTGTACAGTTGTAGTATAACCGTTCATCAGAATTGCACTGAATATTTCACGACATGTTGAATTTACAAGTTGCATAGTTTCCTTAGTTACGGTTGTTTTTGAACTTTTGTACAGTTGTAGTATAACCGTTGACCAGAATTGCACTGAATATTTCACGACATGTTGAATTTACAAGTTGCATAGTTGCCTTAGTTACGGTTGTTTTTGAACTTTTGTACAGTTGTAGTATAACCGTTGACCAGAATTGCACTGAATATTTCACGACATGTTGAATTTACAAGTTGCATAGTTTCCTTAGTAACGGTTGTTTTTGAACTTTTGTACAGTTGTATAATAACCGTTCATCAGAATTGCACTGAATATTTCACGACATGTTGAATTTACAAGTTGCATAGTTTCCTTAGTTACGGTTGTTATTGAACTTTTGTACAGTTGTAGTATAACCGTTGACCAGAATTGCACTGAATATTTCACGACATGTTGAATTTACAAGTTGCATAGTTTCCTTAGTTACGGTTGTTTTTGAACTTTTGTACAGTTGTAGTATAACCGTTCATCAGAATTGCACTGAATATTTCACGACATGTTGAATTTACAAGTTGCATAGTTTCCTTAGTTACGGTTGTTTTTGAACTTTGTACAGTTGTAGTATAACCGTTCATCAGAATTGCACTGAATATTTCACGACATGTTGAATTTACAAGTTGCATAGTTTCCTTAGTTACGGATGTTTTTGAACTTTTGTACAGTTGTAGTATAACCGTTGACCAGAATTGCACTGAATATTTCACGACATGTTGAATTTACAAGTTGCATAGTTTCCTTAGTAACGGTTGTTTTTGAACTTTTGTACAGTTGTAGTATAACCGTTGACCAGAATTGCACTGAATATTTCACGACATGTTGAATTTACAAGTTGCATAGTTTCCTTAGTAACGGTTGTTTTTGAACTTTTGTACAGTTGTAGTATAACCGTTCATCAGAATTGCACTGAATATTTCACGACATGTTGAATTTACAAGTTGCATAGTTTCCTTAGTTACGGTTGTTATTGAACTTTTGTACAGTTTTAGTATAACCGTTTATCAGAATTGCACTGAATATTTCACGACATGTTGAATTTACAAGTTGCATAGTTTCCTTAGTAACGGTTGTTTTTGAACTTTTGTACAGTTGTAGTATAACCGTTCATCAGAATTGCACTGAATATTTCACGACATGTTCAATTTACAAGTTGCATAGTTTCCTTAGTTACGGTTGTTTTTGAACTTTTGTACAGTTGTAGTATAACCGTTCATCAGAATTGCACTGAATATTTCACGACATGTTGAATTTACAAGTTGCATAGTTTCTTTAGTTACGGTTGTTATTGAACTTTTGTACAGTTGTAGTATAACCGTTCATCAGAATTGCACTGAATATTTCACGACATGTTCAATTTACAAGTTGCATAGTTTCCTTAGTAACGGTTGTTTTTGAACTTTTGTACAGTTGTAGTATAACCGTTCATTAGAATTGCACTGAATATTTCACGACATGTTGAATTTATAAGTTGCATAGTTCTCTTAGTTACGGTTGTTATTGAACTTTTGTACAGTTGTAGTATAACAGTTCATCAAAATTGCACTGAATATTTAACGACATGTTGAATTTACAAGTTGCATAATTTTCTTTAGTTACGGTTGTTATTGAACTTTTGTACAGTTTTAGTATAACCGTTCATCAGAATTGCACTGAATATTTCACGACATGTTGAATTTACAAGTTGCATAGTTTCCTTAGTTACGGTTGTTTTTGAACTTTTGTACAGTTGTAGTATAACCGTTCATCAGAATTGCACTGAATATTTCACGACATGTTGAATTTACAAGTTGCATAGTTTCCTTAGTTACGGTTGTTTTTGAACTTTTGTACAGTTGTAGTATAACCGTTGACCAGAATTGCACTGAATATTTCACGACATGTTGAATTTACAAGTTGCATAGTTGCCTTAGTTACGGTTGTTTTTGAACTTTTGTACAGTTGTAGTATAACCGTTGACCAGAATTGCACTGAATATTTCACGACATGTTGAATTTACAAGTTGCATAGTTTCCTTAGTAACGGTTGTTTTTGAACTTTTGTACAGTTGTATAATAACCGTTCATCAGAATTGCACTGAATATTTCACGACATGTTGAATTTACAAGTTGCATAGTTTCCTTAGTTACGGTTGTTATTGAACTTTTGTACAGTTGTAGTATAACCGTTGACCAGAATTGCACTGAATATTTCACGACATGTTGAATTTACAAGTTGCATAGTTTCCTTAGTTACGGTTGTTTTTGAACTTTTGTACAGTTGTAGTATAACCGTTCATCAGAATTGCACTGAATATTTCACGACATGTTGAATTTACAAGTTGCATAGTTTCCTTAGTTACGGTTGTTTTTGAACTTTGTACAGTTGTAGTATAACCGTTCATCAGAATTGCACTGAATATTTCACGACATGTTGAATTTACAAGTTGCATAGTTTCCTTAGTTACGGATGTTTTTGAACTTTTGTACAGTTGTAGTATAACCGTTGACCAGAATTGCACTGAATATTTCACGACATGTTGAATTTACAAGTTGCATAGTTTCCTTAGTAACGGTTGTTTTTGAACTTTTGTACAGTTGTAGTATAACCGTTGACCAGAATTGCACTGAATATTTCACGACATGTTGAATTTACAAGTTGCATAGTTTCCTTAGTAACGGTTGTTTTTGAACTTTTGTACAGTTGTAGTATAACCGTTCATCAGAATTGCACTGAATATTTCACGACATGTTGAATTTACAAGTTGCATAGTTTCCTTAGTTACGGTTGTTATTGAACTTTTGTACAGTTTTAGTATAACCGTTTATCAGAATTGCACTGAATATTTCACGACATGTTGAATTTACAAGTTGCATAGTTTCCTTAGTAACGGTTGTTTTTGAACTTTTGTACAGTTGTAGTATAACCGTTCATCAGAATTGCACTGAATATTTCACGACATGTTCAATTTACAAGTTGCATAGTTTCCTTAGTTACGGTTGTTTTTGAACTTTTGTACAGTTGTAGTATAACCGTTCATCAGAATTGCACTGAATATTTCACGACATGTTGAATTTACAAGTTGCATAGTTTCTTTAGTTACGGTTGTTATTGAACTTTTGTACAGTTGTAGTATAACCGTTCATCAGAATTGCACTGAATATTTCACGACATGTTCAATTTACAAGTTGCATAGTTTCCTTAGTAACGGTTGTTTTTGAACTTTTGTACAGTTGTAGTATAACCGTTCATTAGAATTGCACTGAATATTTCACGACATGTTGAATTTATAAGTTGCATAGTTCTCTTAGTTACGGTTGTTATTGAACTTTTGTACAGTTGTAGTATAACAGTTCATCAAAATTGCACTGAATATTTAACGACATGTTGAATTTACAAGTTGCATAATTTTCTTTAGTTACGGTTGTTATTGAACTTTTGTACAGTTTTAGTATAACCGTTCATCAGAATTGCACTGAATATTTCACGACATGTTGAATTTACAAGTTGCATAGTTTCCTTAGTAACGGTTGTTTTTGAACTTTTGTACAGTTGTAGTATAACCGTTGACCAGAATTGCACTGAATATTTCACGACATGTTGAATTTACAAGTTGCATAGTTTCCTTAGTAACGGTTGTTTTTGAACTTTTGTACAGTTGTAGTATAACCGTTCATCAGAATTGCACTGAATATTTCACGACATGTTGAATTTACAAGTTGCATAGTTTCCTTAGTTACGGTTGTTATTGAACATTTGTACAGTTGTAGTATAACCGTTTATCAGAATTGCCCTGAATATTTCACGACATGTTGAATTTACAAGTTGCATAGTTTCCTTAGTAACGGTTGTTTTTGAACTTTTGTACAGTTGTAGTATAACCGTTCATCAGAATTGCACTGAATATTTCACGACATGTTGAATTTACAAGTTGCATAGTTTCCTTAGTTACGGTTGTTTTTGAACTTTTGTACAGTTGTAGTATAACCGTTCATCAGAATTGCACTGAATATTTCACGACATGTTCAATTTACAAGTTGCATAGTTTCCTTAGTTACGGTTGTTTTTGAACTTTTGTACAGTTGTAGTATAACCGTTCATCAGAATTGCACTGAATATTTCACGACATGTTGAATTTACAAGTTGCATAGTTTCCTTAGTTACGGTTGTTTTTGAACTTTTGTACAGTTGTAGTATAACCGTTCATCAGAATTGCACTGAATATTTCACGACATGTTCAATTTACAAGTTGCATAGTTCTCTTAGTTACGGTTGTTTTTGACCTTTGTACAGTTGTAGTATAACAGTTCATCAGAATTGCACTGAATATTTCACGACATGTTGAATTTACAAGTTGCATAGTTTCCTTAGTAACGGTTGTTTTTGAACTTTTGTACAGTTGTAGTATAACCGTTGACCAGAATTGCACTGAATATTTCACGACATGTTGAATTTACAAGTTGCATAGTTCTCTTAGTTACGGTTGTTATTGAACTTTTGTACAGTTGTAGTATAACCGTTCATCAGAATTGCACTGAATATTTCACGACATACTGAATTTACAAGTTGCATAGTTTCCTTAGTTACGGTTGTTATTGAACATTTGTACAGTTGTAGAATAACCGTTCATCAGAATTGCGCTGAATATTTCACGACATGTTGAATTTACAAGTTGCATAGTTTCCTTAGTTACGGTTGTTTTTGAACTTTTGTACAGTTGTAGTATAACCGTTCATCAGAATTGCACTGAATATTTCACGACATGTTGAATTTACAAGTTGCATAGTTTCCTTAGTTACGGTTGTTATTGAACTTTTGTACAGTTGTAGTATAACCGTTCATCAGAATTGCACTGAATATTTCACGACATGTTGAATTTACAAGTTTCATAGTTTCCTTAGTAACGGTTGTTTTTGAACTTTTGTACAGTTGTATTATAACCGTTCATCAGAATTGCACTGAATATTTCACGACATACTGAATTTACAAGTTGCATAGTTTCCTTAGTTACGGTTGTTATTGAACATTTGTACAGTTGTAGTATAACCGTTCATCAGAATTGCGCTGAATATTTCACGACATGTTGAATTTACAAGTTGCATAGTTTCCTTAGTTACGGTTGTTTTTGAACTTTTGTACAGTTGTAGTATAACCGTTCATCAGAATTGCACTGAATATTTCACGACATGTTGAATTTACAAGTTGCATTGTTTCCTTAGTTACGGTTGTTTTTGAACTTTTGTACAGTTGTAGTATAACCGTTGACCAGAATTGCACTGAATATTTCACGACATGTTGAATTTACAAGTTGCATAGTTTCCTTAGTTACGGTTGTTTTTGAACTTTTGTACAGTTGTAGTATAACCGTTCATCAGAATTGCACTGAATATTTCACGACATGTTGAATTTACAAGTTGCATAGTTCTCTTAGTTACGGTTGTTATTGAACTTTTGTACAGTTGTAGTATAACAGTTCAGAATTGCACTGAATATTTCACGACATGTTGAATTTACAAGTTGCATAGTTCTCTTAGTTACGGTTGTTATTGAACTTTTGTACAGTTGTAGTATAACCGTTCATCAGAATTGCACTGAATATTTCACGACATGTTGAATTTACAAGTTGCATAGTTCTCTTAGTTACGGTTGTTATTGAACTTTTGTACAGTTGTAGTATAACCGTTCATCAGAATTGCACTGAATATTTCACGACATGTTGAATTTACAAGTTGCATAGTTTCCTTAGTAACGGTTGTTTTTGAACTTTTGTACAGTTGTAGTATTACCGTTGACCAGAATTGCACTGAATATTTCACGACATGTTTAATTTACAAGTTGCATAGTTTCCTTAGTAACGGTTGTTTTTGAACTTTTGTACAGTTGTATAATAACCGTTCATCAGAATTGCACTGAATATTTCACGACATGTTGAATTTACAAGTTGCATAGTTTCCTTAGTTACGGTTGTTATTGAACTTTTGTACAGTTGTAGTATAACCGTTGACCAGAATTGCACTGAATATTTCACGACATGTTGAATTTACAAGTTGCATAGTTTCCTTAGTTACGGTTGTTTTTGAACTTTTGTACAGTTGTAGTAGAACCGTTCATCAGAATTGCACTGAATATTTCACGACATGTTGAATTTACAAGTTGCATAGTTTCTTTAGTTACGGTTGTTATTGAACTTTTGTACAGTTGTAGTATAACCATTCATCAGAATTGCACTGAATATTTCACGACATGTTCAATTTACAAGTTGCATAGTTTCCTTAGTAACGGTTGTTTTTGAACTTTTGTACAGTTGTAGTATAACCATTGACCAGAATTGCACTGAATATTTCACGACATGTTGAATTTACAAGTTGCATAGTTCTCTTAGTTACGGTTGTTATTGAACTTTTGTACAGTTGTAGTATAACCGTTCATCAGAATTGCACTGAATATTTCACGACATACTGAATTTACAAGTTGCATAGTTTCCTTAGTTACGGTTGTTATTGAACATTTGTACAGTTGTAGTATAACCGTTCATCAGAATTGCACTGAATATTTCACGACATGTTGAATTTACAAGTTGCATAGTTTCCTTAGTTACGGTTGTTTTTGAACTTTTGTACAGTTGTAGTATAACCGTTCATCAAATGCACTGAATATTTCACGACATGTTGAAATTACAAGTTGCATAGTTTCCTTAGTTACGGTTGTTATTGAACTTTTGTACAGTTGTAGTATAACCGTTCATCAGAATTGCACTGAATATTTCACGACATGTTGAATTTACAAGTTGCATAGTTTCCTTAGTTACGGTTGTTTTTGAACTTTTGTACAGTTGTAGTATAACCGTTCATCAGAATTGCACTGAATATTTCACGACATGTTGAATTTACAAGTTGCATAGTTTCCTTAGTTACGGTTGTTTTTGAACTTTTGTACAGTTGTAGTATAACCGTTGACCAGAATTGCACTGAATATTTCACGACATGTTGAATTTACAAGTTGCATAGTTTCCTTAGTTACGGTTGTTTTTGAACTTTTGTACAGTTGTAGTATAACCGTTCATCAGAATTGCACTGAATATTTCACGACATGTTGAATTTACAAGTTGCATAGTTCTCTTAGTTACGGTTGTTATTGAACTTTTGTACAGTTGTAGTATAACAGTTCAGAATTGCACTGAATATTTCACGACATGTTGAATTTACAAGTTGCATAGTTCTCTTAGTTACGGTTGTTATTGAACTTTTGTACAGTTGTAGTATAACCGTTCATCAGAATTGCACTGAATATTTCACGACATGTTGAATTTACAAGTTGCATAGTTCTCTTAGTTACGGTTGTTATTGAACTTTTGTACAGTTGTAGTATAACCGTTCATCAGAATTGCACTGAATATTTCACGACATGTTGAATTTACAAGTTGCATAGTTTCCTTAGTAACGGTTGTTTTTGAACTTTTGTACAGTTGTAGTATAACGTTGACCAGAATTGCACTGAATATTTCACGACATGTTGAATTTACAAGTTGCATAGTTGCCTTAGTTACGGTTGTTTTTGAACTTTTGTACAGTTGTAGTATAACCGTTGACCAGAATTGCACTGAATATTTCACGACATGTTGAATTTACAAGTTGCATAGTTTCCTTAGTAACGGTTGTTTTTGAACTTTTGTACAGTTGTATAATAACCGTTCATCAGAATTGCACTGAATATTTCACGACATGTTGAATTTACAAGTTGCATAGTTTACTTAGTTACGGTTGTTATTGAACTTTTGTACAGTTGTAGTATAACCGTTGACCAGAATTGCACTGAATATTTCACGACATGTTGAATTTACAAGTTGCATAGTTTCCTTAGTTACGGTTGTTTTTGAACTTTTGTACAGTTGTAGTAGAACCGTTCATCAGAATTGCACTGAATATTTCACGACATGTTGAATTTACAAGTTGCATAGTTTCCTTAGTTACGGATGTTTTTGAACTTTTGTACAGTTGTAGTATAACCGTTGACCAGAATTGCACTGAATATTTCACGACATGTTGAATTTACAAGTTGCATAGTTTCCTTAGTTACGGTTGTTTTTGAACTTTTGTACAGTTGTAGTATAACCGTTCATCAGAATTGCACTGAATATTTCACGACATGTTGAATTTACAAGTTGCATAGTTCTATTAGTTACGGTTGTTATTGAACTTTTGTACAGTTGTAGTATAACAGTTCAGAATTGCACTGAATATTTCACGACATGTTGAATTTACAAGTTGCATAGTTCTCTTAGTTACGGTTGTTATTGAACTTTTGTACAGTTGTAGTATAACCGTTCATCAGAATTGCACTGAATATTTCACGACATGTTGAATTTACAAGTTGCATAGTTCTCTTAGTTACGGTTGTTATTGAACTTTTGTACAGTTGTAGTATAACCGTTCATCAGAATTGCACTGAATATTTCACGACATGTTGAATTTACAAGTTGCATAGTTTCCTTAGTAACGGTTGTTTTTGAACTTTTGTACAGTTGTAGTATTACCGTTGACCAGAATTGCACTGAATATTTCACGACATGTTGAATTTACAAGTTGCATAGTTGCCTTAGTTACGGTTGTTTTTGAACTTTTGTACAGTTGTATAATAACCGTTCATCAGAATTGCACTGAATATTTCACGACATGTTGAATTTACAAGTTGCATAGTTTCCTTAGTTACGGTTGTTATTGAACTTTTGTACAGTTGTAGTATAACCGTTGACCAGAATTGCACTGAATATTTCACGACATGTTGAATTTACAAGTTGCATAGTTTCCTTAGTTACGGTTGTTTTTGAACTTTTGTACAGTTGTAGTAGAACCGTTCATCAGAATTGCACTGAATATTTCACGACATGTTGAATTTACAAGTTGCATAGTTTCCTTAGTTACGGTTGTTATTGAACTTTTGTACAGTTGTAGTATAACCGTTCATCAGAATTGCACTGAATATTTCACGACATGTTGAATTTACAAGTTGCATAGTTTCCTTAGTTACAGTTGTTATTGAACTTTTGTACAGTTGTAGTATAACGGTTGACCAGAATTGCACTGAATATTTCACGACATGTTGAATTTACAAGTTGCATAGTTTCCTTAGTTACTGTTGTTTTTGAACTTTTGTACAGTTGTAGTATAACCGTTCATCAAATGCACTGAATATTTCACGACATGTTGAATTTACAAGTTGCATAGTTTCCTTAGTTACGGTTGTTATTGAACTTTTGTACAGTTGTAGTATAACCGTTCATCAGAATTGCACTGAATATTTCACGACATGTTGAATTTACAAGTTTCATAGTTTCCTTAGTAACGGTTGTTTTTGAACTTTTGTACAGTTGTATTATAACCGTTCATCAGAATTGCACTGAATATTTCACGACATACTGAATTTACAAGTTACATAGTTTCCTTAGTTACGGTTGTTTTTGTAACTTTTGTACAGTTGTAGTATAACCGTTCATCAGAATTGCGCTGAATATTTCACGACATGTTGAATTTACAAGTTGCATAGTTTCCTTAGTTACGGTTGTTTTTGAACTTTTGTACAGTTGTAGTATAACCGTTCATCAGAATTGCACTGAATATTTCACGACATGTTGAATTTACAAGTTGCATTGTTTCCTTAGTTACGGTTGTTATTGAACTTTTGTACAGTTGTAGTATAACCGTTCATCAGAATTGCACTGAATATTTCACGACATGTTGAATTTACAAGTTGCATAGTTTCCTTAGTTACGGTTGTTATTGAACTTTTGTACAGTTGTAGTATAACCGTTCATCAGAATTGCACTGAATATTTCACGACATGTTGAATTTACAAGTTGCATAGTTTCCTTAGTTACGGTTGTTTTTGAACTTTTGTACAGTTGTAGTATAACCGTTGACCAGAATTGCACTGAATATTTCACGACATGTTGAATTTACAAGTTGCATAGTTCTCTTAGTTACGGTTGTTATTGAACTTTTGTACAGTTGTAGTATAACCGTTGACCAGAATTGCACTGAATATTTCACGACATGTTGAATTTACAAGTTGCATAGTTTCCTTAGTTACGGTTGTTTTTGAACTTTTGTACAGTTGTAGTAGAACCGTTCATCAGAATTGCACTGAATATTTCACGACATGTTGAATTTACAAGTTGCATAGTTTCCTTAGTTACGGATGTTTTTGAACTTTTGTACAGTTGTAGTATAACCGTTGACCAGAATTGCACTGAATATTTCACGACATGTTGAATTTACAAGTTGCATAGTTTCCTTAGTAACGGTTGTTTTTGAACTTTTGTACAGTTGTAGTATAACTGTTCATCAGAATTGCACTGAATATTTCACGACATGTTGAATTTACAAGTTGCATAGTTTCCTTAGTAACGGTTGTTTTTGAACTTTTGTACAGTTGTAGTATAACCGTTCATCAGAATTGCACTGAATATTTCACGACATGTTGAATTTACAAGTTGCATAGTTTCCTTAGTTACGGTTGTTTTTGAACTTTTGTACAGTTGTAGTATAACCGTTCATCAGAATTGCACTGAATATTTCACGACATGTTGAATTTACAAGTTGCATAGTTTCTTTAGTTACGGTTGTTATTGAACTTTTGTACAGTTGTAGTATAACCGTTCATCAGAATTGCACTGAATATTTCACGACATGTTCAATTTACAAGTTGCATAGTTTCCTTAGTAACGGTTGTTTTTGAACTTTTGTACAGTTGTAGTATAACCATTGACCAGAATTGCACTGAATATTTCACGACATGTTGAATTTACAAGTTGCATAGTTCTCTTAGTTAAGGTTGTTATTGAACTTTTGTACAGTTGTAGTATAACCGTTGACCAGAATTGCACTGAATATTTCACGACATGTTGAATTTACAAGTTGCATAGTTTCCTTAGTTACGGTTGTTTTTGAACTTTTGTACAGTTGTAGTAGAACCGTTCATCAGAATTGCACTGAATATTTCACGACATGTTGAATTTACAAGTTGCATAGTTTCCTTAGTTACGGATGTTTTTGAACTTTTGTACAGTTGTAGTATAACCGTTGACCAGAATTGCACTGAATATTTCACGACATGTTGAATTTACAAGTTGCATAGTTTCCTTAGTAACGGTTGTTTTTGAACTTTTGTACAGTTGTAGTATAACTGTTCATCAGAATTGCACTGAATATTTCACGACATGTTGAATTTACAAGTTGCATAGTTTCCTTAGTAACGGTTGTTTTTGAACTTTTGTACAGTTGTAGTATAACCGTTCATCAGAATTGCACTGAATATTTCACGACATGTTGAATTTACAAGTTGCATAGTTTCTTTAGTTACGGTTGTTATTGAACTTTTGTACAGTTGTAGTATAACCGTTCATCAGAATTGCACTGAATATTTCACGACATGTTCAATTTACAAGTTGCATAGTTTCCTTAGTAACGGTTGTTTTTGAACTTTTGTACAGTTGTAGTATAACCATTGACCAGAATTGCACTGAATATTTCACGACATGTTGAATTTACAAGTTGCATAGTTCTCTTAGTTACGGTTGTTATTGAACTTTTGTACAGTTGTAGTATAACCGTTCATCAGAATTGCACTGAATATTTCACGACATACTGAATTTACAAGTTGCATAGTTTCCTTAGTTACGGTTGTTATTGAACATTTGTACAGTTGTAGTATAACCGTTCATCAGAATTGCGCCGAATATTTCACGACATGTTGAATTTACAAGTTGCATAGTTTCCTTAGTTACGGTTGTTTTTGAACTTTTGTACAGTTGTAGTATAACCGTTCATCAAATGCACTGAATATTTCACGACATGTTGAATTTACAAGTTGCATAGTTTCCTTAGTTACGGTTGTTATTGAACTTTTGTACAGTTGTAGTATAACCGTTCATCAGAATTGCACTGAATATTTCACGACATGTTGAATTTACAAGTTTCATAGTTTCCTTAGTTACGGTTGTTTTTGAACTTTTGTACAGTTGTAGTATAACCGTTCATCAGAATTGCACTGAATATTTCACGACATGTTGAATTTACAAGTTGCATAGTTTCCTTAGTTTCGGTTGTTATTGAACTTTTGTACAGTTGTAGTATAACCGTTGACCAGAATTGCACTGAATATTTCACCACATGTTGAATTTACAAGTTGCATAGTTTCCTTAGTTACGGTTGTTTTTGAACTTTTGTACAGTTGTATAATAACCGTTCATCAGAATTGCACTGAATATTTCAGGACATGTTGAATTTACAAGTTGCATAGTTTCCTTAGTTACGGTTGTTTTTGAACTTTTGTACAGTTGTATAATAACCGTTGACCAGAATTGCACTGAATATTTCACGACATGTTGAATTTACAAGTTGCATAGTTTCCTTAGTTACGGTTGTTATTGAACTTTTGTACAGTTGTAGTATAACCGTTCATCAGAATTGCACTGAATATTTCACGACATGTTGAATTTACAAGTTGCATAGTTTCCTTAGTTACGGTTGTTTTTGAACTTTTGTACAGTTGTATAATAACTGTTCATCAGAATTGCACTGAATATTTCACGACATGTTGAATTTACAAGTTGCATAGTTTCCTTAGTTACGGTTGTTATTGAACTTTTGTACAGTTGTAGTATAACCGTTGACCAGAATTGCACTGAATATTTCACGACATGTTGAATTTACAAGTTGCATAGTTTCCTTAGTTACGGTTGTTTTTGAACTTTTGTACAGTTGTAGTATAACCGTTCATCAGAATTGCACTGAAGATTTCACGACATGTTGAATTTACAAGTTGCATAGTTTCCTTAGTTACGGTTGTTTTTGAACTTTTGTACAGTTGTATAATAACCGTTCATCAGAATTGCACTGAATATTTCACGACATGTTGAATTTACAAGTTGCATAGTTTCCTTAGTTACGGTTGTTTTTGAACTTTTGTACAGTTGTAGTATAACCGTTGACCAGAATTGCACTGAATATTTCACCACATGTTGAATTTACAAGTTGCATAGTTTCCTTAGTAACGGTTGTTTTTGAACTTTTGTACAGTTGTAGTATAACCGTTCATCAGAATTGCACTGAATATTTCACGACATGTTCAATTTACAAGTTGCATAGTTTCCTTAGTTACGGTTGTTTTTGAACTTTGTACAGTTGTAGTATAACCGTTCATCAGAATTGCACTG
Source organism: Sepiola atlantica (assembly GCA_963556195.1). Classification (NCBI taxonomy): domain Eukaryota; kingdom Metazoa; phylum Mollusca; class Cephalopoda; order Sepiida; family Sepiolidae; genus Sepiola; species Sepiola atlantica. The sequence goes on from OY744543.1 coordinate 18,694,882, forward strand.
AATATTTCACGACATGTTGAATTTACAAGTTGCATAGTTTCCTTAGTTACGGTTGTTATTGAACTTTTGTACAGTTGTAGTATAACCGTTGACCAGAATTGCACTGAATATTTCACGACATGTTGAATTTACAAGTTGCATAGTTTCCTTAGTTACGGTTGTTTTTGAACTTTTGTACAGGTGTAGTATAACCGTTCATCAGAATTGCACTGAATATTTCACGACATGTTGAATTTACAAGTTGCATAGTTTCCTTAGTTACGGTTGTTATTGAACTTTTGTACAGTTGTAGTATAATCGTTCATCAGAATTGCACTGAATATTTCACGACATGTTGAATTTACAAGTTGCATAGTTCTCTTAGTTACGGTTGTTATTGAACTTTTGTACAGTTGTAGTATAACCGTTGACCAGAATTGCACTGAATATTTCACGACATGTTGAATTTACAAGTTGCATAGTTTCCTTAGTTACGGTTGTTATTGAACTTTTGTACAGTTGTAGTATAACCGTTCATCAGAATTGCACTGAATATTTCACGACATGTTGAATTTACAAGTTGCATAGTTTCCTTAGTTACGGTTGTTTTTGAACTTTTGTACAGTTGTAGTATAACCGTTCATCAGAATTGCACTGAATATTTCACGACATGTTGAATTTACAAGTTGCATAGTTTCCTTAGTTACGGTTGTTATTGAACTTTTGTACCGTTGTAGTATAACCGTTGACCAGAATTGCACTGAATATTTCACGACATGTTGAATTTACAAGTTGCATAGTTTCCTTAGTAACGGTTGTTTTTGAACTTTTGTACAGTTGTAGTATAACCGTTCAAAGAATTGCACTGAATATTTCACGACATGTTGAATTTACAAGTTGCATAGTTCTCTTAGTTACGGTTGTTATTGAACTTTTGTACAGTTGTAGTATAACCGTTCATCAGAATTGCACTGAATATTTCACGACATGTTGAATTTACAAGTTGCATAGTTTCCTTAGTTACGGTTGTTTTTGAACTTTTGTACAGTTGTAGTATAACCGTTCATCAGAATTGCACTGAATATTTCACGACATGTTGAATTTACAAGTTGCATAGTTTCCTTAGTTACGGTTGTTTTTGAACTTTTGTACAGTTGTAGTATAACCGTTCATCAGAATTGCACTGAATATTTCACGACATGTTGAATTTACAAGTTGCATAGTTTCCTTAGTTACGGTTGTTTTTGAACTTTTGTACAGTTGTAGTATAACCGTTGACCAGAATTGCACTGAATATTTCACGACATGTTGAATTTACAAGTTGCATAGTTTCCTTAGTTACGGTTGTTTTTGAACTTTTGTACAGTTGTAGTATAACCGTTCATCAGAATTGCACTGAATATTTCACGACATGTTCAATTTACAAGTTGCATAGTTTCCTTAGTTACGGTTGTTATTGAACTTTTGTACAGTGTAGTATAACCGTTCATCAGAATTGCACTGAATATTTCACGACATGTTGAATTTACAAGTTGCATAGATTCCTTAGTAACGGTTGTTTTTGAACTTTTGTACAGTTGTAGTATAACCGTTGACCAGAATTGCACTGAATATTTCACGACCTGTTGAATTTACAAGTTGCATAGTTTCCTTAGTAACGGTTGTTTTTGAACTTTTGTACAGTTGTAGTATAACCGTTCATCAGAATTGCACTGAATATTTCACGACATGTTGAATTTACAAGTTGCATAGTTTCCTTAGTTACGGTTGTTATTGAACTTTTGTACAGTTGTAGTATAACCGTTCATCAGAATTGCACTGAATATTTCACGACATGTTGAATTTACAAGTTGCATAGTTTCCTTAGTAACGGTTGTTTTTGAACTTTTGTACAGTTGTAGTATAACCGTTCATCAGAATTGCACCGAAGATTTAACGACATGTTGAATTTACAAGTTGCATAGTTTCCTTAGTAACGGTTGTTTTTGAACTTTTGTACAGTTGTAGTATAACCGTTCATCAGAATTGCACTGAATATTTCACGACATGTTGAATTTACAAGTTGCATAGTTTCCTTAGTTACGGTTGTTAATGAACTTTTGTACAGTTGTAGTATAACCGTTCATCAGAATTGCACTGAATATTTCACGACATGTTCAATTTACAAGTTGCATAGTTTCCTTAGTTACGGTTGTTTTTGAACTTTGTACAGTTGTAGTATAACCGTTCATCAGAATTGCACTGAATATTTCACGACATGTTGAATTTACAAGTTGCATAGTTTCCTTAGTTACGGTTGTTATTGAACTTTTGTACAGTTGTAGTATAACCGTTGACCAGAATTGCACGTAATATTTCACGACATGTTGAATTTACAAGTTGCATAGTTTCCTTAGTTACGGTTGTTTTTGAACTTTTGTACAGTTGTATAATAACCGTTCATCAGAATTGCACTGAATATTTCACGACATGTTGAATTTACAAGTTGCATAGTTTCCTTAGTTACGGTTGTTTTTGAACTTTTGTACAGTTGTAGTATAACCGTTCATCAGAATTGCACTCAATATTTCACGACATGTTGAATTTACAAGTTGCATAGTTTCCTTAGTTACGGTTGTTATTGAACTTTTGTACAGTTGTAGTATAACCGTTCATCAGAATTGCACTGAATATTTCACGACATGTTGAATTTACAAGTTGCATAGTTTCCTTAGTTACGGTTGTTTTTGAACTTTTGTACAGTTGTAGTATAACCGTTCATCAGAATTGCACTGAATATTTCACGACATGTTGAATTTACAAGTTGCATAGTTTCCTTAGTTACGGTTGTTATTGAACTTTTGTACAGTTGTAGTATAACCGTTGACCAGAATTGCACTGAATATTTCACGACATGTTGAATTTACAAGTTGCATAGTTTCCTTAGTTACGGTTGTTATTGAACTTTTGTACAGTTGTAGTATAACCGTTCATCAGAATTGCACTGAATATTTCACGATATGTTGAATTTACAAGTTGCATAGTTTCCTTAGTTACGGTTGTTATTGAACTTTTGTACAGTTGTAGTATAACCGTTCATCAGAATTGCACTGAATATTTCACGACATGTTGAATTTACAAGTTGCATAGTTTCCTTAGTTACGGTTGTTATTGAACTTTTGTACAGTTGTAGTATAACCGTTCATCAGAATTGCACTGAATATTTCACGACATGTTCAATTTACAAGTTGCATAGTTTCCTTAGTTACGGTTGTTTTTTAACTTTTGTACAGTTGTAGTATAACCGTTGACCAGAATTGCACTGAATATTTTACGACATGTTGAATTTACAAGTTGCATAGTTTCCTTAGTTACGGTTGTTATTGAACTTTTGTACAGTTGTAGTATAACCGTTGACCAGAATTGCACTGAATATTTCACGACATGTTGAATTTACAAGTTGCATAGTTTCCTTAGTTACGGTTGTTATTGAACTTTTGTACAGTTGTAGTATAACCGTTGACCAGAATTGCACTGAATATTTCACGACATGTTGAATTTACAAGTTGCATAGTTTCCTTAGTAACGGTTGTTTTTGAACTTTTGTACAGTTGTATAATAACCGTTCATCAGAATTGCACTGAATATTTCACGACATGTTGAATTTACAAGTTGCATAGTTTCCTTAGTTACGGTTGTTTTTGAACTTTTGTACAGTTGGATAATAACCGTTCATCAGAATTGCACTGAATATTTCACGACATGTTGAATTTACAAGTTGCATAGTTTCCTTAGTTACGTTTGTTATTGAACTTTTGTACAGTTGTAGTATAACCGTTCATCAGAATTGCACTGAATATTTCACGACATGTTGAATTTACAAGTTGCATAGTTTCCTTAGTTACGGTTGTTTTTGAACTTTTGTACAGTTGTAGTATAACCGTTCATCAGAATTGCACTGAATATTTCACGACACGTCGAATTTACAAGTTGCATAGTTTCCTTAGTTACGGTTGTTTTTGAACTTTTGTACAGTTGTAGTATAACCGTTCATCAGAATTGCACTGAATATTTCACGACATGTTGAATTTACAAGTTGCATAGTTTCCTTAGTTACGGTTGTTATTGAACTTTTGTACAGTTGTAGTATAACCGTTGACCAGAATTGCACTGAATATTTCACGACATGTTGAATTTACAAGTTGCATAGTTTCCTTAGTTACGGTTGTTTTTGAACTTTTGTACAGTTGTAGTATAACCGTTCATCAGAATTGCACTGAATATCTCACGACATGTTGAATTTACAAGTTGCATAGTTTCCTTAGTTACGGTTGTTATTGAACTTTTGTACAGTTGTAGTATAACCGTTCATCAGAATTGCACTGAATATTTCACGACATGTTGAATTTACATTTTGCATAGTTTCCTTAGTTACGGTTGTTATTGAACAGTTGTATAACCGTTTACCAGAATTGCACTGAATATTTCACGACATGTTGAATTTACAAGTTGCATAGTTTCCTTAGTTACGGTTGTTTTTGAACTTTTGTACAGTTGTAGTATAACCGTTCATCAGAATTGCACCGAAGATTTAACGACATGTTGAATTTACAAGTTGCATAGTTTCCTTAGTAACGGTTGTTTTTGAACTTTTGTACAGTTGTAGTATAACCGTTCATCAGAATTGCACTGAATATTTCACGACATGTTGAATTTACAAGTTGCATAGTTTCCTTAGTTACGGTTGTTAATGAACTTTTGTACAGTTGTAGTATAACCGTTCATCAGAATTGCACTGAATATTTCACGACATGTTCAATTTACAAGTTGCATAGTTTCCTTAGTTACGGTTGTTTTTGAACTTTGTACAGTTGTAGTATAACCGTTCATCAGAATTGCACTGAATATTTCACGACATGTTGAATTTACAAGTTGCATAGTTTCCTTAGTTACGGTTGTTATTGAACTTTTGTACAGTTGTAGTATAACCGTTGACCAGAATTGCACGTAATATTTCACGACATGTTGAATTTACAAGTTGCATAGTTTCCTTAGTTACGGTTGTTTTTGAACTTTTGTACAGTTGTATAATAACCGTTCATCAGAATTGCACTGAATATTTCACGACATGTTGAATTTACAAGTTGCATAGTTTCCTTAGTTACGGTTGTTTTTGAACTTTTGTACAGTTGTAGTATAACCGTTCATCAGAATTGCACTCAATATTTCACGACATGTTGAATTTACAAGTTGCATAGTTTCCTTAGTTACGGTTGTTATTGAACTTTTGTACAGTTGTAGTATAACCGTTCATCAGAATTGCACTGAATATTTCACGACATGTTGAATTTACAAGTTGCATAGTTTCCTTAGTTACGGTTGTTTTTGAACTTTTGTACAGTTGTAGTATAACCGTTCATCAGAATTGCACTGAATATTTCACGACATGTTGAATTTACAAGTTGCATAGTTTCCTTAGTTACGGTTGTTATTGAACTTTTGTACAGTTGTAGTATAACCGTTGACCAGAATTGCACTGAATATTTCACGACATGTTGAATTTACAAGTTGCATAGTTTCCTTAGTTACGGTTGTTATTGAACTTTTGTACAGTTGTAGTATAACCGTTCATCAGAATTGCACTGAATATTTCACGATATGTTGAATTTACAAGTTGCATAGTTTCCTTAGTTACGGTTGTTATTGAACTTTTGTACAGTTGTAGTATAACCGTTCATCAGAATTGCACTGAATATTTCACGACATGTTGAATTTACAAGTTGCATAGTTTCCTTAGTTACGGTTGTTATTGAACTTTTGTACAGTTGTAGTATAACCGTTCATCAGAATTGCACTGAATATTTCACGACATGTTCAATTTACAAGTTGCATAGTTTCCTTAGTTACGGTTGTTTTTTAACTTTTGTACAGTTGTAGTATAACCGTTGACCAGAATTGCACTGAATATTTTACGACATGTTGAATTTACAAGTTGCATAGTTTCCTTAGTTACGGTTGTTATTGAACTTTTGTACAGTTGTAGTATAACCGTTGACCAGAATTGCACTGAATATTTCACGACATGTTGAATTTACAAGTTGCATAGTTTCCTTAGTTACGGTTGTTATTGAACTTTTGTACAGTTGTAGTATAACCGTTGACCAGAATTGCACTGAATATTTCACGACATGTTGAATTTACAAGTTGCATAGTTTCCTTAGTAACGGTTGTTTTTGAACTTTTGTACAGTTGTATAATAACCGTTCATCAGAATTGCACTGAATATTTCACGACATGTTGAATTTACAAGTTGCATAGTTTCCTTAGTTACGGTTGTTTTTGAACTTTTGTACAGTTGGATAATAACCGTTCATCAGAATTGCACTGAATATTTCACGACATGTTGAATTTACAAGTTGCATAGTTTCCTTAGTTACGTTTGTTATTGAACTTTTGTACAGTTGTAGTATAACCGTTCATCAGAATTGCACTGAATATTTCACGACATGTTGAATTTACAAGTTGCATAGTTTCCTTAGTTACGGTTGTTTTTGAACTTTTGTACAGTTGTAGTATAACCGTTCATCAGAATTGCACTGAATATTTCACGACACGTCGAATTTACAAGTTGCATAGTTTCCTTAGTTACGGTTGTTTTTGAACTTTTGTACAGTTGTAGTATAACCGTTCATCAGAATTGCACTGAATATTTCACGACATGTTGAATTTACAAGTTGCATAGTTTCCTTAGTTACGGTTGTTATTGAACTTTTGTACAGTTGTAGTATAACCGTTGACCAGAATTGCACTGAATATTTCACGACATGTTGAATTTACAAGTTGCATAGTTTCCTTAGTTACGGTTGTTTTTGAACTTTTGTACAGTTGTAGTATAACCGTTCATCAGAATTGCACTGAATATCTCACGACATGTTGAATTTACAAGTTGCATAGTTTCCTTAGTTACGGTTGTTATTGAACTTTTGTACAGTTGTAGTATAACCGTTCATCAGAATTGCACTGAATATTTCACGACATGTTGAATTTACATTTTGCATAGTTTCCTTAGTTACGGTTGTTATTGAACAGTTGTATAACCGTTTACCAGAATTGCACTGAATATTTCACGACATGTTGAATTTACAAGTTGCATAGTTTCCTTAGTTACGGTTGTTATTGAACTTTTGTACAGTTGTAGTATAACCGTTCATCAGAATTGCACTGAATATTTCACGACATGTCGAATTTACAAGTTGCATAGTTTCCTTAGTTACGGTTGTTTTTGAACTTTTGTACAGTTGTAGTATAACCGTTCATCAGAATTGCACTGAATATTTCACGACATGTTGAATTTACAAGTTGCATAGTTTGCTTAGTTACGGTTGTTTTTGAACTTTTGTACAGTTGTAGTATAACCGTTCATCAGAATTGCACTGAATATTTCACGACATGTTGAATTTACAAGTTGCATAGTTTCCTTAGTTACGGTTGTTATTGAACTTTTGTACAGTTGTAGTATAACCGTTCATCAGAATTGCACTGAATATTTCACGACATGTTGAATTTACAAGTTGCATAGTTTCCTTAGTTACGGTTGTTATTGAACTTTTGTACAGTTGTATAACCGTTTACCAGAATTGCACTGAATATTTCACGACATGTCGAATTTACAAGTTGCATAGTTTCCTTAGTTACGGTTGTTTTTGAACTTTTGTACAGTTGTATAATAACCGTTCATCAGAATTGCACTGAATATTTCACGACATGTTGAATTTACAAGTTGCATAGTTTCCTTAGTTACGGTTGTTATTGAACTTTTGTACAGTTGTAGTATAACCGTTCATCAGAATTGCACTGAATATTTCACGACATGTTGAATTTACAAGTTGCATAGTTTCCTTAGTTACGGTTGTTATTGAACTTTTGTACAGTTGTATAACCGTTTACCAGAATTGCACTGAATATTTCACGACATGTCGAATTTACAAGTTGCATAGTTTCCTTAGTTACGGTTGTTTTTGAACTTTTGTACAGTTGTAGTATAACCGTTCATCAGAATTGCACTGAATATTTCACGACATGTTGAATTTACAAGTTGCATAGTTTCCTTAGTTACGGTTGTTATTGAACTTTTGTACAGTTGTAGTATAACCGTTGACCAGAATTGCACTGAATATTTCACGACATGTTGAATTTACAAGTTGCATAGTTTCCTTAGTTACGGTTTTTATTGAACTTTTGTACAGTTGTAGTATAACCGTTGACCAGAATTGCACTGAATATTTCACGACATGTTGAATTTACAAGTTGCATAGTTTCCTTAGTTACGGTTGTTATTGAACTTTTGTACAGTTGTAGTATAACCGTTGACCAGAATTGCACTGAATATTTCACGACATGTTGAATTTACAAGTTGCATAGTTTCCTTAGTTACGGTTGTTTTTGAACTTTTGTACAGTTGTAGTATAACCGTTCATCAGAATTGCACTGAATATTTCACGACATGTTGAATTTACAAGTTGCATAGTTTCCTTAGTTACGGTTGTTATTGAACTTTTGTACAGTAGTAGTATAACCGTTGACCAGAATTGCACTGAATATTTCACGACATGTTGAATTTACAAGTTGCATAGTTTCCTTAGTTACGGTTGTTATTGAACTTTTGTACAGTTGTAGTATAACCGTTGACCAGAATTGCACTGAATATTTCACGACATGTTGAATTTACAAGTTGCATAGTTTCCTTAGTTACGGTTGTTTTTGAACTTTTGTACAGTTGTAGTATAACCGTTCATCAGAATTGCACTGAATATTTCACGACATGTTGAATTTACAAGTTGCATAGTTTCCTTAGTTACGGTTGTTATTGAACTTTTGTACAGTAGTAGTATAACCGTTGACCAGAATTGCACTGAATATTTCACGACATGTTGAATTTACAAGTTGCATAGTTTCCTTAGGTACGGTTGTTTTTGAACTTTGTACAGTTGTAGTATAACCGTTGACCAGAATTGCACTGAATATTTCACGACATGTTGAATTTACAAGTTGCATAGTTTCCTTAGTTACGGTTGTTTTTGAACTTTTGTACAGTTGTAGTATAACCGTTCATCAGAATTGCACTGAATATTTCACGACATGTTGAATTTACAAGTTGCATAGTTTCCTTAGTTACGGTTGTTATTGAACTTTTGTACAGTTGTAGTATAACCGTTGACCAGAATTGCACTGAATATTTCACGACATGTTGAATTTACAAGTTGCATAGTTTCCTTAGTTACGGTTGTTTTTGAACTTTGTACAGTTGTAGTATAACCGTTCATCAGAATTGCACTGAATATTTCACGACATGTTGAATTTACAAGTTGCATAGTTTCCTTAGTTACGGTTGTTATTGAACTTTTGTACAGTTGTAGTATAACCGTTGACCAGAATTGCACTGAATATTTCACGACATGTTGAATTTACAAGTTGCATAGTTTCCTTAGTTACGGTTGTTTTTGAACTTTTGTACAGTTGTAGTATAACCGTTCATCAGAATTGCACTGAATATTTCACGACATGTTGAATTTACAAGTTGCATAGTTTTCTTAGTTACGGATGTTTTTGAACTTTTGTACAGTTGTAGTATAACCGTTGACCAGAATTGCACTGAATATTTCACGACATGTTGAATTTACAAGTTGCATAGTTTCCTTAGTTACGGTTGTTTTTGAACTTTTGTACAGTTGTAGTATAACCGTTGACCAGAATTGCACTGAATATTTCACGACATGTTGAATTTACAAGTTGCATAGTTTCCTTAGTTACGGTTGTTATTGAACTTTTGTACAGTTGTAGTATAACCGTTCATCAGAATTGCACTGAATATTTCACGACATGTTGAATTTACAAGTTGCATAGTTTCCTTAGTTACGGTTGTTATTGAACTTTTGTACAGTTGTAGTATAACCGTTCATCAGAATTGCACTGAATATTTCACGACATGTTGAATTTACAAGTTGCATAGTTTCCTTAGTTACGGTTGTTATTGAACTTTTGTACAGTTGTAGTATAACCGTTGACCAGAATTGCACTGAATATTTCACGACATGTTGAATTTACAAGTTGCATAGTTTCCTTAGTTACGGTTGTTATTGAACTTTTGTACAGTTGTATTATAACCGTTCATCAGAATTGCACTGAATATTTCACGACATGTTGAATTTACAAGTTGCATAGTTTCCTTAGTTACAGATGTTATTGAACTTTTGTACAGTTGTATTATAACCGTTCATCAGAATTGCACTGAATATTTCACGACATGTTGAATTTACAAGTTGCATAGTTTCCTTAGTTACGGATGTTATTGAACTTTTGTACAGTTGTATTATAACCGTTCATCAGAATTGCACTGAATATTTCACGACATGTTGAATTTACAAGTTGCATAGTTTCCTTAGTTACGGTTGTTATTGAACTTTTGTACAGTTGTATTATAACCGTTCATCAGAATTGCACTGAATATTTCACGACATGTTGAATTTACAAGTTGCATAGTTTCCTTAGTTACGGTTGTTATTGAACTTTTGTACAGTTGTAGTATAACCGTTGACCAGAATTGCACTGAATATTTCACGACATGTTGAATTTACAAGTTGCATAGTTTCCTTAGTTACGGTTGTTATTGAACTTTTGTACAGTTGTATTATAACCGTTCATCAGAATTGCACTGAATATTTCACGACATGTTGAATTTACAAGTTGCATAGTTTCCTTAGTTACGGTTGTTATTGAACTTTTGTACAGTTGTAGTATAACCGTTCATCAGAATTGCACTGAATATTTCACGACATGTTGAATTTACAAGTTGCATAGTTTCCTTAGTTACGGTTGTTATTGAACTTTTGTACAGTTGTATTATAACTGTTCATCAGAATTGCACTGAATATTTCACGACATGTTGAATTTACAAGTTGCATAGTTTCCTTAGTTACGGATGTTATTGAACTTTATTACAGTTGTAGTATAACCGTTGACCAGAATTGCACTGAATATTTCACGACATGTTGAATTTACAAGTTGCATAGTTTCCTTAGTTACGGTTGTTATTGAACTTTTGTACAGTTGTATTATAACCGTTCATCAGAATTGCACTGAATATTTCACGACATGTTGAATTTACAAGTTGCATAGTTTCCTTAGTTACGGTTGTTATTGAACTTTTGTACAGTTGTAGTATAACCGTTGACCAGAATTGCACTGAATATTTCACGACATGTTGAATTTACAAGTTGCATAGTTTCCTTAGTTACGGTTGTTATTGAACTTTTGTAAAGTTGTAGTATAACCGTTGACCAGAATTGCACTGAATATTTCACGACATGTTGAATTTAAAAGTTGCATAGTTTCCTTAGTTACGGTTGTTATTGAACTATTGTAAAGTTGTAGTATAACCGTTGACCAGAATTGCACTGAATATTTCACGACATGTTGAATTTACAAGTTGCATAGTTTCCTTAGTTACGGTTGTTATTGAACTTTTGTAAAGTTGTAGTATAACCGTTGACCAGAATTGCACTGAATATTTCACGACATGTTGAATTTACAAGTTGCATAGTTTCCTTAGTTACGGTTGTTATTGAACTTTTGTACAGTTCTAGTATAACCGTTCATCAGAATTGCACTGAATATTTCACGACATGTTGAATTTACAAGTTGCATAGTTTCCCTGTCGGCGGGGCTGCGAATTAGCCGACTGCAACACTATGCAGAGGGGTAAAATGCTATCAGGAAAGAGTATGAGGAACCAAACCAAAGTTTTAAACCAACCGGTTGAATTTTAAGAGGAAAATATTTTCAATTTATTTTCTTCTGAACCGGTTGCCGTTCAATAGCAACAGGTGGAGCCAAGTGAGGCAAACATTTGGAATTTACCTTCTACTCAACCGGTTACCCCTCCCCCATTAATGATTCACTACTACAGACCAAAACAAATGAGACAACTGAACCTACTGTGAAGGAGAAAGGGATCCGAAAAGATCCAAATAAAAAGTCTCCAGATAAAAATCCTGAACCGGAAAAAATAAAAAAATAAAAAAAAATAAAAAAAAAAAAATAAAAACACATCTCGGAAGCCAAAGCCGAAAACTTGACACAAAACCGATTTAGGTTCTGGACATGTTGACAGGATAAAAACACGGTGAGAAAAAAAAAAAACTTGACAAAAAGCACCCATACTCAAAATCTAAACCATGGGAGAAAAAATAATCCAATGGAATATAAGAGGAGTCAAAGCAAATTATGAGGAGCTGGTTCTCCTTACGAGAAGGTGCCCAGCAGTTGTATTCCTACAGGAAACATTCCTCAGGCAAGATAGTATATTTAAAAAATACTCTATATACAAACATATAAAGAAACCGATAGAGCCTCTGATGGGCAACTATAATTGTTAAAAATACAGTTCCGCAGAGTCAGGTGCTGCTTGACACAAACATGCAGGCGGTTGCTGTATCAGTGACATTGCATAAGACCATCACAATTTGTTGGATTTATCTGCCACCAGGTGAGAACAGTTTAATCCAAGCTGAATGATTTAATAAACCAACTACCGAAACCAATGATACTGTTGGGCGATTTTAATAGCCACAATGAAATGTGGGGCAGTAAAATCAAAGATAAAAAAGGCCGAATTGTTGGGAAAATTCTAGATCAGAATAACCTTTGCCTCTACAATGATAAACCCAACACGTATCGACACCCAGCAACGGGAACGTATTCAGCACTGGATTTGACTGTGTGATCCAACAATGTTCATGGATTACACATGGAAAGTACATAAAGAGACATGTGGTAGCGACCACTTTCCAATTATTCTGGTAAGTACAGGTCCTCAACTGGAAGAAAGAGTACCAAGATGGAATCTGCAGAAAGCAGACTGGGAGAGATTCCAAGAAAGACGTCAAGAAAAACTAACAGTCGATACCAATGTCAATGAAACGGATCATGCCATCTATTTTACAGAGACACTGGTAGAAATAGCCGAGGAGTGTGTACCAAAATCATCTGCAAATCACAGTAAACAAAAACCTTGGTTTAACAAAGAATGTCAGAAGGCTGTCCAGGCACGCCGTTCTGCCCCGAGAAGGTTCAAGTCTAATCCCACTCGGGAGAATTTAAGCTTGTTCAAAATAAAACGAGCCAAAGCTCGGTGGACGATTAAAGAGTCCAAAAGAAATTCATGAAAGCAGAATATATCAAAAATAAATTCAAACACGAAATCTAAAACAATATGGACCATGATGAGAAAAACAGCTGGGAAGAATAGCAGTATACCTATTAAACATCTGATCTCAGGTGGTGTAAAGATCAAACAAGAAATGTCTGGCTCCAAGGGTCAGACTGAAAAATTTAAAAGAATTTTTAAAAACTGAAAATACTCAATTTCAGTTCCAAAACTACTGAAAGTTATAATCGACCCTTCACGGCATCGGGGCTCAGTGAGTCGCTCACTAAAACCCACAATACTGCGGTCGGTCCAGACGATATATGCTATGAATTTCTCAAAAGATTACCACCAGGTGTCCAGATACCTTCTAGACATATATGAGGTGTGGATGAGCGGAAAAATCCCAGATCTCTGGAGACAAGCCACAGTGATTTCCATACCCAAGACGGGAAAAATTCTTATAGGCCTTCAGGCCATCGACCAATTGCCTTAACCAGTTGTCTCTGTAAATAATGGAAAAAAATGATAAATGACAGACTGACATGGTACCTTGAATCAAACAACCTGATATCAGACTTACAATCTGGTTTCAGGAAGAAAAGTACCACTGACCATTTGATCAGATTGGAAACTTTTATCAGAGAAGCTTTCATAAAAAAGAACACCCGATTGCCATCTTCTTTGATATAGAGAAGGCGTACGACACCACCTGGAAGTACGGTATTATGAAGGACCTTCGGGAGCTTGGATTGAGAGGCAGAAAGGCCCTCTTCGTACAAAATTTCTTGGTAAACCGAAATTTCCGAGTGAGAGTCGGAACTACACTCTCCGACGTAAAAGAGCAGGAGAATGGGGTACCCCAGGGAAGTATCCTATCAGTGACACTCATGTCAAGATTAATAATATTGTTAAAAACCTTGACATTGCCGTCAAAGGCTTACTGTATGTGGATGATTTTTTTTATTTGCTGCCGGGCAAAACATATGCATCTGGTAGAACGTAAGTTGCAACTCACTTTAAATAAAATCAACAAATGGACTGAAGAAAACGGTTTCAGATTCTTTGAATCGAAGACAAGGTTTGTCCATTTTTGCAATTTACACAAAATGCATAATGACCCATGCCTTAAACTGAATGGCAATGAGATACAAATAGCAGACGAGTATAAATTCCTTGGAGTTGTTTTTGACAAAAAGCTGTCGTTTATTCCTCAAAGTATCTCCGGCAAAAATGTAACAAGGCAATTAACCTACTGAGAGTGATAGCTCACACTGACTGGAGAGCGGACAAGAAATCCTTACTTAAACTGTACCGAACAATTGTAAGATTGAAACTTGATTATGGGAGTTTCATTTACGGTGCAGCAAGACCATCATATCTGAAGCAATTAGAAACTATCCATCACCAGGGACTAAGGCTTGCATTGGGGGCATTTTGCACGTCTCCAGTTGAAAGTTTATATATTGAAGCAAATGAAGGTCCTCTACATCTAAGGCGAGAAAAATTGGCACTTCAATATGTGACCAAATTATCATCATCTCCAACAAATCCTGCCTACGACTGCACATTTTCTCAATATAAGACTGAGAATAATCAGTGCCATCAGACCTTTCAGTTACCGCATCGAGGAACTAAGAAATAAACTGGAATTCGACTCAAGTCTCATCCACCAATCGATAATTTCGAAAATTCCACCATGGGAATTAGAACAACCTACTTATATCCTCGATTTACAGATTCAATGAGCCAAATCAATCTCTGTATTTCAGGATGAATTTGAATACATAAAACATGATCATTCCGACTATAAATACATCTATACAGATCGATCCAAAGAATCGAATAGAGTTGGGTGTGCGGCTGTCTGAAATAAGACAGAAATGCAATACAGGATACCTGACAGTGCATCATTTTTCAGTGCAGAAGCTGCAGCCATATACTTGGCTTTAAAGATAATAGAAAGTAGTAGCACTGATAGATTTATCATCTGACTCCCTATCTGTGATCACAGCAATGAAAAATAACTAGATAATCCGGTCATTGTGGAAATCTTAAATACGATCACGAATATTTACAACAACAAAAAAACTGTAAACTAAAATTATGCTGGATACAGAGTCATATCGGCATTCGGGGCAATGAAAAAGCGGATAAAGCCGCAAAAGAATCATTAAAAATAACACCGACAAATACCAGGATCCCATACACTGATCTTCGACCTTCTATTAACAAGATAACCAAACAAAAATGGCAAGAATGTTGGGATAAGTGTCAAAATAAAAAATTATAAGATTTGGCCAACTATAGATGAGTGGCCCCTGGAATATAGAAATCTGAGAGAGGTTTAATAACCAGACTCCGTATAGGACACATGCATATCACTCACAAACACTTATTGAAAGCAGAGGAGTCTCCATTGTGCATAGCATGTCAACAAGCTTACAGATTAATAGACTGTCCAGATCTGAAACAAACCCGAAACAAGTATTATGACTCCCTAAATTTAAAAGACTTGTTTGAAAACATAAATATAACGAAATTTTAGACTTCATCAAGGAAGTTAGACTGTTCCAAAAAATCAGATTGCAAGCTCTTCATTTCATTTTTCATTGTCCCTCAAGACTATGTAAAAAAATGAATTGTATTCGAAAACTTTATTCGGCATTACATAACCCATAGTTGGTTGATATGCCGTAAAACAAACCAAGTTGCATAGTTTCTTTGTTACGGTTTGTATTTAACTTTTGTTCAGTTGTATTGAAACGATTTAGTTTTGGAAAAAAAATTTTAATTGTAAGATCGAAATAAGTTAAACATCAATATTTGGTGCATTTTGATTTAAGTCAATAACTTCAGAGCCTGATTTGGTAGCGCCAGTATGTTTTATTCGACCCATAGATGGGGTATTTACATGTACTACCACTCCGGGCCAGAGTGGACCTTGGAGCAATGACAACTAAGAGGCAACTCCACATTCCCCCACAGCTCTTAAATGGAGGCCTAACCACTGGATGTCTTTAGGTCATACCCAGGACCATTATATTATTGGAAAACATTACACCTGGAATTGAGTTTTACAGTTAGGTGGAGCATTGCGTTAATCTCGTAAACAATTTAAAATAAATTGTGAGGAACGTGAAGGGGCTTACCTGCGAAACGTCCTCGTGTTTGTCTGTCCTGTGCGCTGCGGATGAAAGAAAAAGAATTCAACATGGCGTCCGTAAACCTTTATTACGTACGGTTCACGCAGAGTCTCGCGAAGTCACATTGCACGCATGCAAATTAGGTGTGCCTCAGCCTAATAAAAGCGGGTCTCTTACCGTCTTCAACGAGACGGTGCGAAGTGCACGTGAGATCTGCTTTGGAAGCTGACAGAGGACTTGGTGATCTACGGACAGAGTGATTTGCGTTTTGTTGAACCTTCGTTATTACTTCATTAATAACAAAGGTTTGTTTCTTGTTTGGTTTGTATTCCGTCATATCAAGCATCTATAATTGTTTAATGCCGAATAAAATTGAAAACATAATTCTATAGCTAGTGTAATTTATATTCTTAGAATACACTGCTCTCCGAATACACTGCTCGTAGAAAGAAATGTCAGTGAAAGTTGGAACATTACTCCTAAGGCGTTTTACTTAGAAAGAAAGAGTCATTACTAAAAACAGAACAAAGAAAACATTACTCACAGGAAAACATTACTCACAGGAAAACATTACTCTTTGACATCGGTATTCTTTGTTAGTTTACCGCATTCTAGTATCTATTTGGCGCGAAAACTAAAAATGAGAAATAAGGTTTTGATTTAAGATTCCAATCGAATAGATACGAGAGCATTACGTGACCAGTCGATTGATCATATTGCGCCTCTCCGATCTCCCGTCTAGCCGAAGTAGAGGCCTAAAGTGAAAGAATGGCTGAACCATAGGTGACCCAGTTATCGGGTGGTTTTTACTCCTCTGCATAGGGTTGCAGTCGGCGAATTTGTGGCCTCGCCAACAGGGCAGTATTTAGTATTTGTAATTATTCGAGTGGGTAGGATGGCTAGTAAAATATTAGCTAGTACATATTAGAAATTATGCAAGATATGCTAGAGACAGGTAATTTAAATTTCTTTAGAATCAATAGATATTGCACTGTAAAATGGTTAAAATACTTTACTCTTGGAGCACCGCTAAACCATGCATTTTTAAGAGCCAATACTCTGATATTAACATAATTAAAGTAGATAAAGTTTGGCGCAAAGGATTTGCAACATTTTAGTGAGTTTATATATTTTGCGACTAACAATGTAATTTTTTCTTTAGCAATTTACCCTACCCTAAAAAAAATAAAAATAAAAAATAAAAACATTAAAAAAAAATTAAATATTGTTCCGGTACGAATAAAAATTCGTTCAAATATAAAATATTTGAAACAAAAAAAAATAAACGGATCGACCATCGTCGAGGACGACCCTAAGGCCCCTTTTTCACTGAATACTATAAATATCTGGGAGAGGGCACCACTATTTCCGTGGATTTGTCCACGTATCCTTAATCCTCATCCTATAAATGAGGACTTTAGTACGGTATCCAATACCATTTTTTGTATCTGATATAACTAGATAGTATTGTTTTTCCTTACGGTATATTAACCATCTATGGCATTTAATGTCAAATAGTGTTGTCAAATGGAATCCTATCAGGTTAGATAATTATTTTATATAGTTAGAAAGTATTGTTCCTTGAAAACATTACTCCTCTGTATTGATAATCTTTGTTCAACAGATTTAACCCTCAGCCACCCTCTTCTAGTATCTATTTGGGGAGAAGAGAAATAAAGTTTTAATTCTTTGAAGAATCAGATCGAATAATACGGTTGGGGATGAAGTTTTATATTAGGGTATGACGTGACCAGCCGATTCATCAAATCGGGCTTCTCCGATCTCCCGTCGAGTAAAAGGGCCGAAATGGAAGAATAGGTCAGCCATCAGGTTCCCCTCCTAATGCATCACGAGTTGTCGCCCACGACCAACAGGTGACCTTATTTTCGGGGAGGGGTGAGTGGGGAGGGGGGGTACTACTCAACATGGGGTTGCAATCGGCGAATTTGAGGCTCCGCCGACAGGGTGAGTTAAAGTCTTGTTGAGCACTCTTCAATAATCGATCTGCCCAGTTTCGACTATCGTTACAAATCTTAAGGTCACCGTCCACCTGACAAACTCATTAACCTTTATCCTCAAGTGGCCTTTGAGCCTTGATAAACGGTGACTCATTAGTACATGAAATTCATAGGTTTGGGGATTTTTTTTAATGGAATATAAACCATCTATAATATTATATAATGACGAATAAAGTTGGGGAATGGAATCCCAACGCAAGATAATTTTATGTTCTAAAAAAAAAAAAAAAAAATAAAAATAAAAAAAAATAAAATAAAATAAAAAAAATAAAATAAAAAAATATATATATATATAAAATTTAAATTTTTTTTTTTTTTTTTTTTTTTTTTTTAGAAAAGTCAGGTTTGGGTCGGATTTGTGTCTTAAACAGGTTCTGTTGATTTTGGGAGTTGTATTTCCTTCGGTTTTGTTGCAGAACAGTTCATATGTTTGACTGTATAAGATTGACATGATATACACATTGGAGTCTTTTAACCTTCCAATAGTTTAGGTATGGTTCGTTTTACGGCAACTATGGGTTATGTAATGCCGAATAAAGTTGTCAAATACAATTCCAATTATTTCACTTTGTCTTGAAAGACAATGAAAAGTGAAATGAAGAATTAACCTCCCAATAAGTGTTTGTAAGTAATATATGTATGTCCTATACAGAATCTGGCTTCTTCAAACTCTTCTCTTTTCCTTTCCGTAGCCTAAGAGCTCCTACCAATTATTGGCTAAATCTTGTGTAATTTATTACTTGGTCATTCGTTAATTGTTGGTGAATATTCGCTTGATTTTTAGAAGAATAAAAATCATTGTTTTCTAAAATAATCAAGCCTGAATTTTACACGTTATGTTGATACTTTTTGTGGCAGTCATCATGCAGGGTGACATGGTAAAAGAGTGAGGGTCACGCCGTGTGTCGTTCATCGGGGATTGAACCCAGAGCGTTCTGTTCACAAGATAGAATCTTGTTATTTCTGTGAGAGGACAAGAGTCCACTTATGCAAATGAGCATTGTTTTGCAAGGGCAAATTCGTTGAAATAAAGTAGAAAATTTCCTATCCGGTGTGCCGATAACATTCAGTTGTAATGTCACACACATACCAGTCGAAATTCCGATCTCGACACTCAATTGGGCAGAAACTGGGGCACTTCGGTGGCCTTTTATCTGTTTATGTGTTCGTTCTGGGTAGTCCTAGTAGGTCAACCATCCCAGGCCTTACCGACCCTCTTTGCGGTGGAGTAAGTTTATTGCTAACAGCCTACGGCACCGACCTGAGAATGCCAACGGAACTGCCCAGACAATTTTTAAAAGGGCAGGGTGCTCCTTTAGAGGTGTTGGTCTCTTCACCTTCGTGCAACATCTTCCTGCGGTGGGAAGGAGTAAATACCTTGACGATAACATTACGATACGTCGAGTGTTAAGCGAGAAAAAGAGAAAGAAATTGAACTTACGTTTTGTGTCGGGTTACTCGATTGACGATTTTTTTTTTTTTTTTTTTTTTTTTTTTTTTAGAGTTGGCGGCGTCGTGTTTTGGAGAATTGTAAATTACAATTCTAGAAATTCTATCTCCGAGATGGTGTTTTCATTTTATTTACAAATGTATTGTCATTGTAGGGCTGACTATGTAGGTTGAACAACCCAAAAGTATTAGATATGAGAATAACAGCATATTCCACGTGGCATTCGCACGCACTTTGAGAATATACGGAAACCCTAACCCTTTCTTTGTTGAGAATATACAGAAACTTAGTCTCGTGATTCTGGTGTCGCGAAACCATTTTCTTACTACAGCTTCAACTTTAACCTCCATAAACTTCAAACGATTGTGAATATTTCGTCCTGGTTGTGTTGACGGAGAATCAAAACAAACTGCAGATTTTAAATTTGTGGAATGAATCTAATCGTTTAAAGATTACCCCTCTTTTTTTTTTCTTTTTACTCTAAGACATCACGGGTCGCCACCCACGGACTACGGGTGGTTATGTTTTGTTTTTACCCATCAGCATGGGTTGCAGTCGGCGAATACCTGACCTGTCGACACTGCATCGAACTCTTTAGGGAGAAACAATAGAAGTAATTCAGGTGCTACTGATTTGACCGTATGCGAACCCCACAGTCTATACGGACTTCACTTGGAGAGTCTACGATGAAACTTGTGGCAGTGATCATTTTCCAATCCTCAAAAATATAGAACCTGGTGGTGAAAGTAAACCAGACCGCTGGAAACTAGACAAAGCCAATTGGCAAATGTTTAAAGAAAAATGTCAGGATAAACTGACATGTGTGGAAACAGACTGAACCAGTGGAACACTTCACAAAAAGTCTGATTGAAATAGCAAATACTGCATCCCGAGATATTCCACACTAGACAAACGTAACAAACCCTTTAACATTCAATGCAAAAAAAACGCCATTAGACTGCGAAGAGCAGCCCTACAAAGTTCGAAAAAGAACCATCTACAACAAATCTAATAAGATTTTTAAAAAGCAGAGCAAGGGCCCACAGGGTGATAAATGCAGAAATAAAATGCTGGCAAGAATATATTGGCAAACTAAATTCCTTTTCTAAACCGAAAGCAGTTTAGGAAATAATCGGAAAAATTGCGGGTAAACACCAGACTAAACCAATCAAACACCTTCAAAAATAACTGCACAATAACAGATAAGACATAGCAAATCAGCTAGCAGAAACGTTTTTCAAACATTCATCAAGTCAGGACGGAAAACAAGAATTTCTAATCACCAAAAGAAACGCAGAAAACGTAAGTTGAATTTTAAATCCAAAAATCTGGAAAAATAGTCCATTTACATTGAGTGAGTTAAGGGACTCAATATGTTCAACTACCAGGAGAATCACTTAAATTACTAAAAAAAAATTACAACAAAATATGGATAGAGGGAAAATTTCCGGACTTATGGAGACAAACTAGAGTGGTACCGATCCAAAAGCCGGGCAAAGACAACACGGATCCACAAAATTACAGGCCTTAACCAGTTTATGCAAAGCAATGGAGACGATGATCAACAATAGATGGATTTGGTATTTGGAATCCAATTACCTTATTACTAATGTACAATATGGATTCTCAATAAAAGAGGCACAATAGACCACTTGGTTCGCTTGGAAACTGCTATAAAAGAAAGCTTCATTAAAAAATTTAAAAAACGAACATCTCGTAACTATTTTCTTTGAACTAGAGAAAGCGTATGATACGTGGAAATATGGCGTCATAATAGATTTAAATGATCAGTCTAAAAGGTAGATTGCCACATTTTATTGACGGTTTGTCAAATAATGAACTTTTTAAAGCTGTTATCTATAAAAGAAAAAAAATTATCTAAACACAAATCCAGCTTGATGTGGTATTAAATGAACTTAAGGAGTATATGCCGTAAAAAGATTAAAAAAATTAACGAATTTTCTCAAAATATTTGTCCAAAGAATTTTTTTTTTTGCAAAGAACTTTCAAAGCGATTTGGCATTAACTGAACTGATAAAAGTTGATATGCCGTAAAACAAAAACAAACTAGTATATATGATGAACGAACATACGCTGTTCAAAAGGACCAGGTTATTCCTGGGAGGATGGTATGACAACCGAACAGATATTACTCTCCCCTCCCCCGAAATTAAGCATTGACCGATATTAATTAGTTTCGGCTTCAAGTAGACAGATTGTAAACATCCATTTGTAATTTTCAAAACATTTTAGCTATATACTAAATACTTAAATTACTCAATCCAAAACCAACGAACGTGTGTAAATTCTATAGTTTAATTAAAAGTAACTGAAGTTTGATTTACGGCATATCAACCATCTATTTAATGCCGAATAAAGTTGTCAAATATAATTCTACAAGTAAGAATTTATATTTCTTATAATACATTCCGAGAATAACCATACCCAAGCAGATGGTTTGGTTTGGTCCTGTCCGTTTTACAGCATAGCCACCATCTATGGGTTATGTAATGCTGAATAAAGTTGTCAAATGAAATTCCAAGTTGGGGTAATTATTTCATATTGTCTCGAAAGACAATGAAAGTGAAATGAAGCATTTGAAAATAAACTTTTGAACAATCCAACTTTTGATAAAGTCTAAGATTTGTCGAATTTGTGTCTAAATAGATCTTTCAGGTTTTCAGAGTTGTATTTCTTTCGGCTTTGTTGCAGATCCTGACAGTCTATTAATGTTTTACTGTATAAGATTCTTGAGATGATATACACATTGGAGACTCCTTTCAATAAATGCTTGCGAGTAATATTTGTGAAACCCAAGCTGAAAAAGAGTTGTACAATCCTTCAAGCGACAGACCCATATCACTAGTTTTGTGTTTGAAATAAAGTTGTCAAATATTCCATAAGATTATTTATATTCCTAGAACACATTCCTCAGATCACCAGAACATATTCCTCAGATTTCCCAATGACAGTAGAAACATTACTCTTAGAAGGGAACCTTACTAAAATGCACCGTCTAAATAAAAAGGTTTTAAAAAACATTACTTTGGAAACATTACTCTTTGGCGTGGGTAATCTTCCTTGTTCTCAACATGATTGATCCTCAGCCAACGCCTTCTAGTATCTATTTGGGGAGAAAAATTATGAAAAATAAGGTTCTGATTTTTTGAAGAATCAGATTGAATAATACGGTTGGGTATGAACTTAGATATAAGGAATGACGTGAATAGCCGATTGATCGGATCGGGCCTCTCCGACCTCCCGTCTAGCCAAAGTAAGAACTAAGTGACCAATCTACGGACGGCTTAACCATCAGGATCCCGTCCTAAGACATCACGAGTCGCCACCCACAGCTAAAAGGTTTCCCCATTTTCGGGGTGAGGGGTATTACTTGGGCTGCAGTCGGCCAATTCTAAGCCCTTTCGATAAGGTAAGGGGTGTGCGATGGACAGGATCGCTACTAAAAATAATTCCAAAATAAGCTGGTTGTTGATTCGCAAGCGTCCACCTTTTTGACAGCGTCTATAATAGACATTTAGACGCCTGTACCCTGTAAGGAGAAGCTATGTACCTTGGCTCACGAGGCAAGAGAGTGTCAGACATAGACCTGAGAGCTGGAGTAAAAAGTTTAAGTTAGATACGTTCAAAGTATTGCGGTAAAATAATTTGATGAGTCACAGGCTAGCAGAGGTTAAGTGAACGGATATTTATAATCCTGTTCTTCAACTTTAAGTTTAGTCATTTCTGAAAGATGTTTACAAGATACAATATCTACTATTCAGAAAAGTATTGAAAGATCAACTTTAGACACCATTCAGGTCAGAATGGTTATACTAAAATCAATCTAGTGTTTGTATGGCTTTAAGTCCCCCCTTCCAATTTTAGTTTTTATAATTCCCAAATTAGATGAAATATTACTTGATTTGCCAGAGATGCAGGTACCCCTTCGACATTATCAAAGGATGTGTTTCGTTTAAGTGTTAGAGACTGCATCACTTTTCGACTGGCATATCTGCCACATTTCTAGAAATGGGGAGGGGATGTCTTTCACATGTTTTCCTTAGCATCGTAGATAAAATGTTTTTCATGAACACCCTATTGCATATTTTTTTATATAAATACAGATTTAATGTAGCGTAGACATGGTATAAATTATTTTAGTTAATAGAGTATGATCAGGTATTTTCGTGAATTGACAGAATCCGCCTTTTTGGCTTTGTGCCATTTAGAAATAAGTATCCTGTTGAATTTAGGAGAGAGCACGTAACTAGAAAGTTACTTTGGAAAAATTCTTATCCACTGAATCTGACCATACAATTATAGTTTACTTGTAATTAAATATTCGGTACTTTTATCGATCCTGAACCAGCTGTCGACGTTCGACTCGGAATCGCTCGGCTGTCCTACGCACACGGCCGAGTGTTGAGCCGAAGCAGCGAGCAGCCGATAGCTTTGTTACAAAATGAAAAGTGCGTTCGAAGACGGATTTTTTGTCAGGAAGTTTTGAAGAAAATAAACCCAAAATGATTTACGAACAGCTTTGTACTGCAGTATCATCGCGAGCAAGTAAGAATCAATAAAATTTTAAAATATGTCGTGATCAAAGTAATTTTGTACTTTTAAAAAATTTCTTTGTAAATAAAAATATAGTATTCATTTTATAACAGTAACTTCGCTATGTTTTTTTTGTTTCTTTAAAAAAAAAAAATTCATGTAAATATGTTTAATTTTCTTTGTTTCTTTAAAAAATTCCTTACCCTAACCCCTAACCGTATCCTAAAAGATAAAAAAAAAAAATTAAAAAAAAAAAAAAAGCAAAACATAGGACGCAGCACCGTATCAAAAATGTTCGCTGCTCGCTGCTTCGGCTCGGCAACTCTCGGCCGTTTGCGTAGAACAGCCGAACGCTTCCGAGTCGAACGTCACGACAGCTGGTTCAGGATCGATAAAAGCACCAAATATTCAGACAATTAAAATGAGATTTTAATTTAATTTTAGAAAAGCAAAGTAGTTAGGTTTAGTGCAATTTTAATCGTCTTAAAATACCTTAAATAAAATCAAGTCTTAATTGTAAGCGCGTGTACCGAATATTTTTTTACTATATCTGGGTTGTTGCACCAAGCTCATTAGTGTACAAAAAAAAACTAATCTCATAAATCCCGCACTGTCTATCAAACTCCAACCCCTGTTCCATCGCCGCAATATTGTATTTGTGCTTGTTTTACAAGTACTTTAACAGAATGGGCTCTAAAACCTTACTGCACTTGTGACCTCTCCAAGTCAATACCTCACACCATCAGAAAAATCCCACCCCTTCACTGTAACGGTCTACAGATGCGGAAAGACTTTCTAATATTTATCCCGGACCGCTTGCCGTTGAATTTCTCCGCTCAATTTCCGACTGTACCAACACGCAAAAATGTTAATCTAATGTGAACAAACAATTTTCTCACAACTCCCACTTAGAATGCCCCTAATCGCTAGAGATGCTTTATTTTTGGTGAATTAAGAGAAAAAAAACTTGACAGGTACTACCACTAGAGTGGAGAGTTTGGTATTCAACTCCAAAGCTCCCCAATTGGGGCCATAGATTTACTTTTTGGTCATATCAAAGACCGTGTATTGCAGGCAGTCTTCGGTGGGATTAAATGGTGTTTATCTTTTTAGCAGCTATCTGAATTTAAGTTTATTCGTATGTGTATATGATGATTCTTGGTTTGGTTTTGTTTTACGGCATATCAACCTTTTTAGGTCATTTAATGTCGAATCAATTGTATTAAGTTTTGCAAAATAAAATTTCTTTTGCACAAAAAAAAAAAATTATTCAGTGCATTCGAAAAGAGATTTGACTTGTCGTAAACACTATTAGAAAAATCCCCCCCCCCTCGCATCTTTTGTCTATTACCAACAGACATTTAATTTTATATAAGCGGTTTATCGACCTCTTTCGATGATTTAACCCTAAGATAGTTACAGGCGTTTCTCGGCCACCTCTCCCTAAACACGTTGACCAAAGATGTCGGTTCTCCCGTTACATCACATTGTACACTCCAATAATACGGCTATCATTCCTAGTGGATCCTTTAACGAAATAAGACTTGTTTTATATATCCTTGTTCTGCATTCACTGTACACAACGTTTTTTATCAGTTCCCATCCAGCAGATCCATCATTGCCTAGAATGACGACGACATTGTTTGGGTACAAACAGAAATGCATTATCAAGAACGTGTCAAAACTTCCGAAGTTCGCTTCAGAGCCGTGATTGGCCTGATTTCTTATACAGCATATCAACCATGTATGGGTTATTTAATGCGCAATAAATATGTATATCTTAAGATAATTATTTTATACCTTTCACAAATATTACTCTTAGATATGAAAATCGTGATTGGGGATAACAGAAATTGGAGAATTAATTCAACGGTGATTTTAAGTTATCAAAAATCACATCAAAACACAAAAAGGTAAAAATGTCAAAATAATTCTTTGAGAAATATAAAAATCTAGCTCGTAAAGTCATCGATTAAAAAAAAAAAACGGCATATCAACCATCATGGGTTATTTAATTCCGAATAAAGTAGTCAGATATAATTCCATAGGTAGTGTAATTATTCATATTCCCAGAATACATTGATTGCAGAAGGAAATCAGTGATAGTGCGAACATTACTCCGAGAGAAATTCTGAGAAAGCATTTCTCAGAACAACTCCACTCCAAGAATAAATTACTTGTAAAACATTTATCTTTGGCATTGATAATCTTTCTTAATGTGAGACCCTCAGCCACCGCATTCTAGTATCTATTTAATGAGAAAAGAGAAATAAGGTTGATTTTTTTGAAAAATCAGATTGAATAATACGGTTGGCGATGAATATAGATACTAGGGCGTGACATGGCCAGCCGATTGAACGGATCAGGTTTCTCCAACCTCCCGTCTAGTCAAAGTGAGGGCCGAAGAGACCCGGCCACGTACCGCTCAGCCACCAGGATCTCGTCTTAAGACATCACGTTAGCCACCTACGGTCAACAGGTGCCCCCCCCCCCCCGTTTTCACCGGGGAGGGGGGGGGGGGTACCCCTCTGCATCAGGTTGCAAGCGGCGAATTCGTGGACCCGTCGAGAGGGAAAGTATGTTCACGGCTTTGTTTAAAAACGGTCTAAAGTAGATGAAAATCTAAGTATCTACAGACGGCAAGACTAGAAGTAAAAGACAAGTCGATAAGGGCAAATTTAGAATGGCATAGCTTATAATCCTTGTCAAAATATTCTAGTTACCCACATGGAAGCTGTCAAATGAATTGATTAAGTTTAGATTATGTAACAATTGGGATTTCACATTTTGAAAAAAAAAAAAAAATTCATGCTGAAGTAGTTTTAAATTCATAGAAAGGCACCAAAAGTTTTAAGTATTTTCTTTGAAATAAATTCAAATTTAAAGAAATCGTGGATATC
Source organism: Sepiola atlantica (assembly GCA_963556195.1). NCBI lineage: Eukaryota > Metazoa > Mollusca > Cephalopoda > Sepiida > Sepiolidae > Sepiola > Sepiola atlantica. The sequence goes on from OY744543.1 coordinate 18,722,112, forward strand.
CAGTCGCTTATATCCACAACTGGACGCGGTAGTAACCTCGAGATCCGTTTATTGGCGACAGAAAAATCTGAAGATTTGTTTCGTTCCTTTTACGGCATATCAACCATCTATGTGTTATCTACTGCCGAATAATAATGTCAAATATAATTCCATAAGTAGGACGATTTATATTGTCAAAATAAATTGCTTGTAGAAATTTCATTGGGCGTGGGAACATTCCTTGGCATTGATAATCTATGTTTAACACGATTGACCCTCAGCCACCGTCTTCTAATATCTATTTATTGGAGGGGGGGGGGGGGATACTTTTTTTTCTTTTTTTTTTTTAAATTTTTTTTTAAGAACCAGATAGAATATGGTTGGGATGAACTTAGATACTAGGGAATGAGGTGACCAGCCGATTGAGCATCTCCGATCTCATTTCTAATCGAACTGAGAAAATGGCTCAGCCACCAGGATCCTCTCCTAAGTCATCACGGGTCGTCACCTACAGGTGGCCCTGTTTTTTTTTTTAGGGGGGGGGGGGTAACCTCCTGCTTAGAGTTGCAGTCTGAATTTGTGGTCCCGTCCGATAGTCTGAAGAATGGAACTTTGAAAACCGGGGGGGGGGGGGGGGGGTCAAAGACAAATTTAAAGATTAGTGTTTAACCTGGTTTCTATACTCATGGATACAGTTTTAAACTGTTATCCGTCCATATAAGGTACGGAACAGACTAAAACGATAGGATATAGTAATATTACAACGAATACGAGATGGAAAGCAAGGTAGAGTTTAAGGTTGGAACTCCAGTTCTTAAAATTCATCGGTATTTCCCGGTGATGACGTATCAAGCGGCAGACAAACTTATTCCTATTCCCCTAAAGGAGGCAAAGCCTGGGAAGATGGGTTCCTGGGGTTTTGGTGTACGGCATATCAACCACATACGAGTCATTTAATGCCGAATAAAGTTGTCGAATGGAATACCAATGTATGGTAATTTATATTGTATTAAAAAATATAAAATAAAAAATTTAAAAAAAAAAAAATTGAAGAGTCCAACTTTGGCAAGTTTAAGACGTTGGTGGTTCCTGAGGAAGAACAGATCATTTTAACGATACAAACAGGAAGTCTAAATCCTCTTCGGAACATTTAAAACGAAGAAGCAAGACGTATTTACAGTTGAGTTTCAGCTCGCCAACGAGGTATACCAACATCCGGGATAACGAACAAAAATATAATTTACTTATAACGGCAGCACTTTTCCCAGCCGCCATCATCAAGTGGCTCAATCGCAGTCATTTAAAAATAAAGAATAGTCTTCCTTATTAAAAATAGGCATAATTGTCATTTTATTGCCCCCCCCCCCCCCCCCCCCCCCCCCGAATACAATTTTTTTTAGTACTTTTTGTTATACTTTATCTTTTGCACTTTAAGGACCGTGCTGAAATGTTTTATTATTTATAATGGGTTTCTAAATAAAATTATTTCAGCACGGTCCTTAAAGTGCAAGAGATTAAGTATAACAAAAGATACTAAAAAAAATTGTATTCGGGGGGGGGGGCAATAAAATGATAATTATATGCTTATTTTTAATAATGAAGACTATTCTTTATTTTTAAATGACTACGATTGAGTCACTTGAGCCATTTGGCGCTGGCGGAAAAGTAGAAAAATAAAAATTGAAAATTAAAAAAATTTTTTAAAATGTATTCGAGGGTGGGGGGAGACAATTATATGCTTATCTTTAATATTGAAGACTATTCTTCATTTTTAAATGAATGCGATTTAGTCACTTGAGCCATTTGGCGCTGGCGACCGGGAAAAGTGCTACCCACTTTAATAGTTAGAAAAGGCAGGGTTTGTTAGAAGAGGGATATACATGCAAACTTGCTTGTCGTACCGAAAATATATAAGTGCTAAAATAACTGAGATCCACTCAAAAGTTGATAGGCATAAATAGTATTACAAAGTCAATGTGTAAATTGTTAAAAAGTTTTGTTTTTTTTAGATGACCATTTCAATCTGCACGCGATTGTTAAAAAGTATTTTTTTTTTAGATGACCATTTCAATCTGCATGCGATTGTTAAAAAGTATTTTTTTTTAGATGACTATTTCAATTTGCACGCGATTGTTAAAAAGTATTTTTTTAGATGACCATTTCAATCTGCACGCGATTGTTAAAAAGTATTTTTTTTTTAGATAACTATTTCAATCAGCACGCGATTGTTAAAAAGTATTTTTTTTAGATGACTATTTCAATCTGCATGCGATTGTTAAAAAGTTTGTTTTTTAGATCATTCCAATCTGCACGTGATAAAAAGTTAGTTTTTTTAGATGATCATTTCAATCTGAATGTGGGCGGACTGAAATTAAACATGACCGACTGACGTCGCCTCTTTTAAAGTTGTGTGGACGCATCAAATGAAATTACGCAAACTTTTATACGATTCTTCCTTACAGTTACATATGTTTGCTAGCAAATGTATTGCTTACTTTTTAATCTGGGAGATGACCGTGGTGAAATGGATAATGCAGACTGAAGACCTGGCTGTGCCGAGTTCGAATCCAGTCGTTTCCAATCTTACGTGGTCCTTTTTGAAAAGTACCAGATTCTAAAAATAGCCAACAGTAAAAAAATAAAAAATAAATTAAAAAATAAATAAAAAAGTCGATTATTGCGAATTTATCTTTTATAGAAATGTTGACGAACATTGCATCAACGTTTAGCAACGACTCCGAAATAAATGCAGTCGATTATAAATACAGAACCGATATGAAATATGAAAATAAGGGTCAGTTGGATTCATCTAATCGAAGGACTTGTTTCATTCACTTCAGTCGAATTTCCCAGAAATCAAGGGGCTAATACTTGATCTAAAAGATATCGATCTTCGAATATCCCATTAGTTTTCCTTTATCTCTAAAACGTTGAGTTCGTAAAGTTAAAACATTAATTTTCTTTCACAATTGACTAGTTTAGGGTGTTATATCTTAGGTTTCACCGTATTCCAAGGCAAGAATTCATCTGGTCTGGTGGAGTATCCAGCTAAGTGCTTTTATTTGAGGTAACATTACTTTGAGAAGGTGCACCATTCCTCGTATGATCCAGTGTATAGCTGTATCGACGGGATCTTATTTGGGCTCCGAATAACATTCTGAATATTTGGTCAGGGTTTACTTGTAGAGTGAAGTATCCTCATGTCAGGTTGTCCTGACAAACCCTTGTACTGAGTGACCGAAGATTGTGTCTAGTAGGTAATTCAAACTCCGGCGAACTTAGGGCATAGATGATGCGTATGTCCGTCGTTGGCTTCATTTGGAAGGTGTCAAATGAATCGCTTGTTAAGTTTATGGGTTATGTAATAGGGCAGAATTCAGGATGCTTAGTTTAATGAATGTATAACTAAAATATTTTTTTTAAAGTATTTTGTGAAGGTACAGAATAGTTAACATGAAGGAGGGGGACTTCAACCATCCTGTTCATACATTTTTAAGTTTATATCTGAACGTGTCGACATGAAACAGAGCAAGATACTCTAGAGACAAAGTAATTTTTCTTACCTTTCCGTTTTTGCTGGAGATGGGGCATCCTACCGGATACCAGACATTTACCGGCTATTTCAGACACTCCAGCCTAGAGATCTTTTAATGATTCTAACCGTCCCTTTAAGTGCAATTGTTTGTATATCTTGCACTCGGTTCACCGGGTATACTCTCCAGATAGCTTTTGAAACTTTTCATTAGTCCTGTTGCTCCTATAATTACTGGTATGATGGAGATTTTCCTAAGATTCCAGTTTCTTTTCATGTCGTACATAAGACCTTGGTATTTCGTAATCTTTTCCCTTTTTGCTCTGTTCAATCCTGCATCATTAGGGGCACCGACTTCAACTAGGGTTGCTACTTTCTCCATTTTGTTCCATATTACGATGACAGGTTTAACAGCTCCGTTTTCTAGATGTAGCTGTAGGGATTGCATAGTCATAGTGGATGGTGTATAAATTATTTCCAACTGTTCTTTCTGGTATATGCTCCAAGGACTTGCTGCTACATTGGATATTCAACTTTTTACATACAGTCCAGTGAAGATATTTACACACTCCGTTGTGTCGCATTGTATAATAGCTATCCCCAGGAGAACCTTACAATTGGAGGTCAGGTAAGAATTGAAATCCACTATGAGGAACGTGATAAAGTGGGCAATGGTTTGTTTTACGGCATATCAACCGTCTATAGGTAGGATAATTATTCTATATTCCTAGATTACAATGGATTCTTAGAATGGAAGTTTTACAGAGGGCACCATCACAAAAAAAAAATCCGAACATTAACTCCTGGTCATTGGTAACCTTCGTTTAACACGATTAACCCTCAGCCACCGCTTTCTAGTAGGTATTTGGGGAGATAAGAAATAAGGTTTTGATTTTAGAAGAATCAGATTTAATAATATGGTTGGCGATGAACTTAGATATCTAAGCATGGCCAAAGTTGAATAGCTTAGCCACCATGATCTCGTCCTAACGTATCACAGGTCGCAACTCGTGGCTTACACGGTGACCCGGGGGTGGGGGAGAGGGTTACTCCTCTGAATGGGGTTACAGTCGTTGAATTTGTGGCCCGTAGACAAAACGAGACTTCGAAAACGAGGGTGTCGGATTGAAGGTTAAATCGATAACAGAAAGACGGGTTCAATAAAGATTGGCTTTGAACTACGAAAGTTTCAATACTATCTAAATTCTGTTTAAACTGTAACTTCCATCTATATTAGAAGCAATAAGTCGAAAGCGTTGGATTTAATCGTATCTCTACGAATGCGTGATGTGGCACATGGTTTAGTCTGAAGTGAGAAAAATCGAGCTTCCCCGTGGAAATGGGGAACTTCTGACTGGTAGACAAATAGCTACGCTCAAACCCGTCGACATTCCTCGGTCAGGGTGTTTCAGGCGACAGGCAATAAACCAATTCCTCCTCTACCGAGAGGAGAAAGCAGAATCGTGAAGTATGGTTTCCTAAGCATTAACATAACGTTCGTTCGTTCGTTCGTTCGTTCGTTCGTTCGTTCGTTCGTTCGTTCGTTCGTTCGTTCGTTCGTTCGTTCGTTCGTTCGTTCGTTCGTTCGTTCGTTCGTTCTCAACCCGATGGTGAGGACCTCTGCCCAAGCATTGAAAACTTGCCAAACAAGAAGCGTATTTATAGATGAACGTTGCAGCTCGACGTACACAAACATCCGGGTTAACGAACAAAAACAACTAATTTATTTATTACTTTCAAAATTTACATAAGTTTATGAATAGTAAGAGAAGGGACAAGTTTGATTGTCATGAGAGTGTTGCGTGTTCAAGCCTGCTTGGCGTACCTAAAAATATAGAAAATTATAAATTAAATAGAACCGGACAAAAACTCGATAAAATTGATACCGGCAAAATATGGTATTACAAAATCAATAATTGTGTCACTAAAAAAAGAACGATTCATTTGACCGGGATACGTTTAGTGAGAGACGGTAGCTACAAAAATCGGTTTCGTTTATATGTGATAGATTAGTAAATATTTATGCGAAACGAGCGAACATTAAAAGGTGGTACTCGAACGATTTTGAAAATGCACGGTGATCCCCATGACAGTTTTAACATCTTGTTTTTCCTTTTGGCACTCATCCGTAATGTGGGAGGTATCCCTTTCTCCACATTTACCATATACCTATTGTCTCGTACATATGTCTTTATGGTGGTCAAACTTCTGGTATTTGAAACACCGTAAGGGGTTTGGTATGTAGGGTTCAACCTTTTCAGCAGTGTAACCAATTTTCGGCACTTTTATAGATGACGCACCATGTTTCCGTAACTTCGCGTCGTCAACGTTCGGTCAGGTTACGGAAGCGCTCGGGAGTTGACGAGTTGAAAACTGCCAAATCCCTAAATTAAAGACTGGCAGACGATAAATTCAGACGAAGAAAATCAAACTAAAATACATATATAAAAAGAAAGAACGAACAAACCATAGCTAAACAACTGTTATTAATTAGATGTTTATTTTCGTTTTGTTTTGTTTGTTTGTTTGTTTTGTCAAAGGAACCATTGTTAATCAAATGTTTTTTTTTAAATAAAATGTTGTTTTTTTGTTTTTTTTGTGCACCGGAAAGTTTCAAAAGATGATTGTGTTTGATTTGTTGAGCAAATTTTTTGTTTTCATTTTTTTTCAAAGTTTTTTTTTTTTTTTACATTTTTTTCAAAAATCTCAGTTAGTCCTTCGGGAGATTAAACGAGCTGACAGAAATTATAGAGATTGATTTATTTTTTATTGAACGCGATTAATTTCTTCCAAAAGTTATCGGCTGCTTGCTGTAGCCTGATTGTCTAATGCCTGCTGCAACTTGATTGGTTAATAGTTTCGTCGTTCGGACGCTTCCGAAACCTGCCCGAACGTTGACGACGAGAAGTCACGAAAACATGGTGCGTCATCTATAAGAGTACCGAAAAGGCTACTCTCTTTATTCATTCGTTGCGCTTACTCCTTCCTCTACTCGTATTTTAACTTCTTCCTCTTCCTATACCGAGTGGAAATGGGATGCACTTAAGTTAATTGCTATGACCGAAGTCCGCAAAATCATATCATGAAGTCCCGAAATAAAAATAAAAATAAAAAACGTTATCTCACATGTAGGTGTGAACTTGCGGTTTCTCAACCAATGAGAGTGATCCCGCTCGTTTGAAACGGCTTCTCTGGGATTCTCTGAGTGTCAGTTGGTTCCAATATAAAACCGCCGCTCGTTAAGCAAAAAGTGCCATTTTCAGGCTGGCACCCGCGTCGCCGCTACTTTGATAAGATGTCGAAAGCAATGAACAATAACAACAATAACACTACCCACAACGAGGACAGATGACGCACCAATAAACCGCTACTTATGCCCTACTGCGTATCCTTTGACGACCACTGCTACTACTGCTGATTTCTCTACAGTTACAGCCACCGAAAAAGTAAAGACACACACTAAATAGATCTCAAAACAAACGCAAACATGTTTCTAACGATCGTGCCTTTTTCTCACTCCTAACATTTTACAAACGGGAACATTTGACTTTCTAAACACAACAACGAACAATACTCGCATACAAAATAGCTTTTAATCATCCGTAAATTTGTAAATATTAGAATTGTGGGCCCTGCGGGACCAAATTCTAGTATATATTCAATATTAAATTGTTTCTAACGCTAATACGTAGTTAAAGCAAAACAAATTGTTTTAGACTATTAAAAGAATTTCCAACGCTATTGATAATGTTTACCCATTCATTTATTTATATTTTATTGTTGCTTATGTTTGAATTCATGTTTTGAAACATGGCGTAAATCACAAATCTATCACGTCATGCCGAAGCTATAATTCTTTTGTTAAGGTAATGTTTTAAGCTACAGTTAAAAGAAAATCTAGATAGCTCGGTTGGTAGAACCGCCCACTGCAGATCTCAAGGTTTCGGTTTCGATTTCTGGTCATGGCCTCCGTATCATTTTGGGGGATTTATTACTTACTATTAATGCAATATTCCCCATTTCTAATAAAAGTGGTTAAAATTTCTGATATTTCGAAATGAGATAAATTTCACAATGTATTTATTACGTTTTTTTTTTTAAATGACGGACAGCCGGAAAAAATCTTTATTTATATTAGATATAATTATTTTTTTTCCGTTAACCTCGTTTGTATCTCTTTCATTCATTACATGCATTTTTTTTTGTCCGGCTTGAACATATCTAACACAAGAAAGAAAAAAAAAATAAGTCAAAAGAATAAACAAGCAAACTTGGAACGCAGCAAGTGATCGTCTTGAGTATGTTTCATATCTAACAAGAGGTTTGACCTTCGTGTTGACCTAGTCAAGCGTACAAGTAAATAAAGAGCAAAGTAGAATATCATAGGACAACTCCTTCAAACCAATGCTTCATTATATCGAGATGATGAACCACGCCAGGAGGGTCCCGTACCCGACGCAGAGATCCTTTCTCAACCTAATAACAGAAACTTTCCGTCCTCTACCCGATCCAGAGATCCTTTCTCAACCTAATAACAGAAACTTTCTTGGCCTTTTGGCTAAGATCAAAGTGTAGTATCTGTTCCGATGGATACTGCACCCCATAGACTGGTATTGTCTTGGCCTTCGGGGCTTGATTTCCGCCGGTCTATGGGTCTGTCCTGTGCAGTTCTAGGAGGTCCACCCTCCCAGGCTTCGCCTCCCCTCTTTGGAGGGGAGTAACTTTATTGCTTATTGTCTGAGGCGCCCCTACCGGGGAATGCCGACGGGGCTGCCCAAGCAATTTTTAAACCCCACTTTCCCGACCCGACCTTAGGTCACATCTTATTTGTGGGAGTAAGATAAAAACTGGCCTTGTGTCTAACTCCTGGAGAGGAGTAAATCAATACCCGATCCAGAGAACCCTTCTTAACCTAATAACAGAAACTTTCCGTCCTCTACCCGATCCAGAGATCCTTTCTCAACCTAATAACAGAAACTTTCCGTCCTCTACCCGATCCAGAGATCCTTTCTCAACCTAATAACAGAAACTTTCCGTCCTCTACCCGATCCAGAGATCCTTTCTCAACCTAATAACAGAAACTTTCCGTCCTCTACCCTATCCAGAGATCCTTTCTCAACCTAATAACAGAAACTTTCCGTCCTCTATGCATAATTCTCGTGCGATGCATTCTTGAAAATTAACAAATCATTATCTTCAAAAGAATATCCTACACCTGGAGTATGTTTAAAAGTTGGATAATGGCAGGACTCACCACGCTTACCTACAAAGAGTAGCTCGAAAGACTATACCTGTTTTTGCTTGAGCAGCAGAGGATGCGGGGAGACCTGATTCTGGTATACAACATCATCAACAGAAATTTAAATCTACCTTTTGAGGAGTGTTTTCACCCCAGCGCCAAGTCGCAGTCTCCACAGGCGCTTGCAAAAGATATATCACTTTTGTTTTTGTCTCAACAGAAGAAAGACAGCATTCTCGGTCCGTGTTTCTGCCCTATGGAAGAGTCTGCCATAGGAAGTTGTGGCGATGACTACCATATCCAGGTTAAAAGTAGCGTTGGACAAACATTCAAATTGTACGTGGGTGTAAATATATTCTACCTGTCGCTTTCCATGGCTTGTTGCACTTTGCTATTTTTGACAAATAAATTTTGTTTGATTTGATTTTGAATATCTTCCTTATTGATTGGTTGGTTGGTTTTACGGCTTATCAATCCTTTTTGAGTTATGTAATGCCGCAACCAGTCATGGTGGTAATAAAATCTGTTATGACTATAAATCGCTATTATCTTAAACAAGTTATTCATACAATTGTATGGAAATCAGTGATGTATTTCGTGGTGGAACTTTTTATGAACATAATATATATATATATATATATATATATATATATATATATATATATATATATATATATTAAAACGAGAAAAGGGTAAGCATCTCTCGTAAACTGAACAGAATTTCATCAGTTTAATAAATTCAAAAATAATTCTAAGGTGATTGTCCAAATTTATTTCAAATTTCAATTGTTCAATGCAAGGTGTATTCAGTAATAAACTAGTGTTTATTATTCTTTCCTTAAGCCAAGGCTTTTCAAAGATCGAGATCTTATCATCAGACGAGAAATACAGATAGATAAGTTGGCTTTCGAAAAACCAAAGTTCAAATATTTGAAAAATATATGAAAAATATTATTTAAAAAATATATGAAAAATATTATTTTTAAAAAATATGAAAAATATTATTTTAAAAATATATGAAAAATATTATTTTAAAAAAATATGAAAAATATTATTTTTAAAATATATGAAAAATATTATTTAAAAAATATATGAAAAATATTATTTAAAAAATATATGAAAAATATTATTTTAAAAAAATATGAAAAATATTATTTTAAAAAAATATGAAAAATATTATTTTTAAAATATATGAAAAATATTATTTAAAAAATATATGAAAAATATTATTTAAAAAATATATGAAAAATATTATTTTAAAAAAATATGAAAAATATTATTTAAAAAATATATGAAAAATATTATTTTAAAAATATATGAAAAATATTATTTAAAATATATATATAAGAAGGAAAAGAGATAAAGATGTACGGATGACAAATCTATTTCATCTTCGATTGTTCAATGCAAGGTGTGCTCGATAAAAACATGTTTATTTTTCTTTCCTTAATCCAGGATTTTCAAAAATAAAAATCTTATCATCATATATATATATATATATAAGCTCACTCATTTGATTTTGATTTCTATTTTTAGAATACAATCTCGACACTCCTATCCCGCTTCAGATTAATCCCACCCTCCAAAACATATATCCTACCGCCCGCCCACACCCTCAACCACCCTGTCACTTTAACTTCATCCCCATACCAGCCTTCCTCCTGTTCCTTTGCCTTCTTTTTTTTATTTCCTCCCAACTCTCAAAGTGGCTATTTAAACATTTTTTTTTTTAACCATTTTGACTTTTTGTTTCATTTGGATTTAAACCTGGAACGAGATATCATCTGCCTTATTTGGTCCTGGAAGTATATAAAAATGGCCAATTTCTCCCTTTTCAATCCCCTTTAAGTGCGTCTGGACTCACCTATATTTTGAGCACTTTCTCCACACTGCTCCCACGCAAAGAGTTTTCTTTACATTCTACAATTCATTTGACTTCTTTTCAACGGAAATTTACCACCCGGACAATCTGCATATATTTTATCGGAATTTTTCTTTTCATTCACTGCGTTTTTTTAACAAAAATTCCTTTAATAATAATTTTCATATTTTTCAAATATTTGAACTTTGGTTTTTTCGAAAGCCAACTTATCCATCTGTATTTCTCCTCGGATGATAAGATTTCGATCTTTGAAAAGCCTTGGCTTAAGGAAAGAATAATAAACACTAGTTTATTACTGAATACACCTTGCATTGAACAATTGAAATTTGAAATAAATTTGGACAATCGTCGCATATTTATCACTCTTTTTTCTTCTATCTCTCTCTCTCTATATATATATATATATATATATATAGAGAGAGAGAGAGAGAGAGAGAGAGATAGAGAGAGAGAGAGAGAGAGAGAGATAGAAGAAAAAAGAGTGATAAATATGCGACGATTGTCCAAATTTATTTCAAATTTCAATCAATATATATATATATATATATACTAGCAGGAAGATCCAACGTTGCTCGTGATTGAATGAGCATCACTATTATGTACCTTTTCACTATGTTCATAACACCATATTACTTTCTTTGTTTTTACTACTCGCCTCCTCCTGTTTCTCCCACTAATATAGTCGAAGAAGTTGAAATGTTGAGAAAAATCTCTGAATTACATATGGTTTAAATTTCAGTAAAATCGGATATACGTATTTGAAGTTTTAAAGGGGTTTCTGTCCCAATGAGTCACTTAGGGGTGGGGGCATATAAGGTAAAGTAGAAATTCAGGGCAACTTCCATTGTCTTCCCCCGAGAATTTTATACATACGATAAAAATTTGATAAATATTTGTAGTTTTAAGGAGGTTGTGCATGTATTGCCCCTTTGAGGGGTGCACTTAGAGAATCAGGAACACGTCCATTGTTTTCCCCTGTAAATTTTACATAAGAATACACTTTTAGTTCTTATGTAGATTCTCTAACCTTTCTTTCTATGGGAGCACACAAACATTGCACAAACACACACAGACATTGAGTTATATATATATATATATATATATATATATATATATATATATATATATATATATATAAGATAATACAGTAAATGATGAGTTCGAAGGGGTAAACATTATACGATAAAAAACCTGTGTACAGGCGATCAAAATGATTTTATGTTTTTATTTTTTTAAATAATATTTAATGAGGAACCATTTCGGCTTAAAATCTGTTTAGTACAACGCATATAATCTGAAGAAAAACACGTTTGAAATGTGTAAATATGCTGCAAGAGTTTTATGGGATGCCGCCATGTTGATTTTGTATCACTCAAGACGAAAAAAGTATTGAAACGTCTTTTTTGTATCCTATAACTACGTAATACTAAGTTGATTTTAACTCCAACACGTTCTTAATGTCAAAATGTCAATTACATCGGAATTTCAAACACACTGATGAGGCTAATTTTATTAGCGAAATATCTGTATAACTATAAACTACAAAAAAAAATGATAGTTTATAAAAAAAAGAAAAAAATCGGTTTCGATTTTGTCTTTTCTTTTAAATAAAATAAATATTGCATCTATTACAAGCTTTGATGGTAGTTAATTTACCACACTTCTTTTTTACTAAATTTCATTCGGATGCTTCAAAAAAAAAAGTATGAACTTTTAAAACTATAACCGTCCACGTGCTTGCGTGATTTCATACGAGAGAGAAAAAAACAACATCTCATTCGCCGGCTCACACCAACAGAAGCTGGCTTTCCAATTACATCGGAATTTCAAAAACACTGATGAGGCTAATTTTATTAGCGAAATATCTGTATAACTATAAACTACAAAAAAAAATGATAGTTTATAAAAAAAGAAAAAAATCGGTTTCGATTTTGTCTTTTCTTTTAAATAAAATAAATATTGCATCTATTACAAGCTTTGATGGTAGTTAATTTATCACACTTCTTTTTTACCATATATATATATATATATATATATATATATATATATATATATATATATATATATATATGGTTTGTACTGTTGGAATGCCTAGTTTGTTAAGCGTGTTGCATATGGATGTGTTATTGGAATGCATGGGTAAGAGAAGGGGTCTGTCTATGAAAGAGGTGTTTGGAGTCTGATTTTTTTTGTGTGTTGTTTCTGGAGAATATTTGGAAGGCTTTTTTCTTGGCATTTAATATAAAATGTGTGGGGTATTGCAGTGTTTTAAGGGAATTAAAAATGTACTTTATTTCTTCATCTATGTATTGGGGGCTACATATTCTAAGGGCGCATAGGAAGAAGCCTATAATTATACCTGTTTTGATCTTGCTATGGTGGTGGGAGTAGAAATGTATGTAGTCATTTTTGTGAGTGTTTTTGCGGTGTCCCTTAAATTCTAGTTTGTTGTTGGACTTGATTATAAGAGTATCTAGGAAGGGTATCGAGCAGTCTATTTCAGTCTCATGGGTGAATTTTATGGAGGGTTCTACTGTGTTGAGTCTATCTTTAAGATTATTGATTTGTATGTCTGTGGGGAGGAAAATTAAAATATCATCAATGTATCTAAAGTATTCGATGTTAGGGGGTAGTCTGTATTTGAAAGGGCCGGATTCTAAGAATTCTAAAAAGAGGCAGGCTAATACACCGCTTAGGGGGTTGTCCATGGGGAGTCCAAATTTTTGTTTGTAGAATACTTCGTTAAATTGGAAATATGTTACGTCAGTGATGAGTCTAATTATTTCTATAAAAATGTTATTATCGCCTATGAAGAAACTGTTTAACCCTTCAAACTCATCATTTACCGATAATATTAATAATTTATTTAGCACTGACTAGACGTTACATTTTTAGGGGGGGGGACATGTTTTTAAATTAAAATTTATTCAATCTTCTATTCTATAATAAAGACCAATGTGTATTTATTTGTATATAAATACAAGAAAGCCACTAGTACCTAACTGAAATTGAATAAGAAAAGGGTCATAATCTTCTATGGAAAACACCAACACCTCCACTAAAATATAAATTAACTTTATTCAAAGGGAACACTGGAATATAAAGAGAGTTGATTGGTCGAAAACAGAATGTGGTATCCTGGAATTCCATCTTGTCTGGCCGCTTCTAGGGAAGGACGAGTAAAGGATAGGACGTCTTGCCGTGACAAAATCTACTTGGGAACTGAATCATCTTTTGGCACCAACTCTTTGAGTGGGAATTGAAGTTAAGTCTGCAATGAGGTGTCCTCACGCTTTCGCTGTTATAGTTCAGACATCATTGTCCATGTGCCAAGCCTAACCACAACTCAACATAATGCAAGATATTGTGCATGCATACAAACAAAATAGGTATGTCATGCAACTGCTACAGATATTATCTGTTGTGAAGTTGTCCAATAATAAATAAAGGAAGTCGAGTCGAGGGTTGGTTTAACAAGTGTATTAACAAAGTAAGAAACTGACTAGCACTTGGCTAGACAGTTACAAGACTGTGCTTTGTTTCTCCCGTGACTCTGGTCACTCGCACTAGTTATAGTGAGAACTGGTGCAGTTTCTCCTCTGTAGGAATGGCCGATGTAACATTATCAAATGAAAGAACGAGAAAAAACTAATAATTTTTTATTCACAACTTGTTAAAAAGATGAAAGATAAAGAGTTGGTTGAATGTGAAAATTCAAAAAATCTTTGAGGTGGAAAAAAAAGAGTCGTTTTGCCTGTAAGGAGAAATTGAGTACGCATGTTCATTTCGGCTAGCGTCGTGTACGTTTATGTGTGCCAGTGTGTAAATAGGATAGGCAGTGTATATTAGTGTGCCTGTTTTGTTTGTGAGAGAGTGTATGTATGAACTGCATACATGAGTTCGTTTAGCAGTGTGTATATGCTGTCGCTATGTTTAGTAATTCGTGTTTGCCTCTTGTTGCATGTGTCGAGGGCCTTCGACCCCAAAAGGGCCGAGGCAGGATGCATCGTATGCACATGTGTTATATCTGAAAATAAAACAGGAAAGAGGAAGAAAAACGCTGTGTTTAGGTTTTTATATTACATACAAAATTTTGGGAGTGAATATTTTTTGTGTTGTGATTGGTTGAAAGAAACTGCCGATTTGAGCTTTTGTCCAATCGAGAGTCGATATGTAGAAACAACATTCGCTGCTGCTGCTGCTTCCAACAGAGTAACAGCTTGTCCGCCATACTTATATACCGAGGCATAGCGCTCTCCAGAGTGCAACTCAATTTTTTTTCAAGACTGAAGGATGTTATTCATGACTAACGAAATAAGAAAATTGTCCAGTTTTTTTATATAATGACCATTGAAACAAAATCAAATAATTCTGATTAAAGTAAACATTAAAAAAAATAATCAAAGAATTGAAAAGACAAAAAAGTGGATACAAAAAAAAATGTAAAAAAATCAAAAAAATAATTTTTTTAAATTTAATAAAAATAATCAAAAAAATAATACAAAAAATAATCAAAAAATTGAAAAGACAAAAAAGTAGATACAAAAAAATAATTTTTAAAAATCAAAAAAATAATCAAAGAATTGAAAAGACAAAAAAGTAGATACAAAAAAATAATTTTTAAAAATCAAAAATAATCAAAGGATTGAAAAGACAAAAAAGTAGATACAAAAAAAATAATTTTTAAAAATCAAAAAATAATCAAAGAATTGAAAAGACAAAAAAGTAGATACAGTAGAAAAAAAACAATAAATGTGTATTTATTTATTTTTTGTTTGCCACAGATATTAATCTTGATTTAGGTACTGCCATTCTTTGCAAAGAACTTACAGCTAAAAAAATCAGACCAGTTCAAGGAATCAATCCTCCATTGCATTAACCAATTTGTACCCAAATTATTTTTATTACAAAAAATTTATTGTGAATACAATATTATTACAAAAAATAATATTACTAAAACATAATATTACAAAAAATCATATTACAAAATATTAATATTACAAAAAATAATATTACAAAAAAATAATATTACAAAAAATAATATTACAAAAAAATAATATTACAAAAACATAATATTACAAAAAATAATATTACAAAAAGTAGTATTACAAAAAAATATAATTACAAAAAATAATATTACAAAAAATAATATTACAAAAAAATAATATTACAAATAAATATTATTACAAAAAATAATATTTCAAAAAAATAATATTACAAAAAAATAATATTACAACAAATAATATTACAAAAAATCATATTACAAAAAATTAATATTACAAAAAAATAATATTATAAAAAATAATATTACAAAAAATAATATTACAAAAAATAATATTACAAAATATTAATATTACAAAAAAATAATATTATAAAAAATAATATTACAAAAAAATAATATTACAAAAAAATAATATTACAACAAATAATATTACAAAAAAGTTAATATTACAAAAAATAATATTACAAAAAATCATATTACAAAAAATTAATATTGCAAAAAAATAATATTATAAAAAATAATATTACAAAAAATCATATTACAAAAAATTAATATTAGAAAAAAATAATATTAGAAAAAATAATATTACAAAAAAATAATATTACAAAAAATAATATTACAAAAAAATAATATTACAAAAAAATAATATTACAAAATATTAATATTAGTGCGAACACTGGTTAAGCATAATTTTTGTGTGGCATTATCGACGGAGAGTGTACACATCTTAAATCCATAATTCAACATTTAATAAAACATCGCTGGAATAGTTCCTTGGAAATGTAAGCATCGCTCCACATGGATCTGATTCTGTCGCTTGCCAGAACAATTTTTTTTTTGTATGTAAACTCAGACTGCTTTGGGGTCTCTGGCTTTAGATTTTTCCCCCTCTGGGTTGACTCCCGAAGCTTTCCCTATAAATAGCTATGGTCGCAACGCAAGTAGAGATTTGAAATTAGAATTTTCCTTCTCTTAGATGAGTTGGCTGAAGAGACCTAGCCACACAAAGCAGTGGTTTTCAGGCACCAAATCAATCTATTCAAAAAGTTCCTAATAAAGCTATGCCGGGGTATCTTTTACACTAATCAACCGAACGAGAACGGCCAAAAAACAAATTTGGTCTCCGAATCTTTTTCTTGTTGTCAAGAATGTCACGTGTTACGTGTTTACTGGGACTCATAATCAAAGCGCATTTTTTCCAAAACTTTGATACGTTAGTTTTTTTTTTTTTGTGGTGACTTTTAATGTAATTTACAATATATTTTAGTTTCGATGACTTAATTAAAAATACTAGGCTGAGAAAAAAAAATGTCGGCAGCCATCTTGTCTTGCCAAATTTCAAACTTTCCGTGAACGTAAAATGGAGAAAAATTTTAATATCTAATAAAAAGCATTGAAACTACTTAAAAATGCAAACTAATGTCATAGGTAAGGCGGAAAATAAGTTTTATGGGCTGCGGTCATATTTATTTGTTGTATATTTGTTTTTGTTTTTTTTTTTGGACCCCGTTCTCGTTGTGTTGATTATTGTAAAAGATACCCCTATGCCGTAAACGTGAATTAATAAACACTTTCTCGTCATGATTTATCTCCCTTAGACTATGATTCTTTGCCAGCTATGCGTTCAAGGGAGACAACTCACTCGGATCATGATCGTCTTAAAAATCTCTTGTCTTGTACAAAAGTTAAATTCTAAGCCTTTCACAACAATATTTTGTGCAACTTGGTGTCACATAAAAGGTGGAAGGTGACGGTCGTTAAGTGGATAACACCACGGACTGACGACCTGTGGGTGCCAAGTTCGAATCCAGTCGGTTCCATCGTGCCATTTTCACTTAGAGATGTTGGCAATCTTCACGTGGTCCCTCCTGTAAGAATACCGAAAAAAAAATCATTAAACAAACCAGTCCAAAACGTTGTACTATGCTGACCTGAGAAAAATTGAAGGGTAATCTTTAAGAATACGCACCCATTCACGCAGACATTTGTAATATTGAGGTTGTGTATGAACTCGAAATGAGTTTTCAACACAACAAAGAAAAGTCAGGATTTTTTCAAAAGTCTATAAGATTTGAAGACAAAACTGCATTATAGTTAACAACGAACAAAATAAAGGTGAAAACAATATACAACAAATAACTGTTACCAAACGCAAGCAAATTTACTTTTCTATCTACCTGCATAAGTTTCATATGTGGATACTGATTGTAAGATTTATTATCTATGAATTTGTTATCGTCACTTTTAATCTATCATGCGAGTCATCTTCCAGGGGCGTTTCAGACTCAATTATTTACCTTTTCACGGTGGCAGGAAGCACTGAATAACCCCAAAATATCTTTTTAGTTCCATATTCGGATTTCATATAATCTTTATGACTTAAAGTAATGTGTATATTCGTTTTATTTCAAATAATACTGCAAGAGATATTTCCGATAATTCGGGCTGAGATTGTCTGAATGTCAACGGGGTATCAGAGGTTGTTCAAAACGATGGACAGAGATTGCTCGAATGCTGACAGTAATAGAGAATCATCAGCAGCAGCTGTCGTGCCGACGTGCCTAGTCGTGCTGACGGGCATAAACAGTAAAACCGTATTCGTAATCAATAAAGATTGGGTTATCTCCCTTCGTTAGAATTATGATTTCATATTTATCTCCCTTGCAACCCTCTCCGAAATTTCAGGACTTCATATTGGATTGTTCAAATATGATCAGTTTAGATTTGCCATTATAACTAAATTAATGTTTTTTTTTTTTTTTTTTGTGCTTCTGCTGTTTCACAGTGACATTAAAATATCTAAAGAAATTATAAACTTTGTTATGTACTTACGTGTTAGCTGAAAAAAAGACTGTAAAGAAACGATTGTATTTATTAAATTATAAGAAAAAGAAATAAACGATTTTACGTATCGTTAGACATTTTGTAACCAGTTTAGGCAAGAAAGATAACTCGTTTTTGTTTTGTTTTGTTTTTTAGATTGAAAGATACAAGATGGCAACTACAGATGAAAATCGTTTTTTATGTTTTATTTAATAAATACTGGATGAATGTGTGTAATTTTTGGTGTACAGTCTTCTCTATTAAGCTACCACGTAAGTACATAACAAAGTTTATACATTTTGGGGGGGGGGGTGATAAGGGTGGATTTGAGATAAAGCGGGATAAATGAGATCTGTCTACGTTAGTTTTGAAGCCAATTTCTAATATATATATATATATATATATATATATATATATATATGTAAAAATAAAAATGGAATAAAGGATAAGCAAATCAACAACTAGCAAAAATAAACTCAAAAACACATGTTGAACAGTTCTACCAAAATATTTCAATTGTTAAAATACAATCATCATCAGTTGGTAGCAGAACTTTAATTATGTATATATATGGGAAATGAAAAAGGAAAAACTAAGAGATATTTTTTTATATATTCATCAACGTTTCCTATTTATTGTAAGACTTTCTCAAGATGATAATTTTAAGAAAAATGTCATGCAAGAAATATTGGGTTTGCATGATGGGTTGATAAGGAAAAGTAGTAGCCGTGGCTACTAAGAGCGCTGGACGAGAAGTGAGAAGTCAGTAGTGGCAAAGAGTGAAATGAATATGGAAAGCTTTGAGTGGGTGCCATTAAGGCAGCAGTGAGAAAGGGGAGGAGTGAGAGTGTTAGTGAATTTGCCTTAGGATGGGAGAGAGGAGAGGGGGGGCTGAAGTTTTTGTCGTGGTGGGGTGTAGCATGGATTTTGAGGGGCTTGGGGAAAGAGGAGGGAAGGGGGAACTCTGTGTGTTTGGTATGTAGGTGGTATCATAGTTTTAGAAAAAGATTTGAAGAAATGAAGATAACTTGAAAATAGGCAGGTGGGTGGGTAAGAGTATGAAAGAAGTAATCGAAAGGGTGAGATAGGTGAGAGGAGAGAGGGGAGATTTTGTTGTGGTCAGGTGTGAAATTTTTGGAGGATAGGAATATTGACCAGCTGGCTATGTCAGGAATGTGTGAATATAAGTGAGTTTGAAAGAATGTGTTAAAGTTTGCTGTGAACATGACAATAAAGAAAAGGAAAAGAAAAAGAAGAAAAATGATTTTAATTTTGGGGAGAAACAAGTGAAATGTAGTTTCGTTCAGAATGTGTTGATGGTTTGAGATTAAATTGAGAGCAAAAGGGGTTTAAATATGTAAATATTTGTGAGGATGTGTAGATTGTGTTCATTGGTGAGGCTGTTATTTGTGGTTAAGTAGTTTTGATTCGTAGTGAATGAATATGTATGTGAGAAGGAGTTTGTATGTGAGTATGTATTCGGGGAGTTGTATATAAGTACAATTGAGAACGATGAGAAAAAGGGTTAGCCATGATCTAGGTTTAGTTCTTGTTCGGTCAGGATAATTTTGCTTATTAAGGGGGATAGATTGTAGAAGCCATTTCGTTGTCTGATGGTGTTAGAGGCTGTGATTAGTGCTGTTTCCAGTAGTCTTCGCCGAGCTTTGTTATGAATGTGTTTGGTGATTTTTGCCTGTTCAAACTTGAAAGCCTGATCGTGCTTTAATACGTGGGAAAAAAGTGCACTGAGAGAGTTATTGTTTTTCATGCCCCTTTTGTGTTTTTTAGAGCGTTGTGCATGTTTGTTTAAATTTAGTGTAAGGAAGGTTTAATAAGGTTTGAAAGATGACAGTTGAGATTTAAACCGGAGGAGATTGAAAAAGAGATATAAAAAATATATATATATCAAAAAATATATTTTAAAAAAACAAAAATAAAAATAAAAATAACAGATAAAAAAATAAAAAATTAAATTAAAAATTAAAAATAAAAATTAAAAATTAAAAAATATTTCTATATAATTCCTGTATGTGAACAATTACATCAGCTAGTATGGATTTGGTATCTAGGTGAACCAGTGCAAAACCTTGACATGAAAATCTGGGGAACAAGCCACGCTCAAACTAAAAATATAAATATACCTGAACTTTGACCCCATCCCTGATCTAACAGGTGCCTGGTGACAGCCTCAGAGTCCCCTTTTGAGGCAATTACGTCACAATCGTGGGAACGAGAAAAGAAAGAAGCTTTTTAGTCAGTCTGTGTTTCGGAAGCGTGGTGCACGGATGCAAATCAGAAAAGGGAAAATGGGAATTTAATTCCTAAAAGAGTGATTGCGACTGGTAATGCCGCCTTCCTTCCTATCCCTGTAACGAAGTAGATCTAAGTTAGGAATAACAATTTGGCCTCTCTTTCTAAACTAATGAAGATCTGAACTTTATAATTATGATGAGAAAATATCCTTCAAATAAAAATCAGTTAACTTTTATGCTGGATTCTCCTTTGTCCTCTCTGCATGGAAAGTTTTACTTACAGACTCTAGACGATCACGATGACGACGACGAAGGCAGTGCACTGGATGATGATGATGATGATGATGATGATGATGATGATGATGATGATGGGAAGAAAAGCAACGCATGGCTATGATGATAGTGACGGCAATGATGTCAGCGACGGCGACAGGCGGTAGTATACAGAAAGCTACGTAAAACCACAGAGAACATTTGAAGTAAGGAACTCTGACTTAGAGAACATGTTTTAATAAACCAATACATTAGTTTACAAGAGTACTATTAAAATATAATTGTTTTTTGTGTGTGTGGGGCGGGGGGTAATCAATAAGTTTATATTTTTTAATTGGATTATCTGTTAGGAAAGAATTGATATGCCATAGAATAAATAAACCATAATTTCATGGAAAAGATAACGTATGCGATACAGTCTGATTTCTCATAAAAGTTTCCATCATTTTGATAAAGGGCGGAGACTGTCCGAAATATTAAAATAAAATGTTATACTAACATCTATAATTCACATATTTTTATGTTTTCCATATTTTGATTTGTCAAATGTGAAGAAATTCATCAGTTTTAGCTGAGAAAGGCTCTTTACATTTCTTTCTAGTGCGATGTTAGTTTAAGTTAAATTACATCCATCTTAAGAAAAGTTTTTAGTAATTCATCCTTTTTTATTAACTCACTTTAATTAATTACTGTCTACAAAACTATTGCGTGTATATAGCAAAAATAGGTCAATAGAATTACAAATGAATAAAACAAAACATTTAGTTATTATGAACTGTTTAAAAAATTGTTATGCAAATTAGGCATTCAAACAACTGTCTTTTAATCATTCATATGTACTATATATACAGTGTTTTAAGTTATTATGTTGTATCATTGATTGATACACACCATAAACTGGTATCGTCTTGGCCTTCGGGGCTTGATTTACGCCGGTCTATGGGTCTGTCCTGTGCAGTTCTAGGAGGTCCACCCTCCCAGGCTTTGCCTCCCCTCTTTGGGGAGGAGTAAGTTTATTGCTTACTGCCTGAGGCGCCCCTACCGGGGAATGCCGACGGGGCTGCCCAGGCAATTTTTAAATGGCCAGAGTGCTCACCTCTCGGGCGCTGGCTTTTCAAGTCCCACTTTCCCGACCCGACCGTGGGTCACATCTTACCTTGTGGGAGTAAGATAACACTGGCCTTGTGCCTAACCTCCTGGGGAGGTAAATAAAATGTTGTATGATTGATTTAAATAACAGTGAGCCGCTTGATGGTAATATGGGAGTAATTAATGAAAAGAACTTTCACATTTATTCATTTACGAACAAAACCTACCCGCCTTCCGGGCAGCAATTAAACGGGATAGGGGGCGTATAATTAAAAAATATTTTTTTACTCAGAGAATTCCATAATTTTAACAACAAACTTTGCTAAATTTAAGATTAGCACCTCTCCCCTAAAAAAACTTCTCCCCTAAAAGAATTGAGAGTCTATTGTCAGAAACAATTATTTTTAAATTCTGAGTGAGGGATCAGTTTAGTACATCATTTTAATGTAAAATAATCCTCCATTTCCAGGTCATTCTTATTTATTAGCGCAGTTAACTAATATATTTTTACCACTAACCCTAAGTCCGACTGGCAAAGTCATAAAATCACATGTATCTGCCTAAATGCATGACCCCCCCATTTAAAAATAGCACACAGAATTTATC
Organism: Sepiola atlantica; assembly: GCA_963556195.1. Classification (NCBI taxonomy): domain Eukaryota; kingdom Metazoa; phylum Mollusca; class Cephalopoda; order Sepiida; family Sepiolidae; genus Sepiola; species Sepiola atlantica. Next base: position 18,744,789 of record OY744543.1, read on the forward strand.
TCCAATAATAGAAAAAAAAGTTTAACTGACATAAAGTGCTAGAATAAGGATCATTTTACGTTAAATTTATATACGAAACTGATCTCCAACTCTAAATTCTAAAATATTTTGTTGTCGTTGTTGTTGTTCTTCTTTCTTTCCAAAGTACTTTTTATTTGGGGTGGGGAGGGACTAGCTGGGTTAATTCTTCGTTTCATAGCAAAAATGACAGACAATGAAATCGGACGCATTTTTCTGATACCTCACAAATGAGTAAGTAAACCCAAATAAATTGTTTGGGACTAATTTCACAACTGTATTTCCTTTAAAATAATTTAAGGTAAATTTTTAATTAGTCCAAAGCAATTTATTTGAGTTTACTTACTTAGTTGGGAGGTCGAAAAAATGCAGACGATTCACTGTCCGCCATTTTGGCTGTGAAACGACGAATTACCCTGTAGCTGAGAGTGTTAATTTACAATACTATCCAAACTTTTAATATTTTTATTGACGCTTTAAAAATAATGAGATTCTTCTTTTTAGGCGATTACGTATAAAGAGTGAACAGTAACACCGTGGGAAATGGAAAGAAAAAAAAAAATAATAATTTTAGAATTTAGAGTGGGGGATCGCTTGCATGTACATTTAACGTACATTGATTCCCCCATTTCCGAGCCATTCTAACTTTTTAGGACACTCAATCAATTATTTTACCACCAACCCTAAGTCAGAGTGGCAAGTTCACGAAACCACACGTGATCAGCTGAAAAAGTAGACCCTTCCCCCCCCCCAAAAAAAATAAATAAAACGCAGCAGAGTTAGCTTCCATAACAAAAAAAAAGGAATTTAGATAACTGTCCTAAAACGCTAGAATGGTCCGAAAATGAGGGAATCATTTTACATTAAATTATATACGAAACTGATCCCCTACTCTAACTTCTAAATTAAGCGGGGGTCAGGTTTTTAAGGGTGTTCACACGTAATCGCCTAAAAAAGTAGAATTTACTTTTTGTGTGTGTGGGGGTTGAGGTGAGATAATTTAGAGGAGGATGTTAATCTCCAATTTCTGGCACACGCTAGGAAGTAAGTGTAGTATCTGTTCCGATGGATACTGCACCCTGTCCTGTGCAGTTCTAGGAGGTCCACCCTCCCAGGCTTCGCCTCCCCTCTTTGGGGAGGAGTAAGTTTATTGCTTACTGTCTGAGGCGCCCCTACCGGGGAATGCCGACGGGGCTGCCCAGGCAATTTTTAAATGGCCAGAGTGCTCACCTCTCGAGCGCTGGCTTTTAACCCCACTTACTCGACCCAAGCTGTGGTCACATCTTACTTGTGGGAGTAAGATAAAACTGGCCTTGTGCCTAACTCCTGCAGAGGAGTAAATAAATATACTAAAATATTAATCTATTTTTTCATAATTTGGACAGAATAGTGAAATGGCGGTTCTTAAACATTAAGCAATATAAGTTTGTTGTTAAACTCTGCAAATAACGAATTTACTTAATTAAAAATGTTATTTATTTTTCACGAAAATGTAAAAACTACGAAAATTAAATGCTGAAATTCAAAAAAAAAAGTTTTTAAAGCGTTTAGTTATAAAAATATGTTTTCACTTAAGAACTACGCTTTAAAAATCAGATTTAAAAAAATAATTAGCTAAGTTTTTTTTTTTAAACTTGTTTTGCTTATTGATTGTTGTGGAGGCAGCGGAGGAGAATTACAAATAAAAACATTGTCAAAAGAAATGATTCTCCTTGTATCAGGGGGGGGGGTAACATATTTTGGTAATTCATCCTTTGTTTTTAAATTATTTAAATTAATTACGATTAAATAAGCGATAAAAAATATTGGGTGCTCCTTTAGAAACGTATCCGAGACGAGATATGAAAGGGGGAGATAATTCAAACGGGATTCGGAATTAAATTCATCTCGGAATAAAATTCATCTCGGAATTAATTTAATCTCCGAAATAATAAATTTATCAATTTTATTTGTTATTCAACTAATAAATCTCATTTTTTTTTCTTTTAATTACAAAATTGTATTGTACGAATTTTTTTTTTTAAGTTTAAGCTTATTTTTTCTTCATTATTGACATTTACTTTATTTCTTACCTTCACTCATATTGCGACTATTATTTTTGTGCAGAAAGTTTAAAACTTTTTTTTAAAGATAATCTTGTTTGTTTTGTTGGGGTTTTTTTCAGAAAAATTCGAATTAAAATAGAGAAATAAATTATAATATCATTTTTTGAAAAAATGAAGAATTGCAAGCCAAAATTGCAACACAGCCAGTGAACAGTTAAGAGTTAATACAAAAAATAGAATTGCGATTTTCGTCAAATCTGGCATTTCGCAAGTTTTAGTTAAGTTCTAGCCGAGAAATCAGACGAGTTCGTGGCCGAGAAATCAGACGAGATTTCGCTTACGAGATTTCTAGTTTCTCGACGAGATATGAACTTAATTCCGAGATAATACAGTCACCCATTCAAACGACCAAATATGAAAAGGGGCAGATAATCGAAACTTTTTTGGGGGAGCGGGGGAGGGGAGGGGTATCGAATTTTAAATGCACAAAATAAAACTTCTGAGAATACGTTAAAATTAAATAGATTTATTGAAATCAAACATCAAATAAATAAACCGGCTTTAATTGAAATGTTAGAGTTAGGGTTTAAGGTTAGATACCCCCCCTCCCCCAAAAAAAGTTTTACGTATCTATGCCCATTTTCATATTTCGTCATTTGAATTATCTCGCCCTTTCAAATCTCGGCCACATTTCTAAAGAAGCACCAAATATTGCTTATATAAATAAGCATAAAGAATAAAACCAAACGTGTTAAGTTATGAAAAAGTAATTTTTACGTGCGTCCTTTGAAACATGTTTTTTTTTTTTTTTTGCCTTTTTTGTTATTATCACTTTAATTAATTAGTTAATATCGACAAAACTATTCCATATATATATATATATATATATATATATATATATATATATATATATATATATATATATATATATATATATATATATATATATACAGGGCGTTACGGAGCCCTCCAAAAAGGAGCGCGCTCCAGGAGCACGCTCCAGGAGCACGCTCCTTTTTGCTGGAGCAAAGGAGAGGAGGACTCATTTTATATTCAGCGGGAGTGGAGCAGGAGCAACTCTATTTGGGACTAAGGAGCGGTGATTTTATCGCTCCGCGCTCCTCGCTCCAAAATTATTTGATTTTTTTTTAAACATTAGTTTTTTTATTCAGCAATAAAAAGGAAAAGAAAAGAAAGTCTCAGAGTTTACTCTGAGTTATTTTTTTAAAATTATATCTGGTAAATGTATATGAGATAGGGAGAGAGAGGGAGAGGGAGGGAGAGACAGGGAGAAAGAAGAACATTTGAAGTTCTCAGATGTTTACATCTATTTGTGAAATTTTTGATGGGACACTTTTCTTAAGGCAGAAGACAGACAATTTGGCACCAAATGTCTTTAAATGAGCCAGTGCGCCTATATATGTCTTTGAAGTCATTTTCTTATAGATTTGAACTTTTTTTTTGTATTTATGATAGGATGTTTATTGTGATTGTAAAAAAAGCCAATTTTTCTTTTAATTCGTGTGTTTAAATAAAGAATTTTAGTTTCAATTATACTATAGGGGCCGTTGGATTTTCTCGCCCATTTCGCTCGGTATTCACGCAAATGTTTGATAAAATCGATTTTTGTCGTGACAAAAAATTCTAATTTATTTTTTAGCATATATCAAATTGAACTTTTATGCCACATTTTTACCCGGCGTCTTATCGGCGACATTTTTTGTTATTCTTAAATTCACGACTAGTATGTTTTAACCTTTTCATGTTTGCTTTAAATTCGTTAAATTCCGTTAAAACTTGCTTTTATAAATTGAATGTTAAAAGTTTTTTTTGTGTGTTATAAAATGTTAAACCAGTAAAAAATATCTTTAGTCCAAGGAAAAAATATATTTTGTCCAAGGAAAAAAACAATAAAAACCAACATGGCCGCCAGCGATTAAAACCTGGAATTAAAGTTATACATTCCAAAGGATGTAATTTTTATTTAATGTAGAAATAAATGTTCCCCAGGAAGTATTTGCCTAAATACATTCTCAACACTTTAAAAAAAAGTAAATGAGAATTTTATTTCAAGACCAAAAATACAATTAACACGAGCAATCAGTTTCATCCTAAATTTGGACGAATACCAAGCGAAATGAGCGAAAGAAAACAGCTGTCCCTATTCTACAATTAAACCAATGTTTAAACTTAATTAAATTAAAGAAAATATCTTAAATTTTAATTTAAAAAAGCAAATAATTAGACTTTCTGACTAATTTGTTTTTTTAGAACCGAAAGTAGATTAGATATCTTTCTTTATCTTAAAAATTTTTGTTAGAGATTTCAAATATAGACGTTTCACCTCTTTTTTCAAATTTTAATTTTAATAAATGTTTTCGCCCGACCTACGAAAACTTGCTCCAGTTAATTTTTTTTTTTGGGGGGGGGGGGATTTGACCCGATATTTTTTCAACTCCCACTGTCTAAGCCAGATATTTTGTATGAAATTTTAAGACATTAAATGGATCTCTGAATTGTTTATTGACAATTTATTGATATTTTGGGGGAAACTTATGAAAAATATTTTTTTTATTCAATCTTTAAAAAATAAACTTCATTGGTTTTTTTTTTCGACCCAAATTGTACTGTAGAAAAAAAATGGATAAATGGATTTTTTAAGTACTTGCGCGTTTTTCTGTTATAAATAATAATATACATTATACAATATAGTTACCGGTTTTTAACCCACCTAATAAACTGGTATTGTCCTAGCCTTTGGGTCTGGATTTACGCCAGTCTATTGGGGGTTGTCTGGTCCTGTGCAGTTCTAGGAGGTGCACCCTCCCAGGCTTTGCCTCCCCTCTTTGGGGAGGAGTAAGTTTATTGCTTACTGTCTGAGGCGCCCCTACCGGGGAATGCCGACGGGGCTGCCCAGGCAATTTTTAAATGGCCAGAATACTCACCTCGAGCTCTGGCTTATCTAATCCCACTTTCCCGACCTTGTGTCACATTTTACCTTGTGGGAGGTAGATAAATAGTAGTTACGTTCGTAAAACAAACAAATATTAAACAACAAGAGAAATGTTTTCTTTAAAAAGAAAATAATCACTAATAATGTTTAAAACTAAAACTTCATTTACTTAAAACAAATCTAAATTCCCTTCCAAAATAAATAGAAAAAATATCGGGTCAAATTTTCCTTTCCTGAAAAAATAGGTTGTTAATGTAATGAAAATTAAAATTGTTTTAAAATACTCAGGGATTTTTCTATTTCTATTTTATACCTCAGGAAACGAAAATTTACGTATAATCCTATACTTCGTCCGACATGTTCTCCTATAACTCTCAAAATATTAGCGAGATTTTGTCAAATATTATCTTACAGTCTTAGACTTAAAGTGCCATCCCGACCCATATTGACGAGATCCTTTGACGCCCACCCCTATCCTTCGACCATTCATTGAGAGAATAGAACGTTTATGAAAGAAGGTACATTTTCATTATGGGGCGCTGAAAAAGAGCCGCTTCTTTTTTATAGGAGTTGGAGCAGGTGCGGCTCCTTTTTGAAAATGGGGAGCGTTGGAGCAGGAGCGGGAGCAGCTCCAAAAGTAGTGGAGCGCGTAAAGCCCTGTGTGTGTATATATATATATATATATATATATATATATATATATATATATATATATATATATATATATATATATATACAAATAGAGTGATCAAATTACAATCGAATAACAGCACACAATTATTTATTATGAGTTGTTTAAATTTATAATTATGCAAATAAGGTAAACAAAGGATCGTTTTTTGGTACTTGCTTGTTACTATAAATAGAGTATTTCAAAGGAATAGAGTGTATTATTTATTTAAATTAGAGTAACCTGTTTTGATGGTAATGAGCTTGAGATAAATAATTTTTAAAAAACATTTCGAATTTATTCATTTAGATACGAGCGCTTCTCCTGTTAGCCTAATGGCTAGAGCTGGTGGGTGAAGGTTCAATTCCTGGCTAAGGAGAGGTGCTTGTCTAGCCACACTGAAGAGCTTTGATACAGTCTGTCTGTAGATGACTATTTCGACTATCGTTGGGTGATGTCTCCTGCTGCGTCTTAATATAAATAAACATAATGTTTATATAAATAGACATTGTACATGGTATAGCCAGGGATCGAACCTTCAACCACCGAGTTGATAGTCGTCAGCCAACAGGAGAAATGAATAAATTCGAAATGGGATAGAGCTATCAACTAGGTGGAAGGTTCGTTCCACACTGTTATACAGCGAAACAGTCTTTTGTGGATGTAGAGTCGATCGTTGATGTTGATTGGCCTCACAACTAAGAAAGGCGACACAGGCAAGAAGGTAAACGACAATGGCAAAGAAGAGAGGGCAAACGCAGATTAAAAATAAAGTAATAATGGCGGAGAAAATAACGGGGTGACGTCACTGGAAGCAGGAAAGGCTGGAATGACGTCACTGGAAGCAGGAAAGGCTGGAATGACGTCCCTGGTACCCGGGCAGCTTGAGAAGTTGTCACACAGAGTTTGATGTGGACGTCCCTGAGGTGTAATGATGTGTCTCGGGTCGGCCCGGTCTGTGTGAATGTGGGCAAAGTGCTGGATAACAGGTATCAGGGAATCGACAGGACCAGGAAAGGCAGGATGTCGCAGGCACCAAAAACAGGAGCTGGAGAAGGCGATGCTGGAACAGTGAGCGGGTGTTGCAGGTATATACACCAAAAATTAGCCGAATTTATCGAGTAGAATTTTAATTAAAAATGAAAATCAGTCTTATCGTATTTTAAGGGTCTACTATTGATTTGGGTGAAAAACACGTAAATCAGGGGTACATAATTCAGTCCGTCATATTAACAAGTAATAAATTAATGGCAGTCGGCAAAATACGATAAAACTGATTTTTATTTTTTATTAAAATTCTATTCGATAATTTTCGGTGAGGATACTTACAGGAAAACGCCATCCACTGGACAATTGAATAGAATAACTGTGTTTATCGTTTTCCTGTAAGGGATGCACGCCATACCCTTGGCCTATAAATGAAATGGAATAGTGCCATTACTAATTTGTGTACCATTCCATTGATACATATATATATATATATATATATATATATATATATATATATATATATATATATATATATATATATATATATATATATATATATATATGAGAGAGAGAGAGAGAGAGAGAGAGAGAGAGAATGGTAGTTTGCTTGAAGCATTGCTGGGAATAGTAGTAGTATGTTTTAAAAAGGGTGAGGGCAATGCAAAGTGCCGGGTAGATTCTCTACACAGACGGAGTTTTCTTTTGGTATTTATTATTTTTGACAAAGGGAAGTTTCTTTTTTCCCGAAATATTAAATAAATGATTTTTAATAATCATCCAGACTATACACAAGCATCCAACATCACACTTGCTATTATGTAAGATTTTAAGAAAATATCAATAGTAAGTCTCATTTCGATTTATTATTTTGTTCCTTCCAGCTTACAACCTACCCGGCACTTTGCATTGCCCTCAGCCTTTTGAAAACACTAATATATATATATATATATATATATATATATATATATATATATGTGTGTGTGTGCTGATGAGTCCCGATTATTAAGGACGAAACGTAAACGTACATAGATAATAAACAATAACAAATATTATATATATATATATATTTGTTATTGTTTATTGTTTATTATCTATGTACGTATACAGTTCGTCCTTAATAATCGGGACTCATCAGCATAGAGATATGACTATTCACTACCGGTCATGCGATTCGAAACTCCGGATTACGAGTATTTCGAAACTAAAATCCGACGCCTTAACAACACGGCCAATTTTAAATAGCGAATAAACTGTGATAATTTTAACACTTTATCGGCGGTTTAACGTCTGAGAGCGTTCTACTTTTTTAATGAAAGGAACGATGCATTTAAAGCTAGTGACGTCATGCTGTGTAAATTGAAATAGTATAAAATCGAGAGGAACTGATTTTTAAAGATTCATGAATATACCAAGCCAGGTTTCGTCCATACTCATCAGAGTATCAACTTGGAAATAATTCAAGCAATTACGACTAAAAACTTTTGAAAAGTAGAATGAAAACCAGTGACAAGTTTTTAGTCGTAATTGCTTGAATTATTTCCACGTAGATACTCCGATGAGTGTGGACGAAAGCCGGCTCAATACATTCATGAATTTTTAAAAAGAATTACCTCTCGTTTTTATACTTTTTCAATTTCAT
>OY744543.1:18758103-18903103 GCA_963556195.1 Sepiola atlantica
CAGGAGTTTTTAAGTTTTTAATTCAGACGGAAATGACTTTTTCCTAAAATCTATTTCCGTTACTGACTGACGTTGCCCGGGAATATTTTTACTTTTAGTGTCGCGTTTTTTTTTGTTTTTTTTTTTCTCATCAAATTATATTTTTTATATAGGATTTCGAAAGTTTCATTTAAGTTAAATAATATTTGAATATAATATTATATTTGGTCATTAAATTATTTATTGAACTAAATTTGTTAAGGTAATTTTATTTTAATCCCTATAAAATTATTGGCTGTAAAATAGCTGCCAAAACTTTGAATTTTCTAACCACATTTGCTAAGAAATGGAAGCTAGAAATGACTTTAAATGCTTCCAAAGTCATAAAGTATTTTTTTTTTCTTTTCAACTATTTAACAGATTAAAATGGCTGACTTGTTTACTTATAATTTGTTCTGGTGGATTTAATTTTGTAATTAAATAATTTTTGATAATGATAGGGTTTAAAACAGTTCGTTTAAGTATTTTTTTTATTTCAATAAATAAGCGATTGCTAGTAACTACACGAAATATAGGTATACACGCATAAAAAATGGTCACAATTTTATTAACAGATTAATATTACCTTTTAACCGACACATAAAAATACAAATTTGTAGACTGAATTTAGATTTCTTAATGGTTGACATAAATAAACAAAAACTAGCTTGTTAGAGCTGTTGAATATTCATGGAGAGCTGTATAACTTTTTAGGAGTCTTTACTCAATGTCTACCTGTAAAAAAAAAACAAGCCAGGTGACAAAGCAATGACCTAGTTAAGAAAAAGAAAAAAACTGTTTTATTTCTCATTTTTATCGTTAGTTAAATAATTTATAACTTAGTGTAAAACATGTCTTTAACTATTAATCTATTATTCTTTCTTTTTTTCTTTCTAAAGTTAACTTTAGTTAAAACATTTGCGAGAATAATAACTTTAATTTTAGAACAACGATCTTAGGGTTTTTTTTTTTTTTAATGGTCACTCAAGCGTGAAGTACATTATTCACTTGTTGAGATCTTTTTTCCTGCCACTGGCCCTTGACGCTTATATCAGAGTAGAGTATGGTTCTGTTCGACTCTAGAAACTATCATCCCAGGCATTATCTAATCCTTTAGAAGGGTGGGTTATTATAGGTCGGCTGGGGATACTGCACCCTATAGACTGGTATTGTCTTGGCCTTCGGGGCTTGATTTACGCCGGTCTATGGGATTGTCCTGTGCAGTTCTAGGAGGTTCACCCTCCCAGGCGTTGCCTCCCCTCTTTGGAGAGGAGTAAGTTAATTGCTTACTGCTTGAGGCGCCCCTACCGGGGAATGCCGACGGGGCTGCCCAGGCAATTTTTGATGGCCAGAGTGCTCACTTTCTCGGGCGCTGGCTTTTCAACCCCCACTTTCTCGACCCGAGCTTGGGTCACATCTTACTTGTGGGAGTAGGATAAAAACTGGCCTTGTGCCTAACTCCTGGAGAGGAGTAAATATTTTTTTTTTTTTTTTTTATAGGTCGGCTGGGGTGCCTGTGCTGGGGAATGCCGACTGTGTTGATCTCGGTAAATTTTGCAACCATCAAGGGCGCCCCTCTATTTGGAGGAATCGAATCCCACCCCACCATGTCGCACCTATTCTCCGTGGTCAGAGAAGGGTCGGTAAATATTACCTGTTGAGATCTCATATTTACACTAAGATCAAAGTGTAGTATCTGTTCCGATGGATACTGCACGCCTGTCCTGTGCAGTTCTAGGAGGTCCACCCTCCCAGGCTTTGCCTCCCCTCTTTGGGGAGGAGTAAGTTTATTGCTTACTGTCTGAGGCGCCCCTACCGGGGAATGCCGACGGGGCTGCCCAGGCAATTTTTAAATGGCCAGAGTGCTCACCTCTCGAGCGCTGGCTTTTCAAACCCCACTTTCTCGACCCGATCTTGGGTCACATCTTACTTGTGGGAAAGATAAAACTGGCCTTGTGCCTAACTCCTGGGGAGGAATAAATAAACCCCCACTCCACCCCGTACCGTTTTGAATAATTGCATTTTTAACAAATCGGGCTCTTTGAACGACAGCTAACAAAACGAAAAAGGGGTAATATAAAACAAAAAACAAATAGGTAACAAATAAATGTTACGAAAGGCAAGATAAGTTACTCTTTTACTAACATGGATAAGTTGATTTGTGTTTTAACTTATTTTAAAGAGTTTTTTTTTTTGTTCAAAACAAATCTGGTGTCCACCTGATCAATTAGAACGAGAAAAAAAATGGCTAAAATTACTGAGTTTCGATAATCGCTCAAAAACGAAAATTAAGCAAAATACTGGTAGAACATTACATTTCCCAACGATTGGTGACATTTATTATATTTGTTTCTAACACTTTTGTTTATTTTTCGATTTTTCACCGATTATCAAGAGGCCTCGTGCAGAGCTCATAAACAGCCATTTTATTTTCCGTTCTAGCTGAACAGGTGGACACCAAGGTTGTTTTGAACAACAACAACAAAACGTTTTAAAATAAGTTAAAACACAAATAAACTTATCCAGGTTAGTAGAAAGAGTAACTTATCTTGCCTTTGGTAATATTTGTTGCTTATTTGGTTGTTTGACCTATTTTTCGTTGTTAGCTGTCGTTAAAAATGCCCCCAAAATCTTTTTACTTTATTATTGGGTCAAAATTATTTTACCAAATATATATAAAAAGGAAATCTACATCAGAATGTTGGCATTCCAGAAAAACATTCGACTCTTTAGTCAGCGTGCCGCTATTCCGAATTCACAACAGCAAGCCGCAATCAATAGACTGTCTCTCCGGTCATAATTTTTTTAAAGTAAAAATCTTTTTCATGTAAAACTTCATAAAAACTTGTGGGTATCTTTCAGAACGCTGTAAACGCTCAAAAAAACAAATATACAACAAATAAAAGTAACTGTCGTCGATAAAAGTTAATTTAAAACTGACCTGTGATATTTGTTTGTATTTTTAAACCGTTCCAACTGCTATTTAGTAGAAATCAATAGTTTTGTCACGCGAACTTGCAAAAAAAAAAAAAAAATGGCGCTTGCTCGTAAGACGCCATATTGTCTAAAGAAAACGAGTAAAAAATGAACAAGAAATTTTTTTTACATCTAATAAAACCCCATTTATAGTACGTAAAAATACAAACAAATATCATAGGTAAGTAGACAAATATCTCTTCTCGACGTAGGTTAAACTCACTTGTTGCATATTTATTTTTATAACCCCGTTCTCGTTAGTTTTTTAGACCCCGTCCGCGACTGTACTGATCATTCTGAAAGATACCCAAACTTGTTGGTAAATATTTTTTAATGAAAATTAAATATGAAGTAAAAATGTATTTTTTTAATATATACGATCCGACAGCACTATGATTGGTAGAAAAAAATCATATTTCAATGTTTCGAAAAAAAGAAAACCTATTTAATTACTTTTTTTTTTTTTCAAAGAAATTATTTAAGATAAAAATACAAAACTTTTCCTTTCAGCAAGTTTTACATGAAAAAGATTTTAACTTTTAAAAAATTGTGACCGAAGAGATTGCGGCTTTCAGTTGTGAATTCGGAATAGCGGCATGCTGACTCTGAGTCTAATGTTTTTCTGGAATGCCGAATGTTGACTAATTAAGACTTGAAGCAATTCGTAAATATCAAAGATAATTAACAAAACGTTCGTTTACTTATAACATATTCCTTTTTATGCTCTGAAAAATCTTTCTGACCCAATAATGAAATACCCTCCCCCTTTCCTTTGGAAAACAAATAATGGTGACCTTTCAAATTCGATAAAAAACACCCAAACAAATACGAACGTAGATGACTCCCAAGATAAATTTCGAGTAAGTCTAAATAAATACAGACCTCATCAAGTGTTTGCAATATAGTTATTTCCTAGTTGTATTTACCCGGCATTGCCCGGGTGGAGATCTATTTCGATAGTTCTTTAGGATGGGATCCCTATTGACCCGAATGTGGCGATTGTACAGTATAGTTAACAAAAAAAGGGGGGTGAAAAAACCCAAATAACTTACTAAACGCAGGAAAATTTACTCTTCTACTTGTCTATATAATTTTCACGTGTGTTTACTTATTGTAAGATTTATTGGTCCCCCGATTTATAAAATCGGGGGACTTATGTTTTGAGGCATGTCCGTCCGTCCGGATTTTTCTCCGCAACCATCCATTGAATTTCTCTGAAAGTTTGCATGAAGTTGTAACTTTGGTCAGGTTAGAAAGTGACATTCTCCGATTTTTTAAAAAAAATGTGGTTAGGCCTCTAGGGGGTCAAAAGGCTCCGAAATGGCAAAAAATAACATTTTTTGCCCCATAACTTTTCATTCATCCATCCATTCAATTTATCTGAAACTTGGCCAAAATGTGGAGGCAATTGTTCCTAATAGAAAATAAGTATCGCTGACCTTGGAAAAAATCTGGTTCGCGCCCCCAGGGGGTCAAAAGCCCCCAAAATGGCAAAAAAATGACCCTTTTCACCTATAACGTTTGATCCATCCATTCAATTTTTCTGAAACTTGGCCAAAATGTACAGGCAATTGTTCTGGATATAAAATGAGCATCCTTGATCTCAGAAAAATTCTGGTTCGCGCCCCCAGAGGGTCAAAGGGGGGTCAAAAATGCCCCAAATTGCCCAAATTTGTGGCATTTTACACTTGCCACATCGAGTCACATACAGAGGGGGACCACGCATGCGCGGCTTGTTATCTATGCATTTGTTAGCGTCACTTTTACTTAGCCAAGCCATTGTGCTTTTTAAGATAGACGACAACTTTGCTGGGACTTGGTCACTGATCACAGGGAGGTGATGGTGGTTAAGTGGATAACGATGCAGACTGATGAACTGGGTGTACTAAGTTCGAATCCAGTCAGTCCCATAATACAACTTTCACTTAGGGATGTTGGCAACCATTAAGTGGTTTCTCCTGCAAGAATGCCAACAACAGAATCAAACCGGTCGACAAAGTTGTACCATTCTGATTCATACAAATTTACTTTTACTCATCACAGGAGAATATCGATAAAAAGAGGTGGAGAAACAATAATGACAAGCACGTATATACTGACGTTTAATTCCGCAACAATCCTAAAGGAGATGAAAATTGGGTACTCTCAAAGATGACGCACCATGTTTCCGTGACTTCGCATCGTCAACGTTCGAGAAGGTCTCGGAAGCGCCCGAGAGGTGACGAAACTATTACCCAATCTGTCAGCTCGTTTGAATCTCCCGAAGCACTAATTGAGTTCTGCCAGCAAAGGTCTCTTTTCGCGAAACAAAAAAAAAATGAGATACATGTAAAAAAAACAAAAAACAAACATTGAATATAAAATTTAAAAGACAAAAACATTTGCTTAACAAATAAAACAAAGTTATCTTTTGAAACTTTCCGGTGCAACAATAAAAAAAATACATTTTATGTAAAAACATTTGATTAACAATTGTTCCTTTGACAAAAAACAAAACAAAAATGAACATCTAATTAATAACAGTTGCTTAACTATGGTTTGTTCATTCTTTATTTTTATTTATGTATTTTAGTTTTATTTTCTTCGTCGTGATTTATCGTCTGCCAGTCTTCAATTTATCGTTTGGCAGTTTTCACCGAGTCAACTCTTGGGCGCTTCCGTAACCTGCCCGAACCAAACTCCTTACGGTGTTTCAAATACCAGAAGTTTGACCACCATAAAGATATGTATGCGACAACAGGTATGTGAAGAAAGGGATACCTCTCGTATTACGGATGAGTGCCAAAAGGAAAAAAGATGTTAAAACTGTCATGAGATCACCGTGCATTTTCAAAATCGTTCAATTTAAAAAATAAAAAAAAATTTGTTTAATTTTAAGGATATTATGACAGTAAAACACACAAGAAATATAGAATTTCCCAAGGCTAGAAGGATTGTGGAGATTTATGAACTACAATCCTATGCTACTGCGGTTGGAGCCACCACAGAAAAAAGACATCAAAGTAGAACTCCCTAGGTAGAAAAGTTGCTGAAACTTAGCCCGGACGAATGGCTGGGATTTCAGAAATACTTACAACAGTCTTGGTGTGGTGTTTGGGAAGAGACGAAAGGGCGCACCAAAACAGCCAGAAATAAAAATGATAATAGATCTGACAGTGCCTATTGAAAATACAGACATGAAACAGCAAAGATGCCCGGTGTGTCCACTGAGACTGGTGGGAGATGCCCCAGGGGGTAAAAGTAAAGAACAATTAACAAAAACAATAAAAAAGGACCTATCTATCTCTGTTGAATTGACAAACAAATTTAAGGGCTTAGAAAAGATGAAAGTCAAGAACGCAAAGTAACAAGAGCCAGATTAAATAAATAAAAATAAATAAATAAACCATGCTGAATAAAATCACCCGGAAGAATGTGAGAGCTGTTAGGGCAAATTTTGAGGAGTAATGTGTCCAGCAGTCGTTTGCTTGCAGGAAACATTCCTCGGGGAAAATTGTGATATTCAGATAAAAAAACTACACCCCCTACAACTATATGAATGAAGATCCTGATAGATCTTCTGGTGGAACATCTATTGTTGTAAGTAATAAAATTCCACAAAGGCAGATATTACTTGACACAGATATACAGTTGATTGCTGTACCGGTAACATTGCACAAGACCATGACAATCTGCTCCATTTATTTGCCACCATGTCAAATCGCAGTTGAATCTGGGCCGAATAATTTAATAAAACAGCTCCCCAAACCATTCATACTGTTGGGTGAATTTAATAGTCATAATAAAATGTGGGGCAGTAAAAGTACAAATAAAAAAAGACAGATTATTGGAAAAATTATAAGCCGAAAATAACCTCTGCCTCTACAACAATAAAACCAATGCATATCTGCACCCAGCAGCGGGAGAATATTCAGCACTGGATTTAACTGTGTGATTTGACAATATTCATGGATTACATATGGAAGGTGCATGATGAGACATGTGGTAGTGATCACTTTAAAAATTATTCGGGAAGGCGCAGGCCTCCAACTCGAGGAAAAAGTACCACGATGTAATTTGCAGAAAGCCAATTGGGAGAGATTCCAAGAGCAATTTCATGAAAGACTGACTTCCAATGTCAACGAAACAAATCACCCCACCTACTTTACAGTGACACTACCAGTAATAGTAATAAATAAATTCTCCACTGAACTGGCCCCTGTCCTCTCCAAACTCTACAACAAATGCCTTGCTGAATCTTGCTTCCCTGATAGCTGAAAAATTGCCTTTGTGGTACCAGTCTTCAAGAATTCTGGAGATAGAACTGATCCTCAAAACTACCACCCAATCAGTCTACTCCTGATCTTTACTAAAATCTTTGAATCATTAATCAATCTAGCGATAGTCTGGCACTTAATGCTAAACTTCTTTCTGATCACCAATATGGATTTAGACAAGCACGATCTACTGCAGATATCCTAACTGCTATCTCTGAACGCATATACCATACACTGGACAAGGCAGGTGAAGCGAGGGTGGTAGCGCTTGATATATCCAAAGCCTTTGACAAAGTCTGGCATAAAGGGCTTCTCCTAAAAATTGACTCATATGGTATTACTGGACAAATATTTAATATAATTAGATCCTTCCTATCCAAAAGAAAGATCCAGATTGTCCTCGATGGACGTTCATCTAAGCAACATGATATAAATGCTGGTGTACCCCAGGGATCCATCCTCGGACATCTACTGTTCCTAATTTTCATAAACGACCTCCCTTATGTTATTGAGACTGAGATAGGTATATTTGCTGACGACACCATGCTCTACTCTCGTCATGTGGGCAGTAGCCCCTTACGTCTACAGTGTCGGCCTGCCTTGTTTCTGGTGAACTGTTAAAAAAAAAAAAAAAGAACTAGTAGAAATAGCTGAAGAGTGTACACCAAATTCATCTACAAACCAAACTAAACACAAACCCTGCTTTGATAAGGAATGCCTAAAGTCTATCTGGACCATATAGGGAATAAGGACCCCCGGAAATTGAAAGACAAAAAAAGAGACGAAATTCGGCCTACACCGGTTGACCTTACAGGTTGACCTTTATAATAAAGCTGTGTTTGTTGGTTTTCCTCAAAAGCTCGCTTTTTAATATAGGGAGGAAAAACGGAAGATTACGATTTTTTAAAAAAAATTTTTGTTTATTTATTAGAAAGTTTTGTAAAAAAACAAAAAAAACGCACCTTACATGAAAAAATAAATATTTAATATATCCTCCCACCTTTTCATGAAATGCACGACATGGACAATAGAATCTTCTGTGTTTATTAAAATGTATTGTAAAAAAAATACGCACCCTATAAGATTTTAAATATATTCATTCTGCCCTTGTGGGGAGGCAAGTAAATAGTGACACAAAAACATTTTAGAACGAGAATTCTGCAATGTTTCGTTTGATTATTAAAAAGTTTGGTAAATAAAAGAAACGCATACTACATTAAAAATAAATATTTAATAAATATTTCTTTAAATAAATCTTTCCTTAAAAAAATGCACCCTACATTAAAAATAAATATTTAATAAATATTTCTTGAAATAAATCTTTCCTTAAATAAATGCACCCTACATTAAAAATAAATATTTCTTAAAATAAATCTTTCCTTAAATAAATGCACCCTACATTAAAAATAAATATTTCTTAAAATAAATCTTTCCTTAAAAAAAACGCATTCTACATTAAAATAAAAAAAAATAAAAAATAATAAAATAGATATTTCTTGCAAGCTTTTGGGAAAATTATTTCAGGCCAACAAGAAAAACTATTAATACAGGTTAATAGGTGGGAGTAGCCTTGGCTGATCGGCCAATGTGTATATGGTTAAATCATTCATTGGGAGTACTTGAAGTTCCAAGAGAGGCTCATATATGCCTGAGCGCTTTAGATTTCTGGCAAGGTAAACAGGAACCGGTCACGGCAGTAATTTCACATTTCATATTCATCCAGAAGAATCTAGCTAAAATAAGCTTCACCATAGCAGAAATTCTGAGATGAGCCAGACTGTGCAAAAGGGTTGGGTGAATTCATGGAACTGACAAATTTAAAAGTTCCAAAGATGACTAGTCCATACCCATTTGATGAAGGTTGATGTCCTCAGATGAAGAAATAGCACTGATGGGAAGACGAGACAGTGTGCCTGCAGCCGTATTCTGTGAACTGGATATATGCCGCTGGAAACCTAGGACATTAAATCCAAATGTCTAGCTTCCCAAAGGGGAATATTTTTCCAGCTTAGAATGTAAGGGGACGATGGTCTTTGCAAATGGCAGATTCCGGACTCTCGAATGTGTAGTGAAAATGTTTAATTGCTAAGTAAATAGCCAAAAGTTCACGCCGAAAAGTACTATACCAAGGTTCTGCAGTCGTCAATTGACGAAAGAAGTAATACGATGGTTGAATTTGCTGCTCGTGATGTTTTTGTAAAACTGCACCGACTGCAGAATTAGATGCATCCATGACTCGAGAAAATTTAGCATCAGGTATGGGATGTGACAGCAAAGAAGAATCTGCAAGCTTCTTCTTCGCCTTATTAAAAGCAGTCAGCTGGCAGTCATTTAAATTAAATACTTTGTTTTTCTATTTCTCAAAAGGTCTGTTACAGGAGCAAGGATATCCGCGCAGTGTGGGATGAAACGTCTGTAATAATTTAATAGTCTCAGAAAATGTCTCGATTGTCGAAAAGAAGTGGCTGTAAATTCTACCAAGCCATAACCTTTTCAGAAAAGGGTGGAATTCCTTTTGAGCTAATGACATGACTCAAAACGACGAGACTTGTAGCACCGAAAATACATTTAACAGGTTTTATCCTGACACGGTATCGCTGCAAACATTCAAAGAGAAGACAGAGATGTACCAAACGTTCCTCCAGAAAGAAGCTAGCTACTAACATATCTAATATATAAAGTAGAGACATTTTTTCCCCTGTACTTTCTCGGAGAATAGGAAAATAACCACATGCATCACGGGCTACTGAACTCACAATTACATTGCACTTATTCACTCGAGCGTGTTTTAGTATATCTGTTATTCTTCTTTCCAAACTAACACTGAATATTACATTCGGCCCGGCCGCCACGACTCTCCGAAATACCAACTCCATATAGGTGGTAGTAAAAACTTTTCTCCCTAACAATTCTGAACTGTGACTACACTCGACACTGGGAACTAATAAACACAGTATAATTTTCATAAAGCACCCATTGTTATTTCGTATTTGTCTGGCATTATTTTACTACATAATATTAAGCAATACGCAAAAACTTAACAACCGCTCCCTTACACTCCGATGATTATTTGCGAATATCAGATTACGTTCTATCTAATTCTACCTTCTACATTTAAATTCATTCCGGAATTAAGCGAATGAAATTAACGAACACAGTTCTTGCAACATTTATTGATTCAACATGGCGGCTAAAATTTCTTGATTGAATCGACTTCCTATTCAATTCAATAAGCACCAAGATACTGGTAGACACGGATACATTTACATTTTCAAAATCATACACCTTAAACACGCATATTATCGAAAAATTGCCCAAATGAAATTACTTCATCAAAAAATGACCTACACCGTGTCATTGTTGAAGTTTCCATTTGGTCGGCAGGATGTAAATGTTAACATATCATGCATGTCAATAAACAAGCATAGCGTTATTAGCCTATTTTCACATGTACTTTTAATTCGTAACCGTGGCGCATTGGGTAAGAAGGGAGATTTAATGATCGACAGTTTCAGCGTTCGATCCCATTCTACTCTGCCACTTTTTCTTTTTTTTTTAATTTAAAACATTCGCCAACACGGTATAGGGGGTGGGGGTGGAGAAAGAACTATAGGCCGTTTATTTTTATTCGACGTCATGCAATAGGTACTAATTTCTCCCGTGCAACGCCGGGGCGACGGGTTCCGCTAGTCATCAATATAATTGTATACAAAATGTAAGTGATGTACTACCTCGTCGATAAAATGCTGAAAAGTACTAGCTGCATTACGTAAGCTGAACGGTATGGTTAAAAATCTCTGCCTCTACAACAATAAAACCAACGCATATCTGCACCCAACATCGGGAGAATATTCAACACTGGATTTAACTATGTGTGGTTTGACAATATTCATGGATTACATATGGAAGGTGCACAATGAGACATGTGGTAGTGATCACTTTAAAAATTATTCTGGAAAGCGCAGGCCCTCAACTCGAGGAAAGAGTACCACGATAGAATTTGCAGAAAGCCGATTGGGAGAGATTCCAAGAGTAATTTCATGAAGAACTGACTTCAAATGTCAACGGAAAAAATCACCCAGAGATGCTACCAGTAATAGTAATAAAGAAATGCTCTGCTGAGCTGGCCCCTGTCCTCTCCAAACTCTACAACAAATGCCTTGTTGAATCTTGCTTCCTTGAAATATTGTCAATATAATTGTATACAAAATGTAAGTGATGTACTACCTCGTCGATAAAATGCTGGAAAGTACTACCTGCGTTATGTAAGCCAAACAGCATGGTTAAAAATTCGAACGCTCCAAAAGTCACAGTAGTCATGGGCGGGGGGCAGGGGGGTATCAAGCCCCCTCACTTTTTGACTTGGGCCCCCCCCCCCACTTTATGGTCATCAATAATTAAGTTGATATGCATGTGTTTAATCTTATCTAATTAGCTTATCTATTAATTGATTGTTTTTTTATGTTTCTTCATCTATCACCAAGAGTATTCCATTCCGCTTCTAACGAGCCATCAACCACTACCAGACGATCATTTTAAACCAAAATATGCCCCAAACAGTGATTTTTCCCCAATATGCCCAAATAAGGTAATTTGAGCCCAGACGCCAAAAAATTGAAATGTTTTGAATTTTTCTTTTTCTATCACCAAGAGAATTTCATTCCGCTTCTAACGAGCTCTCAACCACTATCAGACGATCATTTTTAGTCAAGATATTGAATTTATTCCCATATTTGACATTCTGGGCGCAATGTGGGCCGGTCCCTCCCACTTTTTAGAAGAACCCCCCCCCCCCCTCCACTTTTATAACTGTCCCGCTGGCCCTGGTAGTCTTCGGAATATCAGCCGAATTAACCAGAATTTTGTGGTAAGACTTTAACTAGATCTAATTTTTTTTTTTTTAAATCACAGCCATGCAAAGACGAAGCAAAATCCTAAACACGAGAGAGAGGATAGCAATCGGGAACAGTAATTGTGTTCAAACGACAGAAATCTCTGATGGGATGCCAATCCCCAGAACGCTTCGGAATCATATGCAAAGGATGAGGGACGGTTAATCCCTAGCTGGAGCATGTGGTTAAATTCAGCCTTTGCCGCCTTTGAAGGAGAGTGAGACAACGAAGACGTGAAAAAACGGGCGGCAGCATAAGAGTCTTAAGTAGAGGCGATAAAATATACAGGACTAATAAGTGGTCTAAAAGTTTTCGTAGCAGGTATCGATAGCTTAGTATGTGAATCTACCAGTTTGCATCTATGCATACCCACCAGCAAATTAAAATGGTGGAGAAAGTCGGCACCTAAGTTCGGAGTCGGGATCACCAATTTGTAGAGAGGAAAAGGTTTCTGCATAGATATCCATCTTTTGGCCTTGCTGGGTACGAAGAAAAAAGGGTTACCATAGTTTGGTTATAAGGACATCTTTTTTGTCTACAATTTAAATCATTTTTTTTTTTTTTTTTTTTACATACAGTTTCATCAACGCAACAGACCTGGTCGAGAAAGAGTTACGTAGACGAGAATATGTTGAGTCCGTAGATATGCACGTACTATAAACGTGAGTTTTAGTTTTGCCCAACCCAAGTCATGGCTAAGAGCGAGACGGGAATATGATGTCTCGTCACATTGACGTTTAAACACTGACTATTCTAAAAAGCGTAAGAAAAAGGTTTGCAAAAAAAGTTCTGACCGAACAACGTATCAATCACTCTACGAAAATTGATCATAATTCTAGAATTGCTACACCATAATTATAACCGATTTACCTGGCACGCTAGGAAGTAAGTGTAGTATCTGTTCCGATGGATACTGCACCCTATAGACGGGTGTCGTCTTGTCCTTCGGGACTTGATTCCACCTGTCTGTGGGTTTGTCCTGTGCAGTTCTAGGAGGTCCACCCTCTCAGGCTTCGCCTCCCCTCTTTGGGGAGGAGTAAGTTTATTGCTTACTGCCTGAGGCGCCCCTACCGGGGAATGCCGACAGGGCTGCCCAGGCAATTTTTAATGGCCAGAGTGCTCACTTTCTCAGGCGCTGGCTTTTCAAACCCCACTTACTCGACCCGAGCTGTGGTCACATCTTACTTGTGGGAGTAAGATAAAACTGGCCTTGTGCCTAACTCCTGGAGAGGAGTAAATCAATATAACCGATTTCGTTTCTTGGCCTTTTGGCTAAGATCAAAGTGTAGTATCTGTTTCGATGGATACTGCACCCCATAGACTGGTATTGTCTTGGCCTCCGGGGCTTGATTTACGTCGGTCTATGGTTCTGTCCTGTGCAGTTCTAGGAGGTCCACCCTCCCAGGCTTCGCCTCCCCTCTTTGGGGAGGAGTAAGTTTATTGCTTACTGCCTGAGGCGCCCCTACCGGGGAATGCCGACGGGCTGCCCAGGCAATTTTTAAACCCCACTTTCCCGACCCGGCCTTGGGTCACATCTTACTTGTGGGAGTAAGATAAAAACTGGCCTTGTGCCTAACTCCTGGAGAGGAGTAAATCAATACACCATAATTATTTTGCTATATGCATTTTCTGGTGTCTGTATGCGCCTGTGTGTGTGGGGGGGGGGGGGTAACATAATACAGAATAAAGTGAATATTACATTTACAATTCTACTAATTTCTATTTTCTATATATTCCAAGGAGCATGTTTTCGGGTTGTCACCGTGTGGAATATTTCCTGGGTTAAGTCGTTGGTTAATTCCTATTTCAGTCACCTAAATTTTCTATAGTGAAATGGATGTGGCATTACTTTCAAACAATTTACTTTTACTTAAACCATGTTTTAGTAACAGAAATAATATTAAGAACAAGTTATATCAAGTTTCGTTGTATACGTGAAATGCCGAAATGAAAACTAGGCCAGAAAAAAGTAGTTGACAACTTTTATAAACACATCGAGAACGAGGTTAAGGAAACTACAACTGAAGTTCATCATTTTTTAGTTGAAGGACACAGAACCATTTTTTTTTTTTTTTTTTTTTTTTTTTTTTTTTAAATCTAAAAAGAGCAAATATAAAAACAAACATTATTTTAGCTTTTGAGGGATGGTAAAATGTTTCGACAAAAAAAAATTAGGAAAAAAAATGAGAAAATTATAAACTTCAGTTATCGTTCTTGAACTAACTTATAAAGATGGCGACTATATTTTTCCGGACGATGAAAAAACTTGCTAAAACTTATTTTTATTTTTTTTTTTTTAAATAAGACCTTGTTTAAGCAAAAATAATTTATTTGGCAGTAATGCTGAAACCGACTTTACTCAAAATAATTTATGTGACTGAAATCGGAATTAAACGAATTAAAATTTATAGGCGAAAATTAAGTATTATGGTTCATGTGTGCTCCTAAACCAAACAAAGACAGCATTTCTCGAAGGAGCCGAATGGTGACATTTTCTTTAGTTTTCATTTTGAAGCGATTAACTTTATTACATAATAATTGTTTTGCGATGATGGATCTTACGAGTTAAGTCGTAAAAACTTTCAACAACTTAATTTATTCTTGGTCGTATTTTGACGGTTGTGTTGGGTCAGTATTATTTACTCCTCTCCAGGAGTTAGGCACAAGGCCAGTTTTATCCTACTCCCACAAGTAAGATGTGACCCAAGGTCGGGTCGGAAAGTGGGGGGTTGAAAAGCCAGCGGCCGAGAGGTGTATGGCTATTTATAAACCTTCCTCACAAGGACCGGATGTGACACAGCAGAGCCAAGGTTTTATATGAAATAGACTAGAGCGCTACAAAAGTCCGATTTAATTTCTTCCCGTTGCAGCAAAATGTGGTACAAGGCTAAAAAGTGGAGCAAACCAGCCCCTCTAATGGGAGCACTATGGTGTGATACAAAAATAGCCAAAAGCACACCTGTAAGTATTCCATGGTAGGGATCCCTCGAGCGACCAGCAATAAACACAAAAAAAAAACCCTCCTCTCGAAGGAGGAGGTAATGCCTGGGAGGGTGCGCCTCTTAAGACCAGGCCAAACCAAACCAAATTATCACTATTTATTTGCCTCCCCACAAGTGAAGAGTTAGATACAAAGTCGCCTTTTAATGTGAGGGGAAAATCCAGCTTCCCCAAAAAGGGTCACTCTGGATTGTGACAAAAATTAAGATTCTCTCAGTCTAGAACGATTTCTTCTTCGGTGACCGACGACAGAGAAGTTGAATTGTGGTGTCAGAACAGATACTACACTTTGCTCCTAGCCAAAAGGCCAATTTACTTATCTTGATATTTTACAATAGTAAACATGAAGATGTGGCACAAGGCCAAAAATTGGGGGTGGTGTGTTGTTTTCTTGCTCTATTCTCTAAACAAGTTCCAGTCACCAAAATACCGCATTCGCTCTTTGGGCAGACTACTTATCATTATCTCCGATTGGTATGACATTTTTTATTTACAAAAGGTTTATGTACAAAATTCATCAGTTTGGGGGGGGGGGGGAGGCTAGAATTATCCGAAATTATATAAAAATGATGTTGGTTAGTAAGGCCCTCCCAATTCTAAGTATAAGCTGCTTGCTGTTTTCAGGTTTGTTACAAAGGTCGAAAACAAGTGAGTCAGTTCCTTGGGGTTGGGGGGTGGGTATTAAAGAGAAATCAAAAAGAAAAAGGGGGTGAGGTTGTGGGAAAGGGTGGTATCCCTTTCCGGGATAGGTATCATGTCTTGGGTTTGGGTAAGGACAAAATAAAAAATGGAAAGTGGGCATCTCGGAGGATCTCTAGCACCGAAAAAAAAAAAAAAGAGAGAAGCACTAAGAGACTTTGCTATCTAGGATCGGGTCTAATAAGACCTTAGGTCGGCATATGGTTCAAGCCAGACATTAGGACAGATACTACATTTAACTACTAGCCAAAAGGCCAAGGGTTCAAGCGAGACATTAGAACAGATACTACACTTTGCTACTAGCCAAAAGGCCAAGGGTCTGATCCTTCAAGCCAGCCATTAGAACAGATACTACACTTTGTTACTAGCCAAAAGACCAAGGGTCTGATGGTTCAAGCCAGACATTAGGTACTTGAATGATACCAAGGCAAATCCTCGGCTGCTATGAACACATAGGGCAAAGAAAATCTTTTCAAATTGCCTAAATCAAGCTGACCCATCAGAACACCCTCCTCTCCCACCCCTCCCCCTCCCCAGTTGTATTTGTCAGCTCATAGCCCTCTCATTGAACAATAGGGTACATAAATGGGGACCTCTGGGTAACCGGATGCAAAGAAACCCACAAGATAAAAAGTGAGAGTAACAAAAGGATTAGAAACAGGTTAACTGGGAGAGGTAGGCATAGGGAAAAGGTATCAGCACAATACACTTTACTCTTGTAGTGGGCTTTCCTATCATCCCTGTCCTTCATTTAAAATGGACTATTCTCTTTATGAAACTGTCGTTTTTTGTGTAACTTTTTTTCTTTATCTTTTTTTCTTTATCTTTTTTTCTTTATCTTTTTTTCTTTATCTTTTTTTTTTAATCTTTTTTTCGTTATCTTTTTTTCTTCATCTTTTTTTCTTTTTTTCTTCATCTTTTTTTCTTCATCTTTTTTTTCTATAACATTTTCATCTTCTATATAGATATAAAACTTTGTGTGCATGTTCCTATAGAAAGAAAGGTTAGAGAATCTACATAAGATCTAAAAGTGTATTCGTAATTAAAAATTTACCGGGGAAGACAATGGAAGTGGTCCAGAATCTCTTAGTGCATCCCTAAGGGGGCTATGAGCGCATAACCCCCGTAAAACTTCAAATATATCCTATTTGTATGAAATTTATATCATAGGTTTGACATGTTTGTTTTGTTTTACTGCATATCAACCCTTTTCGAGTTATTTAATGCCGAATCGGATAATTTTTGTAAAAGTTTTTATGCTTTATGACAAGGTGTTGAATTAATTAACTGCAGTCACATTATTATTTTTTTAACTATAACCACTTTTATCTTTTAGTATGTAATATAAGATTTGTATCTTTTAGTATGTAATATAAGATTTGTATCTTTTAGTATGTAATATAAGATTTGTATCTTTTAGTATGTAATATAAGATTTGTATCTTTTAGTATGTAATGTAAGATTTGTATCTTTTAGTATGTAATGTAAGATTTGTATCTTTTAGTATGTAATGTAAGATTTGTATCTTTTAGTATGTAATGTAAGATTTGTATCTTTTAGTATGTAATGTAAGATTTGTATCTTTTAGTATGTAATGTAAGATTTGTATCTTTTAGTATGTAATGTAAGATTTGTATCTTTTAGTATGTAATGTAAGATTTGTATCTTTTAGTATGTAATGTAAGATTTGTATCTTTTAGTATGTAATGTAAGATTTGTATCTTTTAGTATGTAATGTAAGATTTGTATCTTTTAGTATGTAATGTAAGATTTGTATCTTTTAGTATGTAATGTAAGATTTGTATCTTTTAGTATGTAATGTAAGATTTGTATCTTTTAGTATGTAATGTAAGATTTGTATCTTTTAGTATGTAATGTAAGATTTGTATCTTTTAGTATGTAATGTAAGATTTGTATCTTTTAGTATGTAATGTAAGATTTGTATCTTTTAGTATGTAATGTAAGATTTGTATCTTTTAGTATGTAATGTAAGATTTGTATCTTTTAGTATGTAATGTAAGATTTGTATCTTTTAGTATGTAATGTAAGATTTGTATCTTTTAGTATGTAATGTAAGATTTGTATCTTTTAGTATGTAATATAAGATTTGTATCTTTTAGTATGTAATATAAGATTTGTATCTTTTAGTATGTAATATAAGATTTGTATCTTTTAGTATGTAATATAAGATTTGTATCTTTTAGTATGTAATGTAAGATTTGTATCTTTTAGTATGTAATGTAACCTCCGGCCTTCTTCAGGTGTATCTTTTCGAACTCAGGAATCTGGACGGAATTCTGAACATTTAGCATACTCTCGTTCCGTCAGCAATGACTGAGATTTGCAATTCTTTGTATCGCCCACACTAAGGGTTGAACCTTCAGATGACTCACTTAAAACTGAATTTTACTTACTACTATATCCACTGCGCCACGAGTCCTTGCGGACAATACTAATATAAATTTAGGGAGCCTTAAACCTATTCTTGTTTTTTAATGTGCAGTCTTACTACTTATCACTATATATCACTTCTTTTATTACTACAGATGCCTGTGTGTATGTGTCGCACTGTGATACAGCGAAACAGTCTGTATGTGGATGACTATATAAAGCTCCCTTTCTTGGGTAGAGCTTATTTGTAAGGATATCACCAACTGCTATTAGCTTTAAGGTATAGCTCATTGGGTAAAACTAATTCAAGCTCCGGCACTTGACAATGTTTACATTGAGATATCACTTACATTCAGTCAGTGTCGCATGATAGCGCAGGGGTAGGAGCACCGACTGTCAGCTCGACGGTTGAGTTTCAATCCCGGCTTGAAGCACTAACTGGTCTAGCTGCACTGAAGAGTAGTGATACAGCGAAACAATCTGTATGTGTATGACTATATATATATATATATATTATAACCTTATCTATTATTTGTAATTAATGGTTTCCATATTGTATAAAATTCTATACTAGGTCTGCTTAGTAAGTCATTGTCGCCCAACAAAGGTTACAGCAGACGAAACGTTCTGAGAATAACACTCAAGATGAGAACAGTAGTCCGAATAATCCAAATTATACAAATTATCAATCCTCATCTCAAAAATTCAGAAACACTATTTAAATAAGTTTGGTATAGGGATTTTTTACCTCTCTAAATAGATCTAAAATAGCTTGATTGTTTAAATGAATATAAAATAAAAAGTTCTTATTAAATGGAAAATATATTGGTGAACATTTATCAAATATTTTTTATCCATTTTTATTTTTTTTAAATAAAGTATAAATGGTTTCTCTTCAAGATAAACGATACGTCAACTGCATCTGATGATTTGACGTTCACTTGGCTAAAAATCGAATGCTAGAAATGTCAGCATTTGTTTCTAATGTTATTTTTACATATTTTGAATGAGTTTAAAAACAGGTTAAAGAATTTCTGACATAAGATCGAAGGTGCTGATTCCAAATCTGCGGTGCAGTTGGCTCTTAGATCAACTATATAACCGAGATGCCGCAACACACATACACACAACTTTGCAATATATATAGGCCTTGCAGTGAGAATAAAAGATGACATTGTGTAGATAACTCGTATCTCTTGCTTTGTTGTAGGGGTGGGACGTAATGGGTTAAAATTTCAAATTCATGCAAGTAGTATTTTTTTGTGTTCATTTATACATAAATAACACTAAACAATCAAACATTTTGAAAATTTTGCAAAATTCAGAAGGTGCAGGCCAAAAATAGCCGTTAGGGCTCCACGGGACTCAAAATCCATCATTTTTCGGTGAAAAGGTGGTTTCATGCGACATTGCAGGTCCTAAAACATCCTCAAAAGCTATGAATGGATATAGATATATAGATACATCATTGGTCACCACTTTACACAGAGTATTGATTGCTGCTACACTCATCCTATCTTCTCAACTAAACTGAACTGAAAACAAAAGAAAATAATTGTTATTAAACTGCTTGAATATAATACAATGCAATGGTTTTGACACTACAATGGTTTCAACTATCTGCACCCATTCATTGCCATTGTAGAGGCTTGGGAACCAATTAGGTTGCTTAACAGAGGATTTTAGCTAATTTGGGCTTTTTCACTAGTTTTTGGCTATTTTACATTCATGAAAACCCTTTCACAGCCTGAAAATGGTCCTAAATTAAAGTACTATATCAGATTAAACCATCTATATCCATTCATAGCTTTTGAGGATGTTTTAGGACCTGCAATGTCGCATGAAACCACTTTTTCACCGAAAAATGATGGATTTTGAGTCCCGTGGAGCCCTAACGGCTATTTTTGGCCTGCACCTTCTGAATTTTGCAAAAATTTTCAAAATGTTTGATTGTTTAGTGTTATTTATGTATAAATGAACACAAAAAAATACTACTCGCATGAATCTGAAATTTTCACCCATTACGTCCCACCCATTATTTGTAGACAATATTTGTTTGTTTATTTACGTTATTAAACCATATCTTCTCAGTCAGGGCAAGCGTAATTTCGCTGCTTACACAGATCGAAGAGTGTTTCGGAATTTTTGAGATGAGGGTTGACAATTTGTAGAATGTGGAATATTCAGACTACTGTTCTCATCTTGGGTGTTTTTATCACAACCTTTCGACCGATGTAACCTCTGACCTACTTCAGGTGTACTTTATCGAACTTGGGAATCTGGACGGAATTTCGAACGGAACCCTTTATTAAATCCACAGGCGGCGATACTAAGAATTGCGAATTACTGAAGACTTTTTCCCAGTCATGGCAGATGGAACGAGAGCATGTTTTCCTTGGCTTTTCCCTTTGAGCTGACCATGCTAACTCAATCGTTCTACATCTACTAACCCAAGAAATCTCATCCATTCTTTCAACGTGGCTTTACCATTGAAGCGTCCTTTTTTGCATGCATCTCATTATACTGTCCAGATTTAATCTTCCTCTGAGGTCATCAGATCTAAGCGTGTCTTTAAGACTCACATTACACATCCATCTCGTATCATTCTCGTATCATTTCTCTGCATGTCTTTAACCCTCACTGGCCAGATTTCACTTCCATACATCAACACACTGCGTACACGATAGATTCTTCCCTTGGTCAACATGGTAACTCTCTGCTACTTAGTAATGGCAAAAGGTTCCTGAATTTACTCCATCCACTCCTAATTCTTGCTATCACACTAGTACCTTCCCCAACCTGTGCTTCAATGGTATTATCAATGTAAAAAAGCTTCTGGACAACCTCAATAACTTTGTCATCCACATTTATCAAACTGTTAGGTTGAAGTACAGAATAGTTAACAAATCCTCCCTCCCTCTCCATGTTAAGAATGGGTTTCTAAATAACAACGTTTGGTCCCCCGATTTATAAAATCGGGGGACTTATGTTTTGAGGCATGTCCGTCCGTCCGGATTTTTCTCCGCAACCATCCATTGAATTTCTCTGAAATTTTGCATGAAGTTGTAACTTTGGTCAGGTTAGAAAGTGACATTCTCCGATTTTTGAAAATAAAAATCTGGTTAGCCCCCCCAGGGGGTCAAAAGGCCCCAAAATGGCAAAAAATGACATTTTTTGCCCCATAACTTTTCCTCCATCCATTCAATTTCTCTGAAACTTGGCCAAAATGTGGAGGCAATTGTTCCTAATAGAAAATAAGTATCGCTGACCTTGGAAAAAATCTGGTTCACGCCCCCAAATTGCCCAAATTTATTGCATTTTACACTCGCCAAATCGAGTCACATAGAAAGGGGGACCACTCATGCGCAGCTTGTTGTTAATAATATTACTATTATTATTATTATCTGTATCTTGTTTTTCTTTTTACACTAAAACAAATCAATCTAATAACTGACCAAATCTTTATAATTAGGATAAAAAATATGAACATTCTTTGATTGAGAGAAGGCACAGAATAGTTAACACCCCCCCCCCGACCTTCCAAAGTTAAGAATGGTTTTCTAAATAGTAACATTATTATTTAGAAACTCATTCTTAACATGGGGAGGTGTTTTTTTAAAAACTATTCTGTTCCTACACCGTCTTCTTATTTTTCATACCAATCGTCGACTATTTTCAATCGTTTATGAAAAAATTCAAATAGCATTTTGCCAACTAACAACAAACTAATGTAAATCGACTTTCGTGTATGTGACTCGATGTGCGAGTGTAAAACGCAACAATAAATTTGGGCAATTTGGGGCATTTTTGACTCCCCTTTGACTCCCTGGGGGTGCGAACCAGAATTTTTCTGAGGTCAAGGATGCTCATTTTATATCCAGAACAATTGCCTCTACATTTTGGCCAAGTTTCAGAAAAATTGAATGGATGGATCAAACGTTATGGGAGAAAAGGGTCATTTTTTGCCATTTTGGGGGCTTTTGACCCCCTGGGGGCGCGAACCAGATTTTTTCCAAGGTCAGCGATACTTATTTTCTATTAGGAACAATTGCCTTCACATTTTGGCCAAGTTTCAGAGAAATTGAATGGATGGATGAAAAGTTATGGGGCAAAATTTCAGAAATTCAATGGATGGTTGCGGAGAAAAATCCGGACGGACTTACAGATGGAAATGCCTCAAAACATAGGTCCCCCGATTTTATAAATCGGGGGACCAAATATTTAGAAAGATCTACTCGTGTAATAAACTCCCTCCCCCCCCCCCTCCACACCAAGTGTATTTTTTACGTTTGCAAAAATATATACGGACGTTACACAGGGTTTTACAGTAATTTGAAAATTTTTAAAGAATCTGAATCGGTAATTGTATCGGAATCTGGGAAAATTTTGAAATCGTCCCATCACTAATGTATACACAAATTATTTATTCAAAAATTATGTTACATATTTCAGAGACGTACCATGGTTTCATTGACATGGATTGACCTTTTACCGTTTAGAAAAGGCTGTTAGAGTCCATTCAAATTATCAGTGACTCACAAAATGAAAACAACT
Organism: Sepiola atlantica; assembly: GCA_963556195.1. Classification (NCBI taxonomy): domain Eukaryota; kingdom Metazoa; phylum Mollusca; class Cephalopoda; order Sepiida; family Sepiolidae; genus Sepiola; species Sepiola atlantica. Next base: position 18,780,890 of record OY744543.1, read on the forward strand.
CGAAGTATGGAGTTCAACAATCACCAGCAACATCTGGTAAATTCGCTCAAGTGTCCCTTTTGGAGAAAGTACCGAGTTAATAGGGGCGGACTGTATGTTTATATGGGTCTTAATTGTAATTAAGTATTATTTACAATAAATTAATTATTGATAACGGATGCTGTATGTTTCCCTGCTTAAATGTAAACCATTGCCCTGTCGGTGGAGTCGCGAATTCGCTCACTGCAACCCCATGCAGAGGGGTAAACCTCTCTCCTACCGAAAACGGGGCCACCTGTTGGCCATGGGTGATGTTCTGGGATGGGATCCTGGTGGTTGAGTGGACCATGGCCTGGTTACTTAAATGGTCACGTGACTGGCAACACTCTAGTTCAGCCCTTACTTCGGCTAGACGGGAGGTCGGAGAGGCTCGATCCAATCAATTGGCTGGTCATGTCATGCCCTAGTATCTATAAGTTTATCCCCAACTGTTTTATTCAATATAATTCTTCACTTATTTCTTATTTTTATTTTTCTCCCCAAATAGATACTAGAAGGCGGTGGCTCAGGGTCAATCACGTTGAGAGCAAAGAAGATTATCAGTGCCAAAGAGTAATGTTTTCAAAGAGTAACGTTTCTAAAGAAGTAATATTTTTTCTTGGAATGGTGTTTTCTGGAAGTAATGCTAATCTCTCTCTGTAGAGTTCCCTTCTAAGAGTAATGTTTCCACTTTCACTGTGAAATTTCCTTCTGAGAGCAGTGTATTTTGATAGCAGTGTATTCTAAGAGCAATGTATTCTGGTTATCTAAGAGCAATGTATTCTGGTTATCTAAGAGCAATGTATTCTTGGAATACAAATACTTACCCTACTCATGGAATTATATTTCAAACAACACAAAACTAGTGGTCTAGGTCTATTGCTTGCTCGGAGTATTGTCGGGGTCTTTTCCCGCTTGGGTGTGGTTTTCTCAGAGAGTGATGTATTGACTTGACTTGACTTGGTCCCTTAACCCCCTCCTGGGTCGTAGGGGCGCTGCACCAATGAACTTCACACCAGCTGTCTCCACCTCTGCCGGTCATGGGCAATGGACTGGGTTGTAGCGAAGTTGTAGCCCGTCCACTCTTTGATGTTGTCCGTCCATCTTTTGTGTTGTCTACCTCTCCTTCTCTTGCCTTGCACTGCTCCCTGAAGGATGGTTTTGGAAAGACCACTGCCCCTTGTCACGTGACCATACCATCCAAGCTTTCTTTTTCTTACAATTGTCAGCAAATCTTCGTAGTTGTTCAGATTTGCGTTGATGAGCGCGCGATGCGATGTATTCTAGTAATATAAATAATTATCCTACCTATAGAATTATATTTAACAACTTTATTCGGCATTAAGTAACCCATAGATGGTTGATATGCCGTAAACCATCTTTCTTTCTTTCTCACTCGAAAATGTTTCGGCCGTTTTCTTGTTTTTCCTTCCATTCGCTCTTTCTACTTGATTTTCTTTATATATTTTTACACTAATAAGTCACCACTTATCAAGGTCAAATCTACTCGAGGATAATGGTTGATATGTCGTAAAACAAACCAAACCAATGCAAACCATGGTACGTCGCTGAAATATGTAACATTGTTTTTAAATAAATAATTTGTACTTTAGCCCTCATATTTTTGGGATCAAGCACTTTATTGATTTCTTTTCAACATACCCTGATGCACTACATATATATATATATAATATATATATATGTTATGCATGTATTGTATTAGTTTCTGTAGATGTAAATCCGTTGAAACTAAAGTGTTTATAAAAAGTGCTCAATAACAAGTAGAGCTGTTTATAAGTATAAATTTTTATTTATACAAAACAATGTTTGTATAAATAAAAATTTATACTTATAATATATATATATATATATTTTTGAAAAGTCACACATTGGAAACGTCGCTGGAATGGCAATAATAAATACCTTTTCCACGTAACCTCGTGGTACACACAGCCATATCAGCATTTTCGTCAGTAACATCTAGACGAATTTCAACTTGATTGCGATAACTGTGTCTCGGTCAGGAAGAAAAAAAAAAGAAAAAGAAAAAATATGCTTATACTTCTGACGATGGTATATATTACCGAAAATACTCAAGTTAAAAGAAAAAAAATGTTTTTAAAGTAAATAAATAATTTATTTTTAAAAACAAATAATTTGCGTTGTGCAGGTTTTCTAAATATTTTATAAAAAATATTATCTTTATTATATATGTATATATATGTATATATATATGAGAGAGAGAGAGATAGGACACAGTAGTCGTTGCGGTCAAACAAACCAGAGTAAATTACAGAAGCAAACAATTTACCAAAAATGTATTTACATTTCAGGACATTTTAAATTAGGCGTGGCCAATTTGTTCACACTTATTGGTGGTTTGATTTGGTTGTCAATGTTATACATAAATTGTGTAGCATGAAATGTATTGGTCGATTTCCCATCGATGTTATTATAGGACTTTTTTTTCCTACGGTATTTAGTATAATTTATCATTTTCATTACAATAGGGCAGGGGCGGACAACCTTTTCAGAGTGAGGGCCAGATCAGACTTTTGGAAGGAGATCGCGGGCCAGAGTGAAAAACGAAATCTCAGAATTACTATATTTTGTTTACATGAATAAATTGTACAAAAATTGCATTGAACACTCTACAAGTCTGATATTTTTTCTCAAGAGACTTCTGTATGTGATGTTATAAAAGGCGCCGACAAATAGCCATTTTGGAATCATAAAAAATAATGACAAGTAGCAAGTTGATCCATCATTCGTTTTGACACACTTCACATAAGTTCTATCTTTCATGCCCTTTCCTCGTCTCTCGTTTTCTCTTTGTTTCTCTTTTTCTCTTTTTCTATTTTTATCTCAGGCCAAGGATTTGAAATCAATAGTTAAAGAAAAATGAAATATACATGCATCATCGCTCGCTGATATTTATACATTTTTATCCCACTGTAAATCTTAATGAAAACCTACTTTTACGTCTGTCACAAAATGATGAGTTTTACTGGGAGGTCCGTGGGCCGGATTGTAATAATAAAGCATAGCAGGGTGGCGGGCCGGACGCTAAGCCTTCATGGGCCGGATGTAGCCCGCGGGCCAGGGGTTAGCTGGCCCTGCAATAGGGTGACCAAAAAGACTACCACCCATAAAATGGTTAATAAAATTCACAATCCTTTTTGCAATTCAACCACATTTGGTACAAATAAACTTCAGTCTATGAGTGACTTGTCCACCAAGTTTCAGTCATAAATGTCCAACAGTCTTTTTTTGCTTTTTATCGCCGCTCAATGATAAGCACATGCAAAACTAACAATAACTCTAACACATGCGTGTCTTGACACGGCCCTTATATTGGCTGTAATGGCCCTCGAGAATAGTCTTTGGATTTTTTTTTAATAGACATTGTCTTTGAGATATTTGCAGAAAAGGGAAGGATCTCATCACCTTATATGCTACGTGTCTGTGGTGACTGTGCAGCAGCACTGAGGGATAAGCGACCATGACTAGCATGCGCCCGCTGCAGGAAACAGTGGCTGCATGCAGGAGCGAACCCGGAACTGTTCGATTTCGAGGCAAAGGTCGTAGACAAACATTCAAACTCTATGTGGATGTAAATATCTTCTAACTGCCTCCTTGCATGGCTTGTTGCACTTTTACATGGCTTGTTGCACTTTTACATGGCTTGTTGCACTTTTGCATGGCTTGTTGCACTTTTACATGGCTTGTTGCACTTTTGCATGGCTTGTTGCACTTTGCTATTTTATTGCCAATAAATTTTATTTGAATTCAGGATAAAATAATCCGAAAGGGTTGATGTACCCTGAAAATAGCCATGTCATAAAACTCATGAAAACAAGGTGTGCAGGTAGCCGAAAGTGGAGATAGTGTCACAGTGAAGGAAGTAAGAAAGGGTCGGTCGCTGAAGTTCTTGGAGCAGTATATTCTTCCAGTGGAGAATAGCTTTGCTCTGGGTCAAGTTGACCGGGGCGATAGAGAAGACTTTTTTCTTCGTTGGTGTCTGGGAGCTCTCTGACTGCTGTCTGCAATTCCCAAAGGGGCTGAAAGTAGTCCTTCAAAGTTCCGGTTTAAATCTGATTGATCCTCGTGTGACCAAATCATCTCATAGGGGCTGCTCTCCGCCAGAGGAAATAAATGCTAATGTTTATGAGTACTACAACTTTCTCGGCCTTTTGGCCAAGATCAAAGTGTAGTATCTGTTCCGATGGATACTGCACCCCATAGACTGGTATTGTTTTGGCCTTCGTGGCTTGATTTACGCCGGTCTATGGGACGGTCCTGTGCAGTTCTAGGAGGTCCACCCTCCCAGGCTTTACCTCCCCTCTTTGGGGAGGAGTAAGTTTATTGCTTACTGCCTGAGGCGCCCCTACCGGGGAATACCGACTGGGTTGCCAGGCAATTTTTAATGGCCAGAGTGCTCACCTTCTCGGGCGCTGGCTTTTCAAATCCCACTTTTCCGACCTTGTGTCACATCTTACCGCTGTGGGAGGTAGATAAATATCTGCTACAACACTACGTTTTGTTCCTTGGTCGCTAGCATGAGTAAGCTGATAGTTTTATTGATATAGATCTTAATAATAATAATTTTTTTTTTTAAATGTCTAAAACTGTCATATTTTTAACGTGATTTTTAAACATTTATACTGCCGGTTATTGTTAGGCAAAGTAAATTATGACTAGAATTAAAGGCAAATTGTCAAGTATTATGCTTTACTTGTGCCCCTGAACAAAAGGAAACCATTAATTTTCAAACGCACTTCTGTCGTATTAAAAAAAACACATACTACAAAATGAGTGAAAGCCATCTGGATTCGTTTTTAGAATAATAGATAAATCGTAGACGACTGAAAATGCGATTTCGCTGCTTTTGTAAGGAGGTAATAAGTTAATGGCGAAATAATTAAATCAGACAAGAAATAAAAGGTTTTGAGTTTCATCGAAATGTGTACAGAATAAATAAAAAAATATACAATTTATTTTCATTTTCTAATAATAAATATATAGCAAAGATAACCGTTGTCATAAAACCTGGAGGATTTTTCTTTTTTTTCTTTTTTTTTTTTCAGTTAAGTAATTTGACCAAACACCAGCTGTTTTGCATTGTCGAAAAATAGATTTATTCTTTTAAGATTTATTTATTATCTACTTTCTTTAAAGTTTTGTGTCGTTACTTTTTTTTTTTTTTTTTTTTTTTTTTTTTTTTTTTTTTTTTGAAGCTTTATTGACAAAATTATTTATAATATATATACTAAACAAAAGCCAAGGATTTGAAATTATTACTACTATTAATATTAATTAAAATGAGTTTTAAATAATAAATATTAATTAGCTATAAAATTCACTCAGTGAACCAGGATTTTACTGTAGATATGATATAACTTGGTTAGAAGTTATAAAAACAAAAATAACCAGAGTGTAAGGTCTTTAAAAGAGGACGGTTTATTACAACGTATATCTTGTAGAAAACAATAGCACGACCGGTAATCCAATAGGATCAACCTAATACACTCGAATACAGTCAATATTTATTCATAAATGAAAAAAGATTTACAAAAGTCTGGATAACACTACTTCCTCCTTTCGGCTTTTTCATGAGCTTTTTTTCTATTCTATTGTAGTTTTGATCGCAAGGAATTTGTTATGTGTATTGCTACTCCAAAAATTGGCCTTTTGGCTAAGACCAAAGTGTAGTATCTGTTCCGATGGATACTACACCCCATAGACTGGTATTGTCTTGACCTTCGTGGCTTGATTTACGCCGGTCTATGGCTCGGTCCTGTGCAGTTCTAGGAGGTCCACCCTCCCAGGCTTTGCCTCTCCTCTTTGGGGAGGGGTAAGTTTATTGCTTACTGCCTGAGGCGCCCCTACTGGGAATGCCGACGGGGCTGCCCAGGCAATTTTTAATGGCCAGAGTGCTCACTTTCTCGGGACTGGCTTTTCAAACCGCACTTTCCCGACGCGACCTTGTGTCACATCTTACTTGTGGGAGTAAGATAAAACTGGCCTTGTGCCTAACCTCCTGGAGAGGAGGTAAATAAATACTCCAACGTTGTTATCTTTTGATATAACTTGCTTAGAAGTTATAATAACAAAATAACCAGTGTGCAAGGTCTTTAAAAGAGGATGGTTCATTACAACGTATATCTTGTAGAAAACAATAGCACGACCGGTAATCCAATAGGATTAACCTAATACCGTCCACTATACATACTACTGTTCGTAGTATATATATATATATATATATATATATATATATATATATATATATATTACTACAGAGTAGTACACTTATCAGCCTTGAGGGGAGTCAGGTATCCCATCACAACAATATATTAAATACTAAAAGATTTGGCATCTGTCTGTCTGAAGCCGACCCTATACTATCACTATCGTTTTTTGTTCAGTTTAGTTTCTTATACTATTTCAGATTAATGTACTGTCTTTCCATGCTCAATTAAGGGGTAGTATAGTATATATTCTGTTGTCATGAAATCATCCTCCCAGGCATTACCTCCTTTTTTTTTGGGGGGGGGGGGGGGTAGTGTAGTATCTGTTCTGTTGTCATGATATCATCCTCCCAGGTATTACCTCATCCTTTTTTTTTGGGGGGGGGGGGGGTAGTGTAATATCTGTTCTGTTGTCATGATACCATCCTCCCAGGTGTTACCTCATCCTTTTTTTTTTTGGGGGGGGGGGGGGTAGTGTAATATCTGTTCTGTTGTCATGATACCATCCTCCCAGGTATTACCTCATCCTTTTGGGGTTTTTTTTTGGGGGGGGGGGGGTAGTGTAATATCTGTTCTGTTGTCATGATACCATCCTCTCAGGTATTACCTCATCCTTTTGGGGGGGTAGTGTATCTGTTCTGTTGTAATGATAACATCCCCTCAGGCATTACCTCCTCCTTTTGAAGGAAGGGGGATGGGTTACGTAGTATGTTTGTTCGCTATAATACCATCCTTCCGAGCATTATCTCCTTGTATGAGTAGAGGAGTATATGTTCGTTCGTCATATCTACTAGAAAAAAATATGCGACCGAAGAGAGTTGCTTATTTATATAATTGAAAATATAAATTTACATGGAAATTATAATAGTAATACCCTCTATAAGTGTTGCAACTTATTTTAATATCTATGTATTACTGATGACATCATCATCATCATCATATTCGATTTAACGTCCACTTTACATTCTGGCATAACAATCATATGCTTTTCTGCAGTTTATATATAAAATTACGTAGTCCCATCTGGATAACTGGTAATATGGGAACATTTTTCAATTATGACCGAAAAATCGAAATCAGCAAAGAGAATAACTCTTCCTTTTAATTCAAGAACATGAAGAGTTGCCTCCCTTACAACTAACTTTTTTTTCTTTTTTTTGCATAAGTTTTAAATATTTGCAAACAAATAAAAGTATAAAAATCAAAAATGTCTTGACTGCATCCTGAGCAACGGGGGGAAGGGGGAATCTCCGTGTCTTTTGTGTGTAGTTAGTATCATAGTTTTAGAAAAAGATTTGAAGAAATGAAGATGATTTGAAAGTAGGCGGGGTGGGTGGGTAAGAGTGTGAAAGAAGTAGTCGAATGGGTGAGGGGGGAGATTTTGTTGTGGTTAGGTGCGAAATTTTGGGAGGGTAGGAGTATTGACCAGTTGGCTGTCAGGAATGTGTGAATATAAGTAAGTTATAACGAAAGTGTTGAAATCTGCTGTAAATATGACAATGAGGAGAAAAGAAAAAGAAAGAGGAGAAAAGTGATATTAATTTTGGCAAGAAATAGGTGAAATGTAGTTTTGTGCAGGCAGTGTTGATGGTTTGAATATATATATGTGTATATGAATACGAATATTTAATTATAACATTAGTAGGAAATCTTCTCCCCCCTCCCCCCCCCCCCCCCAAAAAAAATTTCACCTATGAAAGTGTTAATAAAAGTCACAATCCTTTCGACAATCCGACCATATTTGGTATAAAGGAACTTCTTTTTATGCTTGACTTTTCTACCAACTTTCAGTCATCAGGCTTTGTTTTTATTGTCATGGGGCTTGTTATAATGCAGTTAACCATTGACCAGCATCGAATGTAGTGGGGCTCCTGCCTCTTGTCATCTTCACTGAGTGGTTGAGTTTATATAGGTTAGCTCATGTGACCCCCCTAAGGGAACAATGATTAGCTTTGACTTTTGACCAATCCACACGACCCTTGAAGGGACAAGGAACCACAACTACACTGACTAATCTATGAGAGTTTTTTTTTTTTTTTTTTCTTCCAATATTGTTCGTAAATTCTCCTAGTAGCAAAACCCTACATTTGAGATGCGATCTCACATTATTCTCTGTCCCTTTAACAACTGGTGCATTTAGTAGTTATACCCCCAGCCAAAATTTTATTTTTATTATATTTAAAAACTGTTGACGTGGGCACAGATATCTTTGCAAAAACATAAATAATGGTTTCGGAATTCTGATTATTTGGACTACTGTTTTCATCTTGGATGTTATTCTCCCAGTGTTTCGGCAGATATAACCTCTGATCTTCTACAGGTGTATTTTGTCAAACTTTGATTCTGTCCGTAAAGACCCATGGCGTAACAGAATATAGTGTGAAGTAATAATCAGTTCTAAGTGACAGTCTTCTAGAGGTTGAGGGTTCAATCCTCAGTGCGGGCGATACTAAGAATACAATTACGAATTACTTGAGACTTCTACCCGGTCATGACTGACAGAACAAGAACAAGCCACCCCCGTGGATTAAATAATGGGTTTTGTTAGAAATTCCGTACAGATTCCTGAGTTTGACATAAAGATTCACAAGTTCGACAGGATACACCTGATGACAGTCGGGGGTTTAATCGACCGAAAACGTAAGAATAACATCCAAGATGAGAACAGTAGTTTCAAATAACATGAACAATGGTAGCTAAATTATTTTGGTAGCTCAATTATTTTGGTAGCTCAATTATTTTGGTAGCTCAATTATTTTGGTAGCTCAATTATTTTGGTAGCTCAATTATTTTGGTAGCTCAATTATTTTGGTAGATCAATTATTTTGGTAGCTCAATTATTTTGGTAGCTCAATTATTTTGGTAGATCAATTATTTTGGTAGCTCAATTATTTTGGTAGATCAATTATTTTGGTAGCTCAATTATTTTGGTAGCTCAATTATTTTGGTAGATCAATTATCCAACGAATTATGACCATTCAAAGTTTGTTGGGAATTAGAAAATTTGTCGTTTTTTGTGCTATTGGTCCAGAAGCCGATTTTCAGTGTACAACTAAAAATGCAAGCATTGAACAAATGAAAAATCCTTACAAATGTAATCTCGTTAAATGAAAATTAATCATAATAGAAGCAATAATTCTTATATCAACATTGGGTTAGATCTCATTAACTCTAAAAAAAAAAAATTAACCCTAACCCTACCCCAGCCAAAACATTGGGTGAGATCTCGTTAACTCTAAAAAAAAAAAACATACAAAAATGACACAGACGCGCAATTTTGACTTTTCGTATAAGATTCATTTCAACAGCTAATACATTGAATCATCATAATGAATCATAGCATAGTAGAGATCAAGTTAGCTTTTAGTTTCAATAATAAATCAATAAAAAAAAAAATAGATAGAAACACAATTTGATAATAGGGCAAACATTCCATTCACTAAAGTTTTCAACTTGGATTTTCTTTTTGTGAAAGACAACTTAAAACCATATGTTAAGCCCACCATATTGACAAGTGACCCTTTTTCTTTAAGATGGGACTGTTTTTATATGCATAGACACACAATATTGTGCCTAAGTTGAAAAAACATTAACATTAAAAAATAAATTGCCTATGACTGAAAATAGTAATCTAACCTGGAAAAAGAACTATTAATGCCGCAAGAGAAAGTATTGATTTACTCCTCTCCAGGAGTTAGGCACAAGGCCAGTTTTTATCTTACTCCCACAAGTAAGATGTGACCCAAGGTCGGGTTGCACATCTATAATCCAAATGTTAGAATAAATGAGTTATCAAAGTAACCCCCAAAATAAACACAAGTTGAAATTAAAGGAGAATTCTACTATAGTTACCCATTTTTGTACACTGAAAACCTAAACACAACGAGAATCTTCAGCCAGAATATTTAAATGGGATTCAGAATGGAAATGTGTGCGGGGGGGGGGGGGAGGAATGTGTTTTCAAAAAGCTGGAAAATAAAAGGGGAAAAGTGGAGACAGTGAAGGACATGGAACTGCCCGACCAAAACAAAGAAAAAAGTTGTTGTCGAACATGATACCTATACATATCTGGGAGTTCTGGAAGCAAACACTGTCAAATCAAAAGAAACGAAAGAAAATATATCGGAAAAGAATATCTGAGAAGAACAAAAAAAATTCTTAGAAACTACATTATATAATAGAAATGACGGAAGTCGCAAAACCTCATGATTTCCAGGCAAAAATGTTCTATCTCTTGGTCTGGCGATATTTCAAGCAGGAAAGACGTGTCTACGGCGCTGTCCCCATGCACAGTGTGGCCGGTTGTAGCTAGACGAGCGATCCATCTATCTATATGTCTGTCTTTCTCTCCCGCATGCAAAAGTGAGCCGCTGCTCTGGTTTCTGTGACTGTCTCTCTTTTTAAATAAACCTTTTAATAAATCAACATCGGTGTCCGAGTGGTTTTTGGTTGATTTGATTTACGACAACACAATGACACGAATCAGTAAGTGAAAATCTAACTAGAGGAAGTAGTTTCGATGCTTACCATATCCAGGTTTAAACTCGCCTTGGACAAACATTCAGATGGTATATAGACATACACGTCTTCTGGCCGTTTACATGGCTTGTTGCACTTTGCTACTGTAGAACCATGTTGGCCCACTCGACGACCGTCAACCCCAACGTTGTATGTCCGTGGCCTTCTTGTCTTCATCATCTAGCTGAGTCATTGACGAATCGTCGAGGGCACAGCACTGGTCCACAAGTTTAATAAAAGAAACACAACTCTCGAGAAAGAACACAAACACATATACGTTGTGTATAATTTAGTTGGAACTATGAGTGTGTGTGACACTGTCGCAGACTGTCGAGACCCCCATTGTCGTTGCTCAAGTCGTCAGCTTATCTCATCGTTTTCCGGTCCGATCCACTCTGTGGAGGTTCGATCCCTAACTGCTCGGCTTCTCTCTGAAACCCAGACTCGTTAACTTTTTGCCATAAACCTTACTGTCGTCAAACTGTCGTAAAACTAACTTACCTTACTGTCGTCAAACTGTCGTAAAACATTGTCACTCCGAAATGTTGTGTCCGGTATTCTTGTCAGTCACCTGTCCTGAACAATGGAAACTGACCACTCCCGCATTTTCTTTTGTCTCTGTCGATGAGTCACTTTCTATCCTCTGGCCTTTGTTCGGATCGAGGGTCGTGTCCCCCGATTGTAAACGTGTTTGTTAAATCCAGCAATGTTGCATGCAAAGACAGAGTAATAATTAATAAACAAGATGAGGTAGTTCAAATAAGGTTTATTGAACGTGTGTGTAATGTGGAATGATGAGGTGTGTATGTGTGTGTGTTGATAAGAAACAGTTCTTGAAATGCGTATGTGTAGAAGTGAGTCGTGGGAAAAGTCTTTGAAAGCCGTACACAAAGAAAATGAGTTGAGAACTCTTACCGTTGTTTGAAACACGTGTGTTGACGGAGGAAACGTGTGTTGGTCGTTGCTTTGCCGAGGCCAGTTGAAGAGAAAAGAGGGGTAAAACGAAGCGCTAGTGTATTAGCGTCGTTCTGCTGAGGCCAGTTGAAAAGAGAGAAGAGTGAGACGGAGCGCTGGTGTCAGCGTTGTTCTGCCGAGGCTAGTTGAAAAGACAAGGGAGAGTGAGACGGAGCGCTGGTGTCAGCGTCGTTCTGCTGAGGCCAGTTGAAAAGACAAGGGAGAGTGAGACGGAGCGCTGGTGTCAGTGTCATTCTGCTGAGGCCAGTTGAATAGACAAGAGAGAGTGAGACGGAGTGCTGGTGTCAGCGTCGTTCTGCCGAAACCAGTTGAAAAGACAAGGGAGAGTGAGACGGAGCGCTGGTGTCAGCGTCGTTCTGCTGAGGCCAGTTGAAAAGACAAGGGAGCGTGAGACAGAGTGCTGGTGTCAGCGTCGTTCTGCCGAGGCCAGTTGAAAAGACAAGAGAGAGTGAGACGGAGCGCTGGTGTCAGCGTCGTTCTGCTGAGGCCAGTTGAATAGACAAGGGAGAGTGAGACGGAGCGCTGGTGTCAGCGTTGTTCTGCTGAGGCCAGTTGAAAAGACAAGAGAGAGTGAGACGGAGCGCTGGTGTCAGCGTCGTTCTGCCGAGGCCAGTTTAAAAAACAAGAGAGAGTGAGACGGAGCGCTGGTGTCAGCGTCGTTCTGCCGAGGCCAGTTGAATAGACAAGAGGGTGATTTTCTGTTTTGCACCGGTTTTTATAATCCGAAGAGCAGATAACTCTGGTGTCGCTTTTCAGCGCCACCTGTCGGTGAAAAAGCGACACCTAACGGCCAACCGGTGCAGTTATGTTTGAAAGGAGGAGGTAACTGCTACACCTTCATTGTATCACACTACTTTTTGCCAATAAACTTGATTCTGATTGCTATGCATGTCTAAGTATTTGAGAAGTCAAACTTCAACACTCAATCTTATAAATCTACTAAAACAAACTTTTCTTTTCTTTTTTTTTTTCAGGGTGACAACTTTGTCGACTGTGATGTACTTCACACTAGAAGAGATCTCCGACAAAAGGTTTGCCGTTTTGACTTGATCACTCTCGGCGCAAACTGCGTCAAACAACAGAACTATGGCTACGATGATGGCATCCCTTGTATCCTCCTCAAGCTGAACAAGGTCTTCAACTGGGAACCTGAGCAGTATGACAACGGGACTATCCCCGAAGAAATACTAGATTATTATAAGAAATACTATATTACTGTTACCTGTGAAGGGGAACTTCCTGCGGACAGAGAAAACATGGGGCCGCTTGCATATTATCCACCAAATGGGTTTGAATATAAGTATTTCCCTTATCTCAACCAGCAGGGTTATCGTTCGCCTCTTGTGTTTGTCCAGTTTGAGAATCCGGTCAATGGGATTTTGTTCATGGTTACTTGCAAGGCTTGGGCAAAAAATATCATGCACAATAGGGTGCAACAGATTGGACAAGTACATTTCGAGATCTTAATCGATTAGACAAACTTTCGTTTAAAAAAAAAAAAAAAGAAAAAATTACACTTGCTCATGAATATTTTAAGCGTTCAGAAAATATCTCAAAACTATAGAGGATCGAGCTTCAAGGAATGGGGAGGGGGGGGAGAAACATAATCAAAATAAATAGATACACTTATTTAATTTCGAAATAGTAAAATATTGGGTTGGCCAAAAAGTTTTTTTTTTTTTTTTTTTTTTTTTTAGTGGAAAACGAATTGCATTAATATTGCCATTGATATTCCACGCTCGATTTGGAAATCTTCAGAATGTCTGTGATTTGTCTGGTTGTCAAACGGCAAACTTGTTCAACTACGGCTTTAAACTGGTCGCTGTCCATCATCTCAGGCCCGCCAGAGTGAGGAGCATCTCTCGCTGAAAATTTTCCTTTTCGGAATCGAACAAACCATTTCTGGCACACCCGTTCTCTAACAACATTCTCCCCATACACGGGCATATCTTTATTCAGGTTTCTGTAGTTTTTTTTTTTTTCCTTTTCTGTAGTAAAAAAAATAATAGATGTTTGTAGTGTTCTGCTTGATCTTCCATTTCAAGGCCTGAAATACAAGCAAAAATGTAAGAACTCCTCTTCTTGTTGGCGTATTACACACTGATGTCAACATACTCGCTACACTAAATACAGGATTTGAAGAATAAGAATATAAAACGATCTTTAGTAGACCGGAAAGATGACATTCAGAAAAGGGACAAGCTTTTTGGCCAACCCAATACATACAAATATATAAACATACCTTACTTATATATATATATATATATATATATATATATATATATATATATACAGGGTCGGGCAGCTAAATTGGTACTTTTTTATTTTTACAAAATTCATAATTTAAAGGATTAAATATGGAAAGATATCATTTTAACATTTATTTATTTAATTATTACAGTCTATTGAACAAAATTATTCAATATGAGCACCCTTTGCATCAATTATTTTGGAGATTCTTTGACAAAACCGTGAACAGCTCCTCTTTATTTTATTGGGATCGAGATTGCGAAATGCTCGTTGAATGGCTGTCTTCAATGAGTTTATATTTGGGTGTGGATTGATATTAGTCTGTCCCTCGACGCCGCCGAATAGATAGTCGCAAACATTTAGATCTGGAGAGCTGCTGGGCCAAATATCCTTCGGAACAAACAAGGGAAGATTCTCCTTCATGAAATCTTGGACTTTCTTTGATCCATGCGCTGGTGCCGAGTCTTGGATGAGCATGACTTTCGTAGGGTCGTAGTTTCTACGGATCCAAGGCAATAAAACGTTATTAAGAATGTTCAAATACTCCGCTGTGTTGATTTTAAGACCCGCTTCGATGAAATGAGGATCATCACCTTTCCATCACTTGCCACGGCTGCAAAAACCATCACAGAAGCAGGATTTTTGCTCTGCATCACAGGAGGAACTTCCGAAGGGTCACAGGCAATAACTAGAGTGTTCTGACGATTTGGAACCTCATCTACGATGAACTTTTTCTCATCAACAAAAATGCGCACATGTCCTCCTTTGTGTTTCAGATGGTTGATAAGTTTGGGGCATTTTTCAACTCTGATAGCTTTTGAACAAGCAGTGAGGAGATTACGGCGTCTCCTAACATAGGACTTCATCCCAAGGTCTTCGTTGATTGCTCTACTGATAGTTCTGCGACTCACATTGCGCTTTTTTGACAGTTTCGACATCAACTGACTTGGGTCTGCCTTCATCGACCTTTTTAGTCCCACCAGGAATATTTTTGTGCGCTTTCGATCACTACGAGTACTGTGTCGACTTCTCTCAACCTTACACTCGGCATCAAAATTAGCCACAACCCGATAGACAGTCGTTTTTGCATAACCAGTGCTCTTAACAATGTCCGAAGGAGAACTCCCGGCACGTCTCATTTCGCATATAGTTATTCTTCGTGCTAATTCCGCCATATTAAAACAAATTTGAGTAAATATAATTATGCTATCTTGCAATAAAGTGTTTAAGGATCCTTAGTAAAAAAAAAAACCGTAATCATATGATCAAAAATAAAAAAGATATTAGCATTTAAAATTAGTTCCAATTTATCTGCCCGACCCTGTATATATATATATATATATATATATATATAAAGTGGTGTACTAAAAGCGAACTTTTAGGAAAAGTAAAACCTATTGTGAAGAGTATACAGCTCAATATCCAGGATAGAGCAGGTAGAATGAAGAAGAATGGAAAGGAATTAGAGAAGCAAAAGCCAAATCATAATTCAATTCAATTGCTCAGAGCAAGGTATATTCCGCAAAAAAGGCAATTTATTCAAGTTAAATTTTCCTTAAGCCAGGCTTTTCAAAGATCAAAATCTTATCATCAGAGGCCTTTGCCAACTTATCTATCCCAGCGACTTCCTCTGATAAGATTTTGATCTTTGAAAAGCCTGGCTTAAGGAAAATTTAACTTGAATAAATTGCCTTTTTTGCGGAATATACCTTGCTCTGAGCAATAGAATTGAATTATGATTTGGCTTTTGCTTCTCTAATTCCTTTCCATTCTTCTTCATATATATATATATATATATATATATATATATATATTACAAATATGTAAGAACTCCTCTGCTTGTTCGCCTATTACACACTGATGTCAACATACTCGCTACACTAAATACAGGATTTGAAGAATAAGAATATAAAACGATCTTTAGTAGACCGGAAAGATGACATTCTTAGAAAAGGGACAAACTTTTTGGCCAACCCAATACATACAAATATATAAACATACCTTACTTATATATGAGTACAAAAATATTGACTTAAGTATAGTATAAATGTACAACAGAATGACCCACGTGTAGGTAATGTAGGTTCAGTCAAAATACAGGCATTTCAATACTCCAAATACTGCAGGTATTCATATCAGCTCAATGGTTGGACCTTTAGATCAAACAGAGCCATTGTAGATTAGGTTATTTTATTTTATTTATTGACATTCAAAAACGAACAAGATTTTTGGCCAAACCAATATAAGATTTTAAACGTTTCTTTAAAAATTCAAAGGTATTTTTTAATAAACTAAACAGTTTAACATTAAATAACCTACAAAGGGTTGATATGCCATTAAAAACAATAAACAAAGGGTTGATATGCCATTAAAAACAATAAACAACGGGCCGATATGCCATTAAAAACAATAAACAAAGGGGTGATATGCCATTAAAAACAATAAACAAAGGGTTGATATGCCATTAAAAACAATAAACAAACAATACGCCTGTCATTAGTTAAATGTTTTTATTACAATTTATAGAATGTACAGACAATAACATTAGGATAAAGTAACAATCGAGAACTCGTAAACAAAAATAAACAACATATAATTTACAGCAAACACATTAGAATTAACTTCTCTACTAAACCTGTATAGTTTTAACGTGGAAACTGTAAGATTTTTATTTCGTCATTTTTTTTTTTTTTTTTTTTTTTTTTTTTTTTAAATGGAAATCTCTCCAGACAAGGCATGAAGCCACTTGATGTAAGGAGCTAAAAAAAAAATACTACTTCAAGGTCAAAAACTAGCCAACGATAAGTGTTAGATTCCGACCCAAAACACAGCAATTCTTCCCCCTTTGTCAGAAACATCGCTCATGAAATGTGAGGACTAAAAGACAAAATAAGGGAAGCGAAATGTACGAGGCTGCTGAAAATAAACCCAAGGTTCACTTTCTACTACTCCATTTTGATCAAGGCTGTCTTGTTGACACCTGAAAACTAAAATGGTGACAGATGATGATTGCTTAATTTCGCTGAACAGACGATTACGTGTGGTTTTAAAAGTTTTTTTTGTTTGGCAGGATGGGGTGTACTCGGACTTAGGGTTAGTGGTAGAGAAAGTAAATTTTCTTTCTTTTTACTATTATTTAAACATGAACCCCCATCTCTGCTACTATTTTGGGCAGATGCGCATAACAGGTATGAACGCTGGCTTCCGGTGGAAAAGGATTGAAGAAATTGTTCTACGGATGCTTGAAAGTGATACAATAATTTTTTTTATTCATATTAATTTCAGACTTTTCTTTTTTTCATATTAATTTCAGACTTTTCTTTCATCATATTCTAATAATTAACATAATACAGACTATTTGAAAAATAATTTATTTGATTGTTTTAAAAACTTGAAAAAAAATTTTCATTGAAAAAAATAAACAAAATAGAATAATTTTTTTTTTTTTTTTTTTTTTTTCAAGAAATAATGTTTTTGAGCAACGGAATATGTTTTTTTTTATTCAATGTTTTTTTTTTTTTTAATATGTAGTGAAAATAATGTTTTTTGGGAGGGTTAGGGGTAAGGGGTTAGGGTTCGGGGTTAGGTTTAAGGTTAGGGCATTTCCATTTCTAAGAAAAAAGTTTGATTCCGGAAGTTACTCCATTTCCAAGAAAAAAGGTTTTCACTATTATTAAAAAAAAATGTTTTGAAAACAATCAAATAAAAACAAATAAATTATTTTTCAAATAGTCTGCATTGTTAATTATCAGATTATGATGAAAGGAAAGTCTGAAATTAATATTACAAAAAGGAAAGTCTGAAATTAATATGAAAAAAAGAAGTCTGAAATTAATATGAATAAAAAAAATTGTTGTATCACTTTCAGGCATCTGTAGACAATTTCTTCAACCCTTTTTCACCGGAAGCCAGCGTTCATACCTGTTATGCGCATCTGCCCTATTTTGGTTTTTCGAGTGTGGATACAACCTTCATCAAAATTAAATTTTGAAATATCTTAGTTTCCACATGTAAGGACTATACGAATTCGGTAGAGAAGTTAATTCTAATGCATTTGCTATAAATTATTTTTTTTGTTTTGTTTTGTTTACAAGTTCTTGACTGTTAACTATTCTGGACTTATACTCATCATCGATACATAAATAGTGCCTTATTCAAAGTTTTATCATTATCAACTAAGTATACATCAGTTCTAGCATAGGTTTATCATTCTCCCCCCCCCCCGCCCCGCCCTCTCGAAAAATCGGTAAATTTTATCTCTTGTTTTACATGACACTAAAATCGATTGCGTATGTTACAACATGACAAAAAGAACAATAGATATTAAAGCTGTACTCATTTTTTTTATTTAGGATTTTTCAAAATAAGATCCTTTTTTATTTCCAATTTTGTATTAAACTTCCATCAATGTATAAAAATTATTCATTTTCTATTTTTATATGAATATATATCCATACCTGTTTTATAACGCTCACGTTTTTTTTTTAAATTCGCTCAAAGGAAAAGAAAATGCTCTCTCAAATAAAAAGTGAACAGACTTACTTTACATTTCCCATAAAAAAATTTCGAAAATAAAAACGAAACCATTCGGGGGAAATCTTGGGTGCTTATGCTGATGAGCAGCCGTATGAAAAAATATTTTTTTATAAAAACAATATTATATACTTATTCAGCGTTATCTTCTTACTCACTGTACAAAAAAAGTAGAAAAAATTATCCACTAGATCTTTAATAACAAGTATTTTTCCATTCTGCGTCTCATAACAGCGACTCGTTCACTAAGACTCCATCTTGTTTTTTAAGAAGATTCCAAGGGCAGATAACTGAAATCTTAAGAAACAAGATGGAGGCTTAGTGAACGAGTCGCTGTTATGAGACGCAGAATGGAAAAATACTTGTAATTAAAGTTCTAGTGGATAATTTTTTCTACTTTTTTGTACAGTGAGTAAGAATATAACACTGAATAAGTATATAATATTGTTTTTATAAAAAATAAATTTTAATATGGCCGCTCATCAGCATAAGCACCAAATTTTGTATTTAAATCTAAATACAGTAAACTTGTGTTATTTGTTCTGAAGTTCACTTTTGAATGGATATAAATTTGAACTCCATGTCCATTTTAATTTGATGATATTGTTAATAAATTATCGCCTAATATGTTAACCACTTTGTTTTTTTGTTTTTTGTTTTAAATTTTAATTCCATTGTATAGATACATTTTTTTTTTTTTTTTTTTTTTTTTTTTTTTTTTTAGCATTAAATATGTGAAAAATAGTTTCGGTGTACGGAAAAAGAAGTACATAAACTTTGAATGACTTGGCTGGCAGCAATAGAATAGAATTTTAAAAAATAAAGTAAATTGCAAGATAAGAATTTACATTTAAGATCAAGAGAAAATTTCATCCAAGCATCGAAAAAAAAAAAAAAAAAAAAAAAAAAATCGATCCTTTTGTCTTATAGTAATTTAAAAGATTAAAAAAAAAAAAAAAAAAAAAAAAAAAAATCGATCCTTTTGTCTTATAGTAATTTAAAAGATTAAAAAAAAAAAATGAAAAATTTGTGTGAGAACACATCTACAAAAAATATATATATTTTTTTAAACAATATTTTAGTTTGGATTATTTGGACTACTGTTCTCGTCTTCGATGCTATTCTCACAACGTTTCGGCCGATGTAACCTCCAACCTTCTTGGTGCGTCTTGTCCAACTTGGGAATCTGTATGGAATTTTTAACCGAACACTTTATTTAATTCACTGAGATTGCTTGCTTTCATTTCGGTCATAGCTGATCGGTTAGAAGTCTTAAGTAATTCACAATTGTATTGTTAGTATCGCCCGCACTGAGGATTGAACCCTCAACCTCTAGAAGATTATCACTGAGAACTGATTATTACTTAGCACTTGTATCCGTTGTACCAATTAGTTAAAACTTTTACTGGGTTATGGCTGATGGAACGAGAGCAAGCTACACTCGTGGATTCCATAAAAGGGTTCAATTCGACATAGTATGGCATTCTTATCTTCTACACAAACTTCAGGGTTCTGGAATTAGTGATAAGGTTCTTGACATTATGGTGTCTTTTCTTTCTGATTGAAGCTTACGGTTAACACTGGATGGTGTCCCCCCTCATTCTCTTTTCCTATCAATGGTGGTTCTATTCTAGGCTCAACACTGTTTCTTCTCTATGTCAATAATCTTCCAGGGAATATTATTCAGAAAATTAACACCTATGCTGATGATACCACTGTTTATTCTGATGTTGTTTCTCTCCCGTCTTTCTGGAATCAGTTGAAATATGCAGCTGCTATAGAAGTTGACCTGGGTTCAGTTGTGGATTGGGGTATGAAATGTCTTGTTTCGTTTAATCCTGCTAAGACTCAGTCTGTGTCTTTCAATCGTAGGCATGGCATGTCCCTTTTCTTCCTGAGATTCTCATGGATGGCTCTGCTCTTGATGAGAAATTGACTCTAAAACTTCCTGATCTTTCTTTCTCATCAAATCATTCTTGAAGTTCATATATTAGATCCATTGCTCTTTCTGCTTCTCATGAAGTCGGTTCTCTCTGTTGCTCCAAACACTTGCTCACACCTTAGGCTATTCTCTATTTCTACAAATCTACTATCAGGCCATGTACTGTAGTCATATTTGGGTTAGTAAATCTGTCCCATTTGAAGGTTCTTGATAACGTGCAGAAATGTATCTTTAATTTGATTGGTTCCACCCTTTCTTCTTCTCTGCACCCTCTCTCTCGCAGATGCGATGTTGCTAGTCTCAGTCTTTTTTATAAATACTATTATGACATGTTCTTCAGAATTGTGTGATCTATTCCCTGCTTCTTTTGTTCTAACTCATTTAGCTTGTTGGTCTAGTGGTCTCCATTAATTAACTGCATTGATACCTCATTGTAATACAGCTTCCTATTCCAGTAGCTTCTTTCCAACAACTGCAGGCTTGTGGAACTCGCTTCCTGCTGACTGTTTTTCTCCTACCTATAGCATTGGTCTTTTCAAAACTAAGGTCAATAGGTATCTCTTGTCTTTGCGATAATCATCTTTTGTTCTTGTTAGCTCCTTACATAAAGTAGCTTCATGGCTTGTCTGCAACAATTTCCATAAAAAAAGATTCCCCGAGTTCAACAGGACTGGCAAAAAAATGAAATATTAAGTAAAGCATTTCCTATGTGCTTCTATTTTGTTGTTGCAGAATTGTTATCATTTTTAACGTTTTTACTAAGATTAAAACACAATTCACTTTATTTCTGTTTGCTTTTCTGCAATTGTTTCGCAACGTGCAATATGCTACAATTAAATGCAATTACACACTGCTCTTAAGAAACCACAATAAAAAAAACAATTATAAATATGTTCATGCAGAAAGTACATGGGATAAAAACAAAGCAGACAACACCCACGCGTAATTCCCCCCCCCCAATAATAGGATGATAGAATTCAAATTTGAATTTGAGATTTAATTTCTAAAGGCTGTCCAACACATGCCAGCATGTAAAACTTACATTAAACCGAATGACAATGATGATTATTATGATTTTTCTTTTATATATGTACGTTTTGAAAATTTGACATGGCCGCTAATGATTAAATTATTTGGTGCTTGTGCATTATGACGACAAAACAAAATTCCCTTATTTCTAGAGGAGTGAATCGAAAGGGGAGATAATTCGAATTATTTTAATTCTTTTCTTAATTTTCCGAAAATGGACGTGAATGCGTCAAATCTTGAAAACATTTTATATTTAATTAGAGATAAGGTGAAGTTAGTCGATTTTTTATTTTTTTTTATTTTTTTTTTTTTTTTAAGCACACAAACTAATTTCTGGTGCGGACATATGCGTTTGTGGAGGTGATATGCGACTTATACCATACCCATTAAAAACTGATAGTTTTATGTGGTGATGCGTTTTTTGTTTTGTTTGTTTTTTAAATCGAATATGATCGTTTGTTATGAGTCCCCTTAAAAAAATAATTCGAATTATTTCCCCTTTCGATTCACCCTTCTAGAAATGAGGAAGCGTATTTTGTTTGTCGCCATTTTGTTGCCATAATCCACAAGAACCAATTATTTCCTTACAATTACAGTTTAATTTTTAATCTCTATTCATAAAGTTGTGCCGTTTATCAAAATATAAGTGAAATTCAATAGTTCAAAGTAGGGGCCTGAAATTTCTTCAGTCTCTCTACTTTCCCGGGTCTTGTCTACTTTTAATGAGTTCCATAGATGTATTTTAATCCTGAAAAGTTAGCGTATCACTCCAAAATGTTATTCATCTTAAATTTCATTAACTGCAATGGATGAAAATGAAGTATGGATAAATAGAATATCTACTCAACAAATTCTGTTTTGTAATTTTCAAATAAAAGTTTTTGTTTTTTTTGCTTTTTCTTTTTGTTTTTCTTTTATTTTTATTCCTTACTGAAAATCTTATTTTAAATTTATTGGGGTTTAATCAAAGGGCAATAACTCTTCAATCTAATTGCATCGGGTTATTCTCACGATCCTTTTCAGCTTGTCACCCTTGTTCACCGGAGCAGGTCAGCCAGTCAAACATGCGGCCAGAATGCGGCCCTCTGCAAACGCACTTACAGCCTGTATGAAAGATACTGTAATTTTGTTATCTCACATTCAAAATGGCAGAAAATTGGATAAATGTGTGCCATTCCTTGAAAACGAGTTTTTTTTTTTATTTAGAACGTTTCTTTACATTTAATTCGTTTATTTACAATTAATATCATATTTTATCGATTTCAAAAGCAGAAAAGCATTTTTTATGAATTAAACTTCTAGAAAATTCCATGAATTTAAATAAAACTGTGTAAAACTATCAAAAGGAATGATTGAAAAAAAGAAAATCACTTGTATACATATTGTATGCGTCTCTGTAACAAAAATATTCTGCAATGATTTTATTAAACGACTGTAATTAGTCACATTCGGCCCTCATAGAAGTGGTCGTTAAAAAAAAACATATACATAGGTTTCACTACCACGACTTTGTCGAGAAGATTGACGATGCATTTGTCTGATACTAGCGCCATAGCCCAACACTTAACTGAAGACCACTCCTGCCCCCGATCGGAATTCAGAAAACTCTTAGTAGAAAATACCAAAATCTTAGAATATAGAAGTAACAAACAAAAACTCCATATATTAGAAGCCCCATATATAAAAACTAAAAAAAAACTAATTAATAGAATTAACTTTAATATCAGTAATAATATTCTAAAATGTTTATAGCTCTAAATATAGTTTCGTACTTAGTACATAATTCCGCCAAAAACCTTCTATAAATACTAACACATGGTCTATACCTGATTAACCTCATTCCCCCGAAGATGGACCCAGATGGGTCCGAAAGTACTTGGGAGACAAATCCAAACTATGGCAAATTCATCAGCCAATTCCCCTCCGAAACTAAGATCCTAATTCGGACTATTGAAAGGATCTACCAAAGGATATCTAGACATGAGTTGTCTCTTATATTCCTCATATATATATATATATATAGATATATATATATATATATATTTAAAAAAATGCTTTTTAGTCGTTTATACATGGACAAAAAACACATATAGGTATTAATAATATGATGCAAGCCAAAAAACTCAATTTATATAGGCCATCCACAAGAAACAACCCCTACTGCTAACAATACAGAAGCATTCCTCTCTTCCACATTTCTAGTGGAAGTGGCACTATCCTAACACTAACCCGACGGCCTCCAAGGGGTTTGAATCTTTGGGATACTAATTAAATCCGCATATTGCAGACCTAGAACTTGTATAAGCCGATATATATCTCTATTTATATAAAGTTAGGTATGTGTATATGTTTATATATTTGTAGGTACAGGATTCATTCCTAAACTAATCCACCGATTTCGGAACACAGCTGCTAGGAGTAAAGGGTCATAATCGGGCTTTATTTAGTTTTATGAAAAGGGTGTAAAAAAAAAAAAAAAAAAGGTTGGAAGCCTCTGATTTTTGTGAAATTTTTACAAGAGGTATCTGACATCAATTAATAAATATTCCCCAAATTTCAGTTTCTTTGGAGTATTTTAAAGGTGTTTTAGGGGGGCATAATATGGGCACAACCTCCCATTTGAAAATTCAAATATTTCAGATTTGCATTAAATTTGATCCATAGTTATTGGACTAAGTAAGATTCCCTCAATTTCAATTTCTTAAGATTCCTTAAGCTTAAGCCTAAAATTTTTAGATATTTTCTAGAATCAAAATCATGTAATGGATTTTGATAAAAATTAGAATAAGGATTTTAGACATAAGGTTTAGTATCATTATATGTTGATCTTAATATTTATAAGAGGACATAAAAGTTGTTCAAAATTTTTCTGTTCGGGGAAGATTTTACCCATTCTAGGACGGGTATTTTTCACGTTATATGTATATATATAATATAATTTTTAAAAAAATGATTTAATGTACATGAAGAAAAAAAAACAAAAAGCAGTATATATGTATTAAACATTAATAATATGATTCAGACCAAAGAAAAAAAACAATTAATATAGGCCATCCACAAACAGCCCCCACTGCTAACAATCAAGAAGCATTCCCCTCTTCTGTGTTCCTAGTGACAACAGTACTATCCTAACACTAATATAAGACCTGTAAGGGGCTTTCAGACTTAGAACTTGCATAAGCCGATATATAGATATTTATCTTTATAAAGTAAGTATGTTTATATCAAGGGAAGTGCGAGGGCGCTCTATCCCTTAATAGACTTCAAGAATGGCCTATGCTGGAAATCTCATTTCTTTGATTAATCATAACTCAAAAACCAATAACCCAAATTAGTTAAAACTTTGCACAAAATTTTTATTTGATAGGTTCTATAAGTGTGTAGAATTTTAGCATCATTAGTCAAGGCAACCCAGAAATCCAGAAAGTTCAATCATGAAATCATGTTATCTGTGTGTATGTACGTACGTATGTGCCACCCTGTATCATCAACTATTTGATGGATTCAGCTGATTTTTGGCAGAGATAGAGGTTCTAGGGTCTAGTTGATGGCATTTTAATTTCAGTTTACCATATACCTTAGTTTTCCAGAAAATTCCAAAAAACCTTATGAGAAGGAATTGTATTGAGGCATAGCCTTTACAAAAGTAGTGACATTCCATGAAAAATGCCAGTATACTGAAATCATATGCCCTTAATAGGGTTAAGATGAAAATTCATATACACTAAATGTACAAAAGCAAGGAAATTCCCAAATTTTTACACTTTTATTGTCATTAAGAGTATGACTACATATCAACCAAACCATTTCATTATCACATCACTACAGTATAAATCTCTATGCATGAGTGGATGAAGTGTGTGAGGTGCGCTGAAGAAAAATTCTTACCAGTAAAATACATAGCCCTGTTGTGCTCGCATACCTTTAATGACGATAAAAGTGTAAAATTTTGGGAATTTCCTTGCTTTTGTACATTTAGTGTATATGAATTTTCATCTTAACCCTATTAAGGGCATATGATTTCAGTATACTGGCTTTTTTCATGGAATGTTTATATATCTGTATGTAAAGGATTCACTCCTAAACTAATAAACCGATCATTATGAATTTGGGAGCACAGCTGCTAGGCGTCAGGGGACTAAATGTGGACTGTGTTTAGTTTTATGCAAAGGAGTTAAAAAGGGAGTAGAAACCCCTTGTAAAAATTCAGATAATCCTAACCCGACTTTTGTCAAATTTTGGCAAGAAGTATTAGACATTAATTAATAAAAATTCCCCAAATTTCATTTTCTTTCAAGTATTTTCAAAAGTTTTTTTTAAAATATTTCTGATTTTCATTTTATTTGGTCCATAGTCATTAGGCACCAATTAAGCGAGATGGTCTAAATTTCAATTTCTTCTTAAGACCATTTTTAGACGTTATCTAGAATCAAAATCATGTCATGGATTTTGATCAAAATCGGATATAGGATTCTTAACATAAGGTTTAGTAGCATTATTTGCTGATTTTAATCTTTGTAAGCGAACATAAAAGTTGTACAAAACTTTTGTTCGGGGAATTAATTTTACTCGTCCTGACACGAGTATTCTTCTCGTAGCATTGTAATTCTGAAACTGGTTGAAGACATGCGTTGCATGGGCACAAACTCCAATTTGAAAATTTGAACATATCAGGTTTACGTTGAATTTGATTCATTATATCTTTATTTTAACTTTCATAACGAAGACATAAAATTAGTGCAAAACTGTTCGGGGAATTAATTTTACCTGTGCAGGGGCCAGTATTCTTCTAGTATATATATGTATATATATATATATATATATATATATATACGTATGTATGAAAATTTATAACTAAAAGGTAAACTTTTAGAGAGTTGAACCTATTGTGAGGTAAGGAAAGCTCAATATACTGGATAGAGCAAAAGAGTTCGTCTTAAGGTTTATTGAAAACTTGTTTGTTGCTTTTGCCTTCGAATCCGCTTCATAGAAAACAGGAAGAATTGCGTTTTCTTAACATGGCCAATTTTATCTGATCCTCTTTCCATAGACTACTGACATTATCGCTGGATCTTTACACGGATCTTTTTTGATTTACCAATACATTTGAACCCCATACAACTTGGATTTCCGTTTTGGTGACATTCCTATACATTGGAAAATACCCGTTTGAATTTGAAAACTTTTTTTCAAATTTCGAATATTGACTATCTTCATCTGTCAACTTATCCATCATTAGCTTCCTCTGATGATAAGATTTTAATCTTTGAAAAGCTTGGCTTAAGGAATGAAAGAGAGGAAAAATACATTTTTTTATCTACTAAACGTCCTTGTTTTGAACAACCGAAGATTAAGATTTGCTTCCCTTTGTAGGTCTAATTATTTTCATTAACTCATATATATATATATATATATATATATATATATATATATATATATATATATATATTATTTGTCGCTCCTTGAAAGTAGAGCACTGTAATTGGTAGTATTAACACAGCATGACGTCACTTGCTTATAATGCATCATTCCTTCCCTTAATAGAAGTAGAATGCCTCGACGTCAAAGCCGCCGTTAAGTGTTAAAATTATCATAGTTTATTCGCTGTTTACAATTGGCCCAGCGATTAGCGACGTCGGACTGGAGTTGAAAAATACTTGAGGTCCGGGGTTTCGAATCGCATGACCGGTAGTGAATAGTCATATCTCTATGCTGATGAGTCCCGATTGAAAAAGGACGAAACGTATACGTACATAGATAATAAACAATAACAAATATTTATTATATATATATATATATATATATATATATATAAGTATATGTTTATAATTTTTAACCTGACCATAAAGATTTGAAAGATTGGTAAAAAAAAGTTCTAAAGTTTAAAATTTTCTGGATTTTCCCTGAAAAAAAGTAAAATCACGAGGAGGCCACTGTTGGAATCTGAGTTTTTTATATGTGAAAGCCTATGGATATCTAAAGCACACGCAGGCCCCAAATACTTGCAAAGCGCTTTTATTTTAGTGAGGCACCAAACGACTCCCAATAATCTGTTCTTGACTTGAACTTTCCTTTCATTTTCCTTAATTTGGTTTCATTATTCAACTATTCGGGCGGATCGGATTGCAGTGGCTTAATTTGACCAATCAAATAAACTATTAAAACAACAAGACTAATTTCTGTTTTCATCAGCGCCAAATTATCGACTTACTAATAATTGCTGGAATGTGGAACAGGGTATATCAACGTTTTATCCTACATATTAACGCGCGAGTTTAGCAAATAACAAGCAGTATTTACTCGGCATTGCACGGGTGGAGACATATTACCGGTGGAGGGTTTAGAGAAGAATAATTCAAATATATTAAAAGTCACATCCAATTTCAGGGTACAATTCTTAACCTGTTTACAACCTCCCGTATGGGTGGGTGGGTGTGTATATATATGAAGAGTTCGAATGCAAAACGCGATAAACGCCATTTTCAAAATCCGAAACTGTCCCTACAAAAAGTGTTGCATTTCAACACTCGACGACACCCTAAAACTATGTGTTACATAATATGATACCGAAATAATTTCTTTTTGATTTCAATAAAAATCAGCTTTTACTCGAAGTCTAGATTTAATATATTCGTGTTTTTATTGTTTACGGTCTCAATTTAAACGAATTGGATTTATCGCGTTTTGCGTTCGAACTCTTCATATATATATATATTTGTGAGTTTTTATAAAGAAATATATATTTAGGTATACACTCTTTATAATTCCCGAAATTGTTTCAAATTGCAAGCTCAATGAGGTTGTGTTACAAGCTTCAGAGCATATATACTTTTTTATTCAAATGACCAAAGGAAAAATCAATCCATTACCATAATTTTTATTTATTTTTCTCAATTTCTGACTTCGATGAATACCTGTATTTATTTCTTTTGACTGACAAACAATTTGTTTTTTCATATCTTACAGATATATATATATATATATATATATATATATATATATATATATGTGTGTGTGTGTGTGTGTGTGTTTTGGAAGTTTTTCAACCATTAAAACTTTAACTAGTCCCAAGTCCCTCGTTGGAAAACTACTTTTCTTCTAAGTCAATTTAATTTTTACAGTCACTATATTAGTTTGCTTCCAATAATTAACGCTAGTCTTAACATTATTTAAAGGATCATCAGTTGTTTACCATGAAAAACTGTTTCGGGAATTTAAAAACAAAACAGTATTTTATCTCATGGCTTCCCAGCAGAGTGGATCAGACCCCACTTCCCTTAAAAAACAAGAACAAAAACTTTCCGGATATTAGATCTAGCTTTTTGTTCCAGATTAACTTTTTGCTGACTTATTTTGTTATTAAAAAATGTATGTATATATATATATATATATATATATATATATATATATATATATATATATATATATATATATATATATATATATATATGGCACTGAGTCAGCGTGGTGTCATAATTTTTAAAAAGTCAAAATCTTTTCCATGTAAAACTTTATAATTAAAACTTGCTGAAAGGAAAAGTTTTATATTTTTATTTTAAATAATTTATTTTAGTAAAATAAGTAATCAAATAGGTGTTTTTTTGTTTTTTTTCAAAACATTAAAATATGAATCTTTCTACCAATCATAGTGCTGTCGTATCGCAGATATTTAAAAGAAATCTATTTTTACTTTGTATTTAATTTTCATTCAAAAAATATTTACCAGCAAGTTTTAATTATAAAGTTTTACATGAAAAAGATTTTGACTTTTAAAAATTATGACCGGAGAGACAGTCTATTGATTGCAACTTGCTGTTGTGAATTCGGAATAGCGGCACACTGACTCAGAGTCGAATGTTTTTCTGGAGTGTCATATATATATATATATATATATATATATATATATATATATATATATATATATATATATATATATATATATATATGCACACACACACATAGATAGATAGACTAATATTGCTAGTGTGGTTCAAAGAATACGGTAAATACACTTTTCTGTTCGGAGGATACTTGAAGTCAATGGAGTTGTAGCTGAGGTACTTTTAGGAGAAGTCTAAATATGCAGCAAATGGGGTCATAAAAAGGCTCATTCTACCAGTTCTACGAACGTATTCATCGTGTTCTTGGAACCACGATAACAATATTATCACACATCCTTTCACTTAGGATGTTGGCAACCTTCACGTGGTCCTTCCTGTAAGTACCCGATGTCTTTCTAAAAATAATTCTAACTAGAAAGATATCGGGGAAACCAATGCCAGCAATAGAATCATTTGATTTATACAAAATGAATGAATAAATAAATGAATAAATGAATGAATGAATGAATCCGAGACACAATTTTTACAAAGTAACATTTCACGTAAAGGGTCATAACTCTATGATTCTTCAGCAAAACATGAAAAAAGATATTACCTCCCTTTAATAAAATAAACTGATATAAATACGTTGACACATGGTTTCTAGTTAGATCGCCGAAGTTAAGCGACGTTAACCCTGGTCAATACGAGATGGGTGACCATTTAGGAATACCAGGCGCTTTATGCGAGAGGACGGCGACATCTGTACACAAGAATAACCTCGTCAAAATCAGATTGCGGGCTGACAACCGCAAAATGGAGGTTATCCTCGATATAATGTTTGTTTACCATTCTCAAGTGCAGGTTAGACTAGCCACCGATGTTATTATCCAAACACCTATTGTCCCGTAAATCGTCGATACGGATGTCTAATCGGACCATAATCGCATTATCTATCTATCTATCTATCCACTCATCTATCTATCTATCTATCTATCTATCTATCTATCTATCTATCTATCTATCTATCTTTTTTTTAAAACAGTTCCAAGAATACAACGTTGTTTATTCACGTACAATTATTCCATAAAGAGAAGAGAAAAAAACAAACAATAAGGCTTGAAACAATTGTCAGAGAAAGAAAAAGAGAGTCAACAGATGACAATTAGAACGGAAGTTACTCCGCCGTTACTGACACATAGCGTTGTCACGAACGATAGCCGATAGAACGATATATATATATATATATATATATATATATATATATATGGTACGTCAATGAAAATTAGTAAGACCTGCAAATGGAAGCAAATCGGTATATTTATTTGATTCCTCTCCGTGGACAACAGACCTGAGTGAAATCGCCGTCGTTGGATTTTTATGCAGATTCCTCCGGATTTACCAATATTTCTGAGCCCTGCGTTTTTTGGATTTCATTATTGGTGATTCCCATGCCCGTTTGAACCTTTTGGAAACATTTTTTTAAAGAAGTTTTTTGAATTTCTTTAATTTTTAATTTTTAATTTTAAAAGAAAACTTTTTCAAATTTGGAACTTTGACAGTCCTACCCTGTCAACTTATCAATCATAATTTTTCCTCTGATGATAAGATTTTAATCTTTGAAAAGCCTGGTTTAAGGAAAGAAAGAGATGAAAAATAAATGTTTTTATTAACTAAACTACTCCTTGTTTTGAACAACTGAAAATACCGATTTGCTTCCATTTGCAGGTCTTACTAATTTTCATTGACGTACCATATTTTTGCTCTATCCAGTATATTGAGCTTTCCTTATTTCACAATAGGTCCAACTCTCTAAAAGTTTACCTTTTAGTTATAATTTACATATATATATATATATATATATATATATATATATATATATATATATATATATTAGCTGACGATTCCCTGCGGGGATGAAACACGGACTCATCTGTGTAGCTTATTGGCCATAAATATATTTTCATAACTTACTACCTAGCTCTACTCACGTATTGAGCACTAGTAAAGTAAATACTGAAAATCAATACATAATATATTATATCTCCTTATTACATGAAATTATATATATATATATATATATA
Source organism: Sepiola atlantica (assembly GCA_963556195.1). NCBI lineage: Eukaryota > Metazoa > Mollusca > Cephalopoda > Sepiida > Sepiolidae > Sepiola > Sepiola atlantica. The sequence goes on from OY744543.1 coordinate 18,812,307, forward strand.
TCGCAAGCTTGAAGGGAAGACGCGTTTTCTCGTTCATGATTAAATTTAAACAAGAAAAAAAAAACAGCCTTTTACTCTAAATCAAAAAGATAGTTTAATTTCTTAATAAAAGTTGGGGTGTTCCTAGTCTTAAGATATTTCATGATTTTGGTGGGAGTAGAAAATGTTATTATCGCAAGCTTGAAGGGAAGACGAGTTTTCTCGTTCATGATTAAAAATTTAACAAGAAAAATTATGAAATATCTTAAGACTAGGTACAACCCATCTTTTATTAAGAAATTAAACTACCTTTCAAAGCAAAAATTATAATCATGACTATATTTGAAATTATTTCCAACCATCAATATATCTCCACACGGGCAACGTTGAGTGAAAACCGCTAATATATATATAATTTTTGCCTTGAAAGAAAAGTTTAAAAATAAGATTTGCAATATGGGGTCAGATAATTCTTTTGTTTTAAATCTTAAAAATATCAATGAAAATAATTATTTAAATGTTTCAACTTTTTTTAAATAGATTCTTACCTGAGATATTATTTGTTTAATTTTATTTTTGTTTTATGAAATGAAGAAAATCTATTTAAAAAAATGAATTTTGTTTCCTTCTTTTTATATTTCAGTTATTTTTATGAACCTAACCGATAATGGGCCATAGTGACCCCAGATGGAATCGAATGGAAAATTTCAATGGTGTCTTTGTATTCTGTGAAAAATGTAACCCTTATTGAAACTTATTTGAATGTTCTAACATTCTAATATATATAATTTTTCCCCATTTTACTTCAGTATAAGTTCTCAGAAATCACCGGGACCCTTTCTTGGGGCTAACACTTGTTCTTTATATGAGATACATAGATATTCGAATATTCCATTGAAGTTTTCCTTTACCTTTCAAACATTGAGTTAATAAAAAAGTTAAGAACATTAATTTTCCTCTCCCCAATTGACCAGTTAATTATGTTATAGCATATCTTTCTTGTGGTCTCTTGGTTTTACCGGATTTCAGGACAAGAATTCATCTAGTCTGGTGGAGTATCCAGCTTAATGCTGTTACTAGAGGCAACATCACTTGGAGAGGGGACACCATTCGTATAAGCCAGTATGTAGCCATATCGAGGGGAACTTATTCAAGCTTTGTGTAGAACCATGCCAGTCCCCTCAGTGATCGTCGACCCCAATGCTTATGTAACGTGGTTTTCTTCTATCTTCATCTTCTGTTCTTGTTCTGACCGTATTTTGAATATTTGGTCAGGGTTTATTTATTGGGGGGGGGGTATCCTCATGCCAGGTTGTCCTGACAAACCCCAGTACTACAGAGAGACCTTAGACACTCGAGGATGGTGTCTTGTAGGCATTCAAATTCTTTCCTGTGTGTGTGTGTGTGGGTGTGTGTGTGTGTGTGTATACAAGACGACCAGTTGGGAGAGCGTTGTTGTATATTAGTGTATACATTTAGGGCCCTTAACCACTCGTGTTGAGAATGTACACCATCCACAGGTGGCGTTGTGGTCAGTCGGTTGACGTGTATAGACTCCACACCCTACCATGTAGAAGAAGCGCCGGCAGATTCTCTAGATACAGCACACTCAAGGTATTTATCTTCCTCCCTTCCTAAGATGTGACACAAGGTCGGGACAGTAGGATTTGAAAAGCCAGCGTCCGAGAAGGTGAGCACTCTGGCCTACAAAAAATGCCTGGGCAGCCCCGTCGGCATTCCCCGGTAGGGGCACCTCAGGCAGTAAGCAATAAACCCAAAGAGGGGAGGAGTAAGTTTATTGCTTACATGCCCCAAAGCAGAGTCATAATAATGAGTATTTATTTACTCCTCTCCAGGAGTTAGGCACAAGGCCAGTTTTATCTTACTCCCACAAGTAAGATGTGACCCAAGGTCAGGTCGGGAAAGTGGGGTTTGAAAAGCCAGCGCCTGAGAGGTGAGCACTCTGGCCATTAAAAATTGCCTGGGGCGCCTCAGGCAATAAGCAATAAACTTACTCCTCCCCAAAGAGGGGAGGCAAAGCCTGGGAGGGTGGACTTCCTAGAACTGCACGGGACAGATCCATAGACCGGCGTAAATCAAGCCCCGAAGGCCAAGACAATACCAGTCTATGGGGTGCAGTATCCATCGGAACAGATACTACACTTTCATTCCGGCCAAAAGGAGCACACTCAATGATATCGTCCGACGATCCATAGGCATCGCTGACTTCCTATCGATCCTTGAAGCAGTTGACCTCCACAACGAGGATAGAAAACGGCCCGGTGGCTTGACAGTGACTATTCTTTTTTCAAACAGCAAGACGCTAATATCGGATGAGACTTGTGTCAACACTTTTGCACTTTTGTCAATAACAGAATCTGCAACCAACCTTTAGAAGAAAGGCACCATTCTCTGTCCGTGTTTCTGCTTTATGGAACAGCCTACCCGAGGTAGTGACGATGTCTATCGTATCCACGATTAAAGTCGCCTTAGACAGACGTCGTTATATACATGTACACATCTTCTAAGTGTCCTTTTACATGGCTTGTTGCACTTTGCCAATAAATTTGATTTGACATGTAGCAGCGTCAGCCGAGGATCGAAAGCGATTAAAATACACAGGTCTTCTAGACAGATTTGTATTCTAACCGATTTTCGTAGAGACGAGTGGAATGATTGGTCTCGCCACGTCTATAAATGACGTTCCACAGGGAATATCCTTTATTGCCTTGGCTCTACGAGCGCCTCTCCATCGTCATTATTAAGGGAAGCCTCGAGCCTCCTCTCAGCCTACCAAGCGAGCGGGACATGCAACAAAATATAGACTTGTTAAATTTGGCAGTTGAAAAAGGTCATTTTTTGAAATAGTAAGCCAACTAAGTAAGTGTTTACATGAATTTTTTAATTTAAATTTAATATTCATATTTTGTAAAATGTTGAATTATGCAAATATCTTTATTTTATGTAGGTCTATATAGATTTACTTATGTTTACATGGATTTATGTTTACATAGATATACTTATAGATTTACTTATGTTTGTAAACATGACTCAATTTCGAATGGTTAAATTGGTCACTATATTTGTCTGTGTACGGCCTAGGGTCCACATTGCTAGACTAATTGTTACCAAACTTGGTCAAAATATCGGTCAACGGTCTAACTTAGAACTGATTCAATTTTGGGATATCTAGGTCAACAGTCAAGGTTAAGGTCATGGAAAAGGTGACAGTCACTGGGGGATAACTTCAGTTCTATTCACCGTAGACACTCATTACTTGGTCCATAGTGTATTGATTTACTCCTCTCCAGGAGTTAGGCACAAGGCCAGTTTTTATCTTACTCCCACAAGTAAGATGTGACCCAAAGTCGGGTCGGAAAAAGTGGGATTTAAAAATTGCCTGGGCAGCCCCGTCGGCATTCCCCGGTAGGGGCGCTTCAGGCAGTAAGCAATAAACTTACTCCTCCCCAAAGAGGGGAGGCAAAGCCTGGGAGGGTGGACTTCCTAGAACTGCACAGGACAGACCCATAGACCGGCGTCAATCAAGCCCCGAAGGCCAAGACAATACCAGTCTATGGGGTGCAGTATCCATCGGAACAGATATTACACTTTGATCCCGGCCAAAAGAGTGTAGCCAATGAAGTCCTGCATCTTATATGACCGTGACAAGTTTGATCAACGTCGAATTTTTTAATGAAATTTCAGCGTCCGATTTCTTCAAATTTTATGTATAAATCTGATACTCTTATAGAAAAGTAACCACCGTGAAAAATCTTAGCCCAATCAGATAAATAGTTTTTGAGTTATCAACGTTTCCATGACATAACTTCAGGAATACTTCATACACTATAGGGAAGTAAGGCTCAGATAAGAGCTTGGCCTATCCTTACGTTGTCAGGCGGATGTATGCAGTCTCATGACTGATTTATGTTCTTGTTTGTATCTATGTATATATTAAACTTTTGTTTGGAGGTTTATTCAGAGGCACAAGTAAAAATGATTAAAAAATATCTTTCGGACTATTTCTATTAATATTTTTTAGGTTTTTCCCTGAAAAAATCTGAACAAAAAAATATTCTTGGAATAAGTGATTGATTTTTTTTTTCTTTTCGTTGTCATTTTTGTTTTTGTTTCTATTCCAATTTTTAGTTTTATTTAATTATCTTTTTGGAGGAGGGGTGTGAGAGAGCGTGGGGAAAATGTTATATAACAAATACACAGGTTGTTGCGATAAATAAATTTATTTTAAATATTGTTGCGATAAATAAATTTATTTTAAATATTGTTGCGATAAATAAATTTATTTTAAATATTGTTGCGATAAATAAATTTATTTTAAATATTGTTGCGATAAATAAATTTATTTTAAATATTGTTGCGATAAATAAATTTATTTTAAATATTGTTGCGATAAATAAATTTATTTTAAATATTGTTGTGATAAATAAATTTATTTTAAATATTGTTGCGATAAATAAATTTATTTTAAATTTAGTTAATGTAGCCTTAACCCTAACCCTAACCCTAACTCTTACCCTAACATTGCAATTTTATATAATTTAACGTCTCGAAATTCTTACAGTTTATTTTTGTGATGTAATTTACGATTTAAAAATTTAAACTGATGTATAAAAAAGTTTAAAAAAAAAAATTTCTGACTTAAGGGGATCCTTGTACTTTTAAAATTAAAATTAAATATATTTCCCCCTTCAATCTGAAAAAAAACACCAATTTTACAGAGATTTTGCCAAAACATACGTGTGAGGAAAAGTAAAGCAGACTTTTGACTGAATTTTTTTTTAAATTTCATTTTGTGACATCATATACGGAGCACGGTTATCTCCACCTCTGTTTTAATGGATGTGGGTCAAAAAACGTTGAAAGGGGCAAACAAATAAACAAATAAAAAAGACCTACAAAGACTTAGTCGTATAATATCCCATTATATATTAATAAACGATCTCACCACCCACCCGCAGTTTTCAATAAGCCATAGACTAGCCAATAATTCCTAACCCTAACTCTAACTCTAACTGTTACATTATGACGGGCCCTGTATTTTGAAAAAGTAAAGTAAAGTAGCTAGTATGAATTATTAACTGGGTGAAAGAAATAGGATGAAGTGCAATTTAGGTGCATTGATAATTTGGGACAAACAAAATGATTCATTCTGTAAATCATAACATACTGGATGTATGCAAACCGAGATGAAACGCTCGGATCAAAAAGGTTAGACAAAAAGTGATGTTGAGTTCTGTTATGACATTCGTTGAAGGGTCAAAGGGCTCTGACGTCACAGATCCCTGGTGAGAAATTAGCTTTCAGACAGTTCACCATGGAGGCGCGTCATGGCAGACGTCCATAAACTGAGCTCTGCAATGCGTAGTCTGGGTGACATCGCCAGATATGGGCTAAGATGTAGAAGAATATAGCCGATTGCATCCCGTCACGTCCCAAAAGCAGTATGAAAGAAAGACAGAGTGTGAGTGAACGAACCGACGAATGGAAATCTCTCCGATTGAGGTGTGGAATAAAAAGTTAGAATCTCTCATTTAGCCTGACGATTCCCCCCGGGGATGAAACACGGGAGCCTCTGTGTAGCTTGATTGCCATATATATTTTCATTGCTTACTATATATATATATATATATATAGTCTAAAGAAGCTTTGAGTTATTTTAAACAAAAAGGCAAAAAAAGAAAAATGCAGTTTAAATTCCCAGAGAAACTAACTAAATCAGAAATAGTGCAGTGGAAAATTCTTAAATAAATAAAATATATAATAGTAAGTAAATAAAATAAAAAAGGGGATTAAGTATCTAACAGTGAAACAAAAATAGGAGACCTTAACGTAAGCATCTAATATTAACAAGGGGATCATCAGCTGTTTACCATGTAATTATGTATATATACATATATATATATATATATATATATATATATATATATATATTCTCGGAAGTTTCTCAACCATTAAAACTATATAAAAAATTTTAAAAAAATTTATTTTTTAAAATTTTTTTTTTAGTCCCAAGTCTTTTGTAAGTCAATTTACTTTTTGCAGTCACTATATTAGTTTGCTTCCAAGAATTTACGCTAGTCTTAACATACAGGGAAACGCTCTTGACTGCAAATCAGTGGCGATTTGTGATCGGAGTTCGAGCCCGCTGACCGTAGAGAATTAACTTCCTGCACTGAAGATTGCGTTAGCATGAAACATCGATGTCTGTAGGTAATAAATAATTAATATTTATTTATAAATATTATTATAAGCCCCCTTTACTAAAGGTCGGGCACTCTGAGTGAGTTTAATAACAAGCAGTACAAATAGCTTCATGCAAGATCCAAACACATTTTGTTGATCACTTTCAACTGCTCGTGTAAAATATCCGCCGACTCGGAATTTACAAAGTTAAATTCCTCTTTAATTATTAGCTAATTCGCTGTGGCCGACAGGGGAACGCTCTTGACTACAAATCAGTGGCGATTTGTGATCAGAGTTCGAGCCTGCTGACTGTAGAGAATTAACTTCCTGCACTGAAGATTGCGTTAACATGAAACATCGATGTCTGTAGGTAATAAATAATTAATACTTATATATATATATATATATATATATATATATATATATATATATATAAGTATAAATTTTTATTTATACAAACATTATTGGTTACATATGTGCATACATGTTTCGGGTGAACTCTTCGCAGAAAGTCAACCTCATCAGACCAAGGATTTTACTTTCTGCAAAGAGTGCAACCGAAACATGTATGCACATATGTAACCAATAATGTTTGTATAAATAAAAATGTATACTTATATATATATATATATATATATATATATATATATATATATATATATATATATATATATATATAAAAATATTAATTATTTATTACCTACAGACATCGATGTTTCATGATAATGCAATCTCCAGTGCAGGAAGTTAATTCTCTGAATCCTTGGTCTGATGAGGTTGACTTTCTGCGAAGAGTGCAACCGAAACATGTATGCACATATGTAACCAATAATGTTTGTATAAATAAAAATTTATACTTATAAACAGCTCTACTTGTTATTGAGCACTTTTTATAAACACTTGAGTTTCAACGGATTTACATCTACAGAAACTAATACAATACATGCACTATATATATATATATATATATATATATATATATATATATATATATATATATATATATATATATAGGGTGGGCAAAAATAAGGGTCCTATTTTTAAAAATTCATAACTTTTTTATTTATTGATTTTTTTTTTTTTTTTTTAGAATAAGTAAAGGACCCCTTCCGAAGCAAGCATGAGCCGTATTAGCCCTAAGGAACGTACCCTCATTTAGAAAACATTATTTTTGCTTAAAAAACTCAAAACAGTGTAAAAAACAATACTTTAGTTTTTGTAAGTTTTAAGAAGTGTTTTTCGGCTAAAATTTGTTTTGTTTATTTCAAAAAATCTCGGAAGGGTCAGTCTACACACACATAAAGTTTGGTGAGTTTAACTTTTATTTTGTGGAAGTTATTCAAATTCAAGTTATTCAAATTTAAAGATAGGACCCTTATTTTGGCCCACCCTGTATATATATATATATATATATATATATATATATATATATATATATATAATAAAATGACGTAAGAAGCCCTATATATATATGTGTGTGTGTGTGTGTGTGTTTCTTTTTGATGCCGGACTTCTGTCCACAGGAACCCGGCAAAAAGAATGCCCTATAAAAATATAAATCTCCACACTTGAGCCATATTCGCACTAGTTGATGAAGCGGATAAATACCACGCCACTTTAACAATGCGGCCATTAAATCGTCACTTAAAGCCGTAATCAAACTGGTTAATCGTTAGGCATAATTAATACAACAACGAAAAAAAAAATACTTCGCCATTTGAGAACCTGATAATTCCGACTCGCCTTTTTGTAACTTATTTGATATTGGTGAAATCATAGCAAATGTCACTTAATTACACAGAAATTGCTTATCCCTAACGATCATAAAACCGTACGAGAAATTTGTTGCGAATTAGCACATTCTTTTTTTTTTTTTTGTATTTGTCTTTTATTTATTTTTGCTAGCAGAACCATTTTGATATTTTGCTTCTAACCAATAGGATTTTTATTCCAAACAATTACTAATTCTTATTAAATTCATGTTTGCTTTTCTTGCTGAGACGAGGATATTGGAATATACAGCGCATATTTGAGAGGTAAGATGTTTTGTTTTAAGTTTCGGAATTTTTTTAGATGAGGGTTGATAATTTGTATTATTTAGATCAAGAAGTCCCAACCGAGGTCCACTTGGACCCCGTGGATCCGCAGAAGCTTTAAGGAGACCCACGAAACAAAAATTATACTTTCGGGGGTCCAAGATCAATAGTAAAGTACGGAAATCTGTTGAATATAGATAATAATATGTATAACAATTATATTGTATGGATTATTTGTATTATTCGGACTACTGTTCTCATCTTGGGTGTTATTCTCACAACGTTTCTGCTGATGTAACCTCCGACCTTCTTAAGGTGTATCTTGTCGAACTCAGAAATCTTTATGCCGACAAGATGCACCTAAAGAAGGTCGGAGGTTACATCGGCCGAAACGTTGCGAGAATAACACTCAAGATGAGAACAGTAGTCCAAATAAACAAAACAATACAAATTATCAATCCTCATCTCAAAAATTCCCAAACACAATTATATTGTAAATATATAATAATAGTATAAAACGAATATGTAATTTAGATAAACGCTGCTTTCTTTGTTTAGTATGTATTGAAGAGCCAGGCTGCGAGACGGACAATCGCAGCGTACGTGGAACTCGATCCTCCCTATTTCTGATCACATGTAGTCAAATTGACCAGTTAACTATGTTAAAGGTTTCGGAATTTTTGAGATGAGGGTTGATAATTTGTAGAATTTGATATATTCGGACTACTGTTCTCATCTTGGGTGTTTTTGTCACAACGTTTCGGCCGATGTAACCTCCGACCTTCTTCAGGTGTACCTTGTCGAACTCGGGAATCTTTCTGTCGAACTCGGGAATCTGGACAGAATTTCGAACGGAACCCTTTATTAAATCCATGGGGGTAGCATGCTCTCGTTCCATCTGCCATGACTATGAAGAAGTCTTTAGTAATTCGCAATTATTTGTATCGACCGAACTGAGGATTGAACCTTCAACCTTCAGATGACTGTCACTTAGAACTAGAATTGTCCGCAAGGACTCGTGGCGCAGTGGATATAGTACTAAGTAAAATTCAGTTCTAAGTGACAGTCATCTGAAGGTTGAAGGTTCAATCATCAGTGCGGGCGATACAAAGAATTGCGAATTACTGAAGACTTCTTCCGTTCGAAATTCTGTTCAAATTCCCGAGTTTGATAGAAAGATTCCCGAGTTCGACAAGGTACACCTGAAGAAGGTCGGAGGTTACATCGGTCGAAACGTTGTGACAAAAACACCCAAGATGAGAACAGTAGTCCGAATATACCAAATTCTACAAACTATGTTATAGTATATCTTTCTTGTGGTCTTACCGAATTCCAGGACAAGAATTCATGTAGTCTGGTGGAGTATCTAGCTAAGTTCTATTTATTGAGGTAACATCACTAGGAGAAGGTGCATCATTCCTCATATGAGCCAGCGTATAACCGTTTCGAGGCGATGTCATTTGGGCTCCGAATAACATGTTATTTTGAATATTTGGTCAAGGTTTAATTGTAGGGTGAAGTATCCTTATGTCAGGCTGTCCTGACAAACCGTTGTACAGAAAGACTGAAGACACTAGAGGATGGTGTCTAGTAGGTAATTACACCTCTCAGTAAGTAATTCAAACTCTCAGTAGGTAATTCAAACTTTCAGTAGGTAATTCAAACTTTCCTATCGGTTTTCATGTGTTGTGTGTCATTTATAACATTTTAATCTGCTGTAGATGCATTTTTACGTCCATGAACACATTGTGCATTAATAAGAGTTCATAAGAATTTATTAGTAATTAATATATATATATATATATATATATATATATATATATATATATATATATATATATATATATAGTCTCGGAAGTTTCTCAACCATTAAAACTATATTAAAAAAAAATAAAAAATAAAAAAAACTTATAGTCCCAAGTCTTTCAGTGGAAAATCACTCATGTAAGTCAATTTATTTTTTACAGTTATTATATTAATTTGTTTCTAACACTATTTTAAGGGATCATCAGTTGTTTACCATGAAAAACTGTTTCGGGAATATATATATATATTTTCCATCTGTAAATCTCCTTTCACTGGACACCTCATCAGCGGACATTTACCAACTGGACAGACCCCATATCTTTTTTACACGAATTTTCTAACTCTCCATTACTTAATATTTTTTCAAATTTTGAATTTTGGCTTTTCCACTGCCAACTTATCTATCTATTTAATTCCTCTGATGATAAGATTTTAATCTTTGAAAAGCCTTGGCTTAAGGAAAGAATAATAAACATATTTTTTTTACCGAGTATACCTTGCATTGAACAATCGAAGTTGAAATAAATTTGTCATTCGTAAATGTTTATCCCTTGTCTTTCATCTATCTTTATATATATATGTATATATATATATATATATATATATATATATATATATATATATCTGCACCTTTCCAGTGGTGCAGTCTAGTCAGTACCCCCTCTCCTTAATCTTTCTATCCTTTTGGCCCTTCACGACAATTTTGTGTGGTACCAGCCGAGGCTAGTGCCACCATATGTGTGCGTGTATTTGGTTGGAGGGGAATCTCAGATTATGGGGTTTCGGACAGTTTCAGTTCTCTTAGATTCGTGCAATATTCTGTCTATTTTTTGTTCTTTTGTTCTTTTTCTATTTCAACTTACATGTGGCTGGTCGGCATTACCTGGTTATGTGGGTTGGTTTCTACACTCAAGGATTTTCTTTAATATTTAAACTGTTTTAAACCGTTGTATGTTGTCAATCTACCCTTTAATTCCAATTTCTCATCGTCTTTTCTCCAGGTTTTTGGAACTTTTCCTAGCACTCATACAATTATTGGTATTACAGTAATTTTCTTTATGTTGCCAATTCTTTTAAGCTCTTTGGCAAGTTCCATGTGTTTTCTGAATTTTTCTGTCACCTTGATCTTCACCCTGTGAATTGCTGGGACGGCTAAATCTACGGTTTTGCAGATTTTTCTTCTTTTTCTTCTTCTTATTATTATAATTATTATTATTATTAGGGATAATAACTGAACACTTACATTATATATACTAGCAAAGATATTCTCTCTCCGGTCACATATTATTATTACTTGCAATAATGATGTTTATTTTAATAATTATTATTATTATTAGCAATAATATACGCCCCCGGGCGCATAATTTTGCTAGTATATATAATGTGAGTGTTCAGTTTGCTAATGATCACTCGATTGTGACAATTTCTTGTTGATGTACATTAAAGGAGGAGGTAATTCCTGGGAGGATGATCTCATGACAATAGAACAGATACGACACTACCTTCTCAAATAGGGGAGTAATGGCCGGGGGATTGTCTCATAACAACAGAACAGATAATACACTACCCCTTCCCAAAGAGATGGTAATTCCTCGAAGGATAGTATCATGATTTCAGAACAGATACTACACTACCCTCTTCTGAATTACGGATCGAAAGATAGTCCAATAGTCTGAAATAGTATAGTAAACTGAACTATAGATACCAAATCTCCATTAGTAATCTAAAAATATAATATTACAATTAATAGAAGTAATAGTATAGTTTTGTGTTCAGACCGACAGATACCAAATCTCCATTAGTAATCTAAAAATATAACATTACAATTAATAGAAGTAATAGTATACTTTAGAGTTCAGACAAACAGATACCAAATCTCCATTAGTAATCTAAAAATATAACATTACAATTAATAAAAGTAATAGTATACTTTAGAGTTCAGACCGACAGATACCAAATCTCCATTAGTAATCTAAAAATATAATATTACAATTAATAGAAGTAATAGTATACTTTAGAGTTCAGACCGACAGATACCAAATCTCCATTAGTAATCTAAAAATATAACATTACAATTAATAGAAGTAATAGTATACTTTAGAGTTCAGACCGACAGATACCAAATCTCCATTAGTAATCTAAAAATATAACATTACAATTAATAGAAGTAATAGTATACTTTAGAGTTCAGACCGACAGATACCAAATCTCTATTAGTAATCTAAAAATATAACATTACAATTAATAGAAGTAATAGTATACTTTAGAGTTCAGACCGACAGATACCAAATCTCCATTAGTAATCTAAAAATATAATATTACAATTAATAGAAGTAATAGTATACTTTAGAGTTCAGACCGACAGATACCAAATCTCCATTAGTAATCTAAAAATATAACATTACAATTAATAGAAGTAATAGTATACTTTAGAGTTCAGACCGACAGATACCAAATCTCCATTAGTAATCTAAAAATATAACATTACAATTAATAGAAGTAATAGTATACTTTAGAGTTCAGACCGACAGATACCAAATCTCTATTAGTAATCTAAAAATATAACATTACAATTAATAGAAGTAATAGTATACTTTAGAGTTCAGACAGACAGATACCAAATCTCCATTAGTAATCTAAAAATATAACATTACAATTAATAGAAGTAATAGTATACTTTAGAGTTCAGACAGACAGATACCAAATCTCCATTAGTAATCTAAAAATATAACATTACAATTAATAGAAGTAATAGTATAGTTTTGTGTTCAGACCGACAGATACCAAATCTCCATTAGTAATCTAAAAATATAACATTACAATTAATAGAAGTAATAGTATACTTTTGAGTTCAGACAGACAGATATCAAATCTCCATTAGTAATAGAAGTAGAAGTATCATTTCAGCCTCAGACAGACAGATACGAAATCTCCATTAGTAATTGATTATTGTTGTTATTTATGTTGTTGTTATTGTTATTTATTTTATTCATTATTTTTTTTATGATTTTCCAGTGTGAACCTCTACCCAAATAAATAAGTTACTAGATTAAATTCAAGATTTTTGGAATCTTAAACATTCTCGAAAGACATTCTTAATATGAAAGGGGACACTGAGCCAGGTGATCAGAAGATGGTGTATCTGCCCACGTCGGACGGGGAAGCCTCCACCGCCGATGTGAACATCCTCGATGAATGGGACAGCGACGATGGTATTTGCAGCAGTCGGAGTCCCAAGAAGACGTGCGGTCGAATCACAAAGCTGCTGTTGTTTCTCGTCTGCTTCTTCGGACTTCTCGCCCTTTTCTCCGCCGGTGTCATGATCTGGTCCTCCAACATATTCAACGGGAAAGATCCAGAAGAAATAGCCGAGGAAGAACAGAACACGGATGGAGAAGTTCCGAAGCTGATATTTGAGCCGAGGATCGACAAACACGATACATTTATTCATTGCAGTTATGATTCGTCTGTAACGCGGTCGTACCTTAAAAGAATGAATTCGTTCATCAAACACTTAAATCAAGAGGTAAGTAAATATATATTTATATAATAAGGTGATTGATTCGGTTCGACAAAAAGTTCATTCATAAATTTCTGCACGTCAGTACCGTCGGGGAAACAGGGGGCAGGGAGGGAGCTCCAGAGGCCAGCAGCACGAGGAAAGAAGCCATCTGAGCAGAAAGCCCTCCGGCATCTGGGGACCTCCACAGCGAACGGATGGGATCCAGTCGACTGTCGAGCCGGTCTAGTGAACCCACGACGAGGGGGCACCAGAGCAGCCAATTCATCGGAGCACAATCCATTGAAGTATTTGTAAAACAAGCACAAGGATGCTACATTGCGGCGATGGGACAGGGACTGGAGGTTGGTTTACAGTGAGGGACCTATTAGGTTGGCGACTCTTTTTTGGGCCTTGTCAAGGAGGGAGAGACTAGTAGATGATGCACCAGCCCAGATGTGGCAACAATACTCCAATACTCCATGCATGGGCGGATGGTGGCTTTGTAGAGATACAGGATAATGTCAGGTGTGAGGAGTTTACTAGCACGGTAGAGGGAGCCAACCTCCTTTGCGGCAGCCTTGGCAATGTCTTCAATGTATTTGTTCCAATTGATGTTACCTGTGAAGGTTAGGCCAAGGAGTTTGAATGATGAACTCTCAGGTAGGGTGTTATTTTTAAGTGGATATTAATGCAATTCATTTTCTATGCACAATTTGGAAATCTTCAGAATGTCTGCGATTTTTCTGGCTGTCAAACGGCCATCTTGTTTAACTACAGCTTTCACTTGGTCATTGTCTTTGGCCGGCCAGAGCGAGGAGCATCTCTCACTGAAAAATTTCCTTTCCGGAATCGATAAACCATTACTGGCACACACGTTTTGTAACAGCATTCTCCCCATACACGTGTCATATCTTTATGCAGGTTTCTGTAGCTTTTTTTTTCCTTTCCTGTAGTAAAAAAAAAAACATCAGATGTTGGTATTGCTCTGTTTGATCTTCCATTTCAAGGCCTGAAATACAAGCAAAAATGTAAGAACTCCTCTGCTCAGAGGCTTATTACATACTGACGGCAACATAACAGCTACACCAAATGCAAGATTTGAAGAATAGGAATATAAAACGATTTTTAGTAGGCTGGAAAGATGACATTCATAAAACGAACAAACTTTTTGGCCAACCCAATAGTTTGCTTGAAACATTGTGTGTATATAGAGGGGTGATAAAGGTCTATAACAATTCAGGAAACGAAAAGATGCCGGTATTGAGAAGGAGAACAAAAAACGAAGTGATTTTTTTTTTAGTAAATCTAAACTGATTCAGTTTCAATGGAAACAGTGATTTAATGTGTGTAACCCTGTTCCATAATATATTTCGAGGTAAGAACTCTTTATCAAATGGTAGGTGTTTCAAATCTCCTAAAACTATTGTGGTCTGAAGCGCTAGTAATATTGTTTTCTTTTGCAATTACTGCAGTCAATAACACAGATACCCCATAGCAAATTAAATTTAAATGTTTTATAGACATGACAGAAATAAATAAATACTTGTATAAACTTGAATGCTTATTAAAAATCTTAATTATTTAATTAAAGTAGGTTCAAGATAAATTTTCTTTGAAAATTAGCAGTAATTTGCAATTAACTGATCAAGTGACACACCTCTTACTACGTTTCTGTCTATACCCCTCACCCCCTCTTTCGCTGTATGTTGTTTGATCTCTCTGCTTTTATTATATACATTGCCAGTCAAAAGTATTTAGCCACACTTACAACTTTTTCATGTTTCATCCTGAAAGTGTTATTTTTAATGAAACAAGTTAAGCACCAAAATGGTTTTTATTTATTTAAATACAAATCTACTTCAGTAACTTTGAACTTTATTTAACCAAATATTTAATCAAATATTTAACCAAATATTTAATCAAATATTTAATCAAATATTTAATCAAATATTTAACCAAATATTTAACCAAATATTTAATCAAATATTTAATCAAATATTTAATCAAATATTTAACCAAATATTTAATCAAATATTTAATCAAATATTAAACCAAATATTTAACCAAATATTTAACCAAATATTTAACCAAATATTTAACCAAATATTTAACCAAATATTAACCAAATATTTAATCAAATATTTAACCAAATATTAAACCAAATATTAAACAAATATTAACCAAATATTTAATCAAATATTTAACCAAATATTTAACCAAATATTTAACCAAATATTTAACCAAATATTTAATCAAATATTTAACCAAATATTTAACCAAATATTTAACCAAATATTTAACCAAATATTAAACCAAATATTAAACCAAATATTTAACCAAATATTTAACCAAATATTTAACCAAATATTCAACCAAATATTTAACCAAATATTAAACCAAATATTAAACCAAATATTTAACCAAATATTAAACCAAATATTTAATCAAGTATTTAACCAAATATTTAACCAAATATTCAACCAAATATTTAACCAAATATTAAACCAAATATTTAACCAAATATTAAACCAAATATTTAATCAAGTATTTAACCAAATATTTAATCAAATATTTAACCAAATATTTAACCAAATATTTAATCAAATATTTAACCAAATATTTAACACAATATTTAACCAAATATTTAATCAAATATTAACCAAATATTTAACCAAATATTAAACCAAATATTTAACCAAATATTTAACCAAATATTTAACCAAATATTTAACCAAATATTTAATCAAATATTTAACCAAATATTTAACCAAATATTTAACCAAATATTTAACCAAATATTTAATCAAATATTTAATCAAATATTTAATCAAATATTTAACCAAATATTAAACCAAATATTAAACCAAATATTTAGCCAAATATTTAACCAAATATTTAACCAAATATTTAACCAAATATCTTTTGAAACATTGATTTGAAGCTGTGTTCTTCTTTAGTATTTAGTGATCATGAACAAAATGTTTTCCAAAAGTTTGTGTTAACCTCCCTCACATTTCAATCAATAAATCAATCAAGTAAGCAAAGCAGTTAAATAATGAATATTTATTAATCACAGTAATCACACCAAAACCAACAGTCAATAAGAACTCAGAGAATAAACTAACGTCAGTCGTATAAAATTGATATTATTAAATTATCGATAAATTTTTTAGTCATTAATTTTGGTTTACAAATTCTATTAAATTTCGTTTAAAATTATTATTTTCTGTTCGACAAGAATGTTACAGTTTTGTTTTTGTTTTGTTTTTTTGAGGAGAGGGTAATATAATAGCCTAAGGTGTGAGAAAGTGTTTGGAATGAGAGAGAAAACCGACTTTACGAGAAGCAGAAAGAGCAATGGATCTAATGTATGAACTCCATAAAAGAAAGATTTGATGAGAGAGAAAAACCAAGAAGTTTCAGAGTCGATTTCTCCTCATGAGCAGAGCCATCCATGAGAATCTCAGGAAGAAAAGGGGCACGCCTATGATTGAAAGACACGGACTGAGACTTAACAGAGTTAAATGAAACAAGCTATTTCGTATCCCAATCCACAACTGAACCCAGGTCAACTTCTAGATCAGATGCATATTTCAACTGATCCGAGGGAGATGGGCAAGAAGCAACACCATGATAGAAAGTGGTATCCTAAGTGTTATTTTTTATTGTGTCTCACAACACATCTAGCAAAGGTCTTCTTACACAAAAGCAATACAATAAAACTTCTAGACAACCGTAAACGTTTTGTCTCACAACACATCCAGCAAAGGTCTTCTTACACAAAAGCAATACAATAAAACTTCCAGACAACAGAAAACGTTTTGTCTCACAACACATCCAGCAAAGGTCTTCTTACACAAAAGAAATACAATAAAACTTCCAGACAACAGAAAACGTTTTGTCTCACAACACATCCAGCAAAGGTCTTCTTACACAAAAGCAATACAATAAACCTTCCAGACAACAGAAAACGTTTTGTCTCACAACACATCCAGCAAAGGTCTTCTTACACAAAAGCAATACAATAAAACTTCCAGACAACAGAAAACGTTTTGTCTCACAACACATCCAACAAAGGTCTTCTTACACAAAAGCAATACAATAAAACTTCCAGACAACAGAAAACGTTTTGTCTCACAACACATCCAGCAAAGGTCTTCTTACACAAAAGCAATACAATAAAACTTCCAGACAACAGAAAACGTTTTGTCTCACAACACATCCAGCAAAGGTCTTCTTACACAAAAGCAATACAATAAACCTTCCAGACAACAGAAAATGTTTTGTCTCACAACACATCCAGCAAAGGTCTTCTTACACAAAAGCAATACAATAAAACTTCCAGACAACAGAAAACGTTTTGTCTCACAACACATCCAGCAAAGGTCTTCTTACACAAAAGCAATACAATAAAACTTCCAGACAACAGAAAACGTTTTTTCTCACAACACATCCAGCAAAGGTCTTCTTACACAAAAGCAATACAATAAACCTTCCAGACAACAGAAAACGTTTTGTCTCACAACACATCCAGCAAAGGTCTTCTTACACAAAAGCAATACAATAAAACTTCCAGACAACAGAAAACGTTTTTTCTCACAACACATCCAGCAAAGGTCTTCTTACACAAAAGCAATACAATAAACCTTCCAGACAACAGAAAACGTTTTGTCTCACAACACATCCAACAAAGGTCTTCTTACACAAAAGCAATACAATAAACCTTCCAGACAACAGAAAACGTTTTGTCTCACAACACATCCAGCAACGGTCTTCTTACACAAAAGCAATACAATAAAACTTCCAGACAACAGAAAACGTTTTGTCTCACAACACATCCAACAAAGGTCTTCTTACACAAAAGCAATACAATAAAACTTCCAGACAACAGAAAACGTTTTGTCTCACAACACATCCAGCAACGGTCTTCTTACACAAAAGCAATACAATAAACCTTCCAGACAACAGAAAACGTTTTTTCTCACAACACATCCAGCAAAGGTCTTCTTACACAAAAGCAATACAATAAAACTTCCAGACAACCGAAAACGTTTTGTCTCACAACACATCCAGCAAAGGTCTTCTTACACAAAAGCAATACAATAAAACTTCCAGACAAAAGAAAACGTTTTGTCTCACAACACATCCAGCAAAGGTCTTCTTACACAAAGGCAATGCAATAAAACTTCCAGACAACAGAAAACGTTTTGTCTTACAACACATCCAGCAAAGGTCTTCTTACACAAAAGCAATACAATAAAACTTCCAGACAACCGAAAACGTTTTGTCTCACAACACATCCAGCAAAGGTCTTCTTACACTAAAGCAATACAATAAAACTTCCAGACAACAGAAAACGTTTTGTCTCACAACACATCCAGCAAAGGTCTTCTTACACAAAAGCAATACAATAAAACTTCCAGACAACAGAAAACGTTTTTTCTCACAACACATCCAGCAAAGGTCTTCTTACACAAAAGCAATACAATAAACCTTCCAGACAACAGAAAACGTTTTGTCTCACAACACATCCAGCAAAGGTCTTCTTACACAAAAGCAATACAATAAAACTTCCAGACAACAGAAAACGTTTTTTCTCACAACACATCCAACAAAGGTCTTCTTACACAAAAGCAATACAATAAAACTTCCAGACAACAGAAAACGTTTTGTCTCACAACACATCCAGCAAAGGTCTTCTTACACAAAAGCAATACAATAAAACTTCCAGACAACAGAAAACGTTTTGTCTCACAACACATCCAGCAAAGGTCTTCTTACACAAAAGCAATACAATAAACCTTCCAGACAACAGAAAACGTTTTGTCTCACAACACATCCAGCAAAGGTCTTCTTACACAAAAGCAATACAATAAAACTTCCAGACAACAGAAAACGTTTTGTCTCACAACACATCCAGCAAAGGTCTTCTTACACAAAAGCAATACAATAAAACTTCCAGACAACAGAAAACGTTTTGTCTCACAACACATCCAGCAAAGGTCTTCTTACACAAAAGCAATACAATAAACCTTCCAGACAACAGAAAACGTTTTGTCTCACAACACATCCAACAAAGGTCTTCTTACACAAAAGCAATACAATAAACCTTCCAGACAACAGAAAACGTTTTGTCTCACAACACATCCAGCAAAGGTCTTCTTACACAAAAGCAATACAATAAAACTTCCAGACAAAAGAAAACGTTTTGTCTCACAACACATCCAACAAAGGTCTTCTTACACAAAAGCAATACAATAAAACTTCCAGACAACAGAAAACGTTTTGTCTTACAACACATCCAGCAAAGGTCTTTTTACACAAAAGCAGTACAATAAAACTTCCAGACAACAGAAAACGTTTTGTCTCACAACACATCCAGCAAAGGCCTTCTTACACAAAAGCAATACAATAAACCTTCCAGACAACAGAAAACGTTTTATCTCACAACACATCCAGCAAAGGTCTTCTTACACAAAAGCAATACAATAAAACTTCCAGACAACAGAAAACGTTTTGTCTCACAACACATCCAGCAAAGGTCTTCTTACACAAAAGCAATACAATAAAACTTCCAGACAACAGAAAACGTTTTGTCTCACAACACATCCAGCAAAGGTCTTCTTACACAAAAGCAATACAATAAACCTTCCAGACAACAGAAAACGTTTTGTCTCACAACACATCCAACAAAGGTCTTCTTACACAAAAGCAATACAATAAACCTTCCAGACAACAGAAAACGTTTTGTCTCACAACACATCCAGCAACGGTCTTCTTACACAAAAGCAATACAATAAAACTTCCAGACAACAGAAAACGTTTTGTCTCACAACACATCCAACAAAGGTCTTCTTACACAAAAGCAATACAATAAAACTTCCAGACAACAGAAAACGTTTTGTCTCACAACACATCCAGCAACGGTCTTCTTACACAAAAGCAATGCAATAAAACTTCCAGACAACCGAAAACGTTTTGTCTCACAACACATCCAGCAATGGTCTTCTTACAAAAAAGCAATACAATAAAACTTCCAGACAACAGAAAACGTTTTGTCTCACAACACATCCAGCAAAGGTCTTCTTACACAAAGGCAATGCAATAAAACTTCCAGACAACAGAAAACGTTTTGTCTCACAACACATCCAGCAAAGGTCTTCTTACACAAAAGCAATACAATAAAACTTCCAGACAAAAGAAAACGTTTTGTCTCACAACACATCCAACAAAGGTCTTCTTACACAAAAGCAATACAATAAAACTTCCAGACAACAGAAAACGTTTTGTCTTACAACACATCCAGCAAAGGTCTTTTTACACAAAAGCAGTACAATAAAACTTCCAGACAACAGAAAACGTTTTGTCTCACAACACATCCAGCAAAGGCCTTCTTACACAAAAGCAATACAATAAACCTTCCAGACAACAGAAAACGTTTTGTCTCACAACACATCCAGCAAAGGTCTTCTTACACAAAAGCAATACAATAAAACTTCCAGACAACAGAAAACGTTTTTTCTCACAACACATCCAACAAAGGTCTTCTTACACAAAAGCAATACAATAAAACTTCCAGACAACAGAAAACGTTTTGTCTCACAACACATCCAGCAAAGGTCTTCTTACACAAAAGCAATACAATAAAACTTCCAGACAACAGAAAACGTTTTGTCTCACAACACATCCAGCAAAGGTCTTCTTACACAAAAGCAATACAATAAACCTTCCAGACAACAGAAAACGTTTTGTCTCACAACACATCCAGCAAAGGTCTTCTTACACAAAAGCAATACAATAAAACTTCCAGACAACAGAAAACGTTTTGTCTCACAACACATCCAGCAAAGGTCTTCTTACACAAAAGCAATACAATAAAACTTCCAGACAACAGAAAACGTTTTGTCTCACAACACATCTAGCAAAGGTCTTCTTACACAAAAGCAATACAATAAAACTTCCAGACAACAGAAAACGTTTTGTCTCACAACACATCCAACAAAGGTCTTCTTACACAAAAGCAATACAATAAAACTTCCAGACAACAGAAAACGTTTTGTCTCACAACACATCCAGCAACGGTCTTCTTACACAAAAGCAATGCAATAAAACTTCCAGACAACCGAAAACGTTTTGTCTCACAACACATCCAGCAAAGGTCTTCTTACAAAAAAGCAATACAATAAAACTTCCAGACAACAGAAAACGTTTTGTCTCACAACACATCCAGCAAAGGTCTTCTTACACAAAGGCAATGCAATAAAACTTCCAGACAACAGAAAACGTTTTGTCTCACAACACATCCAGCAAAGGTCTTCTTACACAAAAGCAATACAATAAAACTTCCAGACAAAAGAAAACGTTTTGTCTCACAACACATCCAACAAAGGTCTTCTTACACAAAAGCAATACAATAAAACTTCCAGACAACAGAAAACGTTTTGTCTTACAACACATCCAGCAAAGGTCTTTTTACACAAAAGCAGTACAATAAAACTTCCAGACAACAGAAAACGTTTTGTCTCACAACACATCCAGCAAAGGCCTTCTTACACAAAAGCAATACAATAAAACTTCCAGACAACAGAAAACGTTTTATCTCACAACACATCCAGCAAAGGTCTTCTTACACAAAAGCAATACAATAAAACTTCCAGACAACAGAAAACGTTTTGTCTCACAACACATCCAGCAAAGGTCTTCTTACACAAAAGCAATAAATAAAACTTCCAGACAACAGAAAACGTTTTGTCTCACAACACATCCAGCAAAGGTCTTCTTACACAAAAGCAATACAATAAACCTTCCAGACAACAGAAAACGTTTTGTCTCACAACACATCCAACAAAGGTCTTCTTACACAAAAGCAATACAATAAACCTTCCAGACAACAGAAAACGTTTTGTCTCACAACACATCCAGCAACGGTCTTCTTACACAAAAGCAATACAATAAAACTTCCAGACAACAGAAAACGTTTTGTCTCACAACACATCCAACAAAGGTCTTCTTACACAAAAGCAATACAATAAAACTTCCAGACAACAGAAAACGTTTTGTCTCACAACACATCCAGCAACGGTCTTCTTACACAAAAGCAATGCAATAAAACTTCCAGACAACCGAAAACGTTTTGTCTCACAACACATCCAGCAAAGGTCTTCTTACAAAAAAGCAATACAATAAACCTTCCAGACAACAGAAAACGTTTTGTCTCACAACACATCCAGCAAAGGTCTTCTTACACAAAGGCAATGCAATAAAACTTCCAGACAACAGAAAACGTTTTGTCTCACAACACATCCAGCAAAGGTCTTCTTACACAAAAGCAATACAATAAAACTTCCAGACAACAGAAAACGTTTTGTCTCACAACACATCCAGCAAAGGTCTTTTTACACAAAAGAAATACAATAAAACTTCCAGACAACCGAAAACGTTTTGTCTCACAACACATCCAGCAAAGGTCTTCTTACACAAAAGCAATAAAATAAAACTTCCAGACAACAGAAAACGTTTTGTCTCACAACACATCCAGCAAAGGTCTTCTTACACAAAGGCAATGCAATAAAACTTCCAGACAACAGAAAACGTTTTGTCTTACAACACATCCAGCAAAGGTCTTCTTACACAAAAGCAATACAATAAAACTTCCAGACAACCGAAAACGTTTTGTCTCACAACACATCCAGCAAAGGTCTTCTTACACTAAAGCAATACAATAAAACTTCCAGACAACAGAAAACGTTTTGTCTCACAACACATCCAGCAAAGGTCTTCTTACACAAAAGCAATACAATAAAACTTCCAGACAACAGAAAACGTTTTTTCTCACAACACATCCAGCAAAGGTCTTCTTACACAAAAGCAATACAATAAACCTTCCAGACAACAGAAAACGTTTTGTCTCACAACACATCCAGCAAAGGTCTTCTTACACAAAAGCAATACAATAAAACTTCCAGACAACAGAAAACGTTTTTTCTCACAACACATCCAACAAAGGTCTTCTTACACAAAAGCAATACAATAAAACTTCCAGACAACAGAAAACGTTTTGTCTCACAACACATCCAGCAAAGGTCTTCTTACACAAAAGCAATACAATAAAACTTCCAGACAACAGAAAACGTTTTGTCTCACAACACATCCAGCAAAGGTCTTCTTACACAAAAGCAATACAATAAACCTTCCAGACAACAGAAAACGTTTTGTCTCACAACACATCCAGCAAAGGTCTTCTTACACAAAAGCAATACAATAAAACTTCCAGACAACAGAAAACGTTTTGTCTCACAACACATCCAGCAAAGGTCTTCTTACACAAAAGCAATACAATAAAACTTCCAGACAACAGAAAACGTTTTGTCTCACAACACATCAAGCAAAGGTCTTCTTACACAAAAGCAATACAATAAACCTTCCAGACAACAGAAAACGTTTTGTCTCACAACACATCCAACAAAGGTCTTCTTACACAAAAGCAATACAATAAACCTTCCAGACAACAGAAAACGTTTTGTCTCACAACACATCCAGCAAAGGTCTTCTTACACAAAAGCAATACAATAAAACTTCCAGACAAAAGAAAACGTTTTGTCTCACAACACATCCAACAAAGGTCTTCTTACACAAAAGCAATACAATAAAACTTCCAGACAACAGAAAACGTTTTGTCTTACAACACATCCAGCAAAGGTCTTTTTACACAAAAGCAGTACAATAAAACTTCCAGACAACAGAAAACGTTTTGTCTCACAACACATCCAGCAAAGGCCTTCTTACACAAAAGCAATACAAAAAACATTCCAGACAACAGAAAACGTTTTATCTCACAACACATCCAGCAAAGGTCTTCTTACACAAAAGCAATACAATAAAACTTCCAGACAACAGAAAACGTTTTGTCTCACAACACATCCAGCAAAGGTCTTCTTACACAAAAGCAATACAATAAAACTTCCAGACAACAGAAAACGTTTTGTCTCACAACACATCCAGCAAAGGTCTTCTTACACAAAAGCAATACAATAAACCTTCCAGACAACAGAAAACGTTTTGTCTCACAACACATCCAACAAAGGTCTTCTTACACAAAAGCAATACAATAAACCTTCCAGACAACAGAAAACGTTTTGTCTCACAACACATCCAGCAACGGTCTTCTTACACAAAAGCAATACAATAAAACTTCCAGACAACAGAAAACGTTTTGTCTCACAACACATCCAACAAAGGTCTTCTTACACAAAAGCAATACAATAAAACTTCCAGACAACAGAAAACGTTTTGTCTCACAACACATCCAGCAACGGTCTTCTTACACAAAAGCAATGCAATAAAACTTCCAGACAACCGAAAACGTTTTGTCTCACAACACATCCAGCAAAGGTCTTCTTACAAAAAAGCAATACAATAAAACTTCCAGACAACAGAAAACGTTTTGTCTCACAACACATCCAGCAAAGGTCTTCTTACACAAAGGCAATGCAATAAAACTTCCAGACAACAGAAAACGTTTTGTCTCACAACACATCCAGCAAAGGTCTTCTTACACAAAAGCAATACAATAAAACTTCCAGACAACAGAAAACGTTTTGTCTCACAACACATCCAGCAAAGGTCTTTTTACACAAAAGAAATACAATAAAACTTCCAGACAACCGAAAACGTTTTGTCTCACAACACATCCAGCAAAGGTCTTCTTACACAAAAGCAATACAATAAAACTTCCAGACAACAGAAAACGTTTTGTCTCACAACACATCCAGCAAAGGTCTTCTTACACAAAGGCAATGCAATAAAACTTCCAGACAACAGAAAACGTTTTGTCTTACAACACATCCAGCAAAGGTCTTCTTACACAAAAGCAATACAATAAAACTTCCAGACAACCGAAAACGTTTTGTCTCACAACACATCCAGCAAAGGTCTTCTTACACTAAAGCAATACAATAAAACTTCCAGACAACAGAAAACGTTTTGTCTCACAACACATCCAGCAAAGGTCTTCTTACACAAAAGCAATACAATAAAACTTCCAGACAACCGAAAACGTTTTTTCTCACAACACATCCAGCAAAGGTCTTCTTACACAAAGGCAATGCAATAAAACTTCCAGACAACAGAAAACGTTTTGTCTCACAACACATCCAGCAAAGGTCTTCTTACACAAAGGCAATGCAATAAAACTTCCAGACAACAGAAAACGTTTTGTCTCACAACACATCCAGCAAAGGTCTTCTTACACAAAGGCAATGCAATAAAACTTCCAGACAACAGAAAACGTTTTGTCTCACAACACATCCAGCAAAGGTCTTCTTACACAAAAGCAATACAATAAAACTTCCAGACAACAGAAAACGTTTTGTCTCACAACACATCCAGCAAAGGTCTTCTTACACAAAGGCAATGCAATAAAACTTCCAGACAACAGAAAACGTTTTGTCTCACAACACATCCAGCAAAGGTCTTCTTACACAAAAGCAATACAATAAAACTTCCAGACAACCGAAAACGTTTTGTCTCACAACACATCCAGCAAAGGTCTTCTTACACAAAAGCAATACAAAAAACTTCCAGACAACAGAAAACGTTTTGTCTCACAACACATCCAACAAAGGTCTTCTTACACAAAAGCAATACAATAAAACTTCCAGACAACAGAAAACGTTTTGTCTCACAACACATCCAGCAAAGGTCTTCTTACACAAAAGCAATACAATAAAACTTCCAGACAACAGAAAACGTTTTGTCTCACAACACATCCAGCAACGGTCTTCTTACACAAAAGCAATACAATAAAACTTCCAGACAACCGAAAACGTTTTGTCTCACAACACATCCAGCAATGCAGCAAAGGTAAATTTAAAATCATGCCGATATATCAAACAGAATATTATTTCTATCTCTTAATTAAAAAAAAATGATCATAAGCAAATGCACACCAGCACTTGATAAATCATCAAACAACATGCACACATTATATTATACGAAATACATAGATACACATGTGTGTATGTGTGTATATACATATGTATATGCATGTGAATGTGCATTTATATATGTGTGTATAAGTGTATATATATGCACGAATGAGCGACTGTACATATGCATATCTACCATGTAGATCTCGACATACTAAAACAGTGTACATGTATAAATGACGAGTGCACCTACGTGCATAAACTTGCACATGTTAAAAAAGCATACACATGCTCTTTCACACACACACACACACACACACACACACACACACACACACACACACACACACACACACAGAATAAATATACACACATGCATGCACCTTCCAGGAGGAAAAAAAACGACACACAAACACGCTTTAACTGACAAAGAATAATATGAACACACACAAATGGAACATAATCAATAAATAAATAAAGAAAGAAATTAAACCGGCCATTATGTTATGTGCAGGTCTCTAGCTTGAGATTAATGAAGCTCTCATTTCTCGCCGCATAAAATTCAGTATAAACGCCATTGTGGAACGCATCGTGGAATAGTAGACAGCTATCTATGTGAATTTATGTAGACGCCGAAATATAATACAAGTAAATAAATAAATTGCCTTTCGGCATTTTATTCATACCCGTTTATACCCGATACCCATTTATTTATGCTAATCAAACGTGTTTAGTTACAGAAGGCCTAATTAACTATAATTAACTAATTAAATTATTAACTATATTTAACTATATAAACTTGTACGTTTCTCCAACTCTCCTGAATACTAGTCCAGTTTAATAATACTAAACCAAAAGTGACACTGGAATATACTTTATCCTAATATTCTTTACTCGTTCGTTTTCACACTGTTTTTCTCTTCGTTCCTTCTGCTGTTGTTGGCTTCTTCTTGTTTTTCCACTATCTAACGAATTTACACACGTCTGTCTGAACGTCACTTATTTAAATCTACATTTTATATTCTACGCTTATACGCCCATTGTCACTGCTCTTTGTTAATATCCCTGGTCAACACAATTTTTCTGGCGCATGCTATTCCAATGCATTTCACTCAATGTTAGGGTGCTGAATCAAAATCGGGCATCATTTTTTGCTCATCATGTGACATTTTTTGCTCATCATGTGACATTTTTGCTCATCATGTGACATTTTTTGCTCATCATGTGACATTTTTTGTTCATCATGTGACATTTTTTGCTCATCATGTGACATCTTTTGCTCATCATGTGACATTTTTTGTTCATCATGTGACATTTTTTGCTCATCATGTGACATTTTTTGCTTATCATGTGACATTTTTTGTTCATCATGTGACATTTTTTTCTCATCATGTGACATTTTTTTCTCATCATGTGACATTTTTTGCTCATCATGTGACATTTTTTGCTCATCATGTGACATTTTTTGCGCTCTAAAAGCTTGCATTTTTGTAGGATATGAAGACTGTACTTATAATTAAATGGCAGAAAATAATTGTTAAGTTGTGAACAACGAGGTACAAGAGGAAATTTGATACACGTAAATATGTGAGAATTAAGTATGATGATAAGAAAATATATACAAAAGGTCCATTTATTCCAGCCATTACTCTAGGACATACATGTCCTCCGCTTTGACTATCTTTGGTGTATGGCTCTGCGAACGTCTCTTATTAAGGCCAAGCAAGAATCTAGAAAAATGAATGCACAAACGAATTCTATATCTCAAAATTCTGTATGTACTATCTGTACAGTGTCTTGCTTGATCAGCTGATTTTTATCTGTGAATCGATTGCTTGTTAGTATCAGAATTCGGTGCTTATTTAGATAAGGACCTGAGCTAACTTTGACCCCATCGTTAGGGTTAGGGTCCAGGTTGGGGTAAGGGTTAGTGTTGAGAGTTAGGATTAGGGTAAGGTTTGGGTCAAAGTTAGCTCGGGTCCTAATCTGATAAAGTACCCCAAATTCGATTGCCTGTTAGTATCAAAAGTGCTTGTAAGTATCAAAATTGTTTGTTCATAACAAAAATCCGATTGCTTGTTAGTATCAAAATTGCTTGTTAGTATTAAAAATCGATTGCTTGTTCATATCAAAATTCAATTGCTTGTTAGTATCAAAATTGCTTGTAAGTATCAAAATTCAATTGTTTGTTAGTATCAAAATTGCTTGTAAGTATCAAAATTACTTGTTAGTATCAAAATTGCTTGTTAGTATGAAAATTGCTTGTAAGTATGAAAATTGCTTGTTAGTATGAAAATTGCTTGTTAGTATGAAAATTCGATTGCTTGTTAGTATCAAAATTACTTGTTAGTATCAAAATTGCTTGTTAGTATCAAAATTGCTTGTTAGTATCAAAATTACTTGTTAGTATGAAAATTGCTTGTAAGTATCAAAATTGCTTGTTAGTATGAAAATTGCTTGTTAGTATGAAAATTCGATTGCTTGTTAGTATCAAAATTACTTGTTCGTATCAGAACTCTGTATGTAATATACTATCTGTACAGTATCTTACTAGAAATGTCTAGGTTAAGTCTGTATGCCCCCTTGGTGCATTGGCATTACTGATAAGACTTTGTAAATACTAAAATTAGCTGGCGAGATCTGCAAGTGTCATTCATGGTCGGACACGACCGACGATGCCCAACTACTATCATTATAATCTCGTCTATCCAGGCAATCCAAATAAATAAATGATACATCAGACAACATACAATGTAACTTATTTGAAGAAATGTATTCAACCTATTTGTTATGGTACCTTACTTATAACGGACTTTCGACTCTTCCATTCACAATAAATACTGGAAGAACCTGCTTCTCAGTGTTGAATCAACTCCAGTCCATTCGGTTTTTCTGTAACTTCGGTTGCTTAGAGACTTCGGAATGGGGAAATACCAGTCAATGGTTTCGTTCTCGACAATCAGTCCGCAGGAACTGGGCCATTTCGGTGGCCTTTTATCTGTCGTGGCTGAGGTATTAGGTCGTGGCTTGTGCACTCTTCCAAACCTTGCCTCTCCTCTTTAGGGTGGAGTAAGTTCATTGCTTACTGCCTGAGGCGCCCTGACCCGAGAATGCTGATGGGGTTGCCCAAGCTATTTTTACTAGACCAGAGTGCTCCTCCTTTAGGGGCGCTGGCTTGATTCTTCCTCCACCTTCCGACCGATGAGAATGAATTAAATACATGAACCAACCCCAGTCTACACTAGCAGTCAAGACTGACGTACCACCATTCTTATTTCTCTGTTGTATTATATTTTCTTCAATATACTTGTTTTACCTAAACCCAGAGTTCGTGTTTTAATTTCGGCCCCTTTACAGGGCCACAACACTATTAAACACTTGTCACCTACATATGACAATATGCAGACCAAATGTTTTCAAACTGAGACCAGGTTTGGACTCAACATATCAAAAATCAGTTTAAATCATCATTATAGAAGCTTGGTCTTCGCATAGATGTTGCATACTCCTCAACTTGGAGCCGCGGCAGTACTCGTTTCGTATACTCGTCCCTGAAAGGGCCGTGGCAGTTCACATATAAATCTCGTCATTTTTAAAACATCATAAATCACATAGTTCATATATTGTTTGCATAGCTTTAGATTTCTCCCTCGCCGTGTAGAGGGTCGCCGTCTCGATGTCGTCTAGTGGATGAATTCTTTCTTCTTTCCTTCTGCCGTGAACCACGCCGTCCGTTGTCTGCAACAAAAGCTTCCCGGCTGACTCACCAAACAACAATCCTTTTAACTTTCAATTCTTTTTATTACAAGCGTTAGTTATTTATCGGCTTGGAGACATTCTCTACGTCGAGAGAGAGAGAGAGAGCAAATCACTACTTTATCGTAGTTACTTATCAATAAGTCTTAACCATTCTTGGAGGGGGGAAAGGATATCTCTTGCCTGTATTTTCTTAGGGAAATATTTCACTTATCTGTTGTAATTTACATGGTAACAATCACGTCTCATCGGTTCGCCTCCAGACTAGCTAAAACTCGCTTCTCATGAAGAACGAGTGACGTCACGGATCCCTCTGTTTCCCACGCAAGGGCCTGTGACGTCACAGAGCCTCTTGCAGGTGCACACTGACCCTTGATCTGGGGTCTCGTCACGCGGTGAACTTGTCATGTCTGTGGTTTCCGACTGTGAGAACAGGCCCTATTCTGCACTTAACTGCCGGGTCCACCCCGTGTTAATTCGTGCAAGTCAAACCAACGATCTCCAACAGATACGTCCATTCCCATAGGGCCATTATCCAAGTAAGACCCGCCCTTATAATATTTTTAACAAAAGAGTTGTCAAATCAAAGGAAAACAAAGCTCTTCTATAAATAACAAATAATATATTTATTTAAGTGACCTACACCGTTGGGTGTAGGTTGCTAGAAGTTAAAACAATGACGTCACAGTAGAAGGAAGTAATAATAAAGTAAGAAAGTTCTGCTGCCAACAGTCTTCAAGCAGTATATCTTCGAGTGGAGAATAGCCTTGCTCGGGATCAAGTTGACCAGGGCAAGAGAGAAGACGTCTTTCTTCATTGGTGCCAGGAAGCTCTCTATGACTAACCTAACCTAACCCTAACCAGGAAGCTCTCTATGACTGCTGTGTAAATCCCAAAGGATCTGGAAGTAGTCCTTCAAAGTTCCGGTTGAAATTAATACGCCCAGGAGTCTGATTGGTCATCGTGTGACCCAACCACCTCACAGGGGTTGCTCTTCGAGAGAGGAAAGAAACGTTAAAGTTTATGATTGCTACATCTTTAACTCTTCATCTTCATGCAACAAAAAAGAAATTGGGTGTTGATCTGTGGGATCTTTTGTGGAATAGGTCCGCCACTAATGGAAAAATCAGTTTTGCCTTAAAAAAATCAGTTTGGCTTTTAAAAAATCAGTTTTGCTCTAAAAAAAAATCAGTTTGGCCTTTAAAACATCAGTTTAGCCTTAAAAAAATCAGTTTGGCCTTTAAAAAATCCGTTTAGCCTTAAAACATCAGTTTGGCCATAAAAAATCAGTTTGGCTTTTAAAAAATCAGTTTTGCTCTAAAAAAAATCAGTTTGGCCTTTAAAACATCAGTTTAGCCTTAAAAAATCAGTTTGGCCTTAAAAAATCAGTTTAGCCTTAAAAAATCAGTTTAGCCTTAAAAAATCAGTTTAGTCTTTAAAAAATCAGTTTGGCTTTTAAAAAATCAGTTTTGCTCTAAAAAAAATCAGTTTGGCTTTTAAAAAATCGGTTTGGCTTTAAAAAAATCAGTTTTGCTCTAAAAAAATCAGTTTGGCTTTTAAAAAATCAGTTTGGCTTTAAAAAAGGTCAGTTTGGCCTTACAAAATCAGTTTGGTCTTTAAAATATCAGTTTGGCCTTAAAAAATCCCGCCAGTCATGCGCAGTACGCACACACGCACTTGACTTACATTTGTGAGTCCTGTCTAGACATGTGACATGTGTTGGGTTCGGGTTAGCGTTAGATTTATGACGAATGCTAAATTTAACACCTGAACAGAGTTTTGTTTATGAAAAATCAAGGAAAACAAGATTAAATAACAAAACATTTATATAACTATAAGTTTACAAGAAGATAAAAGTGAATTTTAGTCAGTAAATGTTCATTTAGTAAAGTTTATACAACTAGTGTTCTCGGTAGGAAAATGTTCAGTGAATCAGCAGACACAACGACTAAAGATGTGTATGTCTATATATATTTGTTAATGTGAATATGCGTGTGTAAGTAATAGACAATGTATGTGAGTAAGTGGCAATGTGAATATTAGACAATGTGACAGTGTGTAAGTATGCGTAGGCTTACCTTGTTGTTGTTAGTGCGTGTGTAGATGTGTGCGAGATGATGGAGCTTGTATGTGAGTTTTGAAGTGTTCCTTTCTTGTCGCCTTCCCCAGCCAAAAGTGCAGGGGGAGGGGGAGAATTGTTGAGCAAACGTTTTTTGGGGTCCTTTCGATGTTCGGCGGGTTGCATTCTGCTTTTGTCTGTATATTTGTTCATCTTTATAGGGTTTCTAAGTTCGCGTAGGCTTGTTACATTTTGGGTTTTAAACGGTTTCTATTGGTTGAAAAATATTGAGCTAACACTAACCCTCTGAAAACTCTAACTTGCTTTTGGGAGTTAAGAGATGAACGTCTCCAAACGAACCGAAGGAAGAAAGAAAGAGGGTGGCTTTTTGTCGTTCGTTCGAATCGCATCGTGTCCACCACAGAGTCACGGTCTTCACGTTGATTTTTAACATATTTCACCCCAAACAAGGCAGGCCGCCACTGCAGACGTAAGGGGCTACTGAAAATTAGGGTGTAGGTTTTAGGTGCCATCCTAAGTTGAGATCTTTGCAGCGAGATGTTTGTTTACATTAGTTTTAAACTTCTGCATGTCAATACTGTTGGGGAAACAGGAGGTAGGGAGGGAATTCCAGAGGTTGGCAGCACGAGGAAAGAAGCTATTGAAGTAGAAGGCTCTCCGACATCTGGGCATCTCCACAATAAATGGATGCGATTTTGCTGATTGTCGAGTTTGTCTAGTGTATTTGCATCAGGGGGGCAGCAGAGCAGCCAGTCCATCGGAGCACAATCCATTAAAGTATTTGTAAAACAAGCACACAGAAGCAACATTGCGACGATGGGACAGGGGCTGGAGCTTGGTGGATAGTGAGAGACCTATTAAGTTGGCGACTCTTTTTTGGACCTTGTCTAGGAGGGAGAGACTAGTGGATGATGCACAAGCCCAGATGGGCTGATGGTGGCTTTGTAGAGATACAGGATAATGTGAGGTGTGAGGAGTTTACTAGCACAGTAGAGGGAGCCCACCTTCTTTGCTGCAGCCTTGGCAATGACTTCAATGAGATTGACGAAACACTTATTTTTAACTATATAAAATGCAGAATAAACACCATTGTAGAACGAATTGTGCAATGATCGACAACTGTGTAAGTTCATGTAGAGCTACTGTTCAGGATAAAGAAAGATATATAATTTATTTGGGTCAGCCATAAATATAAAAGTCTGATTTTCATAAATAAATATTTGTAAAGTGATAATCGCTTTTCATAAAGATTTTTTTGTTATTCTTATTAGTAAATATACAACTATCTCTGCTTTTAAATATATTTAATATATATTAACACTCTTATTAATATTTCTTATTTATTTTCAGTCGTATAATTCTCAAAACTGTAATGATGACGTCACGCAAAACAGTGACAGGCCGTGTCGTTTCAACATGAGCCAGTTTGGAAATGTCTGCACGAAGAAGCGAAAATATGGCTTTGATGACTGTCGGGTGTGCGTCGCTTTGACGCTGGAGCGCAAGGTCGACTGGCGACCGATCCCTTACGAGAACGGCTCAGTTCCGATGGAAATCCGGGAGGGATATCACGGCAACGCGATACCTGTTTCCTGCCACGGTGAAACGTCGCTTGACAAAGAAAACATGGGACCCATCACTTATTATCCACCGGAGGGTTTCCACTTCAAATTCTTTCCTTATATGGAACAGGAAAGTTACAATACGCCATTGGTGATGGTTCATTTTAAGAACCCGGGTAGATTAATGAACCTTAAGATTGAGTGTGTCGCATGGGCAAAGAACATTGATCACAACAAAAACCAAGGAGTAACAAAATTTGAATTGTATTTAGAATAAAACAAAACGGAATCAAAATATCTAGGATCATGTAAATTATATATATATATATATATATATATATATATATATATATATATATATATATATATATGTGTAGATAAAATACACGATATCTCATGAAATGAAATGTCGTGGAGACAAAATGCATGAAAGACAAAATCGAAAACAATTAAACACAGGAAACATAAAAGAAACGAGGGATTGACTAGTTTTGTTCTGATCAACAAACGTCACTGTAACCGGTCAATCTCTCTTTTGTTTTTTTCGTGCTTAATTGTTTTTCCATTTTGTCTTTCATATATATTTATATATATATATATATATATATATATATATATATATATATATATATAGAGAGAGAGAGAGAGAGAGAGAGAGAGAGAGAGAGAGAGAGAAAGTTTTCTTCAATATAAACAACTAAAAGACAGATCTATTTTCTTAGTCCAATGAGATTGTAGTTTTAATGGCTGCTGATCGAAATATCGCCATGGCTTTTGTACATGTTTGTATAAATAAAAAAATATTAATATATATAGCTCTATTTACTATGGAGCACTATTATATAAACCCAGTAAAAAGTGTCTGTTTTTTTTATCATGTGAATGCAAACTTAACCTGGATTCTCTCTCTCTCTTTCTCTCTCTCTCTCTCTCTCTCTCTCTATATATATATATATATATATATATATATATATATATATGTGTGTGTGTGTGTGTCAAAAAATTGGAAATCAAGGATTAAACAAAGGCAAACTAAAATGACACAAAAGTCAACACAAAGGTATAGATTGACATTTCGTCTACATTTTAATAGGAGCCACGGTAAAAACTCCTTTTCAAATTAGCAAAATATACCCACCTCACGTTATATTATCGCCTCCTTCCCTTTCTCCTCTACCTTTTCGGCCCAACCTGCATACACCACCTACCTTTCTCTGTCTGCATACCCACTATCTACTTCGTCATCATACTGACTCCACTCCCTCATTCACTGAGAGTATCTCACGACAGCCGGATCCATAGACAATTTCCCCACTACCTACACATCGCATACCACTCTCATCTACCACTTATATGCATTTTGGAATATTGCTCACACTACCCACCGCTTTATATATAAATACTTTACATGTTCCCCATATCATGTATCTTGACAAACCCTATTAAAGCTTAGGAGACATATCCGATCCATACATGCCTTTGTGTTGCCGAACTTTCTAACTCTTTATTTCTTCACTCGGACACTGTCCTAACTTTCTTCAACCTGTACCAAACGGTGTCGGTAACTTTAATGAATAAACCCTTTCGTTGTTGTTATAAAAAGGTTTTCCTTTTCTCTTTAATGTGGCGGTTTTCGTTACAAATAATTTTATAGGAGTTTACCTCTCTGCTAAGATTAGTTTTTATAACATCTGCACACATTCACGAATAAGTTATTAAAATATACGGTCAAATAAATGTATTATAGGTAAAATTCCCCCAAAGAGATCATGTATATATTAATAATGGATGATTTTAATTGCAAAGTTGGTCAATTGCACAACAGAGTTTCTTCTGCAACAGGAAGAATTCACCGGAGAATTTCTGGCTCTTTTTTATTTTAGGGTGGCAAAGTAAGAGAGATAACGTATCTCAACTTATTTTGAGATTTTGTCGGATTTTCATCCACTAAATATATCTCACACATACACACGCATATATATATAATTTATTATTATTTCATGTAAAAACACAATGGATTTCTGTAGGATATCTGGAGTAGTTCCCTCCCCTTTGAGTTTTAAGAGTGCTCTTTTAAATGTATCCATTGGATTGAATATGAAATGGTGGCGTGCGTATGTGGTTGATACTATTTTGCTTGTAGAAATCTGAAAATTTCACTGAAGTGAAAGCAGTATTGTTGAGACTCCAAATCGACTGAAAATATGTTGTAATTTTAAAATCGTTTCCTGAGGGGTGATGCGAGTCATTGGGAAAATCTCAGGCCATTTATTGTAAGCATCTACTGGTAATAGAAAACATTTTCCATCAATAAATCCTGCAAAGTCAATGTGAAGATGTGACCAGGGAGAATCTGGAATTGGCCAAGAAAATATTTTGCTTTTCTTGGGGGTTTTGCTGCTGACATTTTGTACAGTTATGGCTCAGATCTTCGATTTGCTTGTCCATGTTTGGCCAGTAGACACAGCTATGTGCTAATGCTTTCATCCGGCTAATGTCCAAAATGAAATTGTTTTAATCCACAATTTTACAATTTTGATGGAATAATCACACGTATTTAAAAATAAATAATTTAAGTCAGATATACCTGAGAGATGTTTCAGAAAATTTCGTTTCTTTGAAATACACATTTCAATTGAACTAATTCGTCAGCTGAATTATGTTGTCTGACGCACTTCGAGCTATGATTTGTTTCTGTTAACACCTCCTCCTAATATGTCCACACGTTCTAGTACAATAAAATAAAAATTTACTTGTCGGGCTACGCAAATTAAACACTAATCAAACTGGATATACATCTATAAAATAATAATTAAATATTTTTATGAAGAAATAATTTTTTACCAAAAGTTATCTCCCTTGGCTCAAAAAGATTTTGAGCAGAGTTATGTCCCTTGCATTTCAGACAAGCCGACATTGGGATTGAACGTGTGTCGCATATGGAAGAAAATATCTTTACCTTATTTCTTTGTGATCGGACAAAGCCTTTTTCATATCTCTGTTGGGATGGATTTTACCCAATTTATTTTGTAACAAAACAAAAGCTTCTTTTTTTTTTTTTTTAAATATTTTACTGCCTCATATGTGGGAGAAGATATTTGTTAATCAACTTCTTTGTGACCAGATAAAGTCTATTTATTTCTCTGGCTAAATTTAAGAGGAAAAATTGGTGCTTATGCTGATTAGCGGCCATATGAAAAATTATTTTTATATAAAAACAATAATATATACTTATTAAGCATTATTATATTCTTACTCACTGTACGAAAAAGTAGAAAAAATTATCCACTAGAACTTTAATTACAAGTATTTTTCCATTCTGCGTATCATAAAAGTGATTCGTTCAGTAAGCGTCCATCTTGTTTTTTAAGAAGATTTCAAGGGCAGATAACTGAAATCTTCTTAAGAAAGAAGATGGAGGCTTAGTGAACGAGCCGCTGTTATGATACGCAGAATGGAAAAATAGGGTATATGTTACGAGACTCAGCAGAGGCGCGAACGGGGTCCAAAAAAAGAACGAGAAAGGGTTTAAAAACATAAATTTGCAACAAGTGAAGTTGACCTACGACGAGAATAGATATTTTTCTACTTACCTATGTAATTTGTTTTTATTTTTACGTATTATAAATGGGTTGTAATTAGATGTAAAAAAAAAATGTCTTGTTTTTTTTTTCAACGTTTTCACAAAAACAATATGGTCGCTCCTAGTGATTTCGTTAGTAATCCCCCCCAAATCGGCCATGTTGTTTTTCGAAATTACGGTGTCAAAACTATTGATTTCTAATAAATAGCACTTCAAACGGGTTTAAAATACAAACAAATATCACATGCAAGTTTGAAACTAACTTTTACAGCTTACAGTTACTTTTATTTGTTGTAATTTGTTTTTTTTGCGTTTTTACTCTGCTGAGTCTCGTAAAAGATTCCCGAAAAATACTTGTAATTAAAGTTCTAGTAGATAATTTTTTCTACTTTTTCGTACAGTGAGTAAGAATATAATTCTTAATAAGTATATATTATTGTTTTTATATAAAAATATTTTTTTCATATGGCCGCTAATCAGCATAAGCACCGAAAACTTTACTTGAACCTTTTTGCGAAAAAACAAAAGCCATTTTTCTCTTCTCTGCATTCAACAGAAAATGTCTATACAACCTTTTTTGTGCGTGTTGTGAGCAAAAGAAAAGATATTTATTCGATTCTTATAACAACATCTGAATTGAAGCAGTTTCATGTTTTGCAACAAGAATTTTTTTTTTATTTCTTTAATTTTTTTAATCCAAAGAAAGCAAAAAGAGAAAATATTACAATTATTGTTCCCTTTGCTCATTCTCTTTCCCGTTTGAGACTAAAAAAAGCAAAAAGAGAAAATATTACAATTATTGTTGCCTTTGCTCATTCTCTTTCCCGTTTGAGACTAAAAAAAGCAAAAAGAGAAAATATTACAATTATTGTTGCCTTTGCTCATTCTCTTTCCCGTTTGAGACTAAAAAAAGCAAAAAGAGAAAATATTACAATTATTGTTGCCTTTGCTCATTCTCTTTCCCGTTTGAGACTAAAAAAAGCAAAAAGAGAAAATATTACAATTATTGTTGCCTTTGCTCATTCTCTTTCCCGTTTCAGACTAAAAAAAGCAAAAAGAGAAAATATTACAATTATTGTTTCCTTTGCTCATTCTCTTTCCCGTTTGAGACTAAAAAAAGCAAAAAGAGAAAATATTACAATTATTGTTTCCTTTGCTCATTCTCTTTCCTGTTTGAGACTAAAAAAAGCAAAAAGAGAAAATATTACAATTATTGTTTCCTTTGCTCATTCTCTTTCCCGTT
Source organism: Sepiola atlantica (assembly GCA_963556195.1). NCBI lineage: Eukaryota > Metazoa > Mollusca > Cephalopoda > Sepiida > Sepiolidae > Sepiola > Sepiola atlantica. The sequence goes on from OY744543.1 coordinate 18,850,984, forward strand.
TGAGACTAAAAAAAGCAAAAAGAGAAAATATTACAATTATTGTTGCCTTTGCTCATTCTCTTTCCCGTTTGAGACTAAAAAAAGCAAAAAGAGAAAATATTACAATTATTGTTACCTTTGCTCATTCTCTTTCCCGTTTGAGACTAAAAAAAGCAAAAAGAGAAAATATTACAATTATTGTTGCCTTTGCTCATTCTCTTTCCCGTTTGAGACTAAAAAAAGCAAAAAGAGAAAATATTACAATTATTGTTGCCTTTGCTCATTCTCTTTCCCGTTTGAGACTAAAAAAAGCAAAAAGAGAAAATATTACAATTATTGTTTCCTTTGCTCATTCTCTTTCCCGTTTGAGACTAAAAAAAGCAAAAAGAGAAAATATTACAATTATTGTTGCCTTTGCTCATTCTCTTTCCCGTTTGAGACTAAAAAAAGCAAAAAGAGAAAATATTACAATTATTGTTTCCTTTGCTCATTCTCTTTCCCGTTTGAGACTAAAAAAAGCAAAAAGAGAAAATATTACAATTATTGTTGCCTTTGCTCATTCTCTTTCCCGTTTGAGACTAAAAAAAGCAAAAAGAGAAAATATTACAATTATTGTTGCCTTTGCTCATTCTCTTTCCCGTTTGAGACTAAAAAAAGCAAAAAGAGAAAATATTACAATTATTGTTTCCTTTGCTCATTCTCTTTCCCGTTTGAGACTAAAAAAAGCAAAAAGAGAAAATATTACAATTATTGTTTCCTTTGCTCATTCTCTTTCCCGTTTGAGACTAAAAAAAGCAAAAAGAGAAAATATTACAATTATTGTTTCCTTTGCTCATTCTCTTTCCCGTTTGAGACTAAAAAAAGCAAAAAGAGAAAATATTACAATTATTGTTGCCTTTGCTCATTCTCTTTCCCGTTTGAGACTAAAAAAACGGGTGCTTGTGAACTGTAGGTCGGGAAAAAACATTTTTATCTTTAAGTTGAGGAGAGGCAAATAAGGGGGAGAGAACTCTAGTTTCAAGTTTCAACCACGATCTATCTGAAAATGGATTTTACTATTGTAATTATTAAAAAATGAAAAATAAAATGATTTTTAAAAATAGGGTTAGGGTTAGTTTTACACTGGGTAAAATTCGTCAATTTGTTGGAAAGCAGTTCCCAGTGCAGTGTCCTTTCGGTATTTTTGTTTCCACATAAATTCGGCTAGGTACGATTCCACCATTTGCGTGTGGGTGCCACATTCAACCTTGTTTCTTTTCTTCGCCTCATTCCACATTCGTTATACGCGGTTAGTTGTGGCACCTTGCAAGTTCAGATTGTTAAAATCCATTTTCAGATAAATCGTGGTTGAAACTTGAAACTAGAGTTCTCTCCCCCTTATTTGACTCTCCTCAACTTAAAGATGCAAAAAAAAATTTCGGACCTACAGTTCATAAGCACCAAAGAACTTAGCCCGCTCCCATTGCTATATTTTTTCTTTTTCTCTTTCTAAGAATTGACCGAATATTTACGTAGTCTTTTTGCAAAAAAGAAAACTATACTTATTAAATATTTATTTAATTAAATATCTAAAATTATTTTTTTAGTTAATATTTCTCCTCTGAGATTTTTTCGACGCTGTAGTTATGGCGTGTGCTAGACTACAACATGAAAAAGGTTTTTGTGAATGAAAAATCAAAGAAAAACATGAGTATTGATTTACTCCTCTCCAGGAGTTAGGCACAAGGCCAGTTTTTATCGTATTCCCACAAGTAAGATGTGACCCAAGGTTGGGAAAGTGGGGTTTGAAAAATTGCCTGGGCAGCCCCGTCGGCACTCCCCGGTAGCGGCGCCTCAGGCAGTAAGCAATAAACTTACTCCTCCTCAAAGAGGGAAGGCGAAGCCTGGGAGGGTGGACCTTCTAGAACTGCACAGGACCGACCCATAGACTGGCATAAATCAAGCCCCGAAGGCCAAGACAATACCAGTCTATGGGGTGCAGTATCCATCGGAACAGATACTACACTTTGATCTTAGCCAAAAGGCCAATGAGTAATTAACAAAACATTTATATAACTAAATTTTACATGAATATAAAAATCATTCTTTACAAGTAAATGTTCATTTAATAAAGTTTAGACAACTTTTTAGTAGGAAAATGGGATATTTCTTAGAGTATTCAACAGAAGAAAAAAGAGTGGAAAAAAAAAAAAAAATATTAACAAAATAACTGTAACCAAAGACAATAACAGTTACTTTTCTACCTACCTGCCTATTTTTTGTGTGTTTGAAAGTATTTTTAAGCGCTTTTATTTACATATGTTATCGATGACTTCGGAGCGTTGTAAAACCTACGTATTCAAGATGGTGTTGAATGCGAAACCACATGTGCGTCGAAAATCGCTAAAAAATCGAAAATTAGACAAAAATACAGCTAATAACTGTCACCAATCAGGCGAACATTTAATGTTCAACTGAACTGTATATTTTTTTTACCTGTATTTTTTTCTAATTTTCGATTTTTGGGAGTTGTTCTTATAACCTCGCCTTTTCACATGGAAACTTCCGGCGAAATTTTTGAATTACAAGACTTAGAAGGGAGCGATAAAACATGTAAAATACTTTCTTGCTTGTGGTAACAGTTATTTGTTGAATATTTGTTTTTTTCACCACTTTTATCTTTTGTTGGATACTCTAGAAAATACCCGGAAAATATTTTAGTGAATATCAGACACGAGGGGCTAAAGATGTGTAGTCTATACATTTGTTAGTGTAAATACCAGTGTGCTGTATGTCTGAAAGGAACTGGCAGCAACTCAATCATCTGCACTCACTGTTCAGGTTGGGTCCACAAAAGGTGCAGTGGCATAAAGGGCTCTCTCAAAGCAGATCCTCACTTTATGTGCTTTCGTTGCACCGGCACGGCAAGACCAATAGATGGCAGACCACTGACGGAGATGGATACTGGTGACAACAAGCTGGAAGTAGTGACAGACTTTTGTTATCTTGGAGATGTGCTGTCATCAGGTGGAGGCTGTGAACTCGCGGCAGCTACACGTTGCAAGTGTGCCTGGAAAAAATTTAGAGAGCTGCTACCAATCCTGACAAACAAACACCTGCCAACAACTACGAGAGGGCGTGTATACTCCTTATGTGTCAGAAGTGTGCTGTTGTATGGCTCAGAAACTTGTGCTGTCTCTGCTGGCATACTAAAGAAGCTGCACCGTAATGACAGGGCAATGGTCAGATGGATCTGTTTGGTGAGGCCTGAACAGTACGTTTGTTTTGAATCCCTGCTCTCACAGGTCGACTTGAAAAGCCTTACGGACATCATGCGGAAGAACAGACTGCGTTGGTTGGGTCACATTGAGCGTAGCGATGGCTGGATTGCTAAAGTCCGAAAGTTGAATGTGCCAGCAGAGAACATCACCACTGGCAGACCCAAGTTGACTTGGGAGGACGTAGTCAAACGTGATAGGAAGGCCATGGTTATGGATTCCATCAAACCTTGCCAAAGACAGGAGTGGAGAGGAAGACTTAGATTTCGAGACTAGACAATCAGGCCCCACCCTCATCAGAGGATTAATTGTGGCCTGATTCAACAAATAAACCGGTTGATGATGATGATGATGATGATGATGATGATGATGAATATGCGTGTATGAGTAATATGCATATGTGAGTATTAAAACAGTGTGGCACTGTTTAAGTATGCGTAGGTTTACCTTAGTCTCGTAGTGTGTGCGAGTCGGTGAAGGGTAGCGATTCGTTTCTTTTCGTCTGACCACTGGTTACTTGTAGATGTGCGCGAGATGAGGAAAGTTTGTACATGAGTTTTTGAAGTATTCTTTTCTTCTCGTCTCCCCCCGACCAAAGGGGGAGAGCATACGTTCTTGGGTCCTTCCGCGACGTCTGCTGGCTTGGATCTCCTTTTCCTGGTTATTTCCTCGTTCTTATAGGGGTTTCCAAGTTCACACCGACCTGTGAGATTTTGGGTCCAAAACGATATTCATTGGTTGAAAAATATTGAGTATAAACGTTCCTGTGAAAACTCCAACTTGTTTTTGGGAGTGAAGAGGAGAGGCTATCCAAACGAACCGGAGAAAGAAAGAGGATGGCTATGCAAGCCAGTCGCTTTTTGGGCGTTCGTTCGGATCGCATCTTCATTCATTCACCACATAGCAATACTGTAAGAAGTATTTTTCTAATAATTAATTCTCTTTTTAGACAATTGTTTCTAACTTCCTTTTATTTTTCTGCTGAGGACTTTTTTTTTATTCCTACAAGCAGTAAGCTTGGTCTTCCTTTAAATATTATTTACTAAGCATATGTCACGACTTTAAACAGGAAACGTTGCTACAGAAAATAGGTAAGCTTGCAAATCTTTTTGATATATTCCTGTTGCTCATTGTCTGAAATACATATATTTTCAATTTTAACGCATCAGGTTTTCAGCCTACTTAATACTCTGTAAATATTTCATCTATTTTTTTCTCACTTGTGATATCACAAAACTTCTTGAGTTTTTAATTTCCTACATTTTTTACGACGTAAATTACGTCATGGGAATTAATTTAATTTAAATTTCACTTCCTTTTTTTTTTTATATTTTACAACGATTTATTCGTTGCACTGTTTTGTTTTTTTGTTTTTTTTCAACAGTATTTACATCGTCGAGTTTGGATGAATTACGTCACTTTGATTTGGAGCATGCGTATTTACATCGTTACAGCCGTGTTTAAACCTTATTGTGTCTTATTCCACGAATTTTCCTGTCTTCTGTGCGTAGACGATTCCACATGATAAAACGGCTCCCAGGAAAGCAATCGCAGAATCCAAGTAGAAAACCACGGAGAGATGCTGCGTCGCCTCGTAGACAAATCCTGAAATGATTAACGGTAGATTAGTAAACAGTAGTAAGTAATTTGATATTTAGATTTTTAAATATCGGAAAGGAAACGATGTTGGAATGATGGGAATGATGGGAATCAGAGATTGAAGCTGAGCAAAGCATCCTCCATTGAAATAGGGATAGAATAGAGAAAGACTAGTAATTTCTCTTCCGTGAAAAAGGGACTGCACAGAACAAAAGAGACCTTCACCCACTAGATTGCAAAGTCGATTTTGTACTATATCAAGACAAGAAAGAGGGCTCTGAGCGGCACCTCCCCACATGTGGCAGCAGTACTCCATCTTAGGGTGTATATGGCTCGTATACAGGTAGAGGATTGCATCAGGAGTGGGGTACTTTCTAGAGCGATAGAATGATCCAACCATTTTTGCAGTAACTTTAACAACAGATTTGATGTAAATCTTCCATTTTAGATCTAGGGTGAAAGTAAGTCTTGGGAGCTGATCAAAACAAGGACCTTCCTCAAGAAGAACTATTCATTTCGACTTGGCTAAAACAAGGATCTGAGCGTTGGTGGTGAAAGGAGAGAAGTTTTGTTTTAGAGGTGTTAAAAGTAACAAGCCATTTTTCTCCCATTGCACCACCAGCTCCAGATTAGAAGAGATAGAATCAGCAAGATTTGAATCACCAATGCTCTTCGAAGTGCAGCCATAGACAGTTGTTTTGTCTGCATAGATGTCAACAAATGATCTCAGAAAATGATTTGGAAGCTCATTAATGGAGATTAGAAGAGGGTTGGGCCCAGAATAGATCCTTGAAGCACGCCGGCATTGATACTGCATATTACAGACTTCTGCCCATCAACAACTACTTTTATAGATCTCTCAGAGAGAAAGGATTTGATCGTTGAGAAGCTATTGACAGATATTCCATAGTTAGCAAGTTTGTGAAGCAACCATTTGTGCCAGACTCTATCAAAAGCATTTGAGATGACATTGAGAGCTGTTGTCCTAGAAACAAAAATACCATTGAAAGAGTCACTGATTCTATGTGATATTACAATCAGAATGTTAGCAGTTGATCTTGCAGGACAAAATCCATATTGCTTGTCACTAAGCAGATTGCTTGTGTTGAGGTGGTTTACAACTTTTCGGACAATGGATAAATATATGGATATCACAGAGTGTTCTCGGTCATAGGGGGGAAATTTTGTAAGTAGGTGTCACTGATCGAAAATGGTAGAATTTGAAACAAAATTCTTTGCAAAAAGATGGGCTGTCTGATACTGAGGAAATTATCTCTGGTCCATTAATGATGGTTGGAATAGAAGTTTTACATCTGCTCACTTGTGGCACAATGTGTGAGCTTTTGGGGAGCTAAGTGCCAGACTTATTTCAAAAACAGTAATTCTCTGCGTTTTGAGATCACTGAGTGCACCTGTGCCTCAGTCATATTTGGAGGACTGAAGGTCGGTGTCAAAACAATTCAATGACAGGTGCATGTGATGGGATCAGAGATCAGGCCAGCCGTCGTTCGAGAAAATCAGTTATGAAACTCAAAAATAAACATTTGACAAGACTGATGACGTCTGTATTCCCTCTTTCTTTCTCCCTCTGTCTCTTTCTCCTTCTCTCTCTCACTCTCTCCCCCCCCCTCTCTCTCTCTGGTAAAGAGATTGAAAAATGAAGAGACTGGTTTGAATTTTGAAAGAGATGCACACGTCTTGTCACGTGCTCTGCAAAGTTATCAAAATGTGCTTCGGAAGAAAATAAATATATATTTTTATATTAAAAGTAAAATGGTTTATTCCATTATTTGCATAAGGTTTTTTTGCAGCACAATGGTCCCCAACCAGCCAGCCAGCCAGTCCCAGAAGTAGACGACAGTGACTATCGTCAAACGATGATTACTGATTGGCCATAACAAGACGAGACAGTGCACATGTTGTAACACTACGTCCCAGCAAAGCCATGGTGCCAGATTGGTGCCGGTGCCACATTGGTGCCGGTCTCAAAAGATACCCCTTCGGCCAAAGCAAGTAATGGTGCCACATTGGTTTCGCGACCAAGATTAACACAACGTCCAAAGCGATGTTGTCACACACTAAGCTATTTGCAATTCTCCAAAACTCTCCAAACCCTCTGCAATTATGGAATTAACTGATTAAGTGTACGACTCTTTTGTGTTATAGATAACCTATTTGCAGCGGCTGTAGGCAATTGCAAATGTGGCTTTAAATTTCAAGCATCTAATTCGTTGATAGTAAATGAAAGCGGTGTCTATGAGCAATGGCAGCGGCACCCTCAGGGGTGTACAATGGCTGACTGTTTTGTCTTTGTTAGAATGGTATCGAAGGTATAAAACTCTCGATACCAGCATTTAACCAATCAGATATATCGGAAGCGACACAGGACATTTTTTTTTTCTGAAAATAGAATACATAGAAATCTCAGCGATGAAATATCCGAAGGTTTCTCAATCATCCTTTGAGTATATATACACCGTGCAGTGGAAAGGGACATCTGAGTTCTTCCTGAACTTAGATTTGATCTTAATGGAGACAACTGAGTGGTCGGAAGATCCCAGAAGAGAAAGTACAGTAGATGTGCAGGGCAAGTTGCCAGGAAAAGATCAAGAAGGTTTGTAAAATGTCGGGTACGCGAGTGGTTTGTCAACAATCTACATCAGCTCGTAAGGGAAAAGTTATCGCAAAATTCGTGTTTAGAGGTAATGTTTGAATGATCAAACCAACAAGATATTACCAACATGCTGATTGGGAATCCCTTAGAGATGCACCTTAGTGTGAAACGTTTTCTCTCCCTGCTGAACAGTGTGCAAAGAAGTTAACTGAATGCGTCAAAGCAGGCATAGAAACATTTATCCCGATGCAGAAATTTCATAGCAAGCCCCACTCTCCCCAATGGTTCACTTCGATCTGTGCAGCAGCTATTGCGCATAGGCAGCAAGCATTCCACTGTTTCAACGGCCACAAGTCAGCTGATAATGGGCAAGAAACCACTGCAAGAGTGTAATAGCCGCAGCCAAGAGTAGGTATACTGAGATGACGAGAAATCGCATCACGTTACAGAAGTTTGTAAATGGTTCAGAACTTGGGACAGCAGTACACAGAGGTCCTCATTGATTCACCGGAAACGCCAGCTGTGCTGCAAGGAGGTTAAACATAAAAAATTATTTCAATTAATGTCACTTTACTCTCACCTCTTCGATAATAATTAATGCTGAGCACATTTTTTGCCTCCCCCCCCCCCACCCCAAAAAAATTAATATTATAAAATCAAGTTTTATATGGTGTTACTGGTTGGGGCCAGTAAGATATCAGGTTCCTCATTCAATCCTGAGCAACGTCGGGTGTTCCTGCTAGTTTAATATAAGATAATTTTCTATTCCTACTTTATTCAAGAATAAAATAATCAACCCACACTATATTCAACTTTGACCCACTAGAAACGCAGACACCCACATAGACCCCCTTTCTTGAGGGCCATGTAATAATCAGACTGGTACCACCACTTAACTATACAACAAATGAAAAGGGAGATAACTGTGTTTCCAACTCTCCTAAATCTGCTGCAGACGAAGATACATTTTCGAATTTGAATCAAAGTAATCCGGGAAGCTTGCAACATTTGACTTAAACAATAATGAATAAAAAAACATAAGAACTGGTACATACCATTCAATATGGGGTATATAATATATAAAGTTCCAATTAACATTGTTAAAATGCTGTAAGCCGTTGCCATATTCTCTATTCCCAGAATTCCTGCAATCATTACAATCCGAAGCGATATTCCAAAGTCTGCAAGATTAAAAATTAATGTTATCTCTCTCTCTCTCTTTCATATATATATATATATATATATATATATATATATATATATATATATATATATATATATATATATATATTTAAATAAATTTTTCGTGGTACAGAATTTAATTACAGCAAGGAATACAGACTTTTGTGACATTTTTGGGGTGGAATGAAATTGAAAAAGTATAAAAAATAGAGGAATATTTCCTCTCGTTTTTATACTTTTCAATTTCATTCCACCCCAAAAACGTCACAAACGTCTGTATTCCTTGTTCCTTGCTGTAATATATATATATATATAAATATATAAGTATATATATATATATATATATATATATAAGTATATATATATATATATATATATATATATATATATATATAAGAATCATGCTGATTTAATTTGGATATTTCGTTTCATTTACGAAACTTTGACAAGAATAGCATTCATTGACCAGAGTCAAAGCATATATTCATAAAGTTGGAAGTAGTGGTAGGAGAAAGGAAAACTCCAAATTATGGTGGGTAAAGTAAGGGACAGTGTCATGGTGGAAAGAAGTAGGGTAGACTGGACGTTGGGTGTGAGATGAAAGATGATTGGTCGGTGGCAGTGTTTTGATGGTAAGTGTGTATGTAGAGAAAGACGGTGCGTGTGATTGGATGGAAGAGAAAAGGAAGGAAGGAGGAATGATGTAGCGGGGTAGGGATTATGGAAGTGTATTCTTGAAAAAGCCATAGGAATGTTTAGGACGTGGAAGAGAGAAGAAGAAAATAAAAATAAATGGTTGAGAGGAGTGGTGGAGGAATATATGAAAAATTTAAATGCATGAAGTAGGAGAACAGGACTTTTATCCAATATCGAAGTTAATATATTATTTAGCCATGATATTTTTAGCTACGGCCAGTGAGATTTGAAAGAATCCAGGTCTGTGCCGTATGTGGTTTTTAAATTGGGATATGTAGCTAGCTGCTATGAGCCGTCTCCTTTTAGTATCATGTGCATGTTTGATTATCGAAGATTCGTGGAGATTAAATTTGTGATTGAAAATTAACATGTGTGAGACTCTGTTCAATAGAAGCTATTATGGACAAAGTTTCGTAAATGAAACGACATATCGACATGAAATCAGTATAAATTTTTTTAATTCTATTTTTTCTATATAATGTGTTCCTTACTTATTTCCCTCAACTTAATTTTAATATAATAAATATATAAATTCAAGTTGTTATGAAAAAGGCATTAACTAAAAAAACGTAGCTTTAGTATGATAATAATAATAATAATAATAATAATAATAATAATAATAATAATAATAATAATAATTATATATATATATATATATATATATATTTCAAAAAAAATTATTTATATTTATTAAATGAATAAAATCATCTAGGATGAAAGATGATTTTATTCATTTAATAAATATTTATATAAAAAATTTTTTTCGAAATAACGTTATTTGTTTTTTTTTTCAAAAATCTATAATACATTTCAAAAAAGTTTTCTTAAGGATGTGTACACCTCTTTCAATTCATAAAATTATACATTCTGAAACCAAGTTTAAAATGCTTAACGTAATGCGATTTTGTTCTGTGATGCCATTCCAGCGTCGCTGAATTTAAATCGTCAACGACTTTCCTGGAACAATGCGAAAAACGTTATCTGCGCGTTTCTCCGCCGTCTTTTTAAAAATTCTCTTCTTTCTCCAGCTTTTTTGTTCATTTGCTTTTGACACCTGAGGATGATTCGACGAAGAATCGAAAACGTCTGTGAAACCTATGGAACATTTATTATTTTTTTTGATTTTAATACAAAATTTATACGTACATAGAACATAAACAAAAATGTATCATATATATATATATATATATATATATATATATATATATATATATATATATAGGTAAAAATGTGCTTTGCTTTAAAACTTTACACAGTGATACTGCAGTGTGTCATGTGTCGTGTGTATGTATATGCCCACAGGTGTGTGTATATACGTGTGTGTGTATATATTTGTGTGCTACTGCTTGTGGGTTTATATATGCGGATGGTTTTGTTAGTGAGTGGGTCTGGGCGAGCGTCTCGGGTTCTCGGCTTACCAGTTCAGTGTGTCTTTCAAACCGACAATATTTTGTATCTGTAAAAATTTGAGATCATCAGAAGTGCGTCATGTGTTGTGTGTATGTATATGCATGCAGAAGTGTGTGTATACATTTCTGCGGTCCTGCTTGCGGGCTTATATATATGCGGATGGTCTTGTGAATGGGCAAGTCTGCAGGTCCATCTTGAAATCAATTGTATCGAACTCAAAAATAATTATATAATAATTTTATTATAAAAAATAATATATATATATATGTGTGTGTGTGTGTGTGTGTGTGTGTGTGTGTGTGTGAGGGAGCATGTTTTCATTCAGGCAAATGTTATTAAATAGCGCAGATTTTTTTGTTTGATGAGACTTTTTTATTTTTCAATTTTTCGAATAGTCCATTTAGTATTTTTCGAATAGTCCATTTAGTATTTCCGTCAAATTTGTGTATATAAGTCTCATAGGTTTTTTGCTCCATTTTCAATGAGTATCACTGTCTTTGTTTGAAATGGATTTTGGCGCTCCTTACTTTTAAGTGGGTCAAATAAACAATAGACGACCTTACTTTGATGTGAGAAAATCTGAGACAATTTATCTGTTGCATTCTTCTTGTAAACTATTTATTTTAGAATTATAATTTAGCACTATACATGGCTTTTTTTTACATTTATTTGTATTTATTTATTAATTTATTTTTTATTTAAGTTAGTTTGTATTCTGCATCTACAATTAATTGCTATTTCGCTTCTACGGTTTTGTAGTTTTTTGACATCTTTGAAATTTAAAATTTCTAGTTTCTCTATTACTTTGATCTACGTTCACCGGGGTTGTAAGACAATTCAATGAATTATTTCTTGAAATTTAAATCCTACTTGGAAAATAAACATCTTCACAAAACTTTACTTGCACATTTATGTCCATTTTTATGAAAAATATTTATGAAAAATAAAATGTCAACTGCTTTCTTTATCATCTATGAAAGAGAAAGACTTTGTAACGAAACACAGTATTTTTGCTTTATTTAGAATTCATCATAGCTCCAAAGGTAACGGGTGATCATCTCTACTTTAGGAAGGAGGTTAATGTCTGTCGCCTGAGGCGATCTTATCTGTGAGGAAGTGCAAACGTGATTGACCAGACTATTACTGAGCAAAATTAACTTTTAACGGTCCCTCAGAATATGTTGACTTTTAACGGATCGTTTCTGTATTTTCTTTTACACAATTCACTAAATAATTTCTTGAAATAAAATTCCTATTTGAAAAAAAAATAACTTCTTTACAAAAATGTATTTTACTTACAAATAATTACGTCTACTTGCAAGCAATTTGGTTCATTTATAAAAGTTAAAATGCAAAATGCCTTCTTTGTCAGAGGATAAAAAAACAAAGCACTTTTGTGTTACTTAGAATTGATCACAACTACAAAGGTAACGAGAGGCTATTTTCCCATGTTTACACTTTTATTGTCATTAAGGGTATGCGAGCACAACAGGGCTATGTATTTTACTGGTATAAATTTTTCTTCAGCGCACCTCACACACTTCATCCACTCATGCATAGAGATTTATACTGTAGTGATGTGATAATGAAATGGTTTGGTTGATATGTAGTCATACCCTTAATGACAATAAAAGTGTAAAAATTTGGGAATTTCCTTGCTTTTGTACATTTAGTGTATATGAATTTTCATCTTAACCTTATTAAGAGCATATGATTTCAGTATACTGGCATTTTCCATGGAATGTCACTACTTTTGTAAATGCTATGCCTCAATACAATGCCTTCTCATAAGGTTTTTGGGAATTTTCTGGAAAACTAAGGTATATGGTAAACTGAAATTAAAATTCCATCAACTAGACCCTAGAACCTCTATCTCTGCCAAAAATCAGCTGAATCCATCAAATAGTTGATGAGATACAGGGTGGCACATACGTATGTACGTACACACAGATAACATGATTTCATGATTGAACTTTCTGGATCTCTGGGTTGCCTTGACTAATGATGCTGAAATTCTACACACTTATAGAACCTATCAAATAAAAATTTTGTGCAAAGTTTTAACTAATTTGGTTTATTGGTTTTTGAGTTATGATTGATCAAAGAAATGAGATTTCCAGCATAGGCCATTCGTGCAGTCTATTAAGGGATAGAGCACTCTCGCGCCTCCCTTGATTCCTTGCCTCTACATAAGTACATTCTTACGAGGATGCTCTTTCTTACAGTGCCATTATTTCAGCATTCTAAAACTTATGGTAAAAGTAGAATAATATAATTTGGAGGGTTTAATCCTCAATGAGTATATTGCTAATGCTATTTTTAATTTAATATACGTGAAGTATATTCGGGTAAATAAAAAAAAGTAGTAAATAACTCAAATTACAAAACATCTATCATGGATTTTCCTCGATGGAAATTGTTTATATATTTTCCATGACACTTTTCAATGTTAATTCGGGTAACCATGTTAATACTTACTATATCCAAGGGAAATCACAACCGCACATAAAGCGAGTGTTTCGAAGCTTTGACAAAAGGGAATCAGTATTTCACCCAAGGACACGCTAAACGAAGTCGCCAGAAGAAGGTAACTTATTGGGACGTGTATAATATCGGCCAGGAATCCAACCAAAAGTTGGCTTGCAATGCCGGTGATACCATAGATTGCCATGATCAGAGTGGCTTTCTCTTGACTCAATCCTATACTTACAGCGTAAATGGGAATATATATCTGCAACGAATCTCCTACTAAAAAGACAAAGAAAAATATAATTATCAGTTGAAACAATAAATAAATATCATTTTGTTACAGTTTAGTTGTATGTATATAATAGCTTGAATACCAATACGTACTTATATAGAACCGTTGTTAGTATAATTGATTAAGTCTCAGCATTCTACACAGTGATCTAGTGTGTGTAACTATGTTTCATAATATATTTCGAGGTAAGACCTCTTTATCAAATACTAAGTGTTTCAAATCTCCTAAAACTTGTGTGGTCTTAAGCGCTAGTGATATTGTTTTCCAATAAATAGATATTATTTTGTTACAGCTTAGCTGTGTGTATATAATAGCTTGAATACAAATACAAACTTATATACATTGAATATTTTTTATGTCTAAAATTAAAGGATTTATTTTAAGGGGTCTTAAGAAGAAATTGAAATTCAGGGAATCTTGTTTAATTGGTGGCTAATCACTATATATCAACTTTAATATAAATCTGAAATTCATGAATTCTTAAATGGGAGGTTGTACTCATATTATTCCATCTAAAAAACCATTAAAACATATTATTCCAACAAACCATTAAAACATATTATTCCAACAAACCATTAAAATACTCCAAAATAAAAAGGCATTTGAAGAAATATTCATTAATTAATGCTTAATACCTATTGTTCAAAAATTTCGAAAAAGTAGGGGTATCTTAATTTTCACAAAGGGCTTCCCCCCTCTTTTTACCCCTTTCCATGAAATTAAATCAAACCAAATATAGTCCACATTACAACCCTTTACACCAGGCGGATGTGTTCCAAAGTTCATAGTGATTGGTTAATTAGTTTAGGGGTGAATCCTCTACATACAAATATATAAACATATAAACATACCGAACTTTACAAAGATAGAAATAACATCATGATTTTAAAGATTTTTATTCTATGAATAATAATTTTATCGTGATTTTAAAGATTTTTATTCTATGAATAATAATTTTATCGTGATTTTAAAAAATTTTATTCTATGAATAATAATTTTATCATGATTTTAAGGATTTTTATTCTATAAATAAATAATTTTATCATGATTTTAAAGATTTTTATTCTATGAATAATTATTTTATCATGATTTTAAAGATTTTTATTCTATGAATAATAATTTTATCATGATTTTAAAGATTTTTATTCTATAAATAATTATTTTATCATGATTTTAAGGATTTTTATTCTATGAATAATAATTTTATCATGATTTTAAAGATTTTTATTCTATGAATAATAATTTTATCATGATTTTAAAGATTTTTATTCTATGAATAATAATTTTATCGTGATTTTAAAGATTTTTATTCTATGAATAATAATTTTATCATGATTTTAAAGATTTTTATTCTATGAATAATAATTTTATCATGATTTTAAAGATTTTTATTCTATGAATAATAATTTTATCATGATTTTAAAGATTTTTATTCTATGAATAATAATTTTATCATGATTTTAAAGATTTTTATTCTATGAATAATAATTTTATCATTTTTTTATTCTATAAAAAAAACTTATTATTGATGGAATAAGTAATATTACTCGGAATTGTGTTTCCATTTCGATATAAAGGGGGTCGCCAAATTTTGTGAGAAGATAATACCTCGTTTCTACTCATGTCAGATTACGTTGGGGTCACCACTGAACAATAGGAATGCTGAATATTCTCATTCTATTAACGTGTTGTTAGGGAATCCAAACGAATCCACTAAACATGTGCTAAACAGTATTTCATGCGTTACTTAAACAGTATGCACACATCCACAACAAAAGACGATAAGGAGGCCTGGTTAACTGAATATAACACATCAATCAAAACGTCCCGGGCCTGACATATAGATGACGCCACTAATTTTTAAAAATCCATATGAGTTTTTAAAAGTACTAACCTTCAAATGACACGTGTCAAAATTTGAGCCCAATCGGATTATTAGTTTACAAATTACAATTATTTAAGTGAACTGGCTACTGTTGCAAATTTTCAAAACAATGGAAAAATTGGAATTTCCTGTATTGATAAAACATTGCTTTCTGATGAGAAAAATACTTTTCAAGCAAAACAATGGCTTGATAAGCGTTATTACTACTTTACTTCGCTGGACACAATGATTAAGAGATGGTATGCTGACTTAAAATATAGTCATACAGACACAAATGATGCTGAACACTTAGGTCGCCCAAATTCGGCAGTCGTCTCGGAAAACATAAAAAAGTCCACAAACTCGTTTTGGCTGATCGTAAATTGAAATTGTGTGAGATAGCAGAGGAGTTTAATATATCAGCAGCCAGCAGTGTATTCACCATTTTGCAGAAACATTAGTCCATGAGAAAGCTTGTTCAAAGTGGGTGTCGCGTTTGTTCACAGTCGATCAAAAAAAAAAAACGTGTCGATAATAAGAGCGTTGTTTGTAACTACTTTAAAAGAACAAAAAAAAGGAGTTTTTGCATCAATATGTGACAATGGACGAAACATGGATCCACCACTTCATTCCAGAGTGAAATCAGCAGTAAGCTGAGTGGACAGCAGCGGGTGAAAGCCGTCCAAAGACACAAACATCAGCAGGCAAGGTTTTGGCGTCCGTATTTTGGGATGCACAAGGTATTTTGTACATCGATTACCTTGAGAAAGGGAGAACTATCAACAGCGAATGTTATATAGCATCATTGGTGCGTTTGAAGGTTGAAATCCCCGAATAACGGCCACAAATAAAGAGGGGAATGTGCTCTTTCACCAAGACAATGCACCGTGTCACAGGTCAATCACAACAATGGAAAAAAAACATAAATTGCACTTCGAATTGCTTCCACACCCATTCTCTAAATTTAGTCCCCAGCTACTACTGGTAGTTTGCAAACCTAAATAAATTGCTTCAGGGAAAGAGATTTGGCTCCAATGAAAAAAGTGTTATCAGAAACTGAGATGTATTTTGAAGACAAAAACAAATTATTCTACAAAAACGGCATCGAATTGTTAGAGAAGTGTTAGAATCGTTGTATGACCCTAGAAAGAGGCTATGTGGATGAATAAAGTCGAATTTTGTCTAACAGTTGTTGTTTTATTAGTTAAGTCTAGGACTTATTAAGTTACGTGTTACATTTATTGATAGTTTGTTTTAGAAAATTATACGAAAATATAAAGGAAACATATAAGGCAGATTTTACATATAATTAATACATTAGTCCCAAATATAATTGAATGCACATAGTTTTAATGATAAGGTAAGAAAGTTGTACAAAGCACATGAGTAAAACTTGCAGTAGCCCCATCAGGCGTTTGTCTGTAGAGGGCGAGCTCAACAAGGCAAGTCTGTTTAGTCCAGCATCCAGCAAGCAGAATTACCTACTAGACACTATCCTCGAGTGTCTTCGGTCTCTCTGTACAAGGGTTTGTCAGGACAACCTGACATGAGGATACTTTCCCCTACAAGTAAACCCTGACCAAATATTCAAATTACATAGTATCCGCAGCACAAATAAGATCTCCTCATACGAGGAATAGTGCATCTTCTCTTAGTGATGTTACTTCAAGTAACGCCACGTGCTGGATACTCCACCAGACTAGATGAATTCTTGTCCTGGAATCCGGTAAGACCAACAGACCACAAGAAAGATATACTATGACATATTGACTGGTCAGTTGGGGAGAGAAGAAATTATTCTTAACTTTTTTACTAACTCAATGCTTGAGAAATAAAGGAGAATTTTAATAGAATACTCGGGTATCTATGTATCTCATATAGAGATCAAGTGTTAGCCCCAGGAAGGGGCCCCTTGATTTCTGAGAACTTCGACTGAAGTAAAATTAAACATGAAGGATAAGAGACTTAGTCTCAGGCCTGCGTGATCTCACAAAAGTAGCGACGAGGTCTTGTCTTCTCAAAAGATTTGTGGACCATTTTCTCAAGGGACACAACTCTGGCTTGAAAACTCCATTCTCTCCTTTGAAGGTAGATAACTTTGTCGTCCTTACAATCGTATTATCTTTACACATAAACAAAGACACAACACTTCTAATATATAAGTACACTATTATTATTAATGGAATATGTATACTAGTTAGGTAACGATTATAAATTACTATTAATTACTAGTTAAGAAACAATTTAGTAATTACTTACCTGCATTTGCTATGTAAACAGCCAACAATAAATAAAAGTATTTATTTTGAAACATTGTTGCATCGCAATAACCAGTTTTTCGGATATAAAAATCACTGGGCACAATCTCTGAAGTAATTGATTGTCTCACTCGCAACATCTTAGGTACCGGCTCGACATCTTCGCTAATGCGTCGGCTGGAGTAATCCTAAAAATGACATATTTTTAATTCATAACAAGAGGAATGAAAAAGGTAAATGAAGCCTAGGTTTGTTTGAAAGTAGTGTCATAACTGGTAAATGAAGAACAGGTCTGTTTGAAAGTAGTGTCATAACTGGTAAATGAAGAATAGGTCTGTTTGAAAGTAGTGTCATAATTGGTAAATGAAGAATAGGTCTGTTTGAAAGTAGTGTCATAATTGGTAAATGAAGAATAGGTCTGTTTGAAAGTAGTGTCATAACTGGTAAATGAAGAATAGGTCTGCTTGAAAGTAGTGTCATAACTGGTAAATGAAGAACAGGTTTGTTTGAAAGTAGTGTCATAACTGGTAAATGAAGCATATGTTTGTTTGAAAGTAGTGTCATAACTGGTAAATGAAGCATATGTATGTTTTGAAGTAGTGTCATAACCGGTAAATGAAGCATAAGTCTGTTTGAAAGTAGTGTCATAACTGGTACATGAAGCATAGGTTTGTTTGAAAGTAGTGTCATAACTGGTAAATGAAGAATAGGTCTCCTTAAAAGTAGTGTCATAACTGGTAAATGAAGCATAGGTCTGTTTGAAAGTAGTGTCATAACTGGTAAATGAAGAACAGGTCTGTTTGAAAGTAGTGTCATAACTGGTAAATGAAGCATAGGTCTCCTTGAAAGTAGTGTCATAACTGGTAAATGAAGCATAGGTCTGTTTGAAAGTAGTGTCATAACTGGTAAATGAAGAACAGGTCTGTTTGGAAGTAGTGTCATAACTGGTAAATGAAGCATAAGTCTGTTTGAAGTAATGTCATAACTGGTAAATTAAGAACAGGTCTGTTTGAAAGTAGTGTCATAACTGGTAAATGAAGCATAGGTCTGTTTGAAAGTAGTGTCATAACTGGTAAATGAAGAACAGGTCTGTTTGGAAGTAGTGTCATAACTGGTACATGAAGCATAGGTCTGTTTGAAGTAGTGTCATAACTGGTAAATGAAGAATAGGTCTGTTTGAAAGTAGTGTCATAACTGGTAAATGAAGCATAGGTCTGTTTGAAAGTAGTGTCATAACTGGTAAATGAAGAACAGGTCTGTTTGAAAGTAGTGTCATAACTGGTAAATGAAGCATAGGTCTCCTTGAAAGTAGTGTCATAACTGGTAAATGAAGCATAGGTCTGTTTGAAAGTAGTGTCATAACTGGTAAATGAAGAACAGGTCTGTTTGGAAGTAGTGTCATAACTGGTAAATGAAGCATAAGTCTGTTTGAAAGTAGTGTCATAACTGGTACATGAAGCATAGGTCTGTTTGAAGTAATGTCATAACTGGTAAATTAAGAACAGGTCTGTTTGAAAGTAGTGTCATAACTGGTAAATTAAGAATAGTTCTGTTTGAAAGTAGTGTCATAACTGGTAAATGAAGCATAGGTCTGTTTGAAAGTAGTGTCATAACTGGTAAATGAAGCATAGGTCTGTTTGAAAGTAGTGTCATAACTGGTAAATGAAGAACAGGTCTGTTTGGAAGTAGGGTCATAACTGGTAAATGAAGAATAGTTCTGTTTGAAAGTAGTGGCATAACTGGTAAATGAAGCATAGGTTTGTTTGAAAGTAGTGTCATAACTGGTAAATGAAGCATAGGTCTGTTTGAAAGTAGTGTCATAACTGGTAAATGAAGCATAGGTCTGTTTGAAAGTAGTGTCATAACTGGTAAATGAAGCATAGTTCTGTTTGAAAGTAGTGTCATAACTGGTAAATGAAGCATAGGTCTGTTTGAAAGTAGTGTCATAACTGGTAAATGAAGCATAGGTCTGTTTGAAAGTAGTGTCATAACTGGTAAATGAAGCATAGGTCTCCTTGAAAGTAGTGTCATAACTGGTAAATGAAGCATAGGTCTGTTTGAAAGTAGTGTAATAACTGGTAAATGAAGAACAGGTCTGTTTGAAAGTAGTGTCATAACTGGTAAATGAAGCATAGGTCTGTTTGAAAGTAGTGTCATAACTGGTACATGAAGCATAGGTCTGTTTGAAAGTAGTGTCATAACTGGTAAATGAAGCATAGGTCTGTTTGAAAGTAGTGTCATAACTGGTAAATGAAGCATAGGTCTGTTTGAAAGTAGTGTCATAACTGGTAAATGAAGCATAGGTCTGTTTGAAAGTAGTGTCATAACTGGTAAATGAAGCATAGGTCTGTTTGAAAGTAGTGTCATAACTGGTAAATGAAGCATAGGTCTGTTTGAAAGTAGTGTCATAACTGGTACATGAAGCATAGGTCTGTTTGAAGTAATGTCATAACTGGTAAATTAAGAACAGGTCTGTTTGAAAGTAGTGTCATAACTGGTAAATGAAGAACAGGTCTGTTTGGAAGTAGGGTCATAACTGGTAAATGAAGAATAGTTCTGTTTGAAAGTAGTGGCATAACTGGTAAATGAAGCATAGGTTTGTTTGAAAGTAGTGTCATAACTGGTAAATGAAGCATAGGTTTGTTTGAAAGTAGTGTCATAACTGGTAAATGAAGCATAGTTCTGTTTGAAAGTAGTGTCATAACTGGTAAATGAAGCATAGGTCTGTTTGAAAGTAGTGTCATAACTGGTAAATGAAGCATAGGTCTCCTTGAAAGTAGTGTCATTACTGGTAAATGAAGCATAGGTCTGTTTGAAAGTAGTGTAATAACTGGTAAATGAAGAACAGGTCTGTTTGAAAGTAGTGTCATAACTGGTAAATGAAGCATAGGTCTGTTTGAAAGTAGTGTCATAACTGGTACATGAAGCATAGGTCTGTTTGAAAGTAGTGTCATAACTGGTAAATGAAGCATAGGTCTGTTTGAAAGTAGTGTCATAACTGGTAAATGAAGCATAGGTCTGTTTGAAAGTAGTGTCATAACTGGTAAATGAAGCATAGGTCTGTTTGAAAGTAGTGTCATAACTGGTAAATGAAGCATAGGTCTGTTTGAAAGTAGTGTCATAACTGGTAAATGAAGCATAGGTCTGTTTGAAAGTAGTGTCATAACTGGTACATGAAGCATAGGTCTGTTTGAAGTAATGTCATAACTGGTAAATTAAGAACAGGTCTGTTTGAAAGTAGTGTCATAACTGGTAAATTAAGAATAGTTCTGTTTGAAAGTAGTGTCATAACTGGTAAATTAAGAATAGTTCTGTTTGAAAGTAGTGTCATAACTGGTAAATGAAGCATAGGTCTGTTTGAAAGTAGTGTCATAACTGGTAAATGAAGCATAGGTCTGTTTGAAAGTAGTGTCATAACTGGTAAATGAAGAACAGGTCTGTTTGGAAGTAGGGTCATAACTGGTAAATGAAGAATAGTTCTGTTTGAAAGTAGTGGCATAACTGGTAAATGAAGCATAGGTTTGTTTGAAAGTAGTGTCATAACTGGTAAATGAAGCATAGGTCTGTTTGAAAGTAGTGTCATAACTGGTAAATGAAGCATAGGTCTGTTTGAAAGTAGTGTCATAACTGGTAAATGAAGAACAGGTCTGTTTGAAAGTAGTGTCATAACTGGTAAATGAAGCATAGGTCTCCTTGAAAGTAGTGTCATAACTGGTAAATGAAGCATAGGTCTGTTTGAAAGTAGTGTCATAACTGGTAAATGAAGAACAGGTCTGTTTGGAAGTAGTGTCATAACTGGTAAATTAAGAATAGTTCTGTTTGAAAGTAGTGTCATAACTGGTAAATGAAGCATAGGTCTGTTTGAAAGTAGTGTCATAACTGGTAAATGAAGCATAGGTCTGTTTGAAAGTAGTGTTTGCAATACCTTGAACCACTCTATTTTATATAAATTGGCCTAGCAAGCATTATCAGCTAGATGCTGGCCAATGGAAGATTCCAAAGCCGATGGAAAGGTGTGGCACATGGAACCAGGTCTATCCTGTTTAATTTTGAATGGGATATGCTGGTTTATTTAGATCTCCAAATGTAATGTAGTCTTCCCAATATAACCAGCATTGCACTGGCAATTGAATTGCTATACAATGCTACTAGTTTTGATATAGGGCAGACTATTTTTGGAGCAAGATCGAAAAGCACACCTTGTGCCAAAAACCTAACATACTGCAACAGAAAAATAACAACCAGGAGCACTTTTAGAGATATGCTTGTCCAGCTCCCAACTAATGCCACCTATTCAAGGTAGTTTAAGATAAACTGGACACCTTGAAGGGTCAAAATATCTGGGAGACTTGAAATCTGCAACTTTTTTATTGATGCAGTTTGAAATTAAAGGATCACTTGCACTCACTCACTATCCAGGTTTATCGTCTATATTCCCTTTGACAAGAGCGTCGACGTTGACTGGCTGTTTTTATGCGAAGTCTCCAGTGATCACAATTGTGGGGATTGACTGTGTCCATTTGTCACTGTTTATGGTCTTGCCTGATGGTTTCTTTCCATGTCTTCCTAGTTCGCCCAGCTTACTTCATATTTCTGTCCTCAGTCAGTGAAGGAGAAATCCTTCAGACTGAGGCAATTTTGGATTTTAATTTTTGTTCTAATCCAGAGTGCCCCTTTATGAGGAGCTGGATTTTCCTTACATTAAAAACCGACCTAGTGTCTAACTCTTCCCTCGTAGGGAGGCAAGTAACTAGGGACCAAGCAGACGCGTGTAATTCTCTTTGCATTGATTAAAGTTGGGTTTCATTCGACAGCTGTTTGGGGACCCTTATCATTCTCGAATCAATGTAAGGTCCAAAACATGTTTCGGCGCACCATCCACTGACACGTTGCTAGATTATTTTATATATACTAATTGGGTCATCGCTTATCAAGGCTCAAAGGCCACTCGAGGATAAGAGTTAATGAGTTTGTCAGGTGGATAACGCCTTGAGAAGATTGGAGACGATGGGTGACCTGGGTAGAATTTGATTATTTAAGAGGACGGCTCAACAAGAATTTGTTAACATTGGACTTGTAAACGATCATGTTGTAATCAGATGAGAAGCAGCCCCGTGATATTGTGTTCCACAGACAGGATGAATGCACTTCAGTCACTGCTATCTTTCCCCAGGCAACTAACGTCAGTTGACTTAAACCAAATCTCCTTTCAAACTCATATGTATTTAGGTATGTTGGATGAAGGGCAAGTTATACAGGGTGATTCATAAGTCACTTAGCTATTTATTTTTGAAATTCTTAAGTTAAAAAATACGGTAATACAAAACAGAAAGTTTATTTAACAAATTCATTCATGGGAGTTTAGGATTATAGCAAATTTTCAAAATTTTCACCTTCGTTCTGCATGCATAGCTCCATTCTTTTTTGCAAGGAATTTACGACTCTTTGTAACATATTTGATTGATTATGAAATAAATATATATAGAAACAAATATATAAACGAACAAATTTAAAATAACAAATAGCAGTAATTAGAGAGTAAGATAACAATTATCAAAAGTTCATAGTATGTTTGTGCTTCATATGGTAATCATTTTAAATAGCTAAGTGAAGTGACTTATGAATCACCCTGTATATTAAGGAGATATGTGGGAATCTCTGGGAATGAGTATCACTTACTACAAAAGTCAACACTACTCGACGCTAATAGACTGCACACCTACACGGTTTCCCATCTGGCATCACTTGAAATGACAAGATGTAGTGAGTATCATCACCCACTTGGAAGCCTTATTCTATGAGTGTGGCCCACCAAGTGGAATGCTTGTTGATAATGATAGGAAATTTGTCAGGATGCCTTTCATGAACTTCCTGAATGAACGAGGAATTCAACTTCGGTTATGTTGTGCCCATGACCCCCGGGTAACAGCATTTCACAAAGATGTCATAGGAGTGTTCCATAATGGAAGCAGTTTATTGGTATAACTATGATACTATGGACGCCCCCCCCTCTACAGCCGAGGAAATGCTTCACAAAAAGGGGAAGAACTGTCATAAGTAGGATAGAGAGTGCAGTTTAATTCACGGCAGTTGACAGTTTACGGGAGTCGACGAGTTTTGCGTCAGTAAGCGGCTCAGAGAGGAGACGATCAGATAGGAGTTGAACTCTGGTGAGAGCAGCTCAGAGTAGATGAGGGATGAGAATTGACACCTTGACAGACCGCTATCAACAGACAGTGTTTGGGAGTTCTTTTTGGTATCACACACAACCAGAGTACAACTGGCTTATACACAATGTATTTGAGTTTGTGTTTTCTTGTGTGAGTTTGCATTGTTTTGTTTTTCTTAACTTTTACAAGTGCTCCCACCCTCGGCGATCCCCAAGACGATGGCATGGCCATAACGATGAGAGACAAAGAAAGAAGAAATCCACAGCACACACATCGTTAGAGTCGGCGATGTGCCACAGTTGATCGCCAATATGATTACATGGCCATAACAATGAGAGACAAAGAAAGAAGAAATCCACAGCACACACATCGTTAGAGTCGGCGATGTGCCACAGTTGATCGCCAATATGATTACATGGCCATAACAATGAGAGACAAAGAAAGAAGAAATCCACAGCACACACATCGTTAGAGTCGGCGATGTGCCACAGTTGATCGCCAATATGATTACATGGCCATAACAATGAGAGACAAAGAAAGAAGAAATCCACAACACACACATCGTTAGAGTCGGCGATGTGCCACAGTTGATCGCCAATATGATTACATGGCCATAACAATGAGAGACAAAGAAAGAAGAAATCCACAGCACACACATCGTTAGAGTCGGCGATGTGCCACAGTTGATCGCCAATATGATTACATGGCCATAACAATGAGAGACAAAGAAAGAAGAAATCCACAACACACACATCGTTAGAGTCGGCGATGTGCCACAGTTGATCGCCAATATGATTACATGGCCATAACAATGAGAGACAAAGAAAGAAGAAATCCACAGCACACACATCGTTAGAGTCGGCGATGTGCCACAGTTGATCGCCAATATGATTACATGGCCATAACAATGAGAGACAAAGAAAGAAGAAATCCACAACACACACATCGTTAGAGTCGGCGATGTGCCACAGTTGATCGCCAATATGATTACATGGCCAAAACGATGAGAGACAAAGAAAGAAGAAATCCACAACACACACATCGTTAGAGTCGGCGATGTGCCACAGTTGATCGCCAATATGATTACATGGCCAGAACAATGAGAGACAAAGAAAGAAGAAATCCACAACACACACATCGTTAGAGTCGGCGATGTGCCACAGTTGATCGCCAATGTGATCAATCGCTATCAACTCCAAGTGAAAAGATCGATGCACTACGTTCAGATGAAGCCAAACAGCAACACAAATTCGTGACGAAGTAGGAGATCGTGTTTGGGTAAATGAAACGGGCGTAGAATGTACATCTCTATATACTCTTCTTTCATTTGTTCATCTCTTTTGTTGATGTGCAAAACAAATCAAGAAACCAATAATTGTTATATGTGTAAAAATAAAGTTAAAAACGAAAATCTTACTTTTACCTTTACTATAAAATGGAACCCCTATCTAAAATTCTTACATTTTATAATATTTCGACTTTTATAAAAGTTAAAGTTAAAAAAAGATAGCAACCGTGGAATTTTCACGGGTCCCGCTTGTAAGAATAATTATGCGTTCGACTGTATAAACGTACGCATTTTTTATCTCGTTTTTCTGTTTTCGTCTTCTAGTTCAAAGCCAAGATTTGCAGCCCCTTCCATTTTGTCGACAGAATTTCGTCTATTCTCTAAAAAGACATGAAATAATTGTATAGTAATTCAAGATGAGCCTAGGTTAGGGTTAGGGTTAGGGTTAAAATCATTCTATAACGAATTAATTTTTAGTTTTGTTCCAATCCTGAGTGCCTCCTTTTGAGAAGCTTGATCTTTCCCCACATTCAAAACCGAATTTGTGTCTAACTATGCCCTCATAGGGAGACAAGTAAATAGGGACAACATCGTTTGTCCACTGCTTCTATTTCGTCCAGACCAGTTCTGTTACGTGTGGTCAGTCTTTTCTCTTCCGTACCTTTTATGTCTATGTGCCTCTATGCATATTGGGCAAACCCGTCTTTCATGATACCCACGTTTTAAGAAAGCTTTGACAGGCGTGCATATTTTGGTGCATTACTTGTAAGCGCAGATAAATCCTGTAATATTTTCTATAATTAAGGTGTTTACTTTTTTTGTGTTTACTTTTTTGTGTTTACTTTTTTGTGTTTATTTCTTTTGTGTTTACTTTTTGTGGTTATCTCTTTTGTGTTTACTTCTTTTGTGTTTATCTCTTTTGTGTTTACTTCTTTTGTGTTTACCTCTTTTGTGTTTACTTCTTTTGGGTTTACTTTTTGTGTTTACCTCTTTTGTGTTTATCTCTTTTGTGTTTATCTCTTTTGTGTTTACTTCTTTTTTGTTTATCGCTTTTGTGTTTACTTCTTTTGGGTTTACTTTTTGTGTTTACTTTTTTGTGTTTATTTCTTTTGTGTTTATCTCTTTTGTGTTTACTTCTTTTGTGTTTACTTCTTTTGTGTTTACTTTTTTGTGTTCATTTCTTTTGTGTTTACTTCTTATGTGTTTATCTCTTTTGTGTTTACTTCTTTTGTGTTTATCTCTTTTGTGTTTACTTCTTTTGTGTTTATCTCTTTTGTGTTTATCTCTTTTGTGTTTACTTCTTTTGTGTGTATCTCTTTTGTGTTTATCTCTTTTGTGTTTACTTCTTTTGTGTTTACTTCTTTTGTGTTTATCTCTTTTGTGTTTATCTCTTTTGTGTTTATCTATTTTGTGTTTACTTCTTTTGTGTTTATCTCTTTTGTGTTTATCTCTTTTGTGTTTACTTCTTTTGTGTGTATCTCTTTTGTGTTTATCTCTTTTGTGTTTACTTCTTTTGTGTTTATCTCTTTTGTGTTTATCTCTTTTGTGTTTATCTATTTTGTGTTTACTTCTTTTATGTTTATCTCTTTTGTGTTTACTTCTTTTGTGTTTATCTCTTTTGTGTTTACTTCTTTTGTGTTTACTTCTTTTGTGTTTACTTCTTTTGTGTTTATCTCTTTTGTTTATGTGTAAAACAATCAAGAAACTAATAATTCTTATATGTATAAAAATTAAGGTAAAAATGAACATTTTTACTTTTTTTAAAGATTAAACTACCACATAAAATTCATGCATTTTTTTAGTATTTGGACTTTTTTTTAAAATAAATTTCAATAAAGAAACCAACCGTGGAATTTTCACGGGTCCCTTTTTTAATAATAATTATACAATCAATTGTATGAACTTACGAATTTTTTATCACGATTTCCCCTGTTACCGTCTTCTCGTTCAAAGCAAAGATTTGCAGCCCCTTCCATTTTGTCGACAGAATTTCGTCTATTCTCTAAAAAGACATGAAATAATCGTATATTATCCTCGGTGAAATCATAAGTGGAAGCTTATTAATGTTTCCCTTTATCCTTCTCTTTTTCTTGGGAACAAAGAACGGTGCTTCTGCTGTTTCACAATGGCATGTTAGGCCTCTCTTAAGAAAAATAGCTAAAGAAATGTATGAACTTTATGTACTTACGTGGTAGCTTAAAAGACTACACCAAAAATTATGCAAATTCATCCAGTATTTATTAAATTAAAAATTAAAAATACGATTTCGATCTGTCGTCGCCATATTGTATCCTCGCACGATTTTATCATTGAGTTATCTCCCTTGCCTAAACTGATTACAAAATGTCTAACGATACGTAAAATCGTTTTTTTTTTCTTTTTCTTATATTTTAATAAATACTGGATGAATTTGCATAATTTTTTCTCTACAATCTTATTTTCAGCTAACACAAAGTTTTTACATTTCTTTAAATATTTTAATGTCATTGTGAAACTACAGAAGCACCCATAACTTCCTTATGTAGCCCAGCAGGGTTCTGATTGTTCGTCCGTAATTCTAGATGGAGTTCATATGATTTATAGACCGCAATTTTGATTTAAATATCTCTTGGCAATACAATAAATAATTCTGTAGTAATTCTAGGTGAACGTAGGTTAAATAATTAGTGATTTTGTTTATCTCGGTCCCACGGAGGGGGATGGGGGGGAGGAGATATGACACAAGGTTGGAAAGTGAGATTTTGAAACCAGCGCCCTAAAGAAAGAGCACTCTGTCTGAACAAAAAATTGCCTGGACAGCCCAGGCGATTAGCAATAAACTAACCCCTTCTCAAAAAGTGAGGAGGTAAAGCCCGGGAGGATGGACCTCCTAGTGCTGCACAGAACGATACTGCAGACCGACAAAAAGCAAGCCATCCTCAAAAATGGCAAAGACTCTGCCAGTTTGATTTTGGTGTGAATTCTAACCCCGAAGGGTTGAGGGTAAATCATTTGTGGAATCACATAAATATTCCTCTTTTTCCCCAGGAATTTAGTGTTAGTTCTGTAATTGTTTCGGACTAATTCTGTCAAATATCCAGTTAGGTAGCCAGGATATCTATTTCGTACCAAAATCAGATTGGCAGAGTCTACGTCATTTAGGTGGCTTGTCCTTTGTCGGGCTGTGCAATTCTCGGAGATTCACCCTTCCAGGCTTTACCTTCTAACCCTTTGAGAAGAGGTTAGTTTATTGCTAATACCGAGGAATGCCGACAGGGCTGCCCAGGCATTTTTTGTAGGCCAGAGTGTTCTAGAGCTCTGGCTTTTCAAATCCCACTTTCCCAACATTGTGTCATATCTTAAGATCTTCCCGCCATGGAAGGGAGATAAATAGAATCCAGTTAGGAAGCAGACCAGTATTGTCCAGGCCTTCGGGTCTGGATTTACGCCGGTCTATCGGTTGTCCATCCTGTACAGTTCTAGGAGGTGCACCCTCCCAGGCTTTGCCTTCTCACCCTTTGAGAGGGGGTTAGTTTATTGCTAATCGCCTGAGGCACGCCTACCGGGGAATGCCGACGAGGCTGCCCAGGCAATTTTTAAATGGCCAGAGTGCTCAAATTCTCGAGCGCTGTTTTTTTCCCACTTTCCTGACCTTGTGTCACATCTTACCTTGTGGGAGGAAGATAAATAGAGTTTACTATCTATGTTCCCAATTTCATAAAAACCTGACCAATATATTTTCTTTCCTACAGATGTGCAGACAGATTCACTTATGTCCATCTTTAATATACAGGATGTTTCGAAAATCGATGGCATAACTCCGGCATTATGTCTTATATGTGTAAAGTAGCCTTTAATTCTAGATTAGTGGAATTTCATGTTTTCCTTCGCTCTTTAATGTAAAAAGCAATAAATAACTCAGACTGCTTTATATATCGCAGGAGTTTAGTACCGTTTCTGGGATTGTTTCGGAACAAAATGATACAGATTTTTTATAATTGGATCAAACTAACTGGTTTCGCCAACGTTGTCCGAGTCGGGGGAATAAAAATATCAAGCTTAAAAGTGTGCGGTTTCTGATTGTCCGCCTCTATGTTTATGCATGTCCGGCGTGAATGCAGACCCCATGACATCATTCTGCTTTGATCAAAATGATATACAGCATTTTTTCCTTCCTTTTCTCTTCCTACTCCCTGTTCTTCCCTCCTCCTTTTTTATATTGTTACCTTCTCCCCTTTTCGTTCTCCTTCTTCATTCTCTTCTTCTGACCGATTCGTAACAAGCATATACGTCATTAAGCAACGAATGCAGACTGTCTATAGAGGGAAAAGCAATATCAGAAAAGGAATGACAAAGTTGATCTAGACAAAAAAAGTATCAATTTTTATCAACAACTTGTTTGAACAACCAAAAGTAAAGAGTTAGTAGTGATTGAGAGTTCAAAGTGCCTTAGAACGTTCCGAGTAAAGAGAAGTAGAATTTAGTCTGTGTAAGAAGTTGAGTATTGATTTACTCCTCTCCAGGAGATAGACACAAGACCAGTTTTTATCTTACTCCCACAAGTAAGATGTGACCCAAGGTCGGGTCGGGAAAGTGGGGTTTAAAAATTGCCTGGGCAGCCCCGTCGGCATTCTCCGGTAGGGGCGCCTCAGGCAGTAAGCCATAAACTTACCCCTCCCCAAAGAGGGGAGGCGAAGCCTGGGAAGGTCGACCTCCTAGAACTGCACAGGACAGACCCATAGACCGGCGTAAATCAAACCCCGAAGGCCAAGACAATACCAGTCTATGGGGTGAAGTATCCATCAGAACAGATACTATACTTTGATCTTAGCCAAAAAGTTGAGTAGGCACGTT
Source organism: Sepiola atlantica (assembly GCA_963556195.1). Classification (NCBI taxonomy): domain Eukaryota; kingdom Metazoa; phylum Mollusca; class Cephalopoda; order Sepiida; family Sepiolidae; genus Sepiola; species Sepiola atlantica. Next base: position 18,880,895 of record OY744543.1, read on the forward strand.
TATTTCGGCTGTTGCCATGCGAGTTTGCGTGTGACAGTGTGTAAGTTCAGTAGACTAGTAAGCAGGGTGTGTTGTCGGAAGGCAGAGCGGTTCTTTAGATGCGGATCACCAGATTTGTCATTTGGAGAAAAAGGTACGAGTGTCAGAAGGACCAAAAATAAAAAGTTTGTAGTTAATGAGAGTTCAGAGTGCCTTAGAACATTCCAAGTGAAGAAAAGTATAATTTAGTCTGTGTAAGAAGTTAAGTAGACACGTTTATTTCGGCTGTTGCCATGCGAGTTTGTGTGTGACAGTGTGTAAGCTCAGTAGACTAGGAAGCAGTGTGTGTATGTATGCCTGCCTTTGTTTAGTCAGTGTAAGAATATATGCGTGAACTTGTGTGTAAGTGAGTATGGTAAGCAGTGTGTATATGCTGTCACTGTGTGTTCAGTTATTTGTAGTAGTTGCTCGTTGCGTTTGCCGTGTACTTTTGCGCAGAGGCCGAGGCTTGTTTTAATCATGTGTCGAGCCTCAAAGAAAAAGCTGGTGGATTTCGTTTTTATATTGTGCGCAAAATATTGTAACATACAGAGGTTAATATTTCTGCACCTCTGATTGGCTGAAATTGAGAATCGATATTTTTAAACAAGATCTGCTGGCCACTGCTGCTTCTTTATGTCACAACGGTAATATTATTAGGAGATGGTATTATGAGATTGGAAAAGAAGAGTTTAGTTTTGTAACGAATACTTACGTGAAATGTCTGGACTTTGTTTGCTGACTAACTTGAGCGGGCGACACAATGCACCATAGACTATCAAGTTTAGGAATAGTCCACCAAGTAATAAGAACGCGCCTCTCATGCCGTAGAAGGGGATGATTTTAGTTGATAAGTAATTCAGCAAAAAACTACCAAATCCTATACCGCTGTTTGCTATCCCGAGAGCAAGGGCCCGTCGTTTCATGAAATAGCAGCCAAGGGTCACATTTACAGCGAAATAATTCACTGCCAAAGACAATCCTTGAAGAAGAAAAGAAAATGGAAAAAGTAAATAATATAGATAAAAGAGCGGCTAAAAATAAATCTTTGTGCCAAAATTGATTTAGCATGGCACCGTATGTGACGTCACACAATGCCACGCCTTTCCGAACATAACTATTGTTGCTTTGCTGGACCGGTAATAATCAAGACAAACACAGTGGTATAATTAGCAAAAGTGTATTAACAAAAGTATGTTACGAAAAGTATGCGTCTCATTCTAGGGCCATAACTGCCGCCAATAACGGTATTTAATTGCCTCCCGCAGCAGGAATATGCGACACAAGGTCGAGAAGGTGGGGAGATCAAGCCAGCGGCCCTAAAGAAAGAGCACTGGCCTAGCAAAAATAGCCTGAGCAACCCCGTCGGCATTCCCTGGTTAGGGCGCCTCAGGCAGTAAGTAATAAACTTACTCCTGCCCAAAGAGGGGAGGCAAAGCCTGGGAGGGTGCACCTCCTAGAAAAATCCAGGACAGTATACCTTAGCCCGGCAGATAAAAGGCCACCGAAATGGCCCAGTTCCTGCCGGACTGATTGTCGAGATCGGAACCTCGACTAGTATGTGGTCGTTATCGTTACTGGTTGGAAAATAACTGTCAAACGATTAGTCGTAACTGTATTTATTGGTCCCCCGATTTTATAAAATCGTGGGACTTATGTTTTGAGGCATGTCCGTCCGTCCGTCCGTCCGTCCGTCCGGATTTTCCTCGCAACCATCCATTGAATTTCTCTGAAATTTTGCATGAAGTTGTAACTTTGATCAGGTTAGAAAATAATATTCTCCGATTTTTGAAAAAAACTCTGGTTAGCCCCCCAAGGGGTCAAAAGGTCCTGAAATGGCAAAAAATGACATTTTTTGCCCCATAACTTTTCATCCATCCATTCAATTTCTCTGAAACTTGACCAAAATGTGGAGGCAATTATTCCTAATAGAAAATAAGTATCGCTGACCTTGGAAAAAATCTGGTTCGCGCTCCCAGAGGGTCAAAAGTCCCCCAAATGGCAAAAAATGACCCTTTTCTACCATAACATTTGATCCATCCATTCAATTTTTCTGAAACTTGGCCAAAATGTAGAGGCAATTGTTATAGATATAAAATGAGCACTCTTGCCCTCAGAAAAATTATGGTTCTCGCCCCCAGGGGGTCAAAGGGAGGTCAAAAATGCCCCAAATTGCCCAAATTTATTGCATTTTACACTCGCCACATCGAGTCACATACAGAGGGGGACCACGCACGCGCGGCTTGGTAAGTCTATTTACTCCTGAAATAGGTAGATCAGCTTACATCATAACACTAACCAAAACAGGTTTTTACAAACTGATTTAGTATCAAGTCTCTGAATAATATTTTTCAATTAATAAATTATGAAAATTGTTCATATTTACTGAATCTCTCTCTATATATAAAGTTATGTATGCGTATATATTTATATATTCCCATGTACAGGATAATCGCCTAAACAAATGAACGGATCATTATGAATTTTGGAATATATATTCTAGGCAACACGGTACGTGACATGGGCACAGTATATTTTTCACACAATCTCCCACACTTCCAAAAAACTTTTAAAATTTGCTCTACATTAAATTTTGCGTTATATTAAGTGATACATTTTTAAAATGACCAGTGTGCAAATGTGATGTGCTTAGTAAAATCCTAAACTATTGAAATTATAATTATGAATTATGGAATATTTATTCTAGGCAACAGAGTGAGAAACGTGGGCACATTATTTATTATATTTTTTGTAAACTTTAACATTTAGGAGGGGGGGGGGCGCTTCGAAAATGTACCATACCCCCAAAGAGAGAAAAAACATTAAAATTTTAAACTGATGCTATATTCATTGCTTGTACCCGTCCTGAGACTAGTATTCTACTAGTAAAATATATTTAGTAGAGTGAAAGGAAATATCAAAAAGAAGGACAAAGTCGATCGATACAAAAAGAAACAAGCCGCGCGTGCGTGGACTCCCTCTGTATGTGACTCGATGTGGCGAGTGTAAAATGCAATACATTTGGGCAATTTGGGGCATTTTTGACCCCCTGGGGGCGCGAACCAGAATTTTTCTGAGGTCAAGGATGCTCATTTTATATCTATAACAATTGCCTCTACATTTTGGCCAAGTTTCAGAAAAATTGAATGAATGGATCAAACGTTATGGGAGAAAAGGGTCATTTTTTGCCATTTTGGGGGCTTTTGACCCCCTGGGAGCGCGAACCAGATTTTTTCCAAGGTCAGCGATACTTATTTTCTATTAGGAACAATTGCCTCCACTGGGGGGCTAACCAGATTTTTTTTCAAAAATCGGAGAATGTCACTTTCTAACCTGACCAAAGTTACAATTTCATGCAAAATTTCAGAGAAATTCAATGGATTGTTGCAGAGAAAAATCAGGGCGGATGGACGGACGGACGGACATGCATCAAAACATAAGTCCCCTGATTTTATAAATCGGGGGACCAATTAAATTTATTGATGACAGACAATGAATAAGAAAAAAAAATGGCCAACTATACAGTCATTGGTAAGAAGAAACGTCTTCATATCAGAAGCGGCCCGTTAGGCAAGGGTACAACATTAGAAGTTAGGGTTAGGGTTAGGGTTAAGGTTAGCTGGACAGTCTGAATTTGTTGCTGATAGTAAGGATAAAGGATGCGCACAATAGAAGATTTCCAGGCAGAGTGTGTGAAATATTTCTTGGGCTGAGTTTAAATATCAATTATATGGTGCCCAGCGCAGGGCGCCAATATTCCAACATCTATTTTTTTTAAAGGTGTAACAATGTGTATTTTCTGCACTTTCGATTGGCTGGAATAAAATGTCTGTATTAAGACTCTTATCCAATCGAGAGTTGATATTTTTACAAACAATATTCGCTTGCTGTCGCTGAGTTAACAAGGTTCCATAATACACTTACATTTTTTTTTAAATGGGTTGCAGTATCCATCGGAACAGATACTACACTTAAGGCCAAGAACTAATTCACAGTGAAACAAAGAAAAGGGTTATATTTGAGTTTTTCTTACCTACTAAGATTCCATAAGTGAAAATCAACGTTTCTATGTTTGGAGCAAAAGAACTGGCAACAGCTGATGCAGCGGCAATTATTCCTGCGACCATCATAATTTGTCGATGACTTGCTTTGAACATTAGCGCAATTGATACCAACGGACCTGGAAAATATATGAGATTGTGTCAGCTCAGAAACTGGCATTAGAATCTAATGACGCTAACTTCCTTTTAAAAAATATGGTAAGTTGATTTTAAACTGTTTTGTTTTTCAGAATAACTTTGGACAAATCAGGATAGTTAGGGCTTTGTTTACTATTGGCTCACCACTTATCAAGCCCAAGAGCCACTCGAGGATAAAGTTTAATAAGACGGAAATTATTGCCAGCTGAAAGATGAGGAACACTATGGGAGTACTAACATTGATCAATGGTATGAAAGGTGAGGAACACTATGGGAGTACTAACATTGATCAATGGTATGAAAGATGAGGAACACTATGGGAGTACTAACATTGATCAATGGTATGAAAGATGAGGAACACTATGGGAGTACTAACATTGATCAATGGTATGAAAGGTGAGGAACACTATGGGAGTACTAACATTGATCAATGTTATGAAAGATGAGGAACACTATGGGAGTACTAACATTGATCAATGGTATGAAAGATGAGGAACACTATGGGAGTACTAACATTGATCAATGGTATGAAAGATGAGGAACACTATGGGAGTACTAACATTGATCAATGGTATGAAAGATGAGGAACACTATGGGAGTACTAACATTAATCAATGGTATGAAAGATGAGGAACACTATGGGAGTACTAACATTAATCAATGGTATGAAAGATGAGGAACACTATGGGAGTACTAACATTGATTAATGGTATGAAAGATGAGGAACACTATGGGAGTACTAACATTGATCAATGGTATGAAAGATGAGGAACACTATGGGAGTACTAACATTGATCAATGGTATGAAAGATGAGGAACACTATGGGAGTACTAACATTGATTAATGGTATGAAAGATGAGGAACACTATGGGAGTACTAACATTGATCAATGGTATGAACTTAACTGCGTTTGATTACTTATGGGGGGGGTTATGATAAGAATTTGTTGACATTGGATTTGAAGACGACCATGTGGTAATCAACAGGGAAGCACTCCTGTGTTAATGTGCTCCACAGATGGGAAGCCCTTGCAAAGAAGCTCTGTCCATGGAAATTTAGATGTTTACATAACAATAAAAAAATCCAATCGATTTTATTGATTACATATTCTATCTGACCTCATAATTCTTTCAGTAGTATACACTGCGCTACACCGTTTTGTACAAATGGTAGATTCACAGACGGGAAGCCCTTGCAAAGAAGCTGTCCATGGAAATTACATCTGATGCTAGGCACATGGAGGGAGAAATAAAAGTCTTTTTTTCATTGTGGTAGCTAGACGAGTTCTTGCTGTGAATGTCCTATGAAGAGGAACCAAAGATTACAGCTCAGCTGAGCACCTTCTATGGAAATAAGGATAGAGTAGAGAGAGACTAGCAACGTTTCTTCGGTGAGAAAAGGGGTTATAGGGAAGAGAAGAGATCACCCCCGTCCACTAGATTTCTAAGTCGATTTTGTACTTTGTCAAGGCAGGAAAAAAGTGCATTGTGCAGCACCTCCCCAGATGTGGGAGCAGTATTTCATCTTTGAACGTATCTAGGTAAAGGATTGCATCTGGAGTCAGATGCTTTCTGGAGAGGTAGAATGATCCAATCATTTTTCCGGCGATGTTAGCAATAGACAGGATATACGTCTTCCATCTTCGATCTAGAGTAAAAGTGCGTCCTAAGAGCTCATCAAAACAAGGGGCTTCCCCAAAGAGGGAGTCATTCATTTCAACTGGGGCAAAATAGGGATCCGAACGTTGGTGATAAAACTGGTGAATCTTTGTCCCATGCGAGGGTTCTTGATAAGGTGCAGAAACGTATCTGTAATTTGATTGGCCTCCACCCTTTCTTCTTCTCTCTCACAGATATTGCTAGTCTCAGTCTTTTCTATTAATACTATTATGGCATGTATTCTTTAGAATTATGTGATCTATTCCCTGCTTCTTTTGTTCTAGCTCATTTGACTCGTTGGTCTAGTGGTCTCCATCAATTCTGTTTTGATACCTCATTGTAATACAGCTTACTATTCCATTAGTTTCTTTCCAAGAACTGCAGGCTGTTTTCCTCCTACCTATAACCTTGGTCTTTTCAAGACTAAGGCCAATAGGCATCTCCTGTCTTTACGATAATAATATCTGTTCTTGTTAGCTCCTTACATCAAGTGACGGCATGCCTTATCAGGAGCGATTTTCATAAAAAAAATGCAAGAATTAAAACCAAATCTTAAATTCATAGGTTTTACCATTATTTCAGAAAACGTAATCAAAGATCAAAATTGTATTGAAAACATTGATTTTTTTCAGTATTTGCTGGACAAATTTGCTGGATCTGTTGTTTGAATGGAAAAGTTTGAGTGACACCTAAGGGTCAGAGGTGACCCGAGAACAGAAGTCGACAAAACCATGTGACTTCCAGACAGAAGTGGTGAGATTTCAAGCAGGGGAGATGCCGCCCCTAATGGGAAGTGCACAATGTAGTTAGACGTGGCAAGACAAGCTATCCATCTATCTATCTCTTTCTCACGCGTATGCAAGTGGGTCGAATCCATGATTTTTTTTTCTGTGATTGTTCTTTACGTTTTAATAAACCTTTTTAAAAATTGACATCGATACTCGAATGGTTTTGTCAGCAGACGATCCAGAACTTAGGTTCCCAATGGTTTGTACATGCTCGATAAGCAAAAGTGTGACACTATTTGTTAATAACTCATCCAAAATGTTTGAAAAATATTAAATTCCATAATCATTTCCTTTTGTTTCTAACGAATATGTTGCTAATTTATATTTTTGCTAGTATATCATTACCTCTCTCCTAAAAGGAGAAGGTAATCCCTGGGAGGGGATTGTATTATTACCATAGAAAAGATACTACACTACCATAACTCCCTCCCCATCAAAAAGGAAGAGATAATACCTGGGAGTATGGTAGCAGGATGAACGTGCATGTACTATACTTCTCCTTCTAAAGGAGGAGGTAATGTGATCATAGCAGCCGTCTTCCTCTCTTCCCTGGTAGCTGTATTATGAACGGATGCCGTGCGCATTCTCTGCACAGGCCATGATCGTTAGCTCGTTGAGCCAGTCCAAAGTCGTTGTTCAATTCCAACGCCGGTCGCAGTGTTAACCGTGTTATCTTAGTCAATGCTACAACAGAAGTATTCTCCCTCTAAATAAAATCACAAAATTCCAGTTTAAAACAAGTAACAGGGGTTTATTTGTTAGAGGTTACAATGGTACTCATCTTTGAACAACAGACTTGAAAATTAGAGATTTTTGCCCGACCAAATCAAAACAAAAGTCCACGGTCGCATCTTGTTTGGAGAAGTATCCAGACCCTGTCAGACCCCCAGAAACCCAAACTGCCTGTGTGACGCCCAAACGGCCAAGTCTAACTGCCTCGCCCTGCTCATCTGCTGGAATATATGTACTTTCGACCGGAAATCCTAGTCTTTTTCTCATGCATTCCCAATTGATTACTAAAAAACTGACCAGCCTTATCTATGAACACACAAAAATCTATTGTCCAGAGGTTCCGTATCTGAACAGCAATTAAATTTGGAAGTCCCGGAATGAGTCATAACCACAGCAGGGAACCTCTTATCTGCACAAACATTATTTTTTCAGAGTTTTCATCTCTCAGCATGAAGAAACGTTTTTGAAGACATTCTTTTTTCAAAGAGAAATCAAATTCTTGGTAGCCAAATACAAAATCAGAGATATTTTAAATTTTTGTGTGGCGTCTTTTCTCGTGGCCAAATATCTCTCACCTGCAACAAGCTCGTTATTCGCATGCACCGCAAACATGCAACCCACTAGACATGCCGCCTCCTGCATATTTATAGTATAACAGTGGATAAACATAAAAGAAAAAACGCCAACAACATTGTTGGCTATGTTCTTTCTTGCTTTATTCTTTTGCAGTATTTTTTTTATTGAAATCGCTCCAGACAAGGCATGAAGCCACTTGATGTAAGGAGCTAAAAAGAAAAATACTACTTTAAGGTCAAAAACTAGACAACGATAAGTGTTAGATGGATAGATTTCGACCCAGAAAACAGCACTTCTTCCTCCTTTGTCAGAACCATCGCTCATGGAATGTGAAGACTAAAGGACAAAATAAAGGAAGCGAGTTTTACGAGGCTGCCGAAAGTAACTTTCCTTCACCAGCTCTCCGGAGGGGCAAATGAAGACTAAGCTTCGAAAAATAGTTTGAATACACCCAGCTCACAGACCAAAATAGGCAGATCTTTCTCTCTTCTTTGTCACGTCTTATTTCGTAGTTCCTGACAATGGTAAAGCTCTGCTGGTTAATAATGACAGAAATTCCTTGAACTTAGGTCTTTCAGTCATCATCAGTTAGCAAATATAGTGAAGTTTTGAATATTAAACTCCAGAAAAGTTCATAAATAACAATTGTTTTCACACAGTTTTCACCCTGAACATGTGTTTCTTATTGCGTTTTAAGTGGTTTAGTCTACAAACATTTCTGCACGTATTAAATGAGCCATGGGTGTCACAGTATCATAAAATTGTGCTGGGAGCTCCCACATCAAGAAACTGGATATAACGCTCAACACCGCCTTATGGACAGTCTCTGGCTGCTTGCACGCCACACCAATCAACCAACTACCGATTTTCGCCGGCATCGCACCACCAACCCTGCGCCGTGAGGCGGCTGTCCTTGCACTGTCAAGAAAGGCCACTATCGATGAGGACCACGTTCTCCACAAGCTCGCCACAGAGACCCTTCCACGAGCTCGCCTGAAGTCACGATGCCCATTCTCAGTGCATGCCCACCAGCTCCTGCTTTCAACACCCGGTGACGTCACAAAACGAATCTGGCTGAAACGCTGCTGAACGGAGGAATGGCAGGCAGTGGATAAATCACGGTTGCACAGATTTGTGGAGGACCCGGATAACCTACCAGGCATGGACCTCCCTCGCCAGCAGTAGACAATGCTCAACCGCTTCAGGACAGGTGTCGGCCATTTCGCCGTGACCATGAAAGGATGGGGACTCAGGGACTCGGCTGTCTGCGACTGTGGTCACTCTGAACAGACAGTAGACCACATCATCGAGTCATGCCTTAAATATCGACCACCCAACAGCGAAACCGGCATAGCTGCGCTAGACAACAAAACATTAGCATGGCTGTTCTCAACCGAGCTGGTGATCTAACAGTGAGATGCTGTGAAGCAAACGAAAGAACAAGAAGGTACTCCTATTAATATCTATACAATGAAGACGTAAACATCGACACGGAAGAAGGAAATAGACACTCTCCACAATTTATACTTTATATGGTTTCAAGTTTGAAACTTTGATAGATAGCTATCATTTATCGCCATTTAACTATGCCATGAACCAAGGAAGGAATTGTCAGAATATCAGAAGTGCTGTTAGTGGTCAATCTGATGGTGAACGTAGTCATTGTCAAATTGGTGCACCCATCAGGATTTAACACTATCTTTCATTTATTGCTACTTAAGTATGTAACGAACCAAAGAAGAATGGAGATTGCCAGAATTTCAGTGGTGCGATATCGTGGTTCAATATAATGGTAGATTTAGTCAACTCGTCGCATATCTCGGTATTCCATTTTCCACTGAGTGATTGCCCAATTCACTAGAGATGGAGAAAAAATCAATATCTTCTCACCAGATCGATGACAGGAGACGTTGTTATTAATGATGGTAAGAGTGTCTACTTACTTTTTGCCGTGTCTTTGTGTCCTCTCTGTGTATTTTCTGTTATGTATGTAGCTGGCAAAAGTACTTACCGCCAAACATTAGCGCACCAGAATAAAGGGATAAAGCGATTGTAGTTTTTGAGAGTGACTCGTTGAAAACTTCGAGTAGTCCTAAAAGTAAAATGCCACTTATTGCAACCATTCCTATGGTTGTGAAATTTGTCAAAAAAGCTGCAAAACATACTACCCATCCCCAACCACCATCTGGAAGTCGTATTTCTGTTTCCGGTCGTATAACATCCTCGACTTCCGGTGGCTCCGCATTCGCCTTTTTCATCCGAAAAGACATCTTGTAGGTGTACCTGGTAAAAGATGATAAAAAAAAAACAATTTAAAAGACCGGAAACAAAGTTACTTCAATAATAAGTCGATTTTTTTTTTCAAACTTTTGCTGGGAATAATAGGAGAGGCCGACCTATTAATTGATACGATTATTCATCATTTCTTGTTTGTCTGTTGGACAAGTATAAGTTTCAAAACTATGTGACAGAATTGCACCACATTTTTTTTTTTTAACATAGTTCACCCCAAACAAGGCTATACGCCACTGTAGATGTAAGGGGCTACTGAGAAAAAGGGTGAGAGATTTTTGGGTTTTTTTTTTGGGGGGGGGGGTCAACCTAAATTGGGAGCTGTGCAGCGAAATGTCTGTTTACATTAGTTTTTAATTTCTGCATGTCAGTACCGTCAGGAAAACGGGGAGCAGGGAGGGAGTTCCAGAGTTCAGCAGCACGAGGAAAGAAGCTTTTGGAGTAGAAAGCTCTTCGGCATCTGGGGACCTCCACAGTGAACAGATGGGATTTGGCAGATTGTCGGGTTGGTCTAGTGAATTTGCGTCGTGGGGGCACCAGAGCAGCAAGTTCATCAGAGCACAGTCCATTGAAGTACTTGTAAAACAGGCACAAGGATGCTACATTGCGGCGATAGGACAGGGGCTGGAGCTTGGTGGATAGTGAGGGGCCTATTAAGTTGGCAACTCTTTTTTGGACCTTGTCTAAGAGGGAGAGACTAGTGGGTGATGCACCAGCCCATATGTGGTAACAATACTCCATGCATGGGCGGATGGTGGCTTTGTAGAGATATAGGATAATGTCAGGTGTGAGATTTGTCATGAAGCATCATTAATATGCTGGGTGTGTAATGGGGGAAAACAATACTTCTGCTACTACTACTACTTGGCCTTTTGGCTAAGATCAAAGTGTAGTATCTGTTCCGATGGATACTGCACTCCATAGACTGGTATCGTCTTGGCCTTCGGGGCTTGATTTACGCCTGTCTATGAGTCTGTCCTGTGCAGTTCTAGGAGGTCCATCCTCCCAGGCTTCGCCTTCCCTCTTTGGGGAGGAGTAAGTTTATTACTTACTGCCTGAGACGCCCCTACCGGGGAATGCCGATGGGGCTGCCCAGGCAATTTTTAAACCCCACTTTCCCGACCCGACCTTGGGTCACATCTTACTTGTGGGAGTAAGATAAAAACTGGCCTTGTGCCTAACTCCTGGAGAGGAGTAAATCAATACTACTACTACTACGACAACAACTACTACTAATAATAATGATCTCTTACTAATGAAGATTTGGTATTTGTCTGTCTAAAGCTGAAAGTATACCATTACTTCGATTAATTGTACTATTGTACTATCGTTAAATGCTCAATTCGGAGGGGAGGGGGCAAGTGTAGTATCTGTACTGTTGTAATGATGCCATCCTCCCAAGCATTATCTTCTTTTTTTTAGGGGGGGGGTGGAGGGGGGAAGTAGTCTAGCACACGTTCAGTGTAGTATTTGTTCTGTTGTCATGAGACCATCCTCCCAGGCATTACTTCCTTTTTTGGGTAGTAGGGAGAGTAGTGTCGTATCTGTTCAGTGATCATGATAATATCCTCCCAGTGATTACCATCTCCTTTTTAGGGGGGGGGGGTAATGATATAAGTACCAAAATAATAATAATGATGAAAGCAATAATAGACTTACAAACTAATGGTCAGAATTGCAGAAAGTTTGGCATGAAGTACCGTTGATATAGCAGATGATGATCAATGGTATAATACTACTACTACTACTACTACTACTACTACTACTATTGTTGTATATTTGAATGAGACGACGACAAACGTACAACTTACCTCGTGTGGGGAGCCGGGCACAACGAAAGAAAAGAAAGAGAAGGAGCAATGCGTTTGTATGGAAAGGAAGTACTTCCGGCGGAAACGGAAGTACTTCCGTCGGAAACGGAAGTGCTTCCGGCGGAAACGGAAGTGCTTCCGGCGGAGACGGATTGTGGGAAGGAGGCTGCACTATAAGAGCAATCAATGTTTGGGTAAGAGGGCGGGGCAGTTGCCTGAGAAACACGTAGTGCCGTCGTCTAAAGTGATAGAAGGAAGAAGAGAGAGAACGAAGGGAAGAAGAAGGAGAGAAAGAGGAATTTATTTTTATTTCGGGTTGCTACCTACTGCCCGAAACTTAAGAACAACTAATACTAATACTAGTAATAATAACACTGGTCAACACAATTTTTCTGGTGCATGATGGAATGAACACGTGAGACGAACGACCTTTTCTAAGGCTTTACTCTAACCCTAACAAAGAGATACTAGAAAGAAATATATTAGAGTGGAACAGTCCACTTGATATAGAATAAGGGAGTTTAGATAGTTCATTTTCCCCTCCATTTTTTGTTAAAGGTAAATAAGCAACAACTATGAATTTTTCTGAAATTAATTCAACTCGCAAAACCCATTCTTTGTTTGAGTAGCTTCTTTGACATGCTCAGCTGTAAGAGACAGACTATTGATGCAAAGACCTTTTTTGTATTCCCATTGCGGCTTTCAATGTTCTCGAGTAGACCGCTACATGGGAGCAACGGGTTGAATTTTCTACCTTGGGTTGTATCTCTCTAGATACTGATATTTTGTCCTCTCCAAGTAGTACTTTAAAAATAGGCAAAATACACCTTCTTGACAAAGGCATTATTGTTTCGTTTGATCCTGCAAAGTGAAGGTTCCACATATATTGTAAGAGGATTATTTAAGTTTTTGTTATAAACCATGTAATTTAGGTTATAATCCTTAATAACTCGTAAAACAAAATGGATGACTTTTCAACAGAAAGGTTTAACAGATTTATTAAAAGTGTAATTAGAATGAAATGAGTTATTTAGCCGCTGTAACGCGAGATGTAATTTGCCAGTCTGATCACTTTCAATGTGTACTTTTCACTCCGTGCCACTCGATAAGGGGCGATAACTCGTTAATGATTCAAGGGACATAATTCCGTTTTTCTTTAGTTATTCCTAACAGTTTTCTTATTGGAATCTGTTACAGTGAGAATGCAGAAGTAACAGTTATCCAAATGTTTTGGTTCTTTCCAAATCATTGGCACACCAAACTTGAATTTAGCATTCTTCTCTTCAGACCATGATCACAAAGTTTCTACACAGGTTTTATACCTTTTGTTAGGGGCCCAGCTTTTGTCTTGATCTCCAAGTGGTAATTTAAATTAGGCAAACTACAATTTCTTAACAAAATCATTAAATCCAGATCGAGTGGAGATTTCATTTTGAAAAGGAGGTATACCTCGAAAATTGAAAATATGACAGCATTGTAAATTATTGAATTCTTCAATATTGTTGTTTTAAACCGTTCACATTCTCTGTTCACAATGCCTGCATAAGTTGAGGAATCGGTCAAATCAGACTTCGTTATGCTGAGACAATTGAAACGCATATTAAATAACGAAATCTACTCACCGGAAATCTGCCTCAGAGTCTCCACCGTTGTAGTCATGTGGGTGTTTAGGTAGAATGTAGTTTGCATACCGATCGTGTTCCGACATCCCAAGTTTCCGTAAGAAAAGTCTGACTTTCCAGTTGTTAGCTTGTTCCTTGAATTCCACATGGAAAAGGTCCTCAAAGCGTGAAAGCAATGTACAGAACATCGATTTAGCCATTGAGTCATAATGAAATTCCATAATTGATTGTGCAACTGATTCTACCGATGTCGTAAGCTTTGTTTCCGAAAGCGATGGTGCAGGTGTTGAGAATTTCTCTGAAAATAATTCCATCAAACGTAATTGCTGTTGCATTAATTGCTGTATGGTGCAATCCATCTTTGAAAGTGTAAATTTGCGTTACGGTGGTTCTAAAAAAACTATTCCCGTCGCCAATGTTACGTCTGGTGTTTACACATTGCACATTGTTATCGGTTTAATTTCAGCTCAAAACTGAAGGAAGGACGAAGTAGAACCTTTAACAAATTTATTTAACAAAGACACTGATTAAATGAAATGTAGAAAACCGCTGGACGCGAGATGCTTGTCTGATCATGAGAGCTATTCTGTTTACTTTTCACTATCATGGCAGACGACTTCTTTTATCCAAGGGCGATAACTCTTTCTTTTTGATTCAAGGGGAAATAACTATTCTGTTGTTTTTTTTAGGTTGCTCCCTAACACGTATCAAACGATGTTAGCAACTAAATTGCATTAAGACCACCTTAAAAGAAATTCACCTTCTTACACACTACACAATGCTTCAAGCAAACTATGACATCCTTCTAAACTCATTAATTTTACGTCTTTGATCCTGCCAAGTGAAGTTTCTACAGAAATAACAGAAGATATCTGGATTATTACAGCCCTTTCTTTGTCTTCAAATGATCACAGATTTCTTTTTGTTCCACATGAAAAATTTGGTTATTTTATGACGAATATTCACTTGGGACACCTATTTTTAAAAGGCTTACCAATAACAGATCGTTTCGTATTTTCCTACTATTTAATGATTGGTCAATTGCACACATGTAGGAGGAGCCTTCAATCAAACCAAGACTAAGGGCTTGGTCTATTCAGGGTATTAGTAAGCCTTTTAATTGTAACAGGTATCCATGATTATTAAATGTGAGACTTGTGCACCTACTGACCTTTCAAATTGTAAATTTCAAATTGGTCACCTGCTTCAGTAAAAAAAAAAAAAAAACATGATTGTTTTGAATCATCCAACTCGCACGATTATCCATGACCTTTTTAATCGTCAATAAAAATGACTTTTCTAAAATTATTGTTTTGATAAGCAACCCAAAATCTTACGAACCAACATCGCTGCCTGAAATGAATTATGCAAAAAACGAAGAAATGATTCTAAAAAGTTAAGCCTTGTATGCTAAGTGGAATTACTGCTTTCGATACCGTTCTCGTAATCCAATTGTGAATTCCCCCCCCCCATTTACTCCCAGGTCCAGTCTGACCTGGAATTTTGGTACCTGTCAGGTAAATGTAAATTATTGTTTACAACCTATTTGTTTACAACCTATTTGTTTACAACCTATTCGTTTACAAAATATATACGCCTACAAAACATGTTTATATACTAAGCAATAGTTTATAAAAGTTGTATTCACAAAACATGTTTATATACTAAGCAATAGTTTATAAAAGTTGTATTCACAAAACATGTTTATATACTAAGCAATAGTTTGTAAAAGTTGTATTCACAAAACATGTTTATATACTAAGCAATAGTTTGTAAAAGTTGTATTCACAAAACATGTTTATATACTAAGCAATAGTTTATAAAAGTTGTATTCACAAAACATGTTTATATACTAAGCAATAGTTTATAAAAGTTGTATTCACAAAACATGTTTATATACTAAGCAATAGTTTATAAAAGTTGTATTCACAAAACATGTTTATATACTAAGCAATAGTTTATAAAAGTTGTATTCACAAAACATGTTTATATACTAAGCAATAGTTTATAAAAGTTGTATTCACAAAACATGTTTATATACTAAGCAATAGTTTATAAAAGTTGTATTCACAAAACATGTTTATATACAAAGCAATAGTTTATAAAAGTTGTATTCACAAAACATGTTTATATACTTAGCAATAGTTTATAAAAGTTGTATTCACAAAACATGTTTATATACTAAGCAATAGTTTATAAAAGTTGTATTCACAAAACATGTTTATATACTAAGCAATAGTTTATAAAAGTTGTATTCACAAAACATGTTTATATACTAAGCAATAGTTTATAAAAGTTGTATTCACAAAACATGTTTATATACTAAGCAATAGTTTATAAAAGTTGTATTCACAAAACATGTTTATATACTAAGCAATAGTTTATAAAAGTTGTATTCACAAAACATGTTTATATACTAAGCAATAGTTTATAAAAGTTGTATTCACAAAACATGTTTATATACTAAGCAATAGTTTGTAAAAGTTGTATTCACAAAACATGTTTATATACTAAGCAATAGTTTATAAAAGTTGTATTCACAAAACATGTTTATATACTAAGCAATAGTTTATAAAAGTTGTATTCACAAAACATGTTTATATACTAAGCAATAGTTTGTAAAAGTTGTATTCACAAAACATGTTTATATACTAAGCAATAGTTTGTAAAAGTTGTATTCACAAAACATGTTTATATACTAAGCAATAGTTTATAAAAGTTGTATTCACAAAACATGTTTATATACTAAGCGATAGTTTATAAAAGTTGTATTCACAAAACATGTTTATATACTAAGCAATAGTTTATAAAAGTTGTATTCACAAAACATGTTTATATACTAAGCAATAGTTTGTAAAAGTTGTATTCACAAAACATGTTTATATACTAAGCAATAGTTTATAAAAGTTGTATTCACAAAACATGTTTATATACTAAGCAATAGTTTATAAAAGTTGTATTCACAAAACATGTTTATATACTAAGCGATAGTTTATAAAAGTTGTATTCACAAAACATGTTTATATACTAAGCAATAGTTTATAAAAGTTGTATTCACAAAACATGTTTATATACTAAGCAATAGTTTATAAAAGTTGTATTCACAAAACATGTTTATATACTAAGCAATAGTTTATAAAAGTTGTATTCACAAAACATGTTTATATACTAAGCAATAGTTTATAAAAGTTGTATTCACAAAACATGTTTATATACTAAGCAATAGTTTATAAAAGTTGTATTCACAAAACATGTTTATATACTAAGCAATAGTTTGTAAAAGTTGTATTCACAAAACATGTTTATATACTAAGCAATAGTTTGTAAAAGTTGTATTCACAAAACATGTTTATATACTAAGCAATAGTTTATAAAAGTTGTATTCACAAAACATGTTTATATACTAAGCAATAGTTTATAAAAGTTGTATTCACAAAACATGTTTATATACTAAGCAATAGTTTGTAAAAGTTGTATTCACAAAACATGTTTATATACTAAGCAATAGTTTGTAAAAGTTGTATTCACAAAACATGTTTATATACTAAGCAATAGTTTATAAAAGTTGTATTCACAAAACATGTTTATATACTAAGCAATAGTTTGTAAAAGTTGTATTCACAAATCATGTTTATATACTAAGCAATAGTTTATAAAAGTTGTATTCACAAAACATGTTTATATACTAAGCAATAGTTTGTAAAAGTTGTATTCACAAATCATGTTTATATACTAAGCAATAGTTTGTAAAAGTTGTATTCACAAAACATGTTTATATACTAAGCAATAGTTTGTAAAAGTTGTATTCACAAATCATGTTTATATACTAAGCAATAGTTTATAAAAGTTGTATTCACAAAACATGTTTATATACTAAGCAATAGTTTATAAAAGTTGTATTCACAAAACATGTTTATATACTAAGCAATAGTTTGTAAAAGTTGTATTCATAAAACATGTTTATATACTAAGCAATAGTTTATAAAAGTTGTATTCACAAAACATGTTTATATACTAAGCAATAGTTTATAAAAGTTGTATTCACAAAACATGTTTATATACTATACAATAGTTTATAAAAGTTGTATTCACAAAACATGTTTATATACTAAGCAATAGTTTATAAAAGTTGTATTCACAAAACATGTTTATATACTAAGCAATAGTTTGTAAAAGTTGTATTCACAAATCATGTTTATATACTAAGCAATAGTTTATAAAAGTTGTATTCACAAAACATGTTTATATACTAAGCAATAGTTTATAAAAGTTGTATTCACAAAACATGTTTATATACTAAGCAATAGTTTATAAAAGTTGTATTCACAAAACATGTTTATATACTAAGCAATAGTTTATAAAAGTTGTATTCACAAAACATGTTTATATACTAAGCAATAGTTTATAAAAGTTGTATTCACAAAACATGTTTATATACTATACAATAGTTTATAAAAGTTGTATTCACAAAACATGTTTATATACTAAGCAATAGTTTATAAAAGTTGTATTCACAAAACATGTTTATATACTAAGCAATAGTTTATAAAAGTTGTATTCACAAAACATGTTTATATACTAAGCAATAGTTTATAAAAGTTGTATTCACAAAACATGTTTATATACTAAGCAATAGTTTATAAAAGTTGTATTCACAAAACATGTTTATATACTAAGCAATAGTTTATAAAAGTTGTATTCACAAAACATGTTTATATACTATACAATAGTTTATAAAAGTTGTATTCACAAAACATGTTTATATACTAAGCAATAGTTTATAAAAGTTGTATTCACAAAACATGTTTATATACTAAGCAATAGTTTATAAAAGTTGTATTCACAAAACATGTTTATATACTAAGCAATAGTTTGTAAAAGTTGTATTCACAAAACATGTTTATATACTAAGCAATAGTTTATAAAAGTTGTATTCACAAAACATGTTTATATACTAAGCAATAGTTTATAAAAGTTGTATTCACAAAACATGTTTATATACTAAGCAATAGTTTATAAAAGTTGTATTCACAAAACATGTTTATATACTAAGCAATAGTTTGTAAAAGTTGTATTCACAAAACATGTTTATATACTAAGCAATAGTTTATAAAAGTTGTATTCACAAAACATGTTTATATACTAAGCAATAGTTTATAAAAGTTGTATTCACAAAACATGTTTATATACTAAGCAATAGTTTATAAAAGTTGTATTCACAAAACATGTTTATATACTAAGCAATAGTTTGTAAAAGTTGTATTCACAAAACATGTTTATATACTAAGCAATAGTTTATAAAAGTTGTATTCACAAAACATGTTTATATACTATACAATAGTTTATAAAAGTTGTATTCACAAAACATGTTTATATACTAAGCAATAGTTTGTAAAAGTTGTATTCACAAAACATGTTTATATACTAAGCAATAGTTTATAAAAGTTGTATTCACAAAACATGTTTATATACTAAGCAATAGTTTGTAAAAGTTGTATTCATAAAACATGTTTATATACTAAGCAATAGTTTATAAAAGTTGTATTCACAAAACATGTTTATATACTAAGCAATAGTTTATAAAAGTTGTATTCACAAAACATGTTTATATACTATACAATAGTTTATAAAAGTTGTATTCACAAAATATGTTTATATACTAAGCAATAGTTTATAAAAGTTGTATTCACAAAACATGTTTATATACTAAGCAATAGTTTATAAAAGTTGTATTCACAAAACATGTTTATATACTAAGCAATAGTTTGTAAAAGTTGTATTCACAAAACATGTTTATATACTAAGCAATAGTTTATAAAAGTTGTATTCACAAAACATGTTTATATACTAAGCAATAGTTTGTAAAAGTTGTATTCATAAAACATGTTTATATACTAAGCAATAGTTTATAAAAGTTGTATTCACAAAACATGTTTATATACTAAGCAATAGTTTATAAAAGTTGTATTCACAAAACATGTTTATATACTATACAATAGTTTATAAAAGTTGTATTCACAAAATATGTTTATATACTAAGCAATAGTTTATAAAAGTTGTATTCACAAAACATGTTTATATACTAAGCAATAGTTTATAAAAGTTGTATTCACAAAACATGTTTATATACTAAGCAATAGTTTGTAAAAGTTGTATTCACAAAACATGTTTATATACTAAGCAATAGTTTATAAAAGTTGTATTCACAAAACATGTTTATATACTAAGCAATAGTTTATAAAAGTTGTATTCACAAAACATGTTTATATACTAAGCAATAGTTTGTAAAAGTTGTATTCACAAATCATGTTTATATACTAAGCAATAGTTTATAAAAGTTGTATTCACAAAACATGTTTATATACTAAGCAATAGTTTATAAAAGTTGTATTCACAAAACATGTTTATATACTAAGCAATAGTTTATAAAAGTTGTATTCACAAAACATGTTTATATACTAAGCAATAGTTTATAAAAGTTGTATTCACAAAACATGTTTATATACTAAGCAATAGTTTGTAAAAGTTGTATTCACAAAACATGTTTATATACTAAGCAATAGTTTATAAAAGTTGTATTCACAAAACATGTTTATATACTATACAATAGTTTATAAAAGTTGTATTCACAAAACATGTTTATATACTAAGCAATAGTTTATAAAAGTTGTATTCACAAAACATGTTTATATACTAAGCAATAGTTTATAAAAGTTGTATTCACAAAACATGTTTATATACTAAGCAATAGTTTATAAAAGTTGTATTCACAAAACATGTTTATATACTAAGCAATAGTTTATAAAAGTTGTATTCACAAAACATGTTTATATACTAAGCAATAGTTTGTAAAAGTTGTATTCACAAAACATGTTTATATACTAAGCAATAGTTTATAAAAGTTGTATTCACAAAACATGTTTATATACTAAGCAATAGTTTGTAAAAGTTGTATTCACAAAACATGTTTATATACTAAGCAATAGTTTGTAAAAGTTGTATTCACAAAACATGTTTATATACTAAGCAATAGTTTATAAAAGTTGTATTCACAAAACATGTTTATATACTATACAATAGTTTATAAAAGTTGTATTCACAAATCATGTTTATATACTAAGCAATAGTTTATAAAAGTTGTATTCACAAATCATGTTTATATACTAAGCAATAGTTTATAAAAGTTGTATTCACAAAACATGTTTATATACTAAGCAATAGTTTATAAAAGTTGTATTCACAAAACATGTTTATATACTATACAATAGTTTATAAAAGTTGTATTCACAAAACATGTTTATATACTAAGCAATAGTTTATAAAAGTTGTATTCACAAAACATGTTTATATACTAAGCAATAGTTTATAAAAGTTGTATTCACAAAACATGTTTATATACTAAGCAATAGTTTATAAAAGTTGTATTCACAAAACATGTTTATATACTAAGCAATAGTTTGTAAAAAGTTGTATTCACAAAACATGTTTATATACTAAGCAATAGTTTATAAAAGTTGTATTCACAAAACATGTTTATATACTATACAATAGTTTATAAAAGTTGTATTCACAAAACATGTTTATATACTAAGCAATAGTTTATAAAAGTTGTATTCACAAAACATGTTTATATACTAAGCAATAGTTTATAAAAGTTGTATTCACAAAACATGTTTATATACTAAGCAATAGTTTATAAAAGTTGTATTCACAAAACATGTTTATATACAAAGCAATAGTTTGTAAAAGTTGTATTCACAAAACATGTTTATATACTAAGCAATAGTTTATAAAAGTTGTATTCACAAAACATGTTTATATACTAAGCAATAGTTTATAAAAGTTGTATTCACAAAACATGTTTATATACTAAGCAATAGTTTGTAAAAGTTGTATTCACAAAACATGTTTATATACTAAGCAATAGTTTATAAAAGTTGTATTCACAAAACATGTTTATATACTATACAATAGTTTATAAAAGTTGTATTCACAAAACATGTTTATATACTAAGCAATAGTTTATAAAAGTTGTATTCACAAAACATGTTTATATACTAAGCAATAGTTTATAAAAGTTGTATTCACAAAACATGTTTATATACTAAGCAATAGTTTATAAAAGTTGTATTCACAAAACATGTTTATATACTAAGCAATAGTTTATAAAAGTTGTATTCACAAAACATGTTTATATACTAAGCAATAGTTTATAAAAGTTGTATTCACAAAACATGTTTATATACTAAGCAATAGTTTATAAAAGTTGTATTCACAAAACATGTTTATATACTAAGCAATAGTTTATAAAAGTTGTATTCACAAAACATGTTTATATACTAAGCAATAGTTTATAAAAGTTGTATTCACAAAACATGTTTATATACTAAGCAATAGTTTATAAAAGTTGTATTCACAAAACATGTTTATATACTAAGCAATAGTTTATAAAAGTTGTATTCACAAAACATGTTTATATACTAAGCAATAGTTTATAAAAGTTGTATTCACA
>OY744543.1:18908103-19095603 GCA_963556195.1 Sepiola atlantica
TTACATGAGCAAACTATTTTGTATTGGTCTGTGTGGCCGGCAGTGACATGTAATTCAGCTTGCCGATTATGTACTCATCGTCGCTTCACTGCAGAGACGAATAACACGCCTACGTGCAAGTAGATTCATACGTGATGAATCATTTGGATGCAAAAAAAACAGACAACGTGATGAACAGAACGAGTTTGTTCGCAAGTGTTCACCTAGCCAACAGGATGTACCCTTTCTCGTTATTATTAAACAAACAGTTAACATTGAAATTTTTTTTTGTATAATTTTTAAACAAATTTCAAAGTCTGAATTACTTACGGTTGATTGGGTTAGAAGTTTAAATAATGGTAATTCATAATTCAGTTTTTTGCAGTATTTGATCGTGAATTATTATTTTCTTTAAATTTATATTGGATAAAGATCAGTTTCAAGATGAATCGAATCGGGTTCTTTTCTTTTCTTTTCTTTTTTTACATGCAATTTTTAAAGTTTTCTAATGCTTTGTTTTAAATATTTACAATATCGTATGGTCAACATGTTTTGATATTTTGAATAACTTTAGTAAAGGTGTTTTTTGTTTACAAGAAATAATACATTTGCACCAAGCTTTATAATAAAGTAATGGATTTATTATATTCCGTGATCATTAATTAATAAATCCTGAAAATTTCATTAAAATTGGTTGATTTCCTGAATTTTGATGGATTATTTAGTGAATGGAGAAGTCGAAATGCCTTCTTATCGTTATTACTACGGTCCTTGTTTTGACACGGAAGTCAGTGACGTCAGAGGGGGGCAGGAAGTTAGTTGCTTGGCCTGTAGTAACTCTCGGTGGCCACGGCTGCAGTCCTACAGTTCTATGGACGAGCCGCCACTGCTCCAAAATGTAAAAAAAAAAACCATTTTGACGCTCCCGCCACTTAAAAATTCACCAAAATTCAGGAAATCAACCAATTTTGATGGATTTTTCAGTATTTATTAATTAATTTTTTCATTATAGTGAAAATGTATTATTTTGTGTAAAAATCTTACTAAGAAAAAACACACGAATAAAAAAAAAAATTGTTATTAAAATAAAGCATCGTAGATGTTAACATTAAAAATACAAAAAAAAATTATTAATATTACAAAAAAGCCCCTAAATTCCATGTTAATAAAATCAATAAAACTCGAAGAAAAAATAATTTCTCGAATTAACTATATTATCATTTAACAAAGCATTGTTTATTCAATATTTTCACCCAAAAAATATGATTTAAAAAAAATATTTTATGTGATTTTAATGATAACAGTTTACTGGAAATCTTAAAATGCGATATTATAATATTTCCCTTTTCTGCATGAACGTTGAATCATCAGCGTGAGAATATTTTTTTTATAATCTTGAAAATAAAAATGTTTGAAAAAATTGAGATACTGGGCCATTCTGAAAAATTCATCCAAAAAGTGTGATAATTTTTACTAACGATTAACTTGAAAATCTATGGATGTACAGTACTACAATAAACCGTTTACCATGATTTCTCGATAATAATGGTCGTTGTTGTTTTTTTTTCTGGAATTTGAGTGGTAATAAGTTTTCAGTTCTCTCAGTGCTCTTCCAGTGGAGGTCTGGATGGTGCTCTCCCTCCTCGGTATTTCCATCCAACCTGGTGACACAACATTTTATTCAAATTTTACCATGTAGATATATCTGGCATTTTCAGTTCCTTTGCCTTCATGTAATATTTCTTCGGTGTTTATACCTACATATATAACCATATGAATGTACATTACCTGGTGTACATGGTTAAGTATATTTCATTTGGATCAAATGTGTGTGTGTGTGGGGGGGGGGTAATGCCGGGGTATCTGCGATCACGCTGAACAAGTTGATTTTATTATATTTATAACTTGAAAATAGAGAGAGATCCTTATAACGATTCATATTTTAAACATTATATTACTTAGATAAGTATATTTCAATTTGATCAAAGAGGGAAAATTAATATTATTGGGGTCTGCGTTCGCGCCGGACATATATAAAAAGGAAATACAACGTTTTACTTTTTGTTGAGATTGAACCCCATATTTAATTTTGATCAAATAGCGTACAATGATATTTGTGGGGTCTGCCTTCGCTTTGGACATCCATTAAAAAGAAGGTACAAAGTTTTACTTCTTTTACTTAAAAATCATAAAAATGAAACAAAAAAAGACAAATTGACATATGGGATGCAGTGTTTGTGCAGGAGTACATAAAAAGTCTTTATTTATTTCTAGGAAACACCGAGTGTGCCTTGAAGGAGTTAAAGACTAGAAAGTTACCGAAAATAATTTCAATAAAAGTCACTGTATTTGTAGCAGTCACCAATAGGGACTACTTTTGAATGCGTAATCACTGTCCCTGTGAGCTGGCTTGTCCAATCAAATCACAGGGCGCAGTAATATCGTTAGTTCCCTAATGGGACTACTTATGTTCCCTTAGGGTTCGAAGAAAAAGAGGAGACGACCTCCTGGCACCAGCTTGGACACATCGCAGAGAGCAAAGGCGAGGAACGAGGAAACGCTCTCTCTCCTGCCGCCGTCGCCCACTCGACGACTACTACCATCTTCACCTGAAGAAATACAAGGGCAGCCCTAAGAACTCTTATATTCTTCCTCTTCCTCAGACGGACACCGTCCCACTCTCTTCTACCTATACCAAACGGTATAGGTAACCTTGAGTTAATAAAACCCCTTTTTGTTATAGTTACAGAAATACTTTTCGTTGTTCCGTTTCTTTACGAGAAGATAAAAGGAGAACCCCTTTCATCCTCCCATCATCACCTTACAAATGGTGACCCCGACGTGATTTGAACACACAACCTTACTGTAAAAACTAAAAATAAAAAAAAATAATATGGAAATACACGCGAATGTCATTTATTTAAACGAATAAATGCGAAAGTTGAACAAATTTTTCACAGTAATGGCGAAGTCAAAACACCCTATTTCGACTTAATTCAACTTTACACAAGTTATTAATCTACCTCGCACAGCGGTAAGATGTGACACAAGGTCGGGAATGTGGGATTTGAAAAGCCAGCGCCCGAGAAGTTTAGCACTCTGGCCTACAAAAAAATGCCTGGGCAGCCCCGTCGGCATTCCCTCGTAGGGGCGCCTCAGGCAGTAAGCAATAAACTTACTCCTCCCCAAAGAGGGGAGGCAAAGCCTGGGAGGGTGGACCTCCTAGAACTGCACAGGACAGACCCATAGACCGGCATAAATAAAGCCCCGAAAGCCAAGACAATACCAGTATCCATCGGAACAGATACTACACTTTGATCACGCCCAAAAGGCCGTACGCACCATCTTTTTTATATATACTAATTATGTATACGCGATATCAGTCGTAAGGTTAACTAATTTGCATATTGGTTTTGAAAAAGGACATTCTATTAATTAACTATTATTCATTATTGTTTTTTAATTCAATTATTTTTTTATTTTAATATAACAAATAGTTCTGTTTTGCAATATTGTTTTAATTCCTTGACAAATATTTAGCATTTGTGTTCAAATGTTCTTTTTTTAGAGGGACCAACTTGATTTTCAATAAGTTACAATCTATTTCTAAATTGTAAGTAAAAAAGGAAAATTGATTTCTTCTTTCTATCCCTTTCTTTACGGTCATATTTAAAAGATAAATCAATTTGTATTGTATCGAAATTATCAAAATGTTAATGTCTATCTATCGATATAAATAAATGAGAAAAATTTTGTTTCGGGTTTACAACAAAGTTATGAATAGAATGTTTATTATTTTAGGTTAATGTTTCAAATATTTCAAGTAGCGAACTTTGTGAAGCGATAGCGAGCCGGCAAAGCCAGTTAGTTAATATATAAAATAGCAAATAGTGTTTTCATTTCAAACATCGGACGAAACAAAAAATATTACATTAACTTATAATGAAAGAAAAAAACAAGTAAATGTGAAATGTACTTACAATATATTTTGAAATGTTTATCTCCAAGTTGTAGGCTTAAATACTTGCACAACACAAATTGAGTAACTTTGGTAGTATAATGAAATCTGAGGAGTTTGTTTGCTCAGAGTGACAGATATCCGATACGCTCTATGAATGATCAAGTATTTAGTCCGTCTGGCAAATTGGTTGGGACTATCCCTTCTCTGACCTCTCACTTGACAACCGCTAGAAACTAATCGTCACATAAAAATAAACTTAAAAACAAATACGTGTTTAAAATAAAATATTTTATTAATATTTGATACATTAAACAATTCGTTGGGGAAAAAAAAAAATATTTGAAATATAAAAAATAGATCAAAAATCTTCCTCAGATGTAGCCTGGTTATTTTCATTGTTAATTCGATTCTACTAAAAAGCTTTTATCTTTATGAGGCCTCAGTAAGGGCGAAACACGTGTCCGTAGATAACTATTTTATCCATAAAAAAATAAATAAACAACAAATATATATACAGGGTCGGGCAGCTAAATTGGTACTTTTTTTTATTTTTACAAAATTCATAATTTAAAGGATTAAATATGGAAAGATATCATTTTAACATTTATTTATTTAATTATTACAGTCTAGTATTGAACAAAATTATTCAATATGAGCACCCTTTGCATCAATTATTTTGAAGATTCTTTGATGAAACCGTGAACAGCTCTTCTTTATTTTATTGGGATCAAGATTGCGAAATGCTCGTTGAATGGCTGTCTTCAATGAGTTTATATTTGGGTGTGGATTGACATTAGTCTGTCCCTCGACGACGCCGAATAGATAATAGTCTCAAACATTTAGATCTGGAGAGCTGCTGGGCCAAATATCCTTCGGAACAAACAAGGGAAGATTCTGCTTCATGAAATCTTGGAATTTCTTTGATCCATGCGCTGGTGCCGAGTCTTGGATCAGCCTGACTTTCGTAGGGTCGTAGTTTCTACAGATCCAAGGCAATAAAACATTATTAAGAATGTTCAAATACTCCGCTGTGTTGATTTTAAGACCCGCTTCGATGAAATGAGGAGGCATCACCTTTCCATCACTTGCCACGGCTGCAAAAACCATCGCAGAAGCAGGATTTTTGCACTGCATCACAGGAGGAACTTCCGAAGGGTCACAGGCAATAACTCGAGTGTTCTGGCGATTTGGAACCTCATCCACGATGAACTTTTTCTCATCAACAAAAATGCGCACATGTCCTCCTTTGTGTTTCAGATGGTTGATAAGCTTGGGGCATCTTTCAACTCTGATAGCTTTTGAATGGGTAGTGAGGAGATTACGGCGTTTCCTAACGTAGGACTTCATCCCAAGGTCTTCGTTGATTGCTCTGATGATAGTTCTGCGACTCACATTGCGCTTTTTTGCCAGTTTCGACATCGACTGACCTGGGTCTGCCTTTATCGACCTTTTTAGTCCCACCAGAAAGGTTTTTGTGCGCTTTTGATCACTACGAGTACTGTGCCGACTTCTCTCAACCTTACACTCGGCATCAAAATTAGCCACAACCCTATAGACAGTCGTTTTTGCATAGCCAGTGCTCTTAACAATGTCCGAAGGAGAACTCCCGGCGCGTCTCATTTCGCATATAGTTATTCTTCGTGCTAATTCCGCCATATTAAAACAAATTTGAGTAAATATAATTATGCTATCTTGCAATAAAGTGTTTAAGGATCCTTAGTAAAAAGAAAACCGTAATCATATGATCAAAAATAAAAAAGATATTAGCATTTTAAATTAGTTCTAATTTATCTGCCCGACCCTGTATATATATATATATATATATATATATATATATATATATATATATATATATATATTACAGTCCCTGTGATCGAGGGTTCGAACCATGTTATAGTAGGCCAGACCAGAGACGATATTGACATAAAAAGTTGTTTGGCTCACGGTAAATGAAACGGACCGTAACAAATACATCTCACAGAAATGTTATGCTTTTTGGAAATGTGAAAAAATAAATATAAAAACATGGTTATTGGAATATAAAATGAACCTGACTTTATATATATATATATATATATATATATATATATATATATATATATATATATATATATTAATTAATTAAGTTCAAATATTAACTAAATGAGCAAAAACATTATTTTTCAAAAGTGCTCAATATATATTAGAGCTTTTATATTAAAATAAACATAGTTGGAGTATCCGACAATTGTTTCAGAACCTTGTTGGCCCCTCCTCAGGGAAAAAGGTTCTGAAACAATTGTCGGATACTCCAATTATGTTATATGTTTTTTGGGGGGTGGGAAGGAACCCAATCTAGTGCTCGATTATTACATGAGAGTGAAATATTTATTTATTTATTTACAAACGTTTAGATCTCATGGTACAAACCAAAACATCAACTGACAAATAATTGCTTGATGTAATCCGTTCCATCGCTCGTCAGCCATTTCTGCTCTGTAAATGGAAGAAACACCGGAATTGGGGAGGTTGGTAACACCGTTAATGACCTGCCCATTGTATGCCTGACTTTACAAAAAAATTCATTTTTGTAATTTCTTCATAAACAAATGCAGACGGAAGACAAGGATATTAAGAACAAAAAAGAAATAAGACAACGAAAATAATGAAATAAAATATAGGGAGGAAAGTGTGAGAGGAAAATAAACAATGGTACATTTCGTATTGGACAAACAGTAAAATGGTTCATGGGAGGTAATTGAACATTTTTGTAGACTACGAATTAAGTTATTGTCTCCCTTTGAAATATTAAAGGATAAGTGGTGTCTTTGAAACCTTTAATTCAAGGAATGTTGTGTGTTTTATTTATCTACCTCCCACAAGGTAAGATGTGACACAAGGTCGGGAAAGTGGGATTAGATAAGCCAGGGCTCGAGGTGAGCATTCTGGCCATTTAAAAATTGCCTGGGCAGCCCCGTCGGCATTCCCAGTAGGGCGCCTCAGACAGTAAGTAATAAACTTACTCCTCCCCAAAGAGGGGAGGCAAAGCCTGGGAGGGTGCACCTCCTAGAACTGCACAGGACCAACAACCCCCAATAGACTGGCGTAAATCCAGACCCAAAGGCCCGGACGATACTGGTATGTTGTGTGTTACAAGAAGTGTACAATTATATTTCTAATTCAAAGGAAAAGAGATAAGCGATTTTGGAACCGAAAATATATTATTTTTTAAATCATAAGTTTCTCATGAAAATCTAACTGTAAAAAACACACCTGTGGGTGATGGGATTTGTTATTTTGGATATAAATGGTCACGAAGGTTTTCTGAGATGAGAATTATGATTAATTCTTGAAAATAAAAGGAAACACGATTATTTGAAAAATAAAGGGAAGTAACCATTCCTGACCTCACCTGTCAATCAAATACCCGGAAAAAAGTTTGATCCTAGCCTGAAGACTGGTGAAGTCATGAGGGCTTTCTACCAAAATAGTGTGTGAAGGTTTAATAGATTGCGTTTGTGTGTAAAAATAACAACGACAACAACAATAATAATAATAATAATAATAATAATAATAATGATAATAATAATAATAATAATAATGTTGCATAACCACCGAAATTAAACGTTACGAGAAGCAAAGGGGGGGGGGGGGGAGAGCTTATTTATTACTACAGGCAGAAATCCTTCCGACTGAGGCAGTTCTCCAAAACCACCTCACAGTTCGCTATTACATCCTCTCCGGCCGAAAACAACGCGAAATGTTCACGAGAGGATTAATAGTGATTTCAATCTTTTTTCTTAATACTTCTGATGATACAATTTTCATAGACATTCTCATAGTCATTCTTTAAGCAAACATGTTTCTCAGTAATTTTAACACATCCTGGAGAGTCATTTTTCAACAGGGACTTTAAACACACTTTTCTTAAGAGTCATTTAAACAGATTTCTAAACACATTTTTCAAGAGTCCAAAAGTCACTTTGAAACACAGTTCCCAGATATTTTACATTATAAGAAAGTTACCTTTGTAGTTCTCGTTCGTCGCTGGCACTCGTCTTGTTGCTGGCTGTGATCGTCGCGCGGCACCTGTTTTTGTGGGCAAATTCTATCTTTAAGCAGAGGATAAAGACACTCGAAGTCGGATTTTCTGAGAGATTTCTTTTGTTCTTTTTATTTCATGCTTTCATTCGAGTGGAGGGGTTTCCATTATTGGTTCTTCATTCACATCTTCCTAAGTTCGTACTGTGTGGGACGTTAGACGCTGTTAGTTTTTCTTAGTAGCTTTGGCCCATATCTCTTCGATTCACACCCAAACTCTTGCGTTCGAGAGCTACCTCATCTGCATGCGCTCGCCACAAGCTTCCATGATGATCTTTTTTTAGATACAGCCCTTATCGCGAGCGATTACATTCTTGGGAAAACTTCGCTCACTTTTCCGAAACGACGTTGTCGCTTCGAGCTCCCATGGCGGACTGATTCTAAAAAGCTAAGTTCTTGTTCTCCGTGGTGACGTAATCATCATTCCCACGCACGAGATGGGGACAAAAACGACTCACTCTGATCTCTGACTCAAAGGTCACGTCAGGTGTCTAAATTTATTATGACTATTCTTGGATCAAACTCTTCTCTGAACTCACTTCTGAGTCCAGAAACAAAACCTATTTTTCAATAACAAAATTAGCTATTTGATACTAGTTAACCTACTGTGCCTTGCATAATGGGGCCCTACAGTACTGTAACAATAACAACAAAAATAATAAAAACAATAACAACAGCAAAAATAATAAAAACAGCAAAAATAATAACAACAAAAATAATAACAACAAAAATAATAACAACCACAAAAAACAACAGCAACAACAACAATAAAAATAATAACAAAAACAATAATAATAATAACAATAAAATATCAACAATAAAAAATAACAAACAACAATAATAATAAAGATAAAAACAAAAAACTATAAAAATCACGACAACAACAATAATAAAAATAACAACAATAATAATGATAAAATAATAAACAACAGCAATAATAATAAAAATAATAATAAAACCAACAACAATAATAATAATAACAACAATAATAGTAAATCAAAAACAATAAAAACGATGATAAAAATAATAACAAAAATAACAACAACATTAAAAATAATGACAACAAAAAACAATAAAAATAATAACAGCAATAAAAAAAAATAATAACAACAAAAATAATAAAAATATAAACAGTAATAATAAAATAATAACAACAAAAATAATAAAAATAATTACAACAATAATAATAACAACAGCAACAATGATAATGAAAATACTAAATAATAACAACAATACTAATAATGTTGCATAGTCACTACTCCTGCCTGGACCGCGGCAGTTCTCTCAAACCACTTAAACAATTGCTCGCGGTCCCAAAAACGTTTTTGTTACATAGTCCTTGGAAAGGGGTGTGGCACCAAAGGGGGGAATTGTTATATAACGCTTGTGAATTAATCTTCTCGTAATCGAAAACAATACGAAAGTTTATGAGAAGATTATTAAGTGGTTTCAATCTGTTTTTAACTCATTTTCTTAGGGCGATTTTAAGCCTTTAAACTGTCGACCTATTACACAATAATTCTCGTTAAAACAACTGTTCTTTAAAGACTTCAAATTACGGATTTTTACCATAGTTCGTTAGGCATATTCGATTTTTAGTTATTTCCGTTATACAGATTAGGACCCCAAAATGTTATGCACAAAGAAAAGTTACCTTACAGATTTCTGCCTCCGCTGGTCGTGGGTTTGCTGGCACACTCATCTCCGTCGCTGGCTCGTGATTGCAGTGGTGTACCTGTTTTGTGGGCAAACTCTGTTTTCAAGCACAGAGACAAAAACGTTTGAAGACGAGACTTTTTTAGAGAGATTTCTATTGGTTTATTTCACACTTCAGTCGGAGAGGCTTCCATTCATCGGTTTGTTCATTCAAACTCTGTCTTTCTTTCATACTGCTCTTGGGATGTGACGGGATGCAATTGGCTATATTCTTCTACATCTTAGCCCATATCTGGCGATGTCACCCAGACTACGCATTGCAGAGCTCAGTTTATGGACGTCTGTCTATGACGC
Organism: Sepiola atlantica; assembly: GCA_963556195.1. NCBI lineage: Eukaryota > Metazoa > Mollusca > Cephalopoda > Sepiida > Sepiolidae > Sepiola > Sepiola atlantica. The sequence continues at coordinate 18,918,134 of OY744543.1, forward strand.
GCTTCCATGGTGAACTCTCTGAAAGCTAATTTCTGACGTCACAGATCCCTGGTGAGAAATTAGCTTTCAGACAGTTTACCATGGAGGCTCGCGATGAACACACGTCGATTAAGTAGCTCTGCAATGTAGAGAGTTCGGGTGACATCGCCAGATATGGGCTAAGACACAGAACAAGATCCCAACGGCGGGACAAGAAAATAGCCGATTGCATCCGACATTCCACAAAGCAGTATGAAAGAAGAGAGTTTGAATGAACGAACCGACGAATGGAAATCTCTCCGATTGAAGTGTGAAATAAACGAATGGAATCTCTCTCAAAAAGTCTTGTCTCTGAGCGTTTTGTGCATGATGACAGAATTTGCCCACAAAGCAGATACACCACTACGATCACGAGCCAGAAACGGAGATGAGTGTGCAAGCGAACCCACGACCAACAATGAGGCAGAAATCTATAAGGTAACTTTTAATGTTGATTTAAAACGTAAGAACAATTTGAACCCTTTTAAGGACATTATAAGTTTAAAGACAGTTTAAAGGCTTAAAGACTATTGTTAAAATGTTAATTATTCTGCGTGTAAATGAACGCTAAATCTTCCGAGGGGTCCAGGCGACGTTTCTAACCTTCGCAGTGAGTTTCGTGTTGTTTCGATTTTTGGTCGTGCTGAGAAACGTTGACCCCGGGCGCGAAAAACGAATTATAAAAATATAGAGAAAAAGAGTGTAAAGAACGTTTAAAATAACTATTTGATAGAAAAAAAAAACTATAATGTCACAATAACAGCAATAATAATTTAAAAAATAACAACAATAATAATAACAACAATAATAATAACTACAATAATAAAAATAATAATAACAGCAATAATAATAAAAAATAACAACAATAATAATAATAATAATAATAATAAAAATAATAATAACAGCAATAATAATAAAAAATAACAACAACAACAACAACAATAATAATAATAATAATAATAACAATAAAAATAATAATAACAGCAATAATAATAAAAAATAACAAAAACAATAATAATAATAATAATAATAACAATAATAATAATAATAATAATAACAATAACAACAATAATAATAATAATAATAACAATAATAATAATAACAATAATAATAATAATAACAACAATAACAACAATAATAATAACAACAATAATAATAACAATAACAATAATAATAATAATAATAATAATAACAATAACAACAACAATAATAACAATAAAAATAATAATTCAAACAGATAAACTCATTCAAGCAAGGTGAATGGATTTCATAGGAAAAAACCTGCCAAATCCTAGATTTTGCTGTCCCAACAAACCCAAAAGATGGAAAACAAAGCAAATACATGGAACTTGCCAGAGAACTGAAAGGTATATGGAACATGAAGAAAGTCAATATAATACCAATAATCGTAGGAGCACTAGGAACAGTCTTGAAAATCATAGAAAAAGACTGTGTGAATTTGAAGTTTGTGATTTATATTTTCTATACAACTATATAGACCACATCCTGATAGCTATCTCCTGACTGGAGGAACATTTAAAACATCTTCATATTCTTTTTGAATGTTTGCAGCATTACCGTGTCAGGATAAACCCTGTTAAATGTATCTTTGGTGTGACAAATTTTTATTTCTGGGTCATATCATAAGTTTGGAGGATATTTCACTCCTTCCTGAAAAGGTCAAAGCTCTGCTGGATCTGAGTTCACCAACTTCTCTTCATCAATTACAACACTTTCTCGGACTACAGACGTTGGCCTTTGGCTGATGATCAAAGTGTAGTATCTGTTCCGATGGATACTGCACCCCATAGACTGGTATTGTCTTGGCCTCCGGGGCTTGATTTACGCCGGTCTATGGGATTGTCCTGTGCAGTTCTAGGAGGTCCACCCTCCCAGGCTTCGCCTCCCCTCTTTGGGGAGGAGTAAGTTTATTGCTTACTGTCTGAGGCGCCCCTACCGGGGAATGCCGACGGGGCTGCCCAGGCAATTTTTAAATGGCCAGAGTGCTCACCTCTCGAGCGCTGGCTTTTAACCCCACTTTCTCGACCCAAGCTGTGGTCACATCTTACTTGTGGGAGTAAGATAAAACTGGCCTTGTGCCTAACTCCTGGGGAGGAGTAAATACCTACAGACGGTTCACTTTTGGCCTTTTGGCTAAGATCAAAGTGTAGTATCTGTTCCGATGGATACTACACTCCATAGACTTGTATTGTCTTGTCCTTCGGGACTTGATTTACGTCGGTCTATGGGTCTGTCCTGTGCAGTTCTAGGAGGTCAACCTTCCCAGGCTTCGCCTCCCCTCTTTGGGGAGGAGTAAGTTAATTGCTTACTGCTTGAGGCGCCCCTACCGGGGAATGCCGACGGGGCTGCCCAGGCAATTTTTGATGGTCAGAGTGCTCACTTTTCTGGCTTTTCAACCCCCACTTTCCGACCCGACCTTGGGTCACATCTTACTTGTGGGAGTAGGATAAAACTGGCCTTGTGCCTAACTCCTGGAGAGGAGTAAATAATACTACTACAGACGGTTCATCTTGCACTGTGCGAACATACTTGCTCCTTTAAAAAAAAATAAAATAAATAAATAAATAAATAATAATAATAATCATCATCATCATCATCATCAGGAGGAGGAGGAGGAGGAGGAGGAGGTTTATTTAATTAATCCTCTGATGAGGGTGAGGCCTGATTGTCTAGTCTTGATCTAAGTCTTCCCCTCCATTCTCGTCTGGTGAGGCCTGACGGAATCCATACCCAAGGCTCTCCTATCACATTTGTCCATGTTCTCCCAAAACAACTTGGGTCTACCAGAAGTTATCTTCTCTGCTGGCACATTCAACTGTCGGACTTTAGTAATCCAGCCATTGTTGCGCGCAACGTTCCCCAACCAATGCGGTCTGCTCTTCTGCATGATGTCCGCGAGGCTTTTCAAGTTGACTTGTGCGAGTAGAGACCCAAAAGTTAAAGAACAGAAAGAAGAAAGATGAACTCATTTCACTTGATGACTGCCAGATTAAAGCCTTTCACGAGACGAAGCAAGAAGCTGGCAGATACGTTTTTACTCTCACATCCAATTCCTGATGCTGAATTTTCTATTGCCGTGGATGCATATAGTTCTGCAATTGGTTCAGTTTTACAGCAATATCAGCTGCAGCAAATTCAACATTTGCCCCACTTTTCTCGTCAATTGACACCTACACAAAATCGTTATAATACTTCTGGTCGTGAACTCTTGGCTATTTACTTAGCTGTTAAAGCATTTTCGCCACGCATTCGAAGGTAGGGAATTTGACATTTACACGGATCATCGTTCACTTAGCCGTACAAATATTCACCACGGGAAGCTTGGCATTTAAACTTCATTTCCCACTTCACCAGCGACGTACGGCATATATCTGGTTCACAAAACACTGCTGCAGACACACTATCTCTTCTGTTATTTCTTCAATATATATCACAGGATATTAACCTCTGTCACATTGCTTTGAGCCAGTCATCTTTGGATGATTTGAATCTGTCAGCTCCATAATTTGCTACTTGCAAATTCCAGTAAATCTCCATCTTAAGGGCGGATGAACAAATCTTATGTGAGACATCTCTAAATTCACCTTGCCCCCTAGTTTCTGAGGCTAATCAAAGAACTGTCTTTTATTCCTGGAATGGACTGACTCACATCAGAGTTTCTGCCATGGTGAAATTTGTTTCGACCAGAAGAATCTGGACGAATATGAGACGTATAATTACTGCTTGGACCCGTTCCTGTCTAACTTGTGAGAAACTGAAGGTGCACAGACATGTAGAGCCTCACTTGGAACTTTCAGCACCCCTGATGCAAGATTCAATTACATGCACATTTACTTATTTTTCAGCAAAACATTTTTCACCTTTCAACAAAATAACATTTTTTTTTAATTTTTCAGCAAAACAACATTTTTCACCTTTCAGCAAAATAACATTTTTTTTTAATTTTTCAGCAAAATAACATTTTTCACCTTTCAGCAAAATAACATTTTTTTTTAATTTTTCAGCAAAACATCATTTTTCACTTTTCAGCAAAATAAAAAAAAATTATTTTTCAGCAAAACAACATTTTTCACTTTTCAGCTCAAGAACATTTTTCTCTTTTGAAAGAACATTTTTCACTTTGCCACAAAACAAAGACATTTTTATCACACTGAACAGTTATTTACAGTTGTTGCAGTTGGCATGTTAATTCAAATGTATTCTCATGTGCTATTACAACCAATAAAGAATCTCTTGTTTTTATTGGCTAAAAGCCTAAGCAGGGAGTAATGTAGCAGTTGCATGACAGATACATTTTGTTTGTATGTACACATAAAATCTTGCACTATGTTGAGTTGTGATTCGGGTTGGCGCATGTTCTGTGATGTCTAGACTTATGTAACTGAATAGGCGAGAGAACACTTCTGCACAGACACAATTTTAAAATTGACGTTCAAAGAGTTTGACGCCAAAAATGATTCAGTTCTTGATAAGACATCGTTACAACAAAACGTCATAACCTGTTCTCGTCATTCGTCAGAAACGGCAAAACAAGATGGAACTCTAGAATACCACATTCTGTTTTTGACAAAAGTCAGCTTGCCGAACAACTCTCTTTATATTCCGATCCACCCTTCGAACAGGATTTCTCTCAGATAAATTCTGGAGATCACTAAAAAAATCTTACAATCAGTAAACACGCGTAGAAAATTATATAGGTAAGTAGAATAGTAAATTTTCTTGCGTTTGGTAACAGCTATTTGTTGTCTATTTGTTTTTGTTTTTTTTGAGGAGGGTAATCCTCTTTTTTTCTTGTTTACTATACTGCACAATTGCCGATTTTTATGATCTTGTAGTTTTCTGCTTAATCTTATGTAATCAAAAGAATATATAGATATTTTATTGGGGGGGGGGGGTCTTTTATAGACCTTAGCCTTAATATTTAATAACATTATTTATCTCCTTGCCAGGAGGTTAGACACAAGGTCAGACGGGGGGGGGGGGATGTGATAAGCCAGCGGACTGGGATAAGCGCACAAAAGCCTACACGAGTACATGAGCAGCTCTGTGGGCATTTCACAGTATGGGCGCCTCAGGCGATTAGCAATCAACTAACCCCTTCTCAGAGAGAAGGCAAAGCCTGGAAGGGTGGATCTCCTGGGGCTAACCGGAAGAATACCTCAGCCCGACAGCAACAAAGCCATTGTCCGTCCTGTGCAGTTATAGGAGGTCCACCCTCCCAGGCTTTGCCTTCACCCGTCTTGGCCTTTTGGCTAAGATCAAAGTGTAGTATCTGTTCCGATGGATACTGCACGCCTGTCCTGTGCAGTTCTAGGAGGTCCACCCTCCCAGGCCACAGTGGGCCAAAACAGGTTTTTGGAGGACATTTGGGCATAACTTTAGTTTTACTTGTCCATATAAGCTGTTTGAGGGCTCGTTAGAAGCGAAATTTCAAGAGCTTTTCGGAAAAATCAAAAGAAATTCATAAAATCCATTTTTCGGGGGTCTGGGGCCGAATGTCCATATTTGGGCATAACGGCCCAAAATCACATTTTTGGCCATATCTTGGCACAAAATTGATCATAGAAGCTCAGTGAGGGCTCGTTAGAAGCGAAATCTGAGGGCCTTTCTAAAAAATCAAAAAAAATCTGGTAACATGTGATATGAAGTAGTATTTGACACACTTCTTTTCTTTCATTTGCACACCTTTTTACACACTTTAATTTCCTGTCAAAGCATTTTACAGGAAATCACTACAGAATTTTCAAATCTTTGTTTTGTTTATTTAGATAGAGTTACTATCAAAAATGGAAGCGGTCAGCGATAACGCACTTTTCCAAGTGTTTATTGTAGAAGATGCAAAAACTAGAGACCATCTATCCATCACCGCATGTGTTCAATTGCTGGAGCAAAAGTATCTCATCCAGTTAACAGAGGAGCAGAAAGACGAGGTCAAGAAGTCGCTCAAAAGATACCATTCGCTGAAGAAACGACGATATACAGATAAACAGATTGCTGTTAACTGGGATGAGCTGAGCTCACTAGGTGAAGCTGAAAATGTTGTGTTCTGCTATTACAAGAACCCCTCGACGCAAACTGCATCCAGGAAAAGGCCCCTTGAAGAGTTGGGCAGCCGCAAACAGTTGTAGAGAAGAACCGATGATATCTGGGTGAAAATTCAGGCAGTGGCTGCAGAGGAGAAAGTGACTTCTTCCCAATTGATGGGGTTACTCCTTAGTCGAGAGATTTTGGTAATGCTCTTTGGAGCAAGTCCACACGTGACACAAGCGAGAAACTTCCGGCTTGTTTTTTGAAAAATCTGGGATAGGGCACATAGATCTGCTTAGTTTTTCATAATCTATACCTCCATAGCTTTCAGAAACATATATGGTTTGGTATGTGCCCTATCCCGGTTTACAAGTTATTTTCTGATGAATATAGAATTTTATCGCTAATTTGAGCCAAAAAAGAGGGAAATTTAGCTCAAATTTTCCTAATTTCTTTCATAAAAAGAGCTAAAAATCGACAAATTGGGTCCCAAAGTGGTCTATTTTTGCATTTTCACAAATGGTTATCAATAAAACAAAAAAATATGCAATAATAAGTAATTCCACACTGATTTTTGGAATTTAATCATGGAAATCTGAAAATTATAATTTTTGGGGGAAAAATCGTGGATGTTTCGCGTGAGCTGGAGAAAAATGCGAAATATCGCAAATTCAATGTTGCATATTTTTTCAACCGTTTAACGATTTGACTTACTTTTTTTTTTGTTGAATCAGGAATATAGAGTAGTTTATAAAAACACCAAACATCAGCAATTCCTCCGACATTCTTTTTTGCCTAATGTCCACCCCCCAGCCCACTGTGCAGGCTTTGCCTCCCCTCTTTGGGGAGGAGTAAGTTTATTGCTTACTGTCTGAGGCGCCCCTACCGGGGAATGCCGACGGGGCTGCCCAGGCAATTTTTAAATGGCCAGAGTGCTCACCTCTCGAGCGCTGGCTTTTCAAACCCCACTTTCTCGACCCGATCTTGGGTCACATCTTACTTGTGGGAGTAAGATAAAACTGGCCTTGTGCCTAACTCCTGGGGAGGAGTAAATAAAACCCTTTGAGAAGGGGTTAGTTTATTGCTAATCGCCTGAGGCGCCCCTACCGGGGAATGCCGACGGGGCTGCCCAGGCAATTTTTAAATGGCCAGAGTGCTCAAATTCTCGAGCGCTGGTTCTTTCTCACTTTCCCGACCTTGTGTCACATCTTACTTTGTGGGAGGAAGATAAATAGAAGCAACAAATCCATTATCGGACTAAACGCGGGATTTTTTTTTTTTAATAAGCTTCGAGGTTTGGAAAAAAAGATTAACAATTAACAGGTGAGAGAGAGGGAGGAGGCTTGAAATACCCACATACCATCAGCAAACTTTATTTGCAACAACTTACTCCTGCTTATTAAAACTTTTTTTTAAATAAAAAAAAATATATATTTTTCAGATTAACAATTTATATTAAAAAATATATATATTTGAATGTATGTATTCAACTTTCACTTCTTATAGCTTTTTCTTTTCTTTCAAACAGAGAAAATCAAATAACGGCTTTTTGCACGAAAGAGAAAGGGGGAATAATAACCAACCACCTGTTTACTATATTTTGTAATCAGGTCGCGTGTTTTTTGTTTTTTTTACCTGAGCGTACCTGGCCAACATGGCGTCACGCACCAGTTCAGAAGGAGATACGATTACGACTTTACCGAGCCACACGGATTTCCAAGACCGAGCCGAATCTCTGAGTAACTTCTTCTACGACAAACACGCCGGGACGATCCTGTATCGCAGCCCCAAAAGATGGCTGAAAACTATATGCTGTTACTTCACTCTATATTCTTTCTTGGTGCTTTTCTCCGTTGCTATGATGGCCATAGTTTATCAGACGTTAGACTGGAATTACCCAAAGTTGCACGGACCCGACAGCATCTTTCGGGGCAACCCGGGTCTCTGTTTTCGCCCGATCCCTGATTATACAAGTACCCTCATCCGATATGTGAAAGGGGACGGACCTACCACCCGAAAATATATCGATCATATCGAATCCTTTATTCGCTTCTACGAGAACGAAAATCAAATTGTAAGTTTGAATTGAAATTCTAATTTCGTTTTTATTATTCTATTCTTGACGGATTAAAAAATGTTAAATGCAAGTATTTTTTTTTTAAAGGAAAAACATTTATCTTTATTCTTTGTAAATTAAAAAAAAATGACAATTTAGGTGAAATTGACTTCTAACGGTCCTTAAAAACTAAAGTTTTACCGCCTTGTTTTGCTTGTTGCCATAATTTTTAAACGTGGTTCATGTATTCTCTTGTCTTAGGATCAACGAAGTTTTGGCTATTGTTCATCTGTTTTCTTTTTCTTCTTCTTTCGCGTTGCCACCCGGACTTAGGGTTAGTGTTTGGGTTGATGAAAAACATCATTTGTGGGGTCCTTCTACAGAATTTGAACCGAATCAAACAGACTTTTGCCGAACTAAACCTAAAACTTAAGTTAGAATTAGTTTACGGTTAGGGTTAGTTTAGGTTAGAGTTAAAAAAAACAAAAAAAAAACAGTTCGGTTCAAATTATGTAGAAGTACTATTTTTCTTTTTCTTTTTTTTTCTACTGACTTGCCTCCCCATGAGAGCAAAATTAAATTAAAAATTGCCTCACTTTAGAAGACCTTCTGATAAAGGTATAGAATAGTTAACAAAGTCACCCTCCTTATGTTAATAGGTTTCTAAATAACGTTATTATTTAGAAACCCATTCTTAACAGAAGAGGGGAGGGGACCTTGTTAACTAGGGTCTGTACCATCACGGGATTTCTCCTTCTCTGACCAAAGACAGAATTTTGATTCTAGCCCGCGCTGATCTATTTAAAGAAATAAAACTTACTTTAAAAAAAAAAAAAGGTAAATTTATAGAAGTGCACCTTTCGTATTTCGACCCCTAAAAAAAAAGTATCCTACTTTTTTGGGCAAATTACATGTAAACAGCCTCAACAAATATCCGCTATGAAAAAAAATTATGAAAATTTTTATTATTTTAGATTTTAGGAGGGGGGTCACTTTCCTATATAAGTTATACGTAAAGTGAGCACGCATTTGTTGCCCACCGAATCTCACCACTCGTATTTCGACCCCTAAAAAAAAAAGGTTTCTACTTTTTTGGACAAATTACATGTAAACAGCCTCAACAAATATCCGCGTATAACTTATATAGGAAAGTGATCCCCCACCCCTCCTAACATCTAAAATGGCTGTTTACATGTAACTTGCCCCAAAAAGTAGAAACTTTTTTTTTAGGGGTCGAAATACGAGAGGTGAGATTCGGTGGCCAAGAAATGCGTGCTCACTTTACGTATAACTTATTAGAAACTTTTTTTTTAGGGGTCGAAATACGAAAGGTGCACTTCTATAAATTTACCCAAAAAAACCCCCAAAACGGTAATTTCCTAGTTTACGGGTATTTGTCCAGATTTGTTCATTCAATGGCCATTGGCATTAGTTCAAAATAACTTGATTCTTTTTAATAAAATCATGATTTATGTTACGTAGTGTTTTCATTTAATACCAAAACAAAAATCCCCCCCCCAAAAAAAATAATGTTAATTTATTTTTTAATTGAACAAGAACGGTCTCCAGAATAAGATGAAGTTGACTTTTAACGGTCCCGTTAAAAAGTTGTTTTTTTTCTCGCATCATTATCCCGTATTTTATTGTCAACTTGAACTTAGGGGTAGTGTTTTGGTTAAATACGGCATGTTTTGTTTTTGAAAAAGACAAAAAACAAAACCTGCTCTTCAATTAACCCAAACACTAACCCTAAGTCCAGATGGTCAATTAAGCTTCATTGACCCTACTCCTACAAAAGAATTTGAGTCAATATTGGGGTGTATGTTACGACGCTCAGCAGAGGCGCGAACGGGGTCCAAAAAAAGAACGAGAAAGGGTTTAAAAACATAAATTTGCAACAAGTGAAGTTGACCTACGACGAGAATAGATATTTTTCTACTTACCTATGTAATTTGTTTTTATTTTTACGTATTATAAATGGGTTTTCATTAGATGTAAAAAAAAAAATTTCTTGTTTTTTTTTTTTACCGTTTTCAAAAAATTCAATATGGCCGCTCCAGGTGCATTCGTTAGTAACCCCCCCCCCATAATCGGCCATTTTGTTTCCCAAGTTGCGGTGACAAAACTATTGATTTCTAATAAATAGCGGTTGTAACTGTCTAAAAATACAAACAAATGCCACAGGCAAGTTAGAAAATAACTTTTACAGCCTACAGTTACTTTTATATATTGTATATTTGTTTTTTTTAGCGTTTTTACTCTGCTGAGCGTCGTAAAAGATTCCCCAATATTGTTACACATTTCTCAGTTGTACATTATTCAACATTGACATTTTTATAATAAATTTTTATCAGGATTGTTAACTTTACAATAATTTTTTAAGGACCATTAAAAGTCAATTTCGTCCATTAAGAATAAGCTAAATGGTACTTCTGTAGATAACCACCCGTAGTAAATATGCCAGTTTAAAATAAAATAACTGGTAAATTTTATGAAATACGTACTTGTGATGGTAAAACATTAGCGTTCACCAGAATTTACGGAAAACAATCAAGTAGTTTTTTCAATTTAAGATTTTCAATCGTAGCCTTTATATGTTCAGTGGAAAATACCGTACGGCCACGAAAATACGCCATTTTCTTTTTTTATTTCAAGGAAGAGTTTTGGTTTTGCTTTTTTTTTGCAATTGATTAAACTAAAAGTGTTGGGTTTTTTTGTTGTTGTTTTTCTGGTGAACGCTAAGTTTTTAACATTACAAGAAAATTTGGCACTTTTGCATTTTAGGGACACAACGAATTTATTTGTTTTCATTTCAGAAGAGCTAAATTAGCGTCAGCGGCAGACAACCCTCTATTTTAATTTTACTTAACGGCAAGAGAAAAAAAATCAGTTTCAAATAATTTTAATATATTTAGTTTATTACAAATTCTGGTACTGATATTGTAAATAAAGACTTCGTTTTTTTTTTAAATTCAGATTTAAAAAAAACTTGGTTTTCATAAATTTTAATTTCTTAAAAACTGTTTATGTTACCCCAAGAAGAAACAAATTGAAAAAACAACATAACTGCTTTAAATTAATTTTTTAAAAAAAATGACATTTCAATAAATGTATTATTACTTAATTTGAATTTTTGAATTTGCGTTATTTCTTAATTAATTATTCCCGAGTTAATTTTGAAAAATAAATCATACCTTAATAAATGTTCTTTTATTTAATGTGAATTAGAGGATTGTCTGCCGCTGACGCTAATGTAACTCTTCTGAAATGAAAACAAATAAATTCTTTGTGTCCCATAATTCAGAAGTGGCGAAAGTTTATTAAAATGTTCCAGTTATTTTATTTTTAAGTAGCATATTTACTATGGGTAGTTATCTAGAAAAGTACCCCCTTTTTTTTTACCCTAGCTCTAAACTTTTTAGGTGAGGGGGGGGGGGTAGTAGAACGTACATTATTATTTTTTTAAGCGACAATAATGGAATAAATAAAAATAATTTTTGGGTTTAAAAATTACAAGAACTAACGGTGCTTATGGATAGTAGGTCCGAAAAAATTTTTTGGTAAATTTATATTTCGCCCACTAAAAAAAAAAAGTTTCTACTTTTTTAGGCAAATTACATGTAAACAGTCGCAAAAATATCCGGTAAGAAAAAAAAATTATGAAAATTTTTATTATTTTAGATGTTAGGAGGGGTGGGGGATCACTTTCCTATATAAGTTATACGTAAAGTGAGCACGCATTTCTTGGCCATGGAATCTCAGCCCTCACATTTTTCTAAACCCTAACCCTACACCACTACTTTAACCCTAAACCACTACTTTAACCCTAAACCACTACTTTAAATCTAAACCAAACCCTAAACCAACACTTTAACCCTAAACCTAACCCTAAACCACTACTTTAACCTTAAACCTAACCATAAACCACTACTTTAACCCTAAATCTAACCCTAAACCACTACTTTAACTCTAACCGTAAACCACTACTTTAACCCTAAACCACTACTTCAACACTAAATCTAACCCTAAACCACTACTTTAACCCTAAACCACTACTTTAACCCTAAACCACTACTTTAACCCTAACCCTAAACCACTACTTTAACCCTAACCCACTACTTTAACCCTAACCCTAAACCACTATTTTAACCCTAAACCACTACTCTAACCCTAATCCTAAACCACTACTTTAACCCTAAACCTGACCCTAAACCACTACTGTAACCCTAAACCTAACCGTAAACCACTACTTTAACCCTAAACCTGACCCTAAACCACTACTTTAACCCTAAACCTAACCATAAACCACTACTTTAATCCTAAACCACTACTGTAACCCTAAACCACTACTTTAACCCTAAACCTGACCCTAAACCACTACTTTAACCCTAAACCACTACTTTAATTTCTTTCAACGAAATAGATGCCATGTAAAACTGCTCGCAACCGCTGCAAAAAGGGTCTATAAAATGCAAAAAACTCTTATGCCTGATCTTTTAAATCTGGGGTTGCTGAGCAGAGCCTTGGTTCCCATATTGGATACTGCTTACCTCAAACTGAGGATACCCAGGTTTCGTCTCTGCCAGCTGTTGTATCTCGGCTGCTAAACGATAACACGTGGACGCTGGTCTGGGTTTAAAAAGTGTTTGAGGCCACTTTGGGCTATTGTGCGCCACCTCCTCCAGCCCCTTCCTTCTGGCAGCTGACCGGCCGTTTTTTTATGTCAGCCTCCATTGGTGGTCAGCATCAAGAAACAGAATTAGCCTCGAATGGACGTGACATCATTTCCGACTTCCGTTTTTACTATCCCTTCTTCGGGCACCCCCTCACTATCAAACACAAAAGTATACCCCGGGAGCCATAATCCAAGTGCTTAATATCCTTTATCTTCATATTATTGTGAAATGGGAGCGGGAACAAGAAATAAGTAATTTACCGCGACCATTTGTTCTTCTTGGCATTGTTCAATTGTAAGATTACAATATTACTTTTGGTAAGGGATATATAGTAAAACTCTTCAGACTTTATAATTCATAAACATCGCGTATATTCTCAATATGTTGAAATGGAGGGTGGGAAGAAATTAGGAATTGATCTTGACCATTTGTTTTTCTCGGTGTTGTCCGTGGTCAATAATTGTAAGATTTCAGTATTACTTTTGGTAACTGGTATATATTAACTCTCTTCAGACTATTGACTTTATCACCATTATATATCTTCTTAATATATTTGCAATGGAGAGGGGAGAAGAAATAAGGAATTGACCAGGATCATTTGTTCTACTTGGCGTTGTCCAGGATAAAAAATTGTATGATTACAGTATTACTTTTGGTAATCTCTTCGGATTATTGTCTTTATCATATTGTCTTTTTCATATTATGAATTGACCGGGACTATTTATTCTACTCTGCGTTGTCCAGGATCAATAATCATTATCAACAATATTTTACTTCATAATTTGTTTTTAACGGTACTTTTAGCAGTTTTGTTAAGGCCTCCTTACTAATATTATAATATTATATTTATTAAATGAGTAGCTTAAAGAAACTTTTGCTCTACTCGACGTTATCTGGGAGCAAATGAATTGTCATTATCAACATCATTTCTCTTCATACTTTGATTTTTAGTGCTGTGAAGGCCTCCTTACTAACATTACAGTATTATATTTGGTAAGTCAGGTGGGGGGGGGGGTAACAGAAACTTTTGTTCTTCTCGGCGTTGTCCAGGAGCAATGAAATCGTCATTATTAACGTTACTGTATTATATTTTGTAAGCGAAGGGGTGTAACAGAATTTTTTGTTCTACTTAAAATTGTCTGGGAGCAATAAATATAAATTACAGTATTACATTTAAATCTCTGTAGGCTATTTTCATTATCAACATCATTTCTCTTCGTATTATTGTGAAAGCAAGCAGCATTAAGAATTTCATTGTGTTTTGTTCTACCCGGCGTTGTTCAGCAGCAATAAATGTAAGATTACAGTCTTACATTTGAAAGGGATAGCTCCGGTAAATGAATTACATTATTTATTTTTTTCAACATATTAAAACAGAAAGAAATGGGCTGGGTGGAGGAGAAAGAGAGGGTTGGAGAGAGAGACTGAACAATGGGGGAGAGGGAAAGAGATGAAGATGAAGAGACGGCTAGAGAGAGAGGGGGGGGGAAGAGATAGAAGTTTAAATATAAAGATGTTACACAGGCTATTTAACTTCTATTTTGTTTTGTTTTGTGTGGTCCAGGGCAACGCCGAGTAGTCCTGCTAGTATATATATATATATATATATATATATATATATATATATATGAATGAGTAAATGCGAAAGATTTTTCAATCCATCCGAACTATATTACTATCAAAACAGATTGTGCTTTTTTAATTCTATTATCAAGGGAGGCGCGAGAGTGCTCTATCCCTTAATAGACTCCACGAATGGCCTATGCTGGAAATCTCATTTCTTTGATCAATCATAACTCAAAAACCAATAAACCAAATTAGTTAAAACTTTGCACAATTTTTATTTGATAGGTTCTATAAGTGTGTAGAATTTCAGCATCATTAGTCAAGGCAACCCAGAGATCCAGAAAGTTCAATCATGAAATCATGTTATCTGTGTGTACGTACGTACGGACGTATGTGCCACCCTGTATCTCATCAACTATTTGATGGATTCAGCTGATTTTTGGCAGAGATAGAGGTTCTAGGGTCTAGTTGATGGCATTTTAATTTCAGTTTACCATATACCTTAGTTTTCCAGAAAATTCCAAAAAACCTTAAAAACTTAAAAATGACCATTGTATTGAGGCATAGCCTTTACAAAAGTAGTGATATTCCATGAAAAATGCCAGTATACTGAAATCATATGCCCTTAATAGGGTTAAGATGAAAATTCATATACACTAAATGTACAAAAGCAAGGAAATTCTCAAACTTTTACACTTTTATTGTCATTAAGGGTATGACTACATATCAACCAAACAATTTCATTATCACATCACTACAGTATAAATCTCTATGCATGAGTGGATGAAGTGTGTGAGGTGCGCTGAAGAAAAATTCCTACCCGTAAAATACATAGCCCTGTTGTGCTTACATACCCTTAATGACAATAAAAGTGTACAAATTTGGGAATTTCCTTGCTTTTGTACATTTAGTGTATATGAATTTTCATCTTAACCCTATTAAGGGCATATGATTTCAGTATACTGGCATTTTTCATGGAATATAGCATAGACTTTTGAAAAACAGTATATATAGAAAACTTAAAATACCTTCAAACAGTTTTAGGTCTTCTTAATTTGCATATTTATTATATGAACAACTTCTAATAAATTAATATTCTGTAATATACAGTTGTAATTTTGCATTGTCATATTTCTTTATATAGACGGATTATTTTCGTCAATAGTAAAATGTCTGAGGTCAGGTCACTGGAGAGTTGAGAACAGATACTACACTTTGATCTTACCCAAAAGGTGAAGTAACCATAAAAATAATGTATTTTTATGGTTAGGCATTTTTAAATGAATGAAAACAAAATGATTTAATCTATTATTGTATTATTTTTTAATGGGGTGGGTAGTATAGTATCGGTTCTGCAGTCATAAGACCGTCCTCCCAAGCATTATCTCCTCCTTTTTAAGGGACTGGGGTAATCCTCCCAGGTATTGCATCCTCCTTTAGGGGAGGGGGTAGTGTAATATCTGTTCTGGTGTCATGAGACCATCTTAGCACAGACTACCTTCTCCTTTTTGTGAGTGGATGGGATACTGTAGTATCTGTTCTGTTTCCATGATACCATACTGACAGGCATTACCTCCTCCTTTTATGGGGCGATTCTCCTAGGTAGTACCTCCTTTTATTGGAGGGGGAGCAGTATGATATATTTTTGTAAATCATGATATTATCCTTCCATGATCATCTACCTTTTCTATGGTCATATCATCCTCCCAGGCATTAATCCTCCTTTTTTGAGGAGGGGAGCATTCGTCATGATACTCTGCTCGCAGTCATTGGCTCCTCCTTTAAGGGTCAATGTAGAATATGTTCGTTCAGCATGATATCATCCTCCCAGGCTGGCAAAAATATACGACCAGAGGGAGCATATATTAGATAGTCAAGTTCCGCTCGAGCGTTGAACACTAGACAACAAGACACTTCCCCCGCTTCCCGGGTAAATGTATCTTAATTTCAATTACTGTCTGTGTTGATGTCTCGCGGCCGTGTGGTCCTGAGCGTTTGTCTCGTGATTCTAGCCTGAATCTACGAACTGCGTTCGAGCTCATGCGACTGTTTGCAACCACCACTCCTACACTGATGAGGGTAAGAGAGCCCGAAACGACGTCGTCTGTAGGTGAAAAACACTTTAATATTTATATATATATATATATATATATATATAGGTAAAATATATATATATATATATAGGTAAAATATTAAAATATAATTTAATATAAGAAGCCCCTTTAAGTAAAATTAAAGTTTAGCACTTTAGAGAGATTAAAAAATAGACATTCACCTAATGCTTCAGTGCGATACTCCGACTCTGTCATTGAGTTCTATTTGACTGTCTTGATATTTACACTCGCTGCTCTGAGTAAATATAACTTAATTTTTCTGTGATCATGTGATAACCGCCCATGGCCAAGGGGATTAGGCGCCCGCTTACAGATTCACGGTGTTTCTGTGAATCGGGTTTGCGCCCTGTAACCGTCTGAGATTGTAATTTTCACTACACTGAGGAGTGCCGAAAGCACGAAACCACGTCATCTGTATTGAATATTAAAATATAATTTAATATTTATAAAGATAAATTGAATATTTATTTAAATAAAAAATGCTATTGCGTAAAGTAAGACGAACGTTTTAAAATCTTATCTAAATAAATAATCAAATTATGAACTTAAATCCAACAGAATGCATTTCGATTTCTTCGTAAACAATTCGGCCATTTTGATATTTTATTAATAGTTAAAAAAAAAAATCAATTACTTCATGACTCTTCTGAATTTGAAAGGAATTGGGAATTATTTAAACTGTTGAATAGAGAGTCATTTCTGGCTTTAAAATTCTTAGCAAAGCCTTGTGTTAGAATGTGTCGAGGCGAAGCCCGGCTAGGTAAGCATTACCTGTGACACCCTTCTTCCTTAAGTGTGTGCCCCGGGGACTATCGGCCCTTTCCTTCACCGCACGCTACTAAACGAGACAGAGGCGGAAATAGATTGTGGAAATATTTGCGTAATATTTTTTTTCTATTTTAGCAAGTAGGTTACGCCGGACAGGCTTATTATGTACGATGTGTGTATCCACCTCTTTGCCTCGCCGTGAAGTGATAAGCTTTAAAAAGACAAAGGTTATCACCCCCACCCACATACACACACACACACATACACCTCCATTCGCCAAGATGAAAAAGTAGACAAGACAGTCATTTCCTATGTTATCTTAGTCGACCCCAAACCCCAAGTTGTCGGCAAATAGGCCCGTCCCAGTTAAGGAAAACAAATGAACACATTAAATCAAAAAAAAATTTTTTTTAATTCTTCCGTTGTTCATAAGAGAAAAATAGGCAGATAATATTGGCGGATCTTCGTTAATAGTTACTATTAACGAAGCTCCGGGCAAAAATACTCTTTTGTTTATTTATTTGTTTGTTTATTTACTTGGCCTTTTGGCTAAGATCAAAGTGTAGTATCTGTTCCGATGGATACTGCACCCCATAGACTGGTATTGTCTTGGCCTTCTGGGCTTGATTTACGCCGGTCTATGGATCTGTACTGTGCAGTTCTAGGAGGTCCACCCTCCCAGGCTTCGCCTCCCCTCTTTGGGGAGGAGTAAGTTTATTGCTTACTGCCTGAGGCGCCCCTACAGGGGAATGCCGACGGGGCTGCCCAGGCAATTTTGAATGGCCAGAGTGCTCACTTTCTCGGGCGCTGGCTTTTCAAACCCCACTTTCCCGACCCGACCTTGGGTCACATCTTACTTGTGGGAGTAAGATAAAACTGACCTTGTGCCTAACTCCTTTACCCCCCCCCCCCATCTGGAGTTCACCTTAAAAAGAAAATGACATTTTACGCTCTTTTAATTAGTTTTTTTTATTGGTATTATTGTAAATTAACACCCTCAGCTCCCCCCCCCCCCCAAAAAAATAAGATTCTACTTTTTTCGGCGATTACGTATGAACACCCTGAAAAAACTTGGCCGAACAAAACAACAAAAAAAAAAACAATAATTATTTTAGAGTGGGGAATCAGTTTCACAGTGATCAAACTTCTTATAAACTCGGCCATTTAAAAACAAAATATATTCATGAGAGAAAGCTAGGTTGTTTATTAAAAAGCATCGGTGGATCAGTATTATTAAAATTGAAAATAGAAGCCTTTATCAATGCAAGATTAATTACATTTTTTTTTTATTTTTACTTTTATCTTATTAATTTTGGAATAATATTCCATCATCAGAGTTGATCAATATTGTGCCATTTTTTTCAAAAAATAAAAATAAAAAACTTTTTTTTGTTTTTTGATCTAATGTCCTTGTAATGAGTGTAATCCGTGGAGATGTTCTTGGCGGTTATGAATTCAAATTCTGGTTGTAGAACGAAGACGCATTGGCATGCTCGAAGTTTAGAAAGATAGGTCGTTCATTTAAAAGCATTGGTGGGTCAGTATTATTAAAATTGAAAATAGAAGCCTTTATCAATGCAAGATTAATTTTTTTTTTTTTTTTAATTTTCTTTTTACTTTAATAAATAATATTCCATCATCAGAGTTGACCAGTACTGTGCCATTTTTTTTTCCAAAAATAAAAAATAAACCATTACAAGGACATTTATATCAAAAAAACAAAATAAAAAAGTTATTTTTATTTTTTGAAAAAATGACACAATACTGGTCAACTCTGATGATGGAATACTATTCCGAAATTAATAAGATAAAAGTAAAAATAATAAAAAATTAATCTTGCATTGATAAAGGCTCCTATTTTCAATCTTAATAATATTCATGAGAGGATTTTGTTTTGAACTGATAGTTCTTTTACAGGTTATTAAAATACTAGCTGCGCCGTAGTCCGGGATACATTGATGTCATTTTAGTTTAAATTTTTAAATTAAAAAAGTAAATAATGTAAGTCCCAAGGAGATGGGGCTAGCTCAAAATGTAAGGGAGATAACTCCTATTTTTAACTTTAAATCGAAATAAGAAGTATCTCCCTTACATTTTGAACTTTTTAAGTCATTATTTAAAATTGTCTACATTGTAATAATCTTCTTTCTGGAATAATTATTTTTGGAAAGAAACTAAAGCGAGTTACACTTTTTAGTGTGTGATGATGTATGGAAGTGAAACCTGCCTAGTGAAGGTTGAGGACATGCGTTGCATGGAGAGAAATAATATGAGAATGATATGATGCATGTGTAATGTGAGTCTTAACGATAGGCTTAGTTCTGATGACCTCAGAGGAAGATTAAATCTGGACAGTATAGGGAGATGTGTGCAGAGCAGGAGACTTCGATGGATGGCCACGTTGAAAGAATGGATGAGAGTTCTTGAGTTAGTAGGTGTAGAACAGTTGAAATATCAGGTTCAGTTTACAGGGGATAGCTAAGGAAAACATGGGAGGAAGTGATAAAAATGGACCTGAGATGAACAGGGATAAATAAAGACTTGGCGAGAGGTAGGTAAGTTTGGAAGTCAATTTCTTAATGTGGTCCAATGCATGCCAGCATTGTTAGAAATCGCAGTGCTGGCAGTTCACACTCGCTGACTCCCTCCTACGGGAGGGGGAAAGTGACCTTTGCATTGACCGTAGACATATTGGCGCCTCTAAGCGGAGAGTAAACCTTGGCAAGGGGGGGGGGGGGGGGTTTGGGGCGCCTTTTTTGCGACGAGGGGTCTTTTTGCGACGCGCTTGTGCAGTTGAGATTTAGCGAGGCTACAATGAACCTCGTGCCGACTCCATGGACCATTTTACAATTTCTCTCGTGTTGTGTTTTGCGAGGAATTAACCACGCGCCAACTCTAACAGAGTATAAGAACTCTAACGACCGAGCAATAATGTAACCTCGTGTCAACATTTTTTTATTCACTAATTGATGATCTACTAAAAGGCGGATCACCCAGATCGCAACGTTTCTGCAACCAAGAAAAACCACTTCCATTTTGATGGTTTCCCGGAATCGAGGTAAGTGTGAAATGCTAGCGTTGCGATTCGTGATTTTTAGCCATCATCTATGTGAGGAGAAATTCTCACAGCATGTAAAAGGATGTTAAACCAAATATGATGATGGTATGATGGCTTGCTGGTCTACCCCAAATGACACCAGTATATTCCAGCAGGACGGGTAGAGGATGCTGAATTGGGTTTCTGCGGGTCTCACAGACAGATAGAGCTTTGGGCTTTAAGCTGAAGGACTGTGTTCAGTTGGTCTTGTGTTTTCATTCGGTTGAGCTAAGAGTTCTGATTGTAGGTCTGTTGTTTGGTAGAAAAATCAAGTGTCAGTCTAACCTCTCAAAATAAAACATTGTTACTTGTTTTAAACTTGAGTTGTTGTTTTTTTTTTTTTTGAAGGAAAATCTTTTTTGTTACAGCATCAACCGAGACCACATGAACAACATTAAGGCCAGTGTTGAAATCAAGCTCCGAATCTAGACGGAAACAACAAGTAGACGATCATGGCCTGTGCAGTAAATGCATACAGATACACATTCACACATGGGGGAGTTTGAATTACCTACTAGACACTATCCTCGAGTGTCTTCGGTCTCTCTGTACAAGGGGTTGTCAGGATAACCTGACACGACCAAAAATTCAAAATAACATAGTATTCGTAGCACAAATAAGATCTCAGCACGGCTATACACCTGCTCATACGAGGTATAGTGCACCCTCTAGTGATGTTACCTCAAGTAACAACACTTAGCTGGATACTCCACCAGACTAGATGAATCCTTGTTCTGGAATCCAGTAAGACCAAGAAAATATACTACAACATAGTTAACAGGTCAATTGGGGAGAGGAAAAATAATGTTAACTTCTTTACTAACTCAACGTTTGAGAAATAAAGGAGAACTTTAATAGAATATTCGAATATTTATGTATCTGATATAGAGATTAAGTGTTAGCCCCAGGAAGGGGCTCTTTGATTTCTGAGAACTTCAACTGAAGTAAAATTAAACAAAAAAACCAATAACATATTCTTCTGCTCAACTCCCTTAATTTATCTTTTAGTTTCTTTTTCTTCCATAATAAGAAAAAATTGACCTTTTTCAAAGACTCGACTTAACTACTCTTTTCTCTGCCATTTGAGCCTCAATGTCGTTACGAAGGCAACAAGGTTTTTTTTTTATTGTATTCTTCTTTGCGTTGAAGCATGTCGTCATACAACAGTTTCCCACTTTTTTACGCAGTCCTTTGCATTATTGTGGCACTCTGCAAAATCTTTCAAGCTGCACCGGCTGGGCAGTAGGGGGCAGACAAGGCAGTGTTGCATCGTATGGATCTTTTCTTCACATTATAAGATGATTGGGTCAGTTTTGTAGCCCTATCTACTCATAGTAACTTTTGATTGCCCTATTCCTTTTCTCAGGCGGTTTAGTGTTTGTTTTCCACCAGAGCCGGGGTGCCTCTGAATCAGGAGGGAGGGCAAGACACCCTAGCTCTGGTGGAAAACACTCAACCGGCTGAGAATCGGGCGATCAAAAGTTGCTCGTATTAAATGTGGCTCTATTGAAGTCCCATAACATAGACCCCAAAATGTGGCTCCGTCACTGAAGACTGATCTGCCTGTTGGTCGAGAAGCAGTGGTGAGCTCCTGATTAGTAAATCTCAAAATTAGGTCACCCTAACCCTAACCCAGCACAAGAAGTATTTATCTTCCTCCAACAGCGGTAAGATGTGACACAAGGTCAGGAAAGTGGGATTTGAAAAGTCAGCACCCTAGAGAAAGAAGAGCGCTCTGGCCTACAAAAAATGCCTCGTCGGCATTCCCCGGTAGGTGCGCCTCAGGCGAATAGCAATAAACTAACCTCTACTCAAAGGGTGAGAAGGCAAAGCCTGGGAGGGTGGACCTCCTAGAACTGCACAGGACAATCTCTCAGACCGGCGGAATCAAGGCCCGAAGGACAAGACGTTACCGGTCTATAGAGTGTAGTATCCATCGGAACAGATGCTACACTTTGATCCCAGCCAAGGCCAAAAACAAAAATCACTCAATGAAAAAAATACACATTTGGTATACTCACTTGATCAATGACGTTTTTATTTGGGATATTTTACTTTCCTAAACCCGTAAACTGTTAAAGGAAAAGTATTAATTATTCTTAATTTTATTATGATCAGCAGAAGTGAGTGAAATCTATCAAATAGCTTTGAGGACATTCAAAGACGATTCAGAGAAAAATATGGCTCTGGGAAGTTGGAGGTTATGGAGGGTCAGGGGGAGGAGTTGACTTACAAATGTCTTCAAATGTGACCTATTATGTAACCAGGACTGTTGACAAAGGAAGTGAACGGTCGAATACAGCAGAGACAACATCCCTGACCCGAGAGATGGACGTACGCTGAACACTTATTTATTGAAGCCAACCAACTGCTGGTAAGCAAACTGCCACTCGTGAGCTTTCGACACAAACTTCCAATAATGAAAAAGACAACAGAATTATGATAAGAACTTTATTTAGGAGCTTGTTTTCCAAATAGTAAATAAACCATTATATATTTTACAAGTAAATTTAAGAAATAAGTAATTTAATATTTTTTTTTTATAACCAATAGTAAACAAATATAATTGTTTATCTGAAAGCTAACATAGAGAGATCAAAGGTCGACTTTTTTTTATTAATATCATAGGCACCCCTTTTTCTAACCGATCAATCATCCAAAAGTATATCTGAGATTTTTCCCTGGTGTTATGGTTGGCAGTTGTAGTAGATCTGAGTGTGAAGATGAGAATTATAGTCTGAATAAAACATATTATCAATTGTCATCCCCCAAATTCCGAAACATAAACATGTTGACAATACATATTAGGGACAAAAGTTCTCTTTTGAATGAAATCCAACTTAAGCATTTACAGCAGCAGGATTAATATTAAAATAGGACAATGTTTCAGATTAAAAATAAATCTTTGTGTAGATGATGTAATATATTTGAGAAATGTGCTGTAATTTCACTAACATGCAGACACAAAATCTCCATTCTAGTATGAAGTATTTATAACTTCTTTATTTTTATTTTTAAATCTTACTTAATCTAACTTTAATCTTGCTATTCGGTGTGGTTTTGTTCTACTAACAGATACACAATCCTTACTACTACACATCAAAGAAGAAATAATCTTTCATAGGATTAACTGTAAAGGATGAAAAGAGATTTTTTTATTTATAACTTCCTCGTCTGATGTTATTTTTTTCTTCTTTCTTTTTCCTTTCTATTTTGTTTATTTCTCCTTTCCTTTTTCCTTTTTCCTTTCTTTTTCCTTTCTTTTTCCTTTCTTTTTCCTTTCTTTTTCCTTTTTCCTTTCTTTTTCCTTTTTCCTTTCTTTTTCCTTTTTCCTTTCTTTTTCCGTTTTCCTTTCTTTTTCCTTTTTCCTTTCTTTTTCCTTTTTCCTTTCTTTTTCCTTTTTCCTTTCTTTTTCCTTTTTCCTTTCTTTTTCCGTTTTTCTTTCTTTTTCCGTTTTCCTTTCCATTCTATTTTCATTCTTTTTCCTATTTTCATTCTTTTTCCTATTTTCATTCTTTTTCCTATTTTCATTCTTTTTCCTATTTTCATTCCTTTTCCTATTTTCTTTTTTTCTTTCATTTCATTTTCTTTCCTTTTCACTTTTTCCTACACTTTGATTCTAGTCCACAAGCCTGGTAGTGAGGTTAAGTCATCAACAGCATTACATTCTGCAATAAAACCGTGGCTTTCTTTTCATTGCTCCATTTCCAGGGCACCATCTTAAAATCATAAAATAAAATTTGTGACGACCAATTATATCCACCATTTTGAATTCTTTTTGCCAGTCTTTAAACCAAACACCCCCTCCTCCTTCTTCTCCTCCTCCTCTTCCTTCCTCTTCCTCCCTCCTCTATTATTCGTCTTGCCATGACACACAGACTTATACAAAAATTGTTTTAAAAGTAATTTTGCCATCCGTTAACATGTGGAGGTAAAAAGGGACACAATTACCTACTGCTGGGTCGATTGGGGTGGATGGGGTGGCGTCAACTTTGTTGCAGTATTAAAATGAGGTATATGCTACCTTAAAATTTGAAGTGGAGATAATCCGAATGTGAGGAGAGGGGAGGGTCATGTGCTACCAATCAACGTCGGGTGCCGTGGTTTCATTGGTCGTTCAACCACTTCTGGTCAAAAAATAATTTGATCATAAATATACTAAAAAAAAATAATTTTTTTTTTAATTAAATGTCGTGCACGTTCTCGAGTGAAGGTGATAGCATGCGACGAGACGAGTGCCATAAAACGTTATTAGCAACAAAACAAACGCTTTATCAATGGGGAAAGAACAAGAAGAAGCAAACGAAAACGATAATACCCTGTCCGGTGGCCAAAGCTGTTGGTGGCGCCATGGGTGGCAGTACTGCTTTAGCCACCAAAAACTTTAACATTCCTGGTTGACGGCTGATAAGAACAGGATGTAGCACGTGCAACCGCACGTTGTATTAAGAAATAAAATTTTAACAACTGCCATTCTCGCTATTAATGGATTTTTGGGTTCTTATGGTTAACAATCAACAAATTACCCACCATTAATCTAGCGCTTTGTATTCTTTCTAAATGTATAACTTTCATTACGTATCTTTAATATAAATCTATTTTAATTTTTAAACAAATTAATAGTTTTATTCAAATTATCTCCCTCGAAAATTATGACCATAATAGCTTAAAGGTTTTGGTAATTTATCCTTTTTCTTTTATTAAATCACTTTCATTAATTATTGTTAGTATCAACAAAACTATTGCATATATATATATATATATATAAGAAAATAGGACAATAAAATTACAAATGAATAACACCAAACATTAATTTATTATAAACTGTTTAAAATAGTTATGCAAATTAGGCATAAAAATAGCAGTTTGGGTGTTTGCTTTCTGCTGTATCCTATATATACTATATTTCAAAAGACTTATGTTGTATTATTGATTTAAATTAAAGTAACCCGTTTTGATGACAATATAGGTGTGATAAATGAGACAAAACTTTCGCTTTTATTCATTTAGATAACTGTTTTATTGCATGATTTTTCATGCCATATTCTTTCGGGGGCCATTGGTTGCAGAATCCAGTTGAGGCTGCTTATACAGTTAACCAAAGTAGCTTGTTGTTTAACACCGTTCTATTTATTAAATTGGCTAAGACAGCTGCTATTTTACTACCAGAAAACTAAACCCATATTTTATTTTCATTATATCTAAAAACTTTTAATGTTCACACGTAGATCTTTGCAAAACATAAACACCAAATTATGACTGTTCAAAGGTTGTTGGAAATGAGAAAATTTGCCGTTGTGTTATTGGTCGAGAAGCCAATTTTCACAGTCTATAACCAAAAATGCAGGCTTCGAACAAGTGAAGAATCCTTACAAATGTTATGTCATCTTGTAGTAAATAAAAATTAATCATGATGGAAGATCATGCCAGTCTAAACATTGAGTAAAATCCCATTACCTCCTGAAAAAGCGTACAAAAATAATATGGAAGCTCAGCTTTGACTCTTCATGAGATTCATTTCAACAGCTAACACATTGAATCTTCATAATATTATCCATAGCAAAATAGAGATCAAGTTAACATTTTCTTTAATAGTAAATCAAAAAAAAGAAAACATTCATACCATATAAAAACAGACGGAAGCACGATTTGATAATAGGGCAAACATTTCATTCACTAAAGTTTTTAACTTGCACGTTTTTGTGAAAGACAACTTAAAACCATATATCAAGCCCTCCATATTGACAAGTGACCACTTTTTCTTTAAGCTGGGACTGGTTTTATATGCATAGAGACACACAATATCGTGCCTATTAAGTTAAAAAACAAACATTAAATCGCCCGTCACCAAAAATATTAACCTAACTTGAAGTAACCTGGAATTAAAATATATTTATGACACAAAAGAAAGAATTGTACATTTAAATAGAGAACAGATTAAATTTTGTTTACATCCAAATTTTATCAAAATAACACAAAAAGTAAATGAGTTATCACAAGTTAAGATTGAAGGGAATTTGATTATATTTACACATTTTCGCACTTTAAACTGGCTGGTTTGTTATACCTAGTAAAACACATCACTAGCTACACCAAACTAGTAGACTCACCCACCTTAATTATTAAATTACTATTAATCGAATATTTATTGAAATCAAAAATAAAATAAGGGAAAATAGTGCCGGAGATGCCTTTCTTGTCGAGTGGCCATTTGCAAGAGGATAAAAGTGTATCCTCAGTGTTTGGGTTTTTGTAGGTGTCAGTAATTTCCTTTTAAAAGGTAAGATACAGTAAGGCAGAGGGAAACTTGGAGGTGGGCGTGAATAGACGAGAAAGCGATTCGTACAAAGGATTTGATAATCAATTGTCCAGAGAAAGAATTGCAACTGATATCGGTGCGCGGGAATTTACGATTTGTCTTCAAGTTCATGAGAACACTTGTTTGGGCTGCAAATTCTTGTTAAGCCGTCCTCTTAGATAACTAAATTCTGCCCAATTTCAACCATTGTTACCAATCATCACGGTGTTGTCTCACTGGCCACCTGACACTCATTTACCCTTATCCTCGAGTGTCCTTTGGGCCTTGATAAGCGGTGACTCTTTAGTAATAAAAAAAACTCTAAGTGGGTAAATAATAATAATATGGTCCTTACTAGCGAGAAATTAATGATAAGCAGCTGTTGCGATACTGCAAGATTATTTGCGGTGGTTATAGAAAAGAGGTGAAGAATACTGGACATTTAGTAAAAAAAGGGGGTTGTTTAGCCTGTAAGAAGAAATTGAGTACACATGTTTATTTCGTTTGTCGCAAAGAAAGGTGTTTCTCTGTAATGAGAAATTGAGTAGACATGTTTGTTACGGCAGATGCGCTGCGGCGCTTGTGTGTGTGTGTGTGTGTTAGCATGTCTTTGTTTTGTTCGTGAGAGTGTATGTATAGACGTATATGTACATGCGTTTGTTGCGCATGCATACTTAGTGAGAAAGTGTATGCATCTATCAAGTTGTGTACACATGTGTTCGTTTGTTTTGCCTGTGTTTAGAAGTCCATGAAAGTCTCTTGTTATGTGTTGCTGCTTGTCAAGGGCCGGTCCTTTTGGCCAAGATCAAAGTGTAGTATCTGTTCCGATGGATACTACACCCCATAAACTGGTATTGTCTTGGCCTTTGGGGCTTGATTTACGCCAGTCTATCGGTCTGTCCTGTGCAGTTCTAGGAGGTCCACCCTCCCAGGCTTTGCCTCCCCTCTTTGAGGAGGAGTAAGTTTATTGCTTACTGCCTGAGGCGGCCCTACCGGGGAATTCCGACGGAGCTGCCCAGGCAATTTTTAATGGCCAGAGTGCTCACCTTCTCAGGCCTGACTTTTCAAATCCCACTTTCCCGACCTTGTGTCACATCTTACCTTGTGGGAAGAAGGTAAATAACTTGTCAAGGGCCGTTTTTGTATTTCTCTAATTGCGCTATTCAAGGCCCTTCACCCCATGAAATTAGGGAAGATTGTTGTGTATACTTCTGTTGTCTCCGGAACAAAAGAGGAGGGGGGAAAAGAGAAAGAAGATTGCATGTTAAACTTTTATAGTGCGTCCTGGAATTCTTTGATTGGTTGAAAGCAACTGCTGATTGAAGAATTGGTCCAATCAAGAGTCGATATGTAAATAATAATATTCTTCGCTGCTACTGCTTCTTTCAGCAAGCATTTTGTTACTTTTGTTCCAGTGTTTTCTATACAAGAGTTCATCGTTATCATATTCGGTTTAACTAGCAATACACATGAAAAAATTAAAATTGCTTAAAATATCTCAATAA
Organism: Sepiola atlantica; assembly: GCA_963556195.1. Classification (NCBI taxonomy): domain Eukaryota; kingdom Metazoa; phylum Mollusca; class Cephalopoda; order Sepiida; family Sepiolidae; genus Sepiola; species Sepiola atlantica. The sequence continues at coordinate 18,946,280 of OY744543.1, forward strand.
TGGCATATATAGAAAGAGCTTGATGATCTAAGAAAGAATCTTTTAAAAATTTTTTAATCTAACTAAAAATAAGGAAGTTATGACTATTTTTGTGCCTCGCACGATTGGATATTTTTCCTTCTTTAAGACCATATGCGTTTCCTCACATTTTTTACACAAATTTTTCACTAAAAATGTTATATCGTTATTAAAACACAAGATTAAGCAATGAAATTTGCAATATAAGGGTATTTTTGTACAAGGAATCAGAATATGTTACTGAAAATCTCCAGAAATTAATAGTTTCCAAGTAATCTGCAGTAAATGCACATAAATATGCATTTTTTTACTTTTGTTCTAGTGTTTTCTATACAAATGTTCATCATCGTCATCGTCGGTTTAACATCCGTTTTACATGCTGGCATGCATTAGATAGCTTTGAGAAGTTGACTTTTTAACTAACCTATCTCTTGCCAGATTTTTTATTTATCCCTCTTTCCCTCAGGTCCATTTTTATCACTTCTTCCAATGTTTTCCTTGACCTTCTCTTATGAACTGAACCAGCTACTTTAACTGTTCGACATCTACTAACCCAAGACCTTTCATCCATTCTTTCCACGTGGCCATACCATCAGAGTCTCCTGTTTTGCACGCATCTCCCTAAACTCTCTAGATTTAATATTCCTCTTAGGTCATCAGAACTATCTTTAAGACTCCCGTTACACATGCATTATGTCATTCTCATATCATTCCTCTCCATGCAACGTATGTCCTCAACCTTCATTGGCAAGGTTTCACTCCATACATCATTACACTGCGTAAACATGTTTTGGAGACTCTTTCCCCGAGTCAAAAGTGGTAACGGTGTTGCATAGCCCTTTACGTGGGGCCGCGTCTTTTCTCGTTTTGTATACTCATCCCTGAAAGGGCCGTGGCAGTTTACATTTAATACTTGTCATTTTTTTAAACATAAATCATATAGTTTGCATAACTCCAAATTTCTCCCTCGCCGCGTAGAGGGTCGCTGTCTCGATGTCGTCTAGTGGTTGAATTCTTTCTTCTTTCTTTCCTCCCGTGAACCACGCCGCTGCAACAAAACGCCATGATCGGGTCGGAAGACAAACAATCTTCTTTAAATTTAATTCTTTTTATTACAAGCGTTAGTTATCAAATCAGCTGGGAGATATTCACTAACGTAATTACTTAACTATTAAGTCTTAATCATTCGTGGAGGGGGGAAAAGTATTTTCTTAGGGAATAATTCCCCTATATAAGTTGCTTGACTACATGGTAAAATCACGTCTCATAGGTTCGCCTCCAAAACCCAGACTGGCAAAACTCGCTTCTCACGAAGAACGAGTGACGTCACGGATCCCTCTGTTTCCCACGCAAAAGCCTGTGACGTCACAGAGCCACTCGCAGGTGCACAATGTACCCTTGATCTGAGGTCTCGTCACGCGGTGACCATGTCATGTCTGTTAGCTCCGAGTGTGAGAACAGGCCCTATTCTGCACTCGACTGCCGGGTCCCCCCGCACTAATTCACGCAAGTCAAACCAATGATTTCGAACAGATACATCCATTCCCATAGGGCCATTATCCAACAACGCTATGCTAGTTAATTATGGCAGGAGTTCCCTTAACTTACTCTATTCCCTCCTAATTCTTGCAATCACACTAGAACCTACTCCTCCCTGTGCTCCAATGGAATCATCAAGGTAACAAAACTTTCCGACAACCTCAATAGCTTCACCATCCAGATATACTTTCTCCACATCTGAGTTCTCATCCATCTCCATTGTCTTACACTTCTTGTGCACAAACTGGTTCACACTGACATTTTACCATGCCACGAAAGATATATTTCCGTTTTGTATAAAAACTAAAACAAATTCTTAGAAATCTCATTTAAAAAAAAATTTTTTTTAAATGACAAGATTTTTAATTATTTTTCTCTAAGCGTTCCACCCAGACAACAGTAGGTAAATACATATGTAATTTTCATAGGGTTCCGTGACTTCTTATTGCATTCATTTTTTTCTTCTTCTTCTTACAGGGAGATAATTTTGCTGATTGTGAAGCGATCGGCACCCGAAGAGATCAACGGAAGAAAGTATGTCGCTTTGACATCTCTACCCTTGGTAAAAACTGTGTCAAACAACAGAATTATGGCTACGACGATGGAATGCCTTGCATCGTTCTAAAACTGAACAAAATCTTCAACTGGGAACCCGAAGCTCTCGACAACGCTACAATTCCAGATGAAATCCGCAATCGTTACAAAGAGTATGCCGTCAGTGTGAGCTGCGATGGAGAATTGCCAGCGGATCGTGAAAATATGGGGCCTGTGTCCTACTATCCACCGGAAGGTTTTCATTTTAAGTATTTTCCATATTTGAACCAACAAGGCTACCGTTCCCCCCTCGTGATGGTACAGTTTGAAGACCCCACCCCAGGTGTTTTGTTGATGATTGAGTGCAAAGCGTATGCGAAAAATATCAAACATAACCGATTATATAAAATCGGCAGCACTCATTTCGAGTTGCTTGTTGACTAAAAGTGTTAGTTGCTTGTGAACGGACGCGTGGATGTGCCTTATAGATCTGTACACGTATGAATGCATTTCCTTTGTATATATAATACATTTTTTAATCTATTAATCAAGAAAAAAACGCATTTTAAAAATTTTGAACCATGTGTAAATTCGGCACCCCCGTTTATCAGTACAAATAAAAGGAACAGGTTTAGCATGACACCATATCTGATGAAATTCACACATGTCACATCTTCCTTAAATGTTAACAAAACATAAACACATATTTTCAACTTTAGTTTGTCTGTAAATAACTTTTTTTTTTTTTTTTTAATTTAAAAGATCCAAAATGATTTGTATTCTCATGGATTTAAAATTTTAAATACGCTTTTTCTTAATAGATTCTTTGTCTTTTTAGACAAAGAATCTAATAAGAAAAAGTGTATTTAAAATTTTAAATACGCTTTTTCTTAATAGATTCTTTGTCTTTTTAGACAAAGAATCTAATAAGAAAAAGTGTATTTAAAATTTTAAATACGCTTTTTCTTAATGGATTCTTTGTCTTTTTAGACAAAGAATCTAATAAGAAAAAGTGTATTTAAAATTTTAAATACGCTTTTTCTTAATAGATTCTTTGTCTTTTTAGACAAAGAATCTAATAAGAAAAAGTGTATTTAAAATTTTAAATACGCTTTTTCTTAATGGATTCTTTGTCTTTTTAGACAAAGAATCTAATAATAAAAAGTGTATTTAAAATTTTAAATACGCTTTTTCTTAATGGATTCTTTGTCTTTTTAGACAAAGAATCTAATAAAAAAAGTGTATTTAAAATTTTAAATACGCTTTTTCTTAATAGATTCTTTGTCTTTTTAGACAAAGAATCTAATAAGAAAAAGTGTATTTAAAATTTTAAATACGCTTTTTCTTAATAGATTCTTTGTCTTTTTAGACAAAGCATCTAATAAGAAAAAGTGTATTTAAAATTTTAAATACGCTTTTTCTTAATAGATTCTTTGTCTTTTTAGACAAAGAATCTAATAAGAAAAAGTGTATTTAAAATTTTAAATACGCTTTTTCTTAATAGATTCTTTGTCTTTTTAGACAAAGAATCTAATAAGAAAAAGTGTATTTAAAATTTTAAATACGCTTTTTCTTAATAGATTCTTTGTCTTTTTAGACAAAGAATCTAATAAGAAAAAGTGTATTTAAAATTTTAAATACGCTTTTTCTTAATGGATTCTTTGTCTTTTTAGACAAAGAATCTAATAAGAAAAAGTGTATTTAAAATTTTAAATACGCTTTTTCTTAATGGATTCTTTGTCTTTTTAGACAAAGAATCTAATAAGAAAAAGTGTATTTAAAATTTTAAATACGCTTTTTCTTAATGGATTCTTTGTCTTTTTAGACAAAGAATCTAATAAGAAAAAGTGTATTTAAAATTTTAAATACGCTTTTTCTAAATAGATTCTTTGTCTTTTTAGACAAAGAATCTAATAAGAAAAAGTGTATTTAAAATTTTAAATACGCTTTTTCTTAATGGATTCTTTGTCTTTTTAGACAAAGAATCTAATAAGAAAAAGTGTATTTAAAATTTTTTTTAAATCATGTGTAAATTCAGCACCTTGTTTATCAGAGCAGATGAAAGGAACAGATTTAGCATGACACCATATTTGACGTCACTAACACATGTCACATCTTTTTAAATGTAAACAAAACATAAACATGTTTCAATTTTATTTTGTTACTGAATAAGGTTGTTTTTTTTTTTGGGGGGGGGGGAATTTTTTAAATCCGGACCAATTTATATTTACTTATTACAAACAAGAATATATGCAGGGTGGGGCAAAGGTTTGGAGACATAGGCAATCTTCTGTAGATATTTTGGTGCTTCTTCATGGTTCAACCTAGATAAAATATGGATGTTAAGAAAAAAATAGCAACAAATCTGTATGATGAACTTACTTGTGAGGGGAAAATAAATACCCGTACGCTGAATAGTGCGGCCATTATCAGTATTATGAAAGTGAAGAGTAATGGGGGTAAATGCGGAAAAAAAAAAGGAATTATCTCCCTTGAATATTATGATAGTTGTGGCGATATTAAGTGTACAGCGAAAAGTTGAATTTATCTTCTAAAAACAAAATTACTGGATGAATTTCCGTAATTTTTTGTGACCGGTATTTATTTTCCCTTAAAAGTAAGTATATCACAAGTTTGTTGCTAATTTTTCTTAACATCCATATTCGATCTAGGTTGAACCATGGAGAAGCACCGATATTTTTTTTATTTTTAACAAATGGAAAAACATGTCATTTTTTATTTTTTTATTTAACGAAGTTCACCCCAAACAAGGCAGGCCGCCACTGTAGACGTAAGGGGCTACTGAAAAGAAAGAAAAGGGGAGAAGGTTGGGAGGGGTCAACCTAAACTAGGATCTGCGCAGCGAGATGTCTGTTTACATTAGTTTTAAATTTCTGCATGTCAGTACTGTCGGGGAAACAGGAGGCAGGAAGGGAGTTCCAGAGGCCAGCAGCATGAGGAAAGAAGCTATTTGAGTAGAAAGCTCTCTGGCATCTGGGGACCTCCACAGTGAATGGATGGGATTTAGCTGATTGTCGAGTTGGTCTAGTGAATTTACGTCGAGTGGGCACCAAAGTAGGCAATTGATCGGAGCATAATCCATTGAAGTATTTGTAAAACGAGCACAAGGATGCTACATTGCAGCGATGGGACAGGGACTGGAGCTTGGAAGAGATATTTCATTTAAATGGTTTGGTTAACGGGTATAATTCACAGTATTGACTATAAAAAAATCCTCAATGGATTGAAAACATGCACATCCAATACTGCCCAAGAATTATGCTTTAAGTTCCTATATCGAGAACTACAATAATTGGTCCCTATTTCTTCCCAGACACATCCATCATCCATCCATGTGCATACTCCGGCGAGCTTCGCCATATGCTTGGGAACAAAACCCCGCACTGGGATCGATTGTTTTGTGTCATCACGTGTGTAGTTAAGCGGGTTATATTCAAGTACTTGCTAAAGACATCTTCAAGGTTGGCTAATTGAACGGCTTTCCAAACCTGTATACTTACACGTAACGATTCTCCGCTCAAAAATCTACATTTTTATTTATTTTATTAGAATTTAAATTTCATCTGTACTTCATTTTTAACTTTTTATTCCTCCAGCAACGGCAAAAATTGCCTCTTTATGATCAATTATCAGCAACACTAAAACTTGCCTCTTTATGATCAATTATCAGCAACACTAAAATTGCCTCTTTATGATCAATTATCAGCAACACTAAAAATTGCCTGTTTATGATCAATTATCAGCAACACTAAAATTGCCTCTTTATGATCAATTATCAGCAACACTAAAATTGCCTCTTTATGATCAATTATCAGCAACACTAAAATTGCCTCTTTATGATCAATTATCAGCAACACTAAAAATTGCCTCTTTATGATCAATTATCAGCAACACTAAAATTGCCTCTTTATGATCAATTATCAGCAACACTAAAATTGCCTCTTTATGATCAATTATCAGCAACACTAAAAATTGCCTCTTTATGATCAATTATCAGCAACACTAAAAATTGCCTCTTTATGATCAATTATCAGCAACACTAAAAATTGCCTCTTTATGATCAATTATCAGCAACACTAAAAATTGCCTCTTTATGATCAATTATCAGCAACACTAAAAATTGCCTCTTTATGATCAATTATCAGCAACACTAAAAATAGCCTCTTTATGATCAATTATCAGCAACACTAAAAATTGCCTGTTTATGATCAATTATCAGCAACACTAAAAATTGCCTCTTTTTGATCAATTATCAGCAACACTAAAAATAGCCTCTTTATGATCAATTATCAGCAACACTAAAAATTGCCTCTTTATGATCAATTATCAGCAACACTAAAAATAGCCTCTTTATGATCAATTATCAGCAACACTAAAAATAGCCTCTTTATGATCAATTATCAGCAACACTAAAAATTGCCTCTTTATGATCAATTATCAGCAACACTAAAAATAGCCTCTTTATGATCAATTATCAGCAACACTAAAAATAGCCTCTTTATGATCAATTATCAGCAACACTAAAAATTGCCTGTTTATGATCAATTATCAGCAACACTAAAAATTGCCTGTTGACAGTTATCTACAATGCCAAAACTTTCTTGTTCACAATCAATAATCAGTAACATGAAAAATTAATATTCAAATGCACATTCCCGTTGTCAAGAATAGCTTTCTGTGACCCTGCGATTTTTGTCTCTGCCAAAACATCCATTTATCGATGGTTGTCACAGGTCTTACAACTAAAGAATAAAGCGATTTTTTTTTTTTTTTTTTTTTTGTTTTTTTTGTTTAAAGCTTACTTCTCTAGATCCACCGTATTCTATGCCCATGGATATTAACAGGCTAACCTTGTGAAGGATGTGAGTCTTCACAATGCACGGAAGGTCATTCACGATAGAGAGGCTTTATTTTGCGCATCACATTGTGCTGGAATGCATTGAGATCTGCCGAGAATGCCACGAATAGGCCATCTCGGAGACGTACTCCTCCTCAAAGTGTAGTATCTGTTCCGATGGATACTGCACCCCATAAACTGGTATTGGTTTGGCCTTCAGGGATTGACTTACGCCGGTCAAAAGGTCTGTCCTGTGCAGTTCTAGGAGGTCCACCCTCCCAGGCTTTGCCTCCCCTCTTTTGGGAGGAGTAAGTTTATTGCTTACTGTCTGAGGCACCCCTACCGGGGAATGCCGACGGGGCTGCCCAGGCAATTTTTAAACCCCACTTTCCCGACCTGACCTTGGGTCACATCTTACTTGTGGGAGTAAAATAAAAACTGGCCTTGTGCCTAACTCCTGGAGAGGAGTAAATCAATACTCCTCTACAAACTCTTATAACCTCGACAGGCTCGTTAACAGGTAGATTGTACCTTAATCCATTACAAGCATTACTTATACATGACGTACAGTTTAGCAATTCTGTGAGATATATGGTTTGAACAGGATGAGACTCCACCGCATCCTGCAAATGATGTGTGCAGATCTTTGACCGACACATTTCCTCAGAAATAGATTAGACATCGAGGGCCGGTAAATGGCCACGAATATTTCCAGATTTGAATCGTTTGGATTTTTTCTGATAATGACATCCTAAATTAATTGTTTATGCAGGTAAACCAAAAACTTTAGAAATACAAAAAGATAACATCCTACAAGAAATTGAAACCATAAAAATAACTTTGTTAGAAAATGAGTGAAGACATTTGTTTCTCCGAGTGAGTAAGTGTTTGGAAAAAAAGTCGACATATCAATTGGCACATTTATTGTAAACTGTATATTTGTTAGATAATAAATTGTATGTGGGTTCAGACTTTTGCTCCATCCTGTATATCTCTTTATATATAAAGTTAAGTATGTTTATATATTTGTATATACAGGATTCACTCCTAAACTAATTAACCGAGCATTATAGATTCTAGAACAGCAGCTGCTAAGCATAAGGATGGGTAATGTCGGCTATATTTAGTTTAAGTTTCATGCAAAGGCGGCAAAGAGGGGTTGAAAGCCGTTTGTGAAAATTCGGATACCTTCGTTTTTTTGTGAAATTTTAACAAGTATTAGGCATCGACTTTTTTTTTTTTTTTTTTTTTTTTCACCCCAAACAAGGCAGGTCGCAACTGTAGACGTAAGGGGCTACTGAGAATTAGGGAGTAGGTTTTGGGTGTCATCCTAAGTCGGGAGCTGTGCAGCGAGATGTCTGTTTACACTAGTTTTAAACCTCTACATATCGGTACAGTCGGGGAAACAGGGAGCAGGGAGGGAGTTCCAGAGGCCGGCAGCACCAGGAAAGATGCTGCTGGAGTAGAAGGCTCTCCGGCATCTGGGGACCTCCACAGTGAATAGATGGGACCTAGCTGATTGTCGGGTTGTTCCAGTGTATTTGCGTCGAGGGGGCACTAGAGCAGCTAGTTCATCGGAACACAATCCGTTGAAGTATTGTAATTAACAAACATCTCTCAAATTTTAGTTAAAATTTTTTGCCCGCATAATATAGACACAATCTCAATCCACACTACAAGCGATACTAACTAAGAATAAAATAAAAATTACTTAAGACTTCGGTTACAGCTGATGGAATGAAAACAATCTACAAGCGATACTAACTAAGAATAAAATAAAAATTACTTAAGACTTCGGTTACAGCTGATGGAATGAAAACAATCTACAAGCGATACTAACTAAGAATAAAATAAAAATTACTTAAGACTTCGGTTACAGCTGATCGAATGAAAACAATCTACAAGCGATACTAAGAATAAAATAAAAATTACTTAAGACTTCGGTTACAGCTGATGGAATGAAAACAATCTACAAGCGATACTAACTAAGAATAAAATAAAAATTACTTAAGACTTCGGTTACAGCTGATGGAATGAAAACAATCTACAAGCGATACTAACTAAGAATAAAATAAAAATTACTTAAGACTTCGGTTACAGCTGATGGAATGAAAACAATCTACAAGCGATACTAACTAAGAATAAAATAAAAATTACTTAAGACTTCGGTTACAGCTGATGGAATGAAAACAATCTACAAGCGATACTAACTAAGAATAAAATAAAAATTACTTAAGACTTCGGTTACAGCTGATGGAATGAAAACAATCTACAGGCGATACTAACTAAGAATAAAATCAAAATTACTTAAGACTTCGGTTACAGCTGATCGAATGAAAACAATCTACAAGCGATACTAACTAAGAATAAAATAAAAATTACTGAAGACTTCGGTTACAGCTGATGGAATGAAAACAATCTACAGGCGATACTAACTAAGAATAAAATAAAAATTACTTAAGACTTCGGTTACAGCTGATGGAATGAAAACAATCTACAAGCGATACTAACTAAGAATAAAATAAAAATTACTTAAGACTTCGGTTACAGCTGATGGAATGAAAACAATCTACAGGCGATACTAACTAAGAATAAAATCAAAATTACTTAAGACTTCGGTTACAGCTGATGGAATGAAAACAATCTACAAGCGATACTAACTAAGAATAAAATAAAAATTACTTAAGACTTCGGTTACAGCTGATGGAATGAAAACAATCTACAAGCGATACTAACTAAGAATAAAATAAAAATTACTTAAGACTTCGGTTACAGCTGATCGAATGAAAACAATCTACATTTGTGGATTAAATAAAGGGTTCAGTTTGAAATTTCATCATGATTTTTGAGTTCTAAAAGTTGACGGTTACATCAGCCGAAACGTTGTGAGAATAACATCCAAGATGAGAATAGTAGTCTAAATAATACATGTACTGTTAATCTCTGTATAAAGATAGGTGTGTGTATATGTTCACATATTTGTATGTACAGGATTCAAACTTGAAAAACACTAAAAGATAACATCACACAGGAAATTGAAACCATATAAATAAGTTGATGTTAGAAAATAAGTGAAAACATTTGCCTTCCAATTGGAACATTATACCACAGTACTGTTTCCCAGCTGACTACAACATAGTCGTTTTCAAGTCCAATATAAGCAAATTCTTGTTAAGCTGTCCTCCTAAATAATCAAATTCTGCCAAACTTCCACCATTATTACCAATATCACGGTGTTGCCTCGCCGTCCACCTGACGCTCATTAACCCTTATCCTCGAGTGGTATTTGGGCCTTGATAAGTGGTGACTCCTTAGTAAAACAAAATAAAAAAAATTATTGTAAACTTTATATTGTTAGATAATGTTATATATGGGTTTAGACTTTTGCACTATCCTATATATATATATATATATATATATAAGTTCATTAAAAATGATTAGACCTGCAAATGGAGGCAAATAAAAATCATTTGTTGTTCAAAGCAAGGAAATTTAATGAATAATAATAAATTATTTTTCATCTCTTTCGTCCCTTAAGACTTATCATATTTTTGCTCTATCCAGTATATTGAGCTGTCCTTACTTTACAATAGGTCCAACTCTCTAAAAGTTTACCTTTTAGTTTTAAATTTTCATATATATATATATATATATATATATATATATATATGAAAAAGAATGGAAAGGAATTAGAGAAGCAAAAGCCAAATCAAAATTCAATTCAATTGCTCAGAGCAAGGTATATTCCGCAAAAAGGCAATTTATTCAAGTTAAATTTTCCTTAAGCCAGGCTTTTCAAAGATTAAAATCTTATCATCAGAGGAAGTCGCTGGGATAGATAAGTTGGCAAAGGCCAAGATTTAAAATTTGAAAAAATAAAATAAAAGTTGTAGGCAAAGAAACACAGGGCAAAACTCTGCCCGAATACAAGCAAATGTCCGATCCTGGATATATAGCTGTATACTCTTCACAATAGGTTTTACCTTTCCTAAAAGTTCGCTTTTAGTACACCACTTTATATATATATATATATATATATATATATATATATATATGAAAATTAAATTTAACTTTCTGGGATAGAATGACGATAAATGATTATTTTTTAGTTCCTCCTTGTTAAACATTCACAGCAACAACTCGTCTTCTACCACAATGGAAACAGACATTCTCTTCTCCCTCCTTGTGCCTGGTATCAGATTTAAGTTCCATGGACAGAGCTTCTTTGCAAGGGCTTCCCACCTGTGGAACACACTACTGCAAGACTGCTTCCCTGCTAATTACAAATTGGTTGTCTTCAAATCCAATGTCACAAATTTTTGTCATAAACCACCGTAAGTAATCAGACGCAAGTCATACAATTGATTAATGTTAGTACTCTCATAGTGTTCCTCATCTTTCAGATGATAATTATTCCGTTTCATTAACCCTTATCCTCGAGTGGCTCTTGGTCTTGATAAGTGGTGACACAATAGTAAGAAGAAAAAATATTGTTATTTTAGGGTAAGTAGTGGTTGAAATGTATGAAAAGAAAGAAAATGAACTTTCACGGAGATAGTTTTGCTTACATTTGAGATGGCATGTTTTGAGTGACGTCATATAACACGGTGTTAAGCTAAACTAGTTCTTTTCAAAGATCAAAGTGTAGTATCTGTTCCGATGGATACTGCACTCCATAGACTGGTATCGCCTTGGCCTTTGGGGCTTGATTAACGCCGGTGTATGGGTCTGTCCTGTGCAGTTCTAGGAGGACCACCCTCCCAGGCTTAGTCTCCCCTCTTTGGGGAGGAGTAAGTTTATCGCTTACTGCCTGAGGCGCCCCTACCGGGGAATGCTGACGGGGCTGCCCAGGAAATTTTTAATGGCCAGAGTGCTCACCTTCTCGGGCGCTGGCTTTTCAAATCCCACTTTCCTGACCTTGTGTCACATCTTACCGCTGTGGGAGGGAGATAAATAACTGGTTCTTTTCATCTGCCCTGATCGTACCAAACTTACAAATGTTCTATTTCCATCATCTAACCTGTCATTTTATTTTTTTTTTCATTCATATTGCTAGAAAACTGAAGGGAAAAAACGATCAGAACAAATACATTTAACAGGTAAATTAAAATCTACATCTCAATAACGAAGAACATCTTGCCTAAAACTCTTCTCAAAGAGTTGTTGATGAATAATCATTACTATTACCTACATAAATTATTTTAAAAGAAAATACCGTTTGGAAATAAGTAAAAATGATTTCTTTTGCTTTACCTACTCATTTGTGACCTATTTGCGTTAAAAAGAAATTTAATATAAGTTATAAGTCTTATAACTTATATTAAAGACTTATAACTCATATTAAATTTCTTTTTAACGCAAATAGGTCACAAATGGTAGTTCCGTAAATATTGGATCTGAGGAAAGCAGCCATTTTTGTTTAGCGGGTAACATAAACAAAAATGACTACTTTCCTCAGATCCGATATTTACAGAACTTTAAAGGCTTATAACTTATATTAATTTAAAAAAAAAAAATTTTTTTAAAAACATATTTCACCCCAAAAAATGTTCTTTTTTTTTTTTTTTTTTTGTAAAAAAATGTGGAAATGTCTACTTAGACAAAATTCAGAAAATATCTCTTTTAAAAAGTCAACCTCATCTCTATTTCATTTTCTATATATCATGGATTTTATTAAATTTTTTGAAAGTGTCTCATTTTTTAAAATTTGATTTGCAAGAATTCTCTTACAATGGATTTTATTTATTAATGTTAATCTGGAAGGGGAAGTTTGTATGGATGCTGTCAAGTCAAAAACATTCCAAAGAATCTGCATTTTTATTTATTTTATTAAATTTAAATCTCATCTGGATGTCATTTTTAACTTTTTATTCCTCCAGTAATATCAAAAATTGCCTCTTAACAATTATCTACAATGCCAAAACTTTCTTGTTGACAATCATTCATCTGCAACACACAGAAATTGCCTGTTGACAATCAATCATCAGCAACACACAGAAATTGCCTGTTGACAATCAATCATCAGCAGCACACAAAAATTGCCTGTTGACAATCAATCATCAGCAACACACAAAAATTGCCTGTTGACAATCAATCATGAACAACATGAAAAATTTCCCACTGATGAGAATCTTGAGCAACGCGAAAAATTATTCACTTATGAGCAATCATGAGCAACGCGAAAAATTACTCACTTATGAGCAATCATGAGCAACACGAAAAATTACCCACTTATGAGCAATCATGAGCAACGCGAAAAATTACCCACTTATGAGCAATCATGAGCAACGCGAAAAATTACCCACTTATGAGCAATCATGAGCAACGCGTAAAATTACCCACTTATGAGCAATCATAAACAACCCCAGAAATTGTTTGTTGACAAGCAATCATGAGCAACACCAGAAATTGCTTGCTGACAATCAATTGTCAACTATTCTAAAACTTTACTATTAGCCATTGACGATCAATTATCAGCAACACAAAAAATTAGCTGTTGATGAGCAGCATCAAAAATTGCCTAATTGATTATTCACAACACCTGAATGATCAAAGACACCAAATATTGCCCGTTGACGATCACTCATGAGCAATATCAAAAATTGCCCATTAGTAGTTAATATCAAAAATTGCCCATTGACAGTTAATACCAATAATTGCCCGTTGACAGTCAATCATCAGCAATGTCAAAATTGCCCGTTGACAGTCAATCATCAGCAATGTCAAAATTGCCCGTTGACAGTCAATCCACAGCAACGCCAAAAAGTGCCCGTTGACAGTCAATCCACAGCAACGCCAAAAAGTGCCCGTTGACAGTCAATCCACAGCAACACCAAAAAGTGCCCGTTGACAGTCAATCCTCAGCAACGCCAAAAATTGCCCGTTGAAAGTCAATCATCAGCAACACCAAAAATTGCCTGTTGACAATTAAGAATCAAAATCATTTTATAAGTTATGTTAACCAAATTGTATTAAATCTATTTTACAAGCGTTCATGAAAATAAAACTTTTTCTTTTATTAATTAATAATTTATTAGTAATAATAATAAACCAGCATTGACAAAATGGGTAAGGCATGAATTATAAAAATCTAGATCAGTGATGTTACGACTGACGTAAATGCATTTGATAGAAAAACAGAAAGAACAACAAGTACCAAGAAGCCAGCAGACTAAAGAACAAATAGAAAAACAGTAATGTATTGAGAATATATGTATTATCTGTTGTGGCTACTGATTTAGTATCATTAGACTGGCCTCGTATTTAGGAGTGCTGGAGAAATGTAGACAATTATAGATTAAGGGCTTCCATAACTGAAAGAAAAGTCCTATTTTCATAGAAACGCACGTCTTCAGGAGAAACTAAAAGATGTGCACCATAAATATTAACAAAGTATTATATTATTTGTTTGATGAAATTCTCGACTTCAAATATTTGAAGTTTTTCCCTCTTGGGTATTTTAATGTCCGTTGTCTACCAGATCTGATCAAGAAATTAACCAACACTTGACAGAATTCTAGAGAAATACAGAAAAATTATAAACTAAATGCTTTTATGTGTTCACAATTCAATCAGGATTCAAATGGGTTTATATATATTGGAGGCGAACATTCCTAGCATACTGCATTTTTGAATACTTATTAAAGAGTAAAATAGTTTTCTTATGCTTATATTAGGGGTGGGACGTAATGGGGGAAAATTTCAGATTCATGCGAGTAGTATTTTTTTGTGTTCATTTATACATAAATAACACTAAACAATCAAACATTCTGAAAATTTTGCAAAATTCAGAAGGTGCAGGCCACTAGTTTTTGGCTATTTTACATTCATGAAAACCCTTTCACAGCCTGAAAATGGTCCTAAATTAAAGTACTATATCAGATTTAACCATCTATATCCATTCATAGCTTTTGAGGATGTTTAGGACCTGCAATGTCGCATGAAACCACTTTTTCACTGAAAAATTATAGATTTTGAGTCCCGTGGAGCCCTAACAGCTATTTTTGGCCTGCACCTTCTGAATTTTGCAAAATTTTCAAAATGTTTGATTGTTTAGTGTTAGTTATGTATAAATGAACACAAAAAAATACTACTCGCATGAATCTGAAATTTTCACCCATTACGTCCCACCCCCTACTTATATTGTACTTACATTGCAGTCTCTCCGCTGGTGGCATAGCGCGGAGAAAATGTACTGCAAAGTCTGTTGGTTCTTTGACCAAGGTCTGAGATTTGATTGGCGCCATCAGGAAGGATACCTCCCGAAAAAAGGCTGATTAAACAGATGGCCATGCTCTTTTAAAGTTGTGCCAATAAGAGGAAGAATCTTGGTCTGAATTTTCCACATATGAGTAGAACGAGATTACAAACTCTTACGTTGGAAGGGCCATTTTGTGTTTGTACCAAAGGTCTATCCAAGGAAGATAACTCTGACCAGCTTCCAATAAATTGACATTACTCTTAACTAAGGAAGAAACGAAAGTAATAAAAATTTACTTTAAAAAGTAAATTCCTGAAATAATATTCAATATTAACAGTTTAATTTGTTAGATTGATAATTTCATAGTTTACGGGCTTACATTTCGGATTTGTTATTGATTTTAAGCATTACTTCAAAACGGCCTATATTCTATTAAAATCATTATTTTTTATGTCATTTTCCTCAAGTAATAATTAATAAGTAACAATACTTAACGAATATTAACTGATACTGAAGCATCCCATAATAAAACCCCTGAAATTCAATATGGTAGCATCTCTTATCAACAAAATAACAGAACAGAAAACTTTAGTTACTTCTTGTCTTAAACACTTAAATATATGTTATATTATATTCGTATGGGCTTCCATACGTGCTCCCATAGCCGGAACTCGTTAGCTGACGCGTATTAAAACTGGCCATATCTGCCACCTTTTTGTATTCCTTTTTTAGTTGAATAAAGCTTGGCTTCCAAGTAATATGCGTTTTTTATTACAATTTATTCAACTAAAAAAGGAATACAAAAAGGTGGCAGATATGGCCAGTTTTAATACGCGTCACCTGACGACTTCTGGCTCCAGGAGCACGTATGGAAGCCCATACGAATGTAATATAACATTCTTCCTTGCTAGAAAGAAAAAAGATAGTGTCTTCAATAATTTAAGTTTTACCAAAAGAGACGACGGCTCTTCTATTTTTGCTGCGGCCAATGCACAAAGGGGGGGAGCTCTATCCATAGTTAACTTGGGACGGGGCCCACCGTATTTAAATATATAAGTGAAATATTTTTGAAAATCAACACATGGTGCAATTTAAATGAAATTATCATTTTTTTTTTTTTTGCAAGCTATCGTTGTAAAACAACTTTGTCAGGCGAGACTGTCTTTTAGTTTTTTTCTTTTCTTCTTCTTCCTCATTTTGATGGTATTAACCCCGAGGAGTCAAATCACAATAGAGGCAGAAAAGCATGTCAAGTTGTAAAAGATGTTAGGATAAGTAGAGTCCGGTTGATGTTTGGCGCAAATTGGCGCTTTTTGAATAAGGAAATTGACAACATCTTTGAAGCACGCATGAAAATGTATTTAAATGATTTTTTCATTTAAATTGCACCATGTGTTGATTTTCAAAAATATTTCACTTAAATACATTTTCATGTGTGCTTCAAAGATGTTGTCAATTTCCTTACTTAAATATATGTTGTACATAATTTTTTTAAAAATCTCCAAACCAGAAAACGGCGGATAACTCTGTGTTAATGTTACATATCAGCTAATATTTGTAAAGTTTTGTTCTTGGTATAGAAAATGATATAAAGAGGAATATTTGATATTCCAGCGTTATCATTTTGGGTGCTAAGTGTTGGGAGTATATCCACTGAGTCTTGGCAACCTTTATTTATGTCATGTGATCGTTGATAACACACACGCACTGGAAGAGCAAAATGGAAAGGGAAACAGTTGGATACGATGACATTTAATTTATTAACAAGTTGTCGTGGACGAATATAATAGGTTAGAAAACATCTGCCATACAAAAAGATACATACACGGAATAACTAGGAAATAACTTCTAAACAAAAACTACAATAGTTCCCATTACAATTAGAAAATACATACGTTACAGATGTTTCAAAATAGAATATTTATATTCTATTTTATCCAAAATTAGTAACATGTGGGTAAGAAATTAAAATTAATTCTCTAAGCATGTTATATGTTGCTAAAATCTAGTGATTACTTTTGTTATACACATGTAGAAAGTAAAAAATAAGTCTGTAGGGGGCAAAGACATTTCGTTTATTAATAGTTTGTCTATGACAAACTATTAAGACTAAACATACATAATACATTGTTCCCATACAATAGAAAATGCACACATTATTCTTTTAAAGGATAAAAACCAAACCTTATATTTTATCGTAGCAATTTATTTTGTTAGTGAAAGTATCCTAAAGCCGATGTGGCCTGTTGCGCATATAGCCAGAAAATAATGAAGAAATTTGGTCTTAACCCTCGACCACATGTTGGTATGAGAATTACCAACGTGTTTGTGTGGAAACTTCGGGGTCAAACTATACCAAAGAAGTCTAAGCCTTTTTTACCAAGGGGCATCACTCTAGCCTAGACAACAATTTTTCCACAAAGGGAAATAACTCTGGTCTCTACAGAGGCAAAAAAAAATAGAGCAATGTGCAAATGCACTGAGTATATATAGTTTACGTACATAGAATTCCGACAGAGGTGGCATACCACTCAAAGAATAATTTATGACTACGTTGCGTGGTTCATTCAAGTGGCTATCATAAAAATAACCTAACAGGCAAAGCCGCCAAGGTTTTTAAAAGCCATGGTCGGAGATGAATAACAATTTTGGAAGCGAAGCCAAAAGCAAGCAGCCTCAGTTTTGAATTTTCCACCGTATGGGTAGAACGAGATTATAAAAGCGCCCTCTTGTGTTGGTATTGAAAATATATCTTCAAGGGGGATAACTATGGCTAAACAATGACATAAATAATAAAATATAGAAAAGTAGTATTGAAGTAATGCCCAACGTCAATAACAAATCAGAAATTTACGCCATTATGCTAGAAAATTAACGTTGAAAACAAAACAAAAAAAATATGGCAGCAAAGCTTGACTGAATTTGAATTTTACTTTTATCTTAGAAATCGAAAATGGCAGCCTTTTTTTTTTACCCCCCCCCCCAGGAGAAACTCCACCACATTACTATCGATAAGGCATTTTCAAACGTGATCATTATTCCCCATTTTCGCAAATAATTTTTAGAAGAGTATTCATATTTTTTTTATCTTTATAAAGTGAGGTATGTTTACGAGGCCTATCTAAAAGGTATCCGACCTTAGGCCAGGAAAATATTTAAAATATGTGACGGGGTTGGGACCCTAATCCCCTTTAAAGTATGCCCCTTGTGCTTGCACACACTTAGCCCACCGATCCATCCACTACTGGAAACACCTCTGGAAGTCTTATTTAATATATTTTTATGAAATTATTTTTATTGGTGATTGCAGCGTTCGTTGTTTTTTTGCTCACTATTATTTCTATTGTCTCACTTCCTAAGTATATATATATATATATATATATATATGTATATAATGTAAATCATCCTTATTTAATATGTATTAAATAAGGTATATATTTCATTGAAATTGGACCTATTTGAATTTTCGGCAAACCTATGATTTAAATTTCAGTGTGTGAGAGAGGGGGTGGACTTGTGTCCCCCCCCCTCCGGGGACCCTTTTAATATTATAAAAATTTGCTGAAATTTTGAGAATAGACATAATTTTTGGTCATTTACCTATGGTTTAAATTTCATTTGAATCAAAGGGAAAACAGTTTTCAGTGGGGGAGGGGTTGTGCTGCCTGGGTACCCCCCAGCATTGAAGTGATATATTTCTTATATAGCCTATGACCTTCAATGAGAGGTCAGTAGTCCACATGCCAATTTTCAAGCAATTCTGTCCAGCGGTTTGGGTGAACATAAGACACAAATATCAGGCGGACACATACACGCACAGTTACTATTTTATATATATAAAAGATGTTATATGACATTTGTTTTTGAATTTGGGGAAAAATCGATCTAAAGGAATGCTTTCTAAAGTCATTTTTCGATTATTATGTTTTTTGTTTTTTTTTGAGGGGTGGGAGTACTTTTTTGTTTTTTGTTTTATTTTCTTATGAAGCATTTGTCGAAGAAGATTCAAGATATGCTTGTAAAACCTTGATTGTCTGGACAAATGAAGAAACGGCTGTCAAAAATGAATCTCTTTACTGGAAAATAAAGATATTGTCGCTGGAATCTGCTTTTTTCTATAGTCTATTTATAAATGCTCTGTAATTATAAATTAATATCTAATAGATATTAATTTATAAAAAAAATATACATATATATAATGGAAGCAAACAGTTCAAGTTAAAAATAACTTTGTAGAGCCCTGAAACAAATTTTTTTTTGATTTAAAAAAATATAATCTGATAAAAACTATTGTCACAACTTTCAAGGCCATTGTTCTTGAGCAATATTATCACTAATATTATATAACTCCATCTTTTCAAAATAATAAAGTTTTTTTATTATGCCATATTTGATGTCATATAAGAGACTTACTTTTTGCTTTTTTTTTTTTCAAACCATAATATACTATTCCATCTGTTAATAGTTAGATGATATCTCTTGCCAAACTCTACCATTATTGAATACCAGTATTATTCTGAATATTTTTGTATAAAATGTATATCTTCAAATATGCCAAATATTTTATGCTATTTGCCAAATATTTTATATTATTTGTAGTTTGTTTTTTATTTAGCTTGTTTTATATACATAATAAACTGTATTATTGAACCAAATAAAAAATGATATATTCAAAATATCTTATGTTTTACTTCACAAATACGATTTTAGTGAGCATGTACAATGCTTAACTCCTCATCCCCTCTAATTTTATTTCCTGAATTCCGTTTTTTTAATGTCTTCAAAATACTAGGAAATATAAGGGAAGGATTGTAGCAATTGCATGAATGAACTATTTTGTATCGGTTTATGCTAATTTCAGTTGAGATTGTAATTCGGTTTTACGATTGCATAACACAACGTAACAATTTTTTACAAAAGTTTTGTTTATTGTATTTTTTTTACTGTTTTTTTTAATCAAATTTCTCTGCTGATTCCAAAAATGTTATTATTTTTTCTGTATCATCGACCGTTATAGAAATACATCGCTTTTCAATGTCATCATATTTGGAAAATGCTATATGTTCCGCTACTAAATGTATATCTAATTTTCTCTTTCAGATCAATTACTAAGTTCTGTTCTTATTAAGATGGCTACTAAGAGAATGAAAAAATTCTCCAGACACATTTTCCTATGTGTGTGGTTATTATATTGAAAAAAAAAGCAGGTCCAAATTGTGGATAGCATACAGACTCTGTGATTTTTTTAAATTCAGTAGCAAAAAATACTTATAAAAGCATTAAAAAATACAAATAAACAAAACATGTGTTACATTGTGTAATCATTGCCTCTTTACTACGTCGGCATATGACGCTGTGGTGAACACCACAATTAGGTACCCTCTTTCTTTCTTTCTTTCTTTAACCTTTCTTTGTCTCTGAGTGGAGAAACTCGCAAAATCTCGCAGAATCACGTTGGCCGAAGGAGTCCGGCCAATGAAATACCGACAGATCGGCTTGACCACATGTGATTTCGGGTCCATAAAAGGGCATGCGTTCCTTTTTTCCCTCTCTTTTTGCCTCATCGTTTTGGGACGAACGCATACAAAGACCTCCCGTCGACAACCCCCACCCCAACTGACAGCCTCGACCGAGAAGGTGGAGGAGGGGGGGAGGGGAAGAAAAGCATCTTGAATTCAAAGGAACACTTCTTTAAGAATCTCTTCCTTCTTCAAACATACCTATTGCATTCTACACACACAAAAGCCATAAACAACACTTACACCGTGGTTAATATCCATAATCCTTAATCCTTTGTTCTTCCTTCGAATCTCCCGCCATTAACAACATTTTCACCCCGGCCATAACGCTTCTACGTGTAACGAGATTCATACGCACCAACACATTTTGCTGCAAAGACGAGACACGAGATAATCTTCAGTTCCAGTTCATCCCCTGAGCCTACAAGCCGCTCACATATCCGGCTCCCGCTCTGCCCTGGCTAACGGCAGATGAGTTGACAAACTCCAGAATACTACTTAACCTAACCGACATGAATCGGCCCTTTGTATTATCTCCACTTTATTCCTGTGTTCCCTTGATTAAAGATTCATATCTATTTAGTTGTGGAGCCGTTATTTATTTTGAGAAAGAATAGTGACCCTTTTCTTGTGTAACATTTCTATTTCAGTCAGATTCGGCCAGATGTATTACTCTTCAAGTAAGTTCACCATTCTAACTTTCTTGCCGATTCAAACCAACCTCAAACTTAAAATTGTGGAAAAAAAATAAAGTCTTTCAGGCATATGTGCACAGTGTGCTGATGTCTGGAAGTTAAAGCTGGCCAGTGAAGGTTGAGGACATGCGTTGCATGAAGAGAACTGATATGCGTATGATACTTTAGTTGGCGGATGATTGGTTTGGAGGAACGTCAGGATGAAGACGGTCCCTTCGTAGAGTTGGCCGTGTCTGGACGCATCTGACTGAAATTGAATATTGAATAAGAAAAGGATCACAATCTTCCATGAATAGCACCCAGCATCTCCACCAAAATATGAATCAACTTTATTAAAAAAAAAAGCATTGGAACATAAAGAGTTTTGAGGTCGGCTGGCTTTTGTCGCAAACAGAATGTGGTACCCTGGAGTTCCATCTCACCTGCGCGCTTCTGGCACAAGATGAGAATAGTTTTTTCTTTTGTTTTTTTTTTAACATAGTTCACCCCAAACAAAGCAGGCCGCCACTGTAGACGTAAGGGGCTACTGAGAAAAAAAAAGGGGGAGAAGTTTGGGGGTGGGGGGTCAACCTAAATTGGGATCTGCGCAGCGAGATGTCTGTTTACATTAGTTTTAAATTTCTGCATGTCAGTACTGTCGGGGAAACAGGGGGAAGGGAGGGAGTTCCAGAGGCCAGCAGCACGAGGAAAGAAGCTATTTGAGTAGAAAGCTCTCCACCGTTTATCTGTCCACATTTTAGAGAGGAAAGACGGCCATCTTGCCAATTTAAGAAATGTGTCTCCGCATATCATTAGAAGACAATAAACAAAGACTGTCTTTTCGGAATACGCCCTCTCCCCCCCCCCGTTTAAACATGATAAACATCTTTTACAAAAGAATATTCACTCCATACAGTACATAACTATTGTATAAAATAATGTAAGTTATAACAGAACTCTTTGTTAGAACTAATTGAGATGCTATCAGACGTGCATTAGTCTGCCAGTATCGATACTAGTCGTGTGCAGAGGGGAAATGGCCCTCAGCATCCATTGCAGGGTGACATCCAATTCCTATTTACTTGCCTTCACACGAGGGCAGAGTTAGACACAAGGTCAGTTTTTGATGTGGAGAAAATCGAGTTCCCCAATAAACAACACTCTGAATTTGGACCAAAATAAAAATTGCCTTAGTCTAGAAGAATTTCTCCTTCACTGACCGAAGACAAGACAGGTGGAGTGTATTATCAGAACAGATACTACACTTTGATCTGAGCTCTGTTAGAATACAAGTTGGATGATAGATACCGTGTGCATGCAGAGAGTCGACGAAGTGATGGTTTTTGTCATCTATTGCAGTGCGACATCCGATTCCTATTTACTTGCCTCCTCATGAGGGCAGAGTTAGATACATGGTCAGTTTTTAATGTGGAGAAAACCCAGCTCCACAAAAAAGGGGGCATTCTGAATTGGGACAAGAATAAAAAACGTGCTCATTCTAAAAGGATTTCTCCCTCGTTGAGCGAGGATAGACCAGATAAAGTGTAGTATCAGAACAGATATCACACTTTGAATTATTTATTTGCTAAAAATATTTTTAAAATTGCATTCAAAAAAAAATAAGGCACAAGGCCATCAAAAATGTGGGGCAAAAATAGGTGTCGTTGGTCATCCTTGGTCTATAATGATAACAATGCCTATCCTACTCTCAACTAGAATCATCTCAGTCACCGCAATACCACATTTACACCAGAGATCGTCTTACTTAAGATATCCCCAAATTCATTTGAAATTTTATTTTTTTGATAAATATACATAAATACCAATATTTCATTGGAATAAAATGGGGAGTGGGGACAGAACACCCCCCCCCCCCCAAAAAAAAATATTGGTTAATAAGACTCTAGCTCTGTTAGAATACTGATTATATAATGACTGAGGTGCTATCAGATGTACACTAATATACAGGGGTTCATACCAGTGATATGCAGAGGGGCAACGGGATGATAGCTCTCAGTACCCATTGCAGGGGGACATCCAAATAGACAATGAAATAAGATGGTAATTTTTAGATTTCAGCACTGATAAATCAAGTTTTGGAGGCTAACCGCACTGTCAGAAACAACTGTTAGTCCTTTATATATATGTATATATGATTATTTTTATTTATACAGACATGTACACAATCTGCGACACTGGCATGTCAATGTTATCAATCAACAGCTGTTAGAAATTGAGATCTCATCAGGCAGAGTTAAAATCCGATCCTTACCTCAGATCATATGGGGGAGAAAAAAGGAAATTAAAATTTTGCAAAGTCACGTGGTTAGATTTGAGACCGTTGAGAATCAAATATAAAATAAAATATAAATTCATTGAGGATAGAGAAAAGAAAGGAGAGAGGGAAGTGGGTGGGAGATAGGGGGGGAAAAAGAAAAAGAGGGAAAAGGAAGTAAAAAAAACACCACATAGCTAATGTATGATGGCTGGCATAGACGTGTCAATATCAGCTTGATGTTTCGATGGGTGTCGAGACACGTTTTCCAGTGGTTTTAATCTAAGTCAACAATAGTGGTAGGGTGGTGTTTTTTTTTCCCTTTTTATTTGTTTTTCACTGTTTTTTAATTCTAAGATTTATTTTTTTGATCTAATCTTATTGCTATTAATTTAACTAGACGACAGAGCGAACCGAGAAGATACGAAGGTATGAATTATTTAAAGGGCTATGAAACAATGAGAGCATTATTTTTTTTAAATCTTAGCGAAAATGTATTATTTTTTAAAAGCAAAATACACTTTTACTAAAGTTATATTTTTATGTATTAATCCAAAAAATGCATGAATTTTTAAAAATGAAAATAAAGCACTGTAGATGTTTAAAATGAAAATAAAAAAAAGTTATTTCGTATATATTACGAAAAAGGCCCCTAAATTCCGTGTTAATAAAATCACTATAACTCGAAGAAAAATTAATTTGAATTGTCGATGTTATCATTGTTTAATTCAATATTTTCACCAAAAAATAATATAATTGCAAAAAATATTTCATGTGATTTTAATGATAAAAGTTTCTAGGAAAATATAAAATGCGATGAAATTATATTTCTCTTTCGCACACGAACGTGTCATCATCAGCGTAAGATTATTTATTTTATTAATTTATTTAGACCGAGTACAGCTCACAATTGGGAGATATATTAATAAAAAATTTTCTCAAGTTATATAATACACATAATACTTGGTGCCTAGTGTGGCAGTCATCCTGGGCGGGTTAAACTGACTTTCTCTAAAAGAGGGAATTTCAAGGGAATATTAAAATCCAGTCACATGTATACCCCAATCAAGGGAGATGATGATGTTAGCTTTTGCAGTGTTTTGCATGTAAGGGTCAACATCCTTCCACATACAGCACCTGGTATTCTCGAATGATCACCCTTCTAGTCCTGATCAGATGCAACATCGCTTATCTTCGGTGATCTAACAAGAACCGGTGTGTCAATGTAATTATGCTGTTTATAATACATCTAATCACATAAGGATTAGGCTTCCAGACTGCCGACCAAAGTGTTGGGTTTCACATCTCAGCTGGAAACACTTGTCACGTCTAGCCACAGCGAAGAACCATGATATAACGAAACAGCTGTCTATGGATGGCGATACATATATACGAAGCCTGTCTAAAACGTATCCGACCTTAGGCCAGAAAAAATATTTCAAATACGTGATGGAGTTGGGACCCTAATCCTTTTCAAAGTAGGCGCCTTGTCCTTGCACACACTTAGCCCACCGATCCATCCACTGCCGGAAACACCTCTGGAAGTCTTCTTTTGGAATGGTGTTTATTTCCGCCGTCGCGTTCCACATTATCTCTTTTTTCGCACCCTCTCAACAACAGCTGCACTCCGAGCAGTGTGGAGCCTGCCAGAACGCTGGTCACTCTCCGCTTATGTGCGGCCATTTCTGAATCAGCTGAACAACTCCTTAATTTGTGTTACACATTGCATCTTCTCCAAACACCTGCTGAATCTAACGTGACGATGGAGATGAACACCATTCCAAAAAAAGACTTCCAGAGGTGTCTCCGGCAGTGGATGGATTGGTGGGCTACGTGTGTGCAAGCACAAGGAGCCTACTTTGAAGGGGATTAGGGTCCCAACCACGTCACATATTTGAAATATTTTTGTCTGACTTAAGGTCGTATACTTTTTAGACAGGCCTCATATATATATAATCGACGGACATTTACCAACTGGACAGACCCCATATCTTTTTACACGCACATTCTCACTCTCCATTACTTAATATTTTTTCAAATTTGGAATTTTGGCTTTTCCACTGCCAACTTATCTATCTATGTAATTCCTCTGATGATAAGATTTTAATCTTTGAAAAGCCTTGGCTTAAGGAAAGAATAATAAACATGTTTTTACCGAGTACACCTTGCATTGAACAATTGAAGTTTGAAATAGATTTGTCATTCGTACATGTTTATCTCTCTTCTTTCATCTATCTTTATAATTGCTCTATCTCGTATATTGAGCTTAAACCATTTCACTACAGGTTCTATCTACTAAAAGTATACTTTTAGTTTCATATTTTATATATATATATATATATAGAGAGAGAGAGAGAGAGAGAGATATTAATAGTAATTAGCACTTGAAGTGGTGGCATTTTGGGTCAATATTTTATTAAAATCTGCTAATTTTGGTGTCCGGTTGCACCACTTTTACCAGTAGTATATATCTGGCAACTCTTTCCAAATAGAAATGCGTATGGTTTACATAAATCGTAGTGCAACCACCAGAAAAAGCAACAAGCAGACATGGCTGTCCATTCCTGAATTTTCTCAGTCGATTCTCGTTGTAACAATGTTTAGATGCAGGTGTGTAAAAGTGAGATTAAAATAGGAAATTTCCACATAAGATTAAAATTAAGTAAGAAAGTGGAAAATTCCATTAGCAGTTTATAATTTTAGAATTAGGATTACGTTGCAGGATATGACGTCATGAACAGCCTAACATCCACAGGCAACATGAATCAGAATAAATACATGGATAATACTGCCAAGTCTGCTGCAAAGAAGGCGGGCTTGCTCTACCGGGCTAGAAAACTTCTCATACGTGCTAGTATTCGATATCTCTTTAGAGCCACCATTCGCTCATGTATGGCATATTGTTGCCATATCTGTGCTGGTGCTCCAACCACTAGTCTCTCCCTCCTGGACAGGGTGCAAAAAAGTGTCTATAACCTAATAGGTCACCCCGCACTGTCTACCAAACTTCAGCCCCTGTCGCATCGCCGCAATGTAGCATCTCTCTGATGTGCTCCAATGAACTTACTGTACTTGTATCCCCCGTCAACGGAAATACCCCCCCATCAATCTGACGAGCAGCAAAATCCCACCCCTTCATGTAAAGGTCCTAAGATGCTGGAAAACTTTCGACTCTGATAGCTTCTTTTCTTTGAACTGCTTGCCTTTGGAATTCCCTCCATGCTCTCTGGTTCCCCCGACTGTACCGACATTAGACTTAGGTACTCCGACATCCTGAGAAATATGAGGCAGTCAAAGTGATCCAATCACATTCATAAAAATTTGAATTTGGCATACTTTTGACTGTTTTCATAGCAAGAGTATTTTACAATGACAGGTCATTAGCCTGAAGCTAAACCACTAACATTTATAAAGAAGACTGTAAGTGAAGAAGTCTCCAGTAGATATGTAAACGTAGGAGTTTCACATGTTGGCCGGTCATAATTCAGGAAGGGGACATTTTGTATTCAGCACCGTCCTCTTCTGGAAGACATGCACACGAGGTAACTGTCGTGCCTCTACACCGCCTGCTTGCTCAGAGGCGGTCTTTTCAAATCAGTCAACATGGGAGTCGGACGTTTGTTCTGCTTGTGATGGACGTTGGCTCTGGGGCAAGTAGCTTGGCAAAAATAGAGTTTTATGGGGAAAAGATGTTATAGTGCAGCGTTGGCCACGTGCGTGCAAATAAATACATATTCATCAGTATAATTCGTGTCTGAAATTTTTGCTCCAGTTCGCTCGCTGTTACAAGATATTTATTTTCGTTGTTTTCAAAGTGGAGCGAAAATTTCAAACGACTCTACGCCGTGGTTGTTATTGTTATTTGTTTTTGTTTTTTAAATATGCAGAAATTTAAATGTAATGTGAACAAATAGGTTCAAACTTTTCACTTAGGATCTGGCCTCTATAAATCTGGCCTCTAATCACAGTATCCCTTAAGTTTGCCTTATTTTGGGTGAATAAAACTTTAAAAAAAAATGAGACGTGGTGAAGAAGAGAGAAAGATCTGCCTCTTTTTGCCTATTAGCTGGGTGTGTTCGGATGCTTTTTCTCAAAGCTCAGTCTTTGTCCACTCCTCTGGGGTGCGGGCGATAGGAAGCTAATGTAATGCTGTAAAAGAATAAAGCAACAAAGAACATGAGCCATTGAACAACAAGGTTTTTGGTGTTTTTTTCTTTTATGTTCGTCCATTATTATTACAGCTACGAGGGAAGACGGCTGCTGCTATAATCACAAGCAGAGAACAGGAAAGCAAACAACTCTGTTTCTGCAATTAAATCACTGACAAAGGGTGAAGAATTGCTGTTTTCTGGGTCGGAATCTATCCATCTAACACTTATTGTTGGCTAGTTTTTGACCTTGAAGTAGTATTTTTTTTTTTTAGCTCCTTACATCAAGTGGCTTTATGCCTTGCTGGAGCGATTTCCATAAAAAAAATATATATTATTCCTGATTTTCATAAACGACCTCCACGATACAATTGTGTTTGATATGACACCACGTTCTATCCCCAGCAGGAGAGCAAATCGAATGCCCACACATTCAAGGCAATGGCTGAATCCTTGGAAAATGACGGCTTCTAGCATGACTAGAGAAACGTCAGTATCCACTGAGCATCTACTGATTTATGTGTCAGAGAGATGAACAGCTGTTTAGTCTCAGATCCTCTGTCGATATATTCTCTATCTTTACAAATCTACTATCAGACCATGTATGGAGTACTGTTGTCATATTTGGGCTGGTAAATCTCTGTCCCATTTGAGGGTTCTTGATATGGTGCAGAAACGTATCTATAATTTGATTGGCTCCACTCTTTCTTTTTTACTGCACCCTCTCTCTCTCTCTCACAGATGTGATGTTGCTAGTCTCAGTCTTTTCTATAAATACTATTATGGCATGTGCTCTTCAGAATTGTCTGATCTATTGCCTGCTTCATTTGTTCCAGCTCGTTTGACTCATTGGTCTAGTGGTCTCCATCATTTCCCTGTTTTGATACCTCATTATAATACAGCTTCCTATTCCAGTAGCTTATTTCCAAGAACTGCAGGCTTGTGGAACTCTCTTCCTGCTGACTGTTTTCCTCTTGCCTATAGCTTTAGTCTTTTCAAGACTAAGGCCTATAGGCATCTCCTATCTTTGCAATAATCTTCTTTTGCCTTTGTTAGCTCCTTACATCAAGTGGCTTCATGTCTTGTCTGGAGCGATTACCATAAAATATCTTCTACTTTGTGTTACATCGTTTTAGATTGGTTCATATCAAAATCGAACAAATCCTCTTTCGTGTCATAGCTGCGTTTATAGATGATTCAAAATGGTATCCTTTATCATAATTGTTGTGGGGTACAAATCACCCCTATTGAAGAACTAATGGAAGCAACCATCTATAATAAATACCATGGTTGCAAAGACTCAACAGAGGACATTCCTATTCATGTTTTACCGCATGGTAGGAATCCGGTCATCTCCTACCACATTTAGTGGCGTTACTGTATTGCTATGAATAAATACATTGTATATTTTAACCTGTCACAATTTGTGGTTGTTATCTTTGTGACCCTAGCACGGGTCTACAACAATAATCTTTACAGCATTTAGGCTCCATGCTTCAGTCTTGACGATCATACAATTAAGGTTACCCTGCCCACCATCAGCTCATAATGAGTTTTGTTTAAGAAGCTGTACAGAAGGCGGCTCTAAATGTGTCAAAAAGCCATAAGGTAGGGAGAATCAAGCCAGCACCCCTAAAGAAGAGGCACTCTTCCCTCCTAAAAGTAGTCTGGGCAGCCTCATCGGCATTCCCCGGTTAGGGCTCTGCAGGTAGTTAGCGATAAACTAACTTCACTCCAAAGACCTGGGAGGGTAAATCTCCTAGAACTAGTTGTTGTCCCAAACTGATTGACACCATAACAAGGCCATCTCTATAGAAGGCCAAGAGATCTAACATTTGGAGTCTTTTACTGGCGGCAAGTTTTCCGGTCAGTCAGCAGATATATTTCTAGCTACTAACACTTCACTCTCATTGTCCCAAGAAACTTTCATTTTAGGCTTCATACTTCAGTCTTGATGGTTATATAATTAACATTTTCCCCGGACATCATCAGGGTAAGTTTACATATCTCCAAGGCCTTTGACAAGATCTGGTATGAAGGTCTTCTTAGGAAAATGAACTCGTATGGCATTACTGGACGAATATTTAATATAATCAGATCTTTCTTAGTTAAAAGACAGATCAAAGTCGTATTTGGTAGCTGTACATCTAAACGACACCACATCAATTCTAGTCTGCCACAGGAATCGATAGGAGAGTAGAAAGTGACTAGTGGGTTTACTTTCGGCAGCCTCATAACTCTTACTTGCCTTATTTTGTCCTTTAGTCCTCACATTCCATGAGCGATGTTTCTGACAAAGGGGGAAGAATTGCTGTTTTCTGGGTCGGAATCTATCCATCTAACACTTATTGTTGGCTAGTTTTTGACCTTGAAGTAGTATTTTTTTTTTTAGCTCTTTACATCAAGTGGCTTTATGCCTTGCTGGAGCGATTTCCATAAAAAAAATATATATTATTCCTGATTTTCATAAACGACCTCCACGATACAATTGTGTTTGAGATGACACCACGTTCTATCCCCAGCAGGAGAGCAAATCGAATGCCCACACATTCAAGGCAATGGCTGAATCCTTGGAAAATGACCTCCAGTCTGTTGTAGGATTTGGCCAAGAATGGATGCTCACCAAGATGCTACCAAGACAAAGCTTCTTTCTTTTAACAATTATTCCAACCATTGATAGTCATGGACACTATTGGTTCATAATGAGGTTCTCTAAGGTGCTGCACACAGGGTGGCCCTAAAAGACTCTTCTAAGATGGAACACCAATCAGTTGTTGTTCCAAACTGATTGGCATCATGACAAGGCCATCCCTATAAAAGGCCGAGAGATCTAACATTTAGGGTCTTTTACTGTAGGCAAGATTCCCGGCCAGTCAGCAGATATCTTTTTAGCTACTAACACTTCACACTCATTGCTCCAAGAAAATTTCATTCTGAAACAGAATTCAACCAATCAAATTGTTTGAAAAACTTGATAATTTGTTTAAGAAAAATTGTTTCATTTCTTCAACAAATAATAGAGTTTTTCAACAACACGTTTTTTTTTTTTAACTGAAAAATGAGAAAAAAATGGTATTTCTTGAATAAAGAATGCTGTCAATGTAAAAAGAAAACCCCGAAGCTTTTTACGAAATATATAAACTAACGAGCAAATTTGGCTTAAGAAATTAAAACTGTTTTAATTTTCTTTTAATTAATAATGTTAAAAAGTAATTATCAGTAAAATTAAATTTTTGCCTCTCATGGGTTTCATGGGATGCCTGATGTTAGGTATGGCGCTTTATCATGTAGCACTGCTTTGTACTGCGGCAAAGGGCGTATGAGATTGAAAATAATTACCCACTAGCGACATCAACAAATACAGAGAACTCGAACTGCTGGCAGTGTCAGAGTTAGCGATAGGAAGGGCATTCAGGCATAAAAAACCCTTCTCTAGAATCACATAGCAGTCAATGACAAGTTTAACAGTGAATACGGACCCAGAGAAAACAAACTGTAAACAGTGGCAAATGGACACAGTCAATCTCCACAATTGTGATCACTGGAGACATAGCATAAGGACAGCTAGATAGCGTCGAACCTCTTGTCGAAGGGAACATAGACGATAAACCTGGACAATGAGTGAGTGACTGAGTGTGACACTATACTCAAAAACTAATAATCCGGATGTACTTTATTATTTAGTATTTACTTTATGATATAATACAGAACCTCAGCTGAAATAAATTTGATGGGTGAGAATTCCCTTTCTGGATAAAATTTTCTCAGATCAATGAGAGTGAAGTGTTAGCAGCTAAATAGTTATTTGCTGACGGATTTGAAATCTTGCCTCCAGTAAAAAAACAAAAACAAAAAACAAATGTTAGATCTCTCGGCCTGTTATAGGGACGGCCTTGAGTCTGAATTTTTTAGACATGAAAGCCTATGGATTTCTAAAGCACACACAGCCAATAAATAAATACTCACAAGCCACATTTATTTTATTACTGGAGAGAAACAACTGAGCCACCAAACGACTCCCAATAATCGACTGTTTTCTGGAGCCAAGATTTCCAGTCAGCAAATAACTTTTGTAGCTGCTAACACTCCACTCGCCAACTAGCAAATTTGTCTGAAGAAATTAAAACAGTATGAACTATGATTTTAATTTTTTTTTTTTTTTATTAATAATGGCCCAAAAAAATAGTTTTCAATAAAATGCATTTTTGACTTCTTACAGTATACTCACACTTATAATCCAGATGTAATTTATTATTTAGTATTTACTTTATGATATTATAAAGATATAATAATGATATAATCTTAACTGAAATAAAGCAGCCTCTCTGGGTGTGACGGTGGCTAAGTGGTTAACAACGTGGACTGGGGACCTGGGTGTGCCGGGTTCGAATCCAGTTCGTTCCACAGAAACACTTTCATCAAAACCCACACCTGACCCGGAGAGGAGGTAAATAAAATAAAGAGGCTGCAACATTGTTGAAAAGAGACGTTTGACTGGAAGTTACCAGTCGAGGATCTGTTCTCGACAATCAGTCCGGTAGAAACTGGGCCATTTCAGTGGCCTTTTATCTGTCGGCCTGAGGTATTGGTCCTTAATAGTTCTAGGAGATTTACCCTCCCAGGTCTTTGGAGTGAAGTTAGTTTATCGCTAACTACCTGCAGAGCCCTAACCGGGGAATGCCGATGAGGCTGCCCAGACTACTTTTAGGAGGGAAGAGTGCCTCTTCTTTAGGGGTGCTGGCTTGATTCTCCCTACCTTATGGCTTTTTGACACATCTTCCTGCGGTGGGAAAGAATTAAATACCCAGCTGAAATAAATTTGATGGGTTAGAGTCCCTTTTCTAAATGAAGAGTTAACAGCTAAAAAGTTATTTGCTGACTGACTGGAAATCTTGCATCCAGCAAAAGACCCCAAATGTTAGATCTCTCGGCCTGTTATAGGGATGGCCTTGCATCATGACCGTGACCGTTAATATTCTTACCCAATGTATTCTGTCTCTGCAATTCAAGAATGTTTCGTTGTAATACAAATACGTTGTATATTTATTGGTTACCTTAGTTTTATTTCTTTAAATATAAATACATTGAGAAATGTGTTTCATTTCTAAGTACCAAGTGAATGCACAAAATAATGGACAGTGAGGATTGAGGGGGGGGGGGGGGGGCGGGAAATTTAAATAAAATAATTTAAGTTAAAAATTAATAAATTAAATTATCGAGTTTTTTTGGCAAAAACTGTAACTCTGCACTCTTTGCTACCCCCCCCCCCTCAATGAGATTATGCTGTTTTAAAGCGATTACATGTAAACAACCTGAAAAAAGTAGGTGGATAAAGGAAATTAAAAAAATATATTTTAGATTTTGGAGTGCGAGATAACTTTTACATATAAATTTAACATAGAATGATCACTCACTTCTTGGCCAACATGCGATAATGATCATTCACTTCCAGACGAAATAACGTTTTTAAGAACATGTAAGCAATTAAAAAAATTTGCCAATTTCTTAATTTTCAATTGTAGGTACGAGAGTGTTGTTTTTTTGTTTTTTTAAATATACAATAAAACATATTTCATAGACTATAAATTTACTTTTAACGGTCCGTCAAACTCACGTCACACAAACCTTTTCCGTCTTTTTTATTTAAATTTATTTTTTTATATTACCATTCGAACTTAGGGTTAATGATATGGTTAAAGAAATGGTATGTGCTTTTTCATGACTTTGAAGTTAAAATTAAATTTTATTCTTGTTTAAATTAATTTCAAAATCAGATTTTAGCCAAAACCCCCAGCCTCGACCGACATAAAAAATGCCAAAGATTTGTTACCCATTCCTCCAAAATACGCACACATATATTATCTCCCTTAAAAAAATCGTTATATGTCTTTAAAAAATGCTATATGGTTCGGTAGTAGGTGATGATTTTACGTTAAATTTATGTGAAAGTGATCCCTCCACTCTGAAGTCTAAAATGTTGTTTCTTTTTTTAATTTCTTCTTACCACCTACTTTTTTCAGGCTGTTTACATGTAATCTCCAAAAAAAAGTAGAATCTATTTTTCTTTTAGGAGAATTAGTACAGAGTGCAGGGTTCAAATAATACCAATTTCTTTTACAAAGATGATCTTTTGGTGTAATAAATATTATTTACTTTTAGCTTCGTTGAATTAAAAACTATACATTACAATGTCTGTTGGGTGTACCCGGGTTTCATCGATCTGATCATGCTGGACTAAAGCGGAATCCGGTTGGTCAAAACAGATTGACTCATCAGCACCTTTCCATTTCTCAGAGAAAAAACGGGACAAGCCCTGAAGTCTTTGGCAACAAAAGGGTGCTGACGAGGCGATCTGTTTCGACCAGCCTGATTCTGACTCAGATCCAGCATTACCAGATCGATGAAACCCGGGTACACCCAACAGACACTGTAATGTATTATTTTTAAATAAAATAATTTACATTAGCTCTTGTAGAACCTACGATCGAGCACTTTGTTTTTTCCAACTAACTTGTGAAACATGCTATATATATATATATATATATATATATAGGCAGCATTTTTTCTTTGATACATGTTTTATTAAACAAAAGTGAAAGTTCCTGTTTGTTTCTTCTTTGATCCAATTTTTCAAATTAGTGGGATTACTCATTCGAGCATGTAAACCCACCATCAACCAGGTTCGATACGAGGGGAGAAAGGGTATATTAAAATGTTTTTAAAACGTTCGTAATTTACTTTCGTAATAAATTTACTAGTTTTAATCACATTGGAGCACAGCATAAGATTGTTGGTCCGCCAACTCGAAAAATTGGATAAGAAAGGAACAAACAGGAACTTTCACTTATGTTTAATCAATATATATATATATATATATATGTGTGTGTATGTAGAGAGAGGGAGAGAGAAAGTAGTATGATGTTCCACATATGCTACTTACAATATTTTAATGATGTATGGGGGGTAGAAGATTTTTACCGCCATGCGATTCCAGTAAACCCATGTCATCATTCCTGATGAAGAACGCAGAGCGTTCGAAATACTGAATAGTAACAAAAAATTAAAAAAACAAATACATTGTTTTTATACTTCAACTACCACCCATACATCATTTATATATAATATATATATATATATATATATATGGAAAATCAGAAAAGGAAAACCAAAAATATTATTTATGTATTCATCAACGTTTCGTCTTTATTTCAAGACTTCCTCATGATGATGAGGTCTGAAGATATAAGACACAAATATTTGAAACAGACATTGTTTCAAATATTTGTACTTGTGTGTTATTTCTTCAGACCAATCATCATGAGGAAGTCTTGAAATAAAGACGAAACGTTGATGAATACATAAATAATATTTTTGGTTTTCCTTTTCTGATTTTCCATATATATATATATATATAATCAAAAATTGAACTAATATTCCAACTTAATGAAAAAGGCAAACCAAAAATATTATTTAAGTTGGAATATTAGTTCAATTTTTTATTATATATATATATATATATATATATATATATATATAAAATCAGAAAAGGAAAACAAAAAATATTATTTATATATTCATCAACGTTTCGTCTTTATTTCAAGACTTCCTCGTGATGATTGATCTGAAGAAATAACACACAAGTACAAATATTTAAAACAATACATAAATAATATTTTTGGTTTGCCTTTTTTTTATTAAGTTGGAATATTAGTTCAATTTTTGATTATTTATATATATATATATATATATATATATATATATATATATATAGAGAGAGAGAGAGAGAGAGAGAGAGAAAGAGAGAGAGAGTGATTTAGACAGAGAAGATGAGAGAAAGACCACCTCTGTCCCACTTATTAGATTTACAGAAAATGTTGTAGTTATAGTTAGTAATATTTGGATAAGGTTTCAGCAGATGAAAAGATTCCACATTCAAATTCTGGATTTAAAAGTTTTTCTTGTCTTTTATTTATTTATTTATTTCTGTAGCACTTTTAACGGTAAAAATGTATTAATTAAATGTTTATTTTTTTATTTTTTATCTTTCAATTTTTAAAATCCAGAATTTGTCTTCGTTCCCTGTTTAGGTGCAAGTCACACACAAAAAAATAAATAATTATACATACACAAATACATATACACAATGCATAGTATATTGTACACTTTCTATTTACATTTCATTCAATTACAAATTGGCGACTCCATCGAAAAAGATACGCTTTTTGGTTTGTGAGCGCATTTTGAGCACATTGTTGCAAAAATACTTCATTATCGAATCTTGGGATCGATATTTTTAAAGCCTGAAATCGGCATTTTAAACTGAAATCGAAATTTTGGGGTCCATTTTTTGGTATTAATTTGAAAGAAAACGCCATTTTAAAACTACCGCTCCAGAAAGTACTTCACTCTTGAAGCAATCCTCTACCTGTATAAGAGTCCCTATTTACTTTACCCCCCACGAGGACCGAGTTAGATACAAAATCCAGCTCCCCAAAAGGGGGCACTCTGGATTGAGACAAAAATATAAAAAAATTCTCAGTCTAGAAGGATCTTTTACTGACTGATTTCAAAAAGGATCAAGTATAGTATCAGAACAGATACTACACTTTGCTCCTAGCCAAAAGGCCAAGGATTTATTTATCTCAAAATTTTACAAAAAAATTAATTTTCTTAATAAAACATGAAGATGTGGCACAAGGCTAAAGTTGGGTGACGTTGGGATAGGGGTCGACTGCTGTACTCTTGGTATATTCTCTAAACTAGTTCAAATCACCAAAATATGGGCAAACCTACTTAACATTATTCCTAGTGGTTTGATATTTTTTATTTACAAAAGATATATGTATAATTTCAATGGTTCGGGTTAGGGTTAGGTGTACTAAAACAACAACTAGAAATGACGGAAAAAGAGAGATATAACCAAATAAAAAGTAAAATGTAGTGGTTAGTAAGACCCTCCCAAATCTATCTAGGTATGAGCTGCTCTATATTTTCCGGGTTGTTTCAAGAGTAAAAACAAGCAAGTCAGTTCCTAGGTTGGAAAAGAGGGACTATTATGGGATAAAAAGAAAAAAAACTGGATGGGGTTTGTGGGCATGGATGGTGTCTTCCAAGATAGGTGCCATTTTTGGGGGTCGGGTAGGGAAAAATTAAAATAGGGATTGGGTATCTCGGAGGATCTCTAGTACTGAAAAAAGGAAAAACAAAAGAAGGTGGGTCGGCAGAAGTAATTTATACCACTAACTAGGAGACTTTGCTAACTAGGCCGGGGTCTGATACAATCTTAGGCAGGAAACATGTACTCAAACTTAATTCGTCCGAACACACATCTAACGACATGTATCCACTTCCTTTTAAATAGTGTAGAGTGAAATCTCGTCTTATTACATCTGATTTTGACTTTTAGCTGATGTTTAAAGTGAAAAATCAGATCGTAATCAGAGGGCAATTCACCCCCACTCCCTATCTCTAAGCGTGAGGTCCACACTACTAGTTTAGCTATGGCTAGGATGGTGAGAAACACCATTCGTTTCTCTCTGAGCCACGAAGGCATAACATTGTACACTACAGATGCTACATCTAGGGGTACCAACTGCCTGGGGGTGATGCAAGCCATCATCTTGTTGACATACTTCCAAAAACTAGGCAGCCTGCTGCAATTGAAGAAGGCATACTCAGCCGTTTCTTCCTCCACATCTGCGTAACACAGACAAAAGGAGTTTATGCTAGTTTTAGCTTTGAAGAGTTTGTCATTAAGAGGTAGCACCCCAAACTAATCGCCAGGTCAAGGTTATTAAGATGACTCCTGCCTAGCGCCCGACTCCACCGTGAGCAGATCTCCTCTTTTGATTATACAAGCTGCTCCCTAAGCGGATCCGAAGCAGTCCTCACCACTAGCTCCTAATATAGCATCTTTCTAGACTGTGCAAGGTCACTGGACCCCGGCAGTAATCTGAGCGCAGTTTGGCATTTGTTGAAGAACTGCGATTAACCCCAAGTGGTCGGGGATGAGGTTGGGAAAGGTCTTCTCAACTCAGGTCCCCATGCAGACTCTCCCACCAAAGTTTGGCTCAGGAATGACAGTCTCTCGGCATGTCGATGACTTACCAAGTCAGGCATCCCCAAACCCTTCTCGTTCAGACGTTGAGTACAGACCTGTCTACGGATTAGTGGCTTCTTGCCCTGCCACAAAAGTGAGAAGAGCAGATGCGTAAATGTCGCTAAGCGGAACACAGACATAGGTAGGATAGCTTATCAGTAAAGGATGAGAGAAAAGACATAAGCGGTGCACGCCTCAGCTCTACCTTTTAGGGAAAGCCCTCTTCAAAGCCAAATCCTCACTGACGCTTCACCTTTGACTATTTCCGACCAGTTCTTTTCAAGCTGGATGCCCTGTCTAAACCAAATGCCAAGGATACAAACTAGGCCATCCGACCAGTTAAAAAGGCCCGGCAGCACAGGTGCGCTGCTCCAGGCAGCCAACCTCAAGCCATCGGATTTGCTAATGTTGACTACGACCTGTGTTACTTCTTTGTACCATTTGAATGCCATAGTCATCATGATAATGTCTTGAAAGCTCGACACGCATACAGTGACATCATCGGCATGTGCAGAAACCTTGGCTTGTGCACCACCTGGTAACGCAGTACCACAAAGGGCTAGTCTTGCCGCCCTGTCCCTTAGTTTGTGCAGGATCCAGCACAAGGACACAAAGTAGGGGCGACAGCAGACAACCCTGACGTACCGACGAACAATCGCGACCGCATTTTGTTTGCTTGCACCACTGCCGTTAGCTGACGATACAGAATGGAGATCACTTTGCTGAAGTTTGGGTTAAAACCGGCAGCCTCTAGAACAGATCCCAGGAAACGCTGGTCGACCCTGTCGAAAGCTTTGGGCTGATTTAAATTGATCATCAAAGCTTCGGTGCGTCTTCTAATCCATCTATGATCGTGCGAATCAGATGCAAGTTGTTCTGAATCGATCTCCCCATCACAGCATAGTTCTGATCGGGTTAAACCAAATCACTAATAACAACCTGCAAACGATTTCCAAGAACTCTTGCCAAAATCTTTAACTCTGTATCTTGCCGAGTTATGGGTCTAAAATCACCTAAACCCCCTCCATGCCCATCCTTTTTCTTCAGTAATGTGATCACTTCTTTGGTGACTTGAGTAAGAATGGATCCCTGTTCAAACCAATGGTTGAACACATCCTTAGAAACATGTGCGACAGCTTCAAGAATAATTCAGAGGGCAAACCATCGAGTCTCGACGATTTGTCAGAGCCGACCTGCCTCAATGCAGCCAAGACTTTGTACCCTGTAACCCGACCATCACAGCCAGCTGCTTGTGCCTCCTCCAGGTGGAGCAAGTCAGCCAAACAGCTGTCAAACTCCTGGATGCGAAGCCTGGGCAGTTGGGTGAAATGATCCGCAAAATGTCTCCTGAACCCCTCACGGATCTCTCGCATCGATACGAAGGAGTGTCCTTCCAGGTTTTTCACTTCTTGCAAGCAATGATCTGATCCGAGACGAACTACAGCACTATGCTCTTTAGCATCAACATTCACGGCTTCTTTAAACACCCCTTCTAACCTAGCTCCGATTATCTGACCCTCAGACCACTCGTTAACCGAACGTTTCAGGCCCCCCTTGACTTGTGCTATGGTTAGGGAATCCCCATCCACCGCCAACGCATTTTCTAACTGCTTTTCTACTCTAGCTTTATATAAGGCTAGGCTCTGGCTATATTAAACAGCAAAGCGGCTGATTTTAGTTTTTAAGTTAACCCACCACTTACTTCTGGTAACTACCCCCACTATAGGCCGCTGAATAAGTAATACTAGTTTTTCCCTGAAGTCACGTATCCCCAGCAAAGAGGTATTTAGCTTCCAGTACCCTGCTAGCTTAGGTCTATTTTCTAAGTTCAAATGGCCACAACCAATTTATGATCCGAGTGTCCTAACCAGTGGAGCGTGGGACAAGATGGAAAGTCTACATCGCCTCTTCTAACTAGCATCCTGTCCAAGTATATACTTAAGCAATAAGGCACACTAGTAAGTCACGTCCACATTTCCCACCGGGTGCTCTAGACAGAAGCTATCAACAAGATCACACAAGGCCATCAGGTTAGACAGACTGCTCTCACACCTATACAACCTTCTAGTCTCAACCACCCTATCTATCTTGGGATCAAGGATGGCATTCCAATTACCCATTAAAATTAACCACTCTGAACCTGTGAGGAACGCTTCCAACTGCTGAAAAAAAGGAAACCCTCTCGCCAGAAGTGATGGGCGCATAAACCACGACGATCCAAAACTTGCTGTTGCTAACGGCAACATTGGCCACGACCAGCCTACCTTCTGCATCTGTGTGTACAATGTTTATCTTTTGCGGACAGAGTACGACTCAATAATAAGGAAACGCCCCTAGCATCATGGCTACCGAATGCTGAAAGGCATTATAGTGTCTAGACAGCAGACGTCAGTCGTCAATCAAATCATAGTGTATTTCCTCTAGCGCAGCCACATCTATATTATAGGGCAGGAGATACCTCAGCACGCGAACAGCATTGCTTCGGGATCTCATGTCCCTGCAATAAGCTTGTGAACATGAATATTCAGTGTTGATCACCGGCCTAAAAATACACCGAAGGTCTGGCCGAGACTGCCAGTCAGCAGTTCAGGCATAAAATGCTCGTCTTGTACTACACCTCTGACGTCTTGAGGAAAGGTTAATTTGATTGCCTTAAAAGGAGAGGGTGAACATAAAACGGAATCCTCCCTTCACATTTAACAGATAATTTTTTTTAAAGAAGAGTGTTCACCTTCAATGAGTTTTCAGTCCGGGATTGCTCCCTTGGAAACTTTGACTATATTGCACAGACCTTTGGTACAAGTCCCTCAATCTTGCCGCACAAAAGTGATTATCATGGGGTGTCTCGAAAGTTCTTTGACTGGTATACCTCCGACATGGGTGAAAAGACGCAGCTAACTCAGTTGTTTCCTCTATTTAAGGCCAAGGAGTAGTCTCCTGTATAAGAGTCAGATACGTCCTAAAATGGAGTAATGTTGCCACATCTGGGGAGGTGCCACTCAGAGCACTCTCTCTTTCTTTGGCAGAGTACAAACCCGACTTCGAAATCTAGTGGAGGGGCTGATCTCTTCTCAGCCTCTTTCTCACAGAAGAGACGTTGCTAGTCTTTCTCTATATCATTATTTTCATGGGAGATGCTTGACTGAGCTGGTTCCCCCCTGTAAAACATTCACAGCATAAACTCGTCTAGCTACAACTGCTATAAAGGAATTTCCTTTCTTCCTTTGTGTACCTAAAACTAAACGTAACTTCCATGAACAAAGTTTCTTTCCAAGAACACCCCCATCTGTGGAATACAATT
The DNA here is from genome assembly GCA_963556195.1 of Sepiola atlantica. Classification (NCBI taxonomy): domain Eukaryota; kingdom Metazoa; phylum Mollusca; class Cephalopoda; order Sepiida; family Sepiolidae; genus Sepiola; species Sepiola atlantica. The sequence goes on from OY744543.1 coordinate 18,987,445, forward strand.
CTATGGGGGGTGGGGAGGGAATACAATTCCTGGGGGGGGGGGGCTTCCCGGTTGACTACAACATGGTCGTTTTTAAGTCCAATGTCTACAAATTCTTGTCGAGCTGCTCACTTAAATAATTTAATTCTGACCATTTCACCTATCATTTTCACCGCCAATCGCCAATCTCATTAACCCTTATCCTCGAGTTGCTTTTAGGCCTTGATTAGTGGTGACTCATTAGTCTTTAAAAAAATTTACTTTTAAAAAAGAAAAATGAATAAATGAATTTTTAAAACAAAATATCAATCATTATTGAAAATGTGCTTTCCAAACCCCAAAATAAATTAAAATATTCTCAACGGATTATTCAGACTACTGTTCTCATCTTGGATGTTATTTTCTCAACGTTTTGGCCGATGTAACATCCGACCTTTTTCGGGTGCATCTTTCGAACTCGGGAATCTGTTGGGAATTTCGAACTGAACCCCATTATTTAATCCACGGGGATAGCTGGCCCTGATTATTACTTAGCACTTTTATCCATTACGCCACGGGTCCTGGTGGACAATTCTAGTATGAATTTTAAGAGCCTTAAACCTATTCTTGTTTTAGATGTGTAGTCTTACCACGTATTACTATAAATAACCGGTTCAATTAGCATAATGATAGGAGTTTTTGTTAATGTGCCAGGAGACCACGGTTCAATATTCAGTCGAGTCATACCAAAGACTTAAAAAACGGTATACGATGCCACGTTGCTAAACATTCATCATTATAAGGTGAGGATCAAGGGTAAGTGAAGTAATCCCGGAAAAGGAGTGGCGCTCTCCCTTACATCTCGGTGCAGTAGCTAATGAAAAGGGAGCCTTTGGGTCGCCCTCGACTATGGTCAATCAATTTACTTTACCATAAATATAATCCAAATAAAACAGGTTATCAATCCTCATCTCAAAAATTGCGAAACATTTTTTTAATAGAGCCGTTAAAGTGTAATTGAACGAGAATTCTTAATATTGTGATTTTTAAGCAGTCTCTCCTAAGGGAAGAAGTGTTTGGAGATGGTTCGGCTGTGTGTAGTGATTCTGCTGACTGTTGATGAGTGTAGTGTCATACTGAGGTACCAGCAGAGGTACATTAGTTTGCTGGGGTCCATACTGAGGTACTTTGAGGAGCTGCACAGAGGGCAGCTCTAAAAGACCTTTCTCAGACGGAACGCCAACCTGTTGTCCCAAACTGTTTGGTATCATCACTTGACCATTAATATTTTTATCCATGGAATTCTGCCTCTGCACTTCTTTGCTACGCTCATAGATATTATTGGCAGAAGTCGGTCGCATTTGAGTTTTTGGTATTTGAGATTCCTCGGTCAGATTCTTTGCCAATGGTAAAGTATCCTGCTCTGATAATCGGGTCCCATCTGGTAAGGGTAGGTGGCTGTTGTGGGAAGCTGTAGGGACTCTACTCTGTGGGGTCATGGTGTGGCTTTGTGGGGTTTCAGGTGACAGGTGATTCATATGATTATTCTGGGATCTGTCTGGAGAAGAAATATGACCCATGTGATGACTTTGAGGCCTGTCTGGTGGTGACATGGGGTTCATATAAGCACTACTGGGTCTCTCTGATAGTGGGATGTGATTCATATGGTTATTTTGAGGCCTCTCAGATGGGGAGGTTTGGTTTAAATTGCTGCTATGGGGTCTTTCGGATGGTGAGAGTTGGCTCACACTAGTACTACTAGGTCTTTCAGATTGGTTGAGATGGTTCACATGAGTAGCGTTTGATGGTGAAAGATGGTTCATATGTGTATTATTAGGTGTCTCCGAGGAAGAGAGATGGTTAATATGGGTATTGTTGGGTCTCTCTAAGGGTGAGTTAATATTCGTGTAAGTGTTATTAAGCCTATCTGATGGAGAGAGGTGGTTCATATGGGTATTATTAGATCTCTCTAAGGATGAGTGACGGTTCATGTTAGCATTATTAGGCCTGTCTAATGGAGAGAGATGGTTCATATGAGTATTATTAGATCTCTCTAAGGATGAGTGATGATTAGTGTTAGGATTATTAGGTCTGTTTGGTGGAGAGAGGTGGTTCATATGGGTGTTATTAGGTCTCTCTAAGGATAAGTGATGGTTAGAGTTAGTATTATTCGGTCTGTCTGGTGAAGAGAGGTGGTTCACATGGGTGTTATTAGGTCTCTCTAAGGATAAGTGATGGTTAGAGTTAGTATTATTCGGTCTGTCTGGTGAAGAGAGGTGGTTCACATGGGTGTTATTAGGTCTCTCTGTTAATGGGAGACAGCTGATATGAGTACTATTCGGCCTCTCTATGGAAGATAGATTGTTGATGTGGGTACTATTAGGAGTCTCTGGTGGTGATAGGTAGTTCATATTTGTACTGTTAGACCTCTCTGGGGGAGAGAGGTGACCCACATGTGTACTCTGGGGTCTGTCCAGTGATGCAATATGATTCATATGAGTATTTGGGAGCCTGTGTGGTGATGACATATTGTTTATTTGACTAGTGTGGGCTCCCTCAGGAAGCGTTAACTGACTATTATGAGAACGTGAACTATTAGGGGAAGACATTGGAGTCGCTTGAGTCGGGTTGCCAGGCGACAATGGATTCAGATGAAGTCTCTCCTGTGAAGCCATCTGATTCATATGGGAGCTGCTTTGTGGAGACAGTGGGTTCAATTGGGATCTATCTTGAATGGATATCTGGTTGGATTGATGTCTGTCGTGCAAGTTTGGGATGTTGTTTTGATGATTGTCATACTCTGTCAATTGGTTGCTCTCAACTTTTGGGATCTGAATCATTTTAGAGGGATTCGAAAGCATCAATGGTGCATGCTGAGATTTCTCTACGGGTTTTGCAAGAAAATCCTTACTGTCAACATTCATTAATGGGTTGCCCTGCAACCCCTGGCTATCCCGGAAATACTGTTTGAGGCTGTAGGACAAAGGAAAGTGATTTGGTATGTAGCCGTCCGGGGGTGGGTATGCAAACGGATCTCTGATATGGTGGCCAAAATAACCAGTCTGCGCAAAATGGTGGAACAGAGACATCTCCATAGATTTATCATGGGGGTGTGGGTTTCGCATTGGCTGTACAGCCATTGGGTATGAACCAGGTCCTGGCTGCATGTGAGGATCTGGTTGGGGTCGGTTCGTCAGGGGCACAGCAGCTGCTGTTATTTGTTGTGGGTGATTGAGTTGATTAAATGAAGAAAAGAAATTCGCTTGATACCCATCATTTGGTGGCACAGGAGAATTGCTCGTCTTGATTGTTGAAATAGGGGGTAAGGGCTGTGGCCTGCCCAGGGTATCACACTGACCAGCAAACTTGTTACGTCGATTTCCATGAGAATCATCCAGTGGTGCCTTGCCCTCATGTTTATTGCGCATGTGCTGGTTCAGGTGACTGCATTGAGCAAAGTCCCTGTTGCACAATGAACAGTGGTAGGGTTTCTCTCCTGTGTGGGTCCTCATGTGTTGAACAAGATTGCTAGACTGTGTGAACTCCTTGCAGCAAGTATAGCACTTATACGGTTTCTCTCCTGTATGTCGGCGTATGTGTTGATTTAGATGGCTCGCTTGGGCAAAGCTTTTATTACAATGTGGACAAACGAAAAGCTTCACGCCTGTATGAGTCAGCGTGTGCTGGTTGAGGGTTGAGCGCTGAGCAAAGTCCTTCTCACAGTAACTACATTTGAATGGCCTCTCCCCAGTGTGCGTCCGCAAGTGTTGCTGTAGATGCGACGACTGCGTAAAGTCCCTGTTGCACAGCTTGCATTTGTACGGCTTTTCCCCGGTGTGCAAGCGCATATGTTGCAGCAGTGTGCTCTGTTGGGCAAAGCTACGTTGACATATTTTACACTGGTATGGTTTGATGGGGTTGTGTATGTTTTGGTGGGTCTTCAGGTTGCCCAACTGGGAAAAGGATTTGTCACAACTGGGACACTTGTAAATTTTCTCTGGGCGCGGCTTCTGTGGAAGTCCTGGTGCTAACGACATGGCCATTCCAGAGGAGGTAGCCATACCGCCAGTGGATGTGACTGTCGGTGGGACCGAAGGAAGTGGTTGGTGGTGCAGTGGTGGGAGTGGTGGTAGCAATGGTGCGGGGACATCACCCATACATCCAATATCATTGTCTTTGAGCAATGCCAGCATATCCCTGGCATTGCAGGGTTCTAACCAAAAAGACTGAATGGTGAAGCCGTTAGAAATAAAAACTAAGAGAAGAAATCAAGGCCAATTGTTCTTGGCCGCAAATTGATAAAATGGATAAAAATTGATTTCTAGATTTAGATTTAAGTTTTTTCTTTCGATCTGTTTAACGTGTTCACCATGGGCATTAAGAATAATCTTAAAATTTATCTTTCCAATAAATTCTGCATTCTAAAGTTTTGTGTCTTTCCCATTAAACAAAAATCTAATGAAAAGACACAAATTTAACATATAAAGTCAATTTTATATTTCTTCTTTTTTTTTTTTGGTATGTATTCCAATTCAATTGAAGGATTCACAACGAAGCATTAATATATATATAAATATATACATATAGATACATATATATAGATACATATATAATGAAATATTATAGCTCCGTTTCTTTAATATTGAGCACCCCAATTTTACAACAATTATTATTTCTACTCATGTACATTTTTATCAAAGTTTTGCATTTTTTTATACACCCCCTTCCCTTTAATCAAGCGTAGTTGCGATGTATTATGAATAAAATGTTACTAAACTTTACTCAAAAATAAAAGAAAGATTGAAATCTTTCTAAAAGATAATTTCTCTGAGTTTTGATTCGCCATTAATTTCTATGCAGTATCTTCCATTATTTTGGAATGGTTTGGGGTTCAAATAAACGAAAAATATTATTTCAAAGGTTCCTTTTCTACGATTTTTCCAGGATTTGATAGAGAGTTCTTGCCATTGTCAAGCAGTTCTTAGCATCTCTGTGGGTCAGAATGGCATCTTAGTGAAGATCCTTTCCTGCTTTTCATCTTTCATTGGAAATTCCTGTTGAAAAAAAGAAATATATATATATATATATTTACAAAAAAAAAAAAAAAATTAATAATAATAATAATAATAATAATCATCATCATATCATCATCATCATCATCATCATCATCATCATTTTAACGTTTGTTTTACATGCTGGCATGTGTTGGACCGCTTTAAGAAATTGACTTCAAAACTAACCTATCTCTGTCCAAGTCTTTATCCCTTTTTCTCTCAAGTTCATTCTTATCACTTCCTTCTATGTTTTCCTTGGCCTTCCCCCGTGAACTGGACCTGTTACCTCAACTGTTCTACATCTAATAACCCAAGAAATCTCATCCATTCTTTCAACGTAGCCATACAATTAAATTCTCCTGTTCTACGCACATCTCCCTATACTGTCCAGATTTAATCTTCCTCTGAGGTCATCAAAATTAAGCTTGTCTTTAAAACCCACATTACACATTCATCATATCATTCTCATATCATTTAAAAAAATTTTTTTTTTAACGAAGTTCACCCCAAACAAGATAGGCCGTCACTGTAGACATAAGGGGCTACTGAGAAGAAAGAAAAGGGGAGAAGGATGTTAGGGGTCAACCTAAACTGGGATCTGCGCAGCGAGATGTCTGTTTAAATTAATTTTAAATTTCTGCATGTCAGTACTGTCGGAGAAACAGGAGGCAAGGAGGGAGTTTTAGAGGCCAGCAGCACGAGGAAAGAAGCTATTTGAGTAGAAAGCTCTCCGGCATCTGGGGACCTCCACAGTGAATGGATGGGATTTAGTTGATTGTCGAGTTGATCTAGTGAATTTATGTCGAGGAGGCATCAGAGTAGCCAATTCATCGGAGCATAATCCATTGAAGTATTTCTCTCCATGCAACGCATGTCTTCAATCAGTTTCAGAATTATAATACAACGAGAAGAATACTCGTCCCAGGGCGAGTAAAATTTATTCCTCGAACAGAAGTTTTGGTTCATATCCAATGCTAAACCCACACCCCCATGATAAATCTATGGAGATGTCTCTGTTCCACCATTTTGTGCACAACTTGACTAGTTTTAGTTGTATATATGTTATTATATAGTATTAGTTATCGGCTGTATAAGTAAGGGGCAAGCATAATAAATAAACCCAAGGACAAATTAAAAAAAAAAAAATCAGCGTTAGGGTAAGTGTTAGGGTTGGGTTAAATTTTTAACTTTTAAATATAGATACAATTTTTTTTTTAAATTTGACAAACAATTAATGTTTGTTTTTCTTTTTTTTATGGAAATCGCTCCAGACAAGGCATGAGGCCACTTAATGTAAGGAGCTAACAGGAACAAATATGATTATCGCAAAGACAGGGGAGGCCTATTGACCTTAGTCTTAAAAAGACCAAGATTATAGGTAAGAGGAAAACCGTCATGCATTATATCCTAGATTTTGATAAACTCGGTGTGATATTTTCAGCTATATTTTTCTTATTTGCCATTTTTTCCCTATTTATCTTCTTGTTTATTTATTTCTTTTTTTCTATAACCGATATAAAAACCAAACCGGAATTTGTTTTTATTTTTAAATTTTTTTTATTTTGTTTCAAAAACAAATGAAATTAAATAATTGTTACGTTGTTTTAATAAATTTCTCCTGAAATGGCAAATATATTTTTTTAATTTACAAACGAAAATCATTAAAACCAAAAAAATCTTTAAATTTTATTTGAAGTTATTAAAACTTTCTTTATTTGTAAACTTTATAAATTTAATTAAATTTTTTACAATCAATATAAAAAGCGAACTAGAAATTTTATGAAATAAATTATTAAGTTGTTTTAATTTTCAGATTTATTCGAAACTGAGAAACATTCTTTTATTTAAAAACGAAAATCATTAAACGAAATTCTTCGAATTTTATTGGAATTAAAATTTTCTTTATTTGCAAATCTTCAATTTAATTTATTTAATTTTTTTTTCTTTTTTACATATAATTAGTATAAAAACCGTATCGGAAATATCAATTATTAGTTCTTTATTTTTCCAAATATAACCAGGAATTTTATGTTAATTTAAAATTTCTCTTGAAATGACAAATATTTAAACAAGAAAATCATAAACAAAAATTCTTTAATTTTATTTGAAGTAATTAAAATTTTCTTTATTTGAAAATCTTGAATTTTAAAGTTTTTGTTTGTTTTTCATAATCGATATAAAAGAAACGAACAGGAAGTATATTTTGTTGTTTTTGTTTTGTTTAAAAACAAACAAACAAATGAAATGAAATTAAATAATTGTTAATTTGTTTTAATTTTTAAAGTTTTCCTTAAATGCTAAATTTTTTTCTAAAATTTACAAACGAAAATCATTTACAAAAATCTTTAACTTATATTGGAAGTTACTAAAACTTTATTTGCAAATCTTTATCAATTCAATTAATTTTTTTTATAACCAATATAAAAAGCGAACGGGAAATTTTATTCAACAACCGGTGTCGACCCAAAATTTTCCCCCGTTTTTCTTTTACATTCAAGCAGTCGTATCCATTTTTTTTTTCAGGTCATCACATAGACACGACATCCTTTCAATTTCTCCGCAATGTTTTTGTTTATTCGACCGCGCATCGGAAACTTGCGAATTTGTTGGAATAATCTCGCCTTCTTGTTTTTGCTCTCACAGCAGAAACAAAACGTGGAAAAAAAACGACAGGAAAGAAATATTGATTAAAAAAAAAAATCGCGTCGGAAATTTTTATTTTATTTGTAAACGGTGCGAGAGTTGGTAAGACGACGTTTCAATTTTTCTTTGCCTTTTTTTTTTGTTTCTGCTTTTTAAATTACATAAAATTAAACATTTTACAACTCGCCATGCTGTAAAAATGTCACAACAACGATTTATAAATCATATTTAACTAAAAAATATGCTTTTTTTGTTGTTTACGCATTCGTAATTTATTTTTAAAAACCTTCGCTCCTTTTCTTAGGATTCCATATTTAATTTAATTTTTATATCATTTTAAAATTCCGTCCATCCGATTCGTACGCATTTTATTTATTATATATGTTTTTTTTTTAAATATGTAAACAATTTTTGACTTTTGTAGTTTTTATATTTTATTATTCAAACCATGACTATATCTTTGAAATCTTTGTTAAATATTTTCTTTTCAATCGGAATTTGTTAAAATTTCTCTCTTTATGTTAACCTCATCCGCCATTTTTTTCCCCCTTAAATTCTCGATGAAGATAAGAAAAAAAAATGAGTTTTCTTTCTTCTCTGAAAAAAAAAATCTCCTAAGATAATTCGAAATATTTATACCAACTTTTGCCAATAACAACAACTCGTTTGTTTTTTTAAGCTCTTTTTTGTCGTTCATCAAAGCAGACGACGTTTGTCCGTTTTTTTTCTCTCCGCTTTTCAACATAGACGTAGTATTATTCGTAGTAAAACGAAAAAAAAAAATCGCAATGAATGGATTCGTTTATTCATTTCTCAATGATTGATTTTTAAAACTGACGTTTTTTTTTTTTAAATTATTAATTTTTATTCAATTATTTATTTCATGTCTATTTAATATCTTTTTAAAAAATTTTTTTTAGACATTTTTAATTAGTAACTTACTATCTCAGTAACAAATTATTTCGGGAAATTTGAATATTGGACAAAGAATTAAAAATTAAATGTATTAATTTTTAAATATTTAATCTTAATATATTTTTTAATATTTATTTGTAGATTAACACCCCTATCCCCCCCCAAGAGATTATACTTTTTAAGGCAATTACGTATGAACTTGACGGAAAGAAGAAAAGAAAAATAAATTATTTTAGAATTTAGAGTGGTGGATCAGTTTTACTTATAAATTTTATGTAAAATGATCTCCCATTTCCGGGCAATTAACTCTTTTTTTAAAAATTACATTTTTACCACTAACCCTATGTCAGAGTGACAAGATCGTATAACCACATGTAGTCGCCTAATAAAATGTACCCCCCCAAAAAACAAGAAACGCACAAAATTTATCTCCCATAACAACAAAAAAATGGTTACCTGCTCTAAAACGCTAGAATAGTCCGGAAATAGGGAATCATTTTACGTTAAATTTATATACGTAACTGTCTCCTCCCTCACTCTAAATTCTAATTTTTTTTTCTTTGTGCCAAGTTTTTCAGGGTGTTCACACATAAGCTTTTTTTTTCTTTTTTTTTTGGGGGGGGGGGTAGCTGAGGGTGTTAATCTATAATAATACTTTTATATGTTTCGGAATTTTTTAGATGAGGGTTGATAATTTGTAGAATATGGTATTTTCGGTCTACTGTTCTCATCTTGGGTGTTTTATCACGGACCCGTGGCGCAGTGGATATAGTAAAATTCAGTCATCTGAAGGTTAAAGGTTCAATCCTCAGTGCGGGCGATACGAAGAATTGCGAATTACTGAAGACGTCTACCCGGTCATGGCTGACGGAACCAGAGCAAGCTACACCCGTGGATTAAATAAAAGGTTCCGTTCGAAATTCCGTCCAGATTCCCGAGTTCGACAAGGTACATCAGAAGAAGGTCGGAGGTTACATCGGCCGAAACGTTGTGATAAAAACACCCAAGATGAGAACAGGAGTCCGAATATACCAAATTCTACATACTTTTATATGTTTAATATTAAATAATAAAAAAAGATTTAAAATACTACATTCGTTATTTGTAGGGTGTGCTTTGGTCAATAAGTAAAGTGAGGGGAATCTTTTACTATAATCAACAGAACGAAAAAAAAAGGGGTGAAAAAAAACAAATGTGCAACAAATAAATGTTACCAAAGGCAAGTTAAGTTACTCATCTACCTACCTGGATAATTTTATTTACGTTTTAACTTATTTTAAAGGGTGGGTTTCTTGTTCAAAACAGTCGGTGTTGACGCGAAAAGAAATTCTAAATGGAGGCTCGCCCATGGCCAGGACTTAAAAATCGAACACTAAACAATACACTGATAGAAACGCATATCATTTATATTATTCGGACTACTATACTCATCTTGGTTGTTATTTCTCATCGTTTCGGCCGATGGTCAACTCTGAAAGTGTTTCTTTTCGAACCTGGGAACCGGAACGGAATTTTATTTAATCCACCGGGTAGATTGTTCTCATTCCGTCAGCCATGGCCGAGTAGAAGTGTTCATGTTATTCCTAGTTATTATCTCCCGTAGTAAGGATTGAACCTTCAACCGCAAGAAGAATTTCACTTAGTACTGATTGTTAACCAACGCTCTTAACCATTAGGCCATGTGTGGTCCATTGTTCCAGAGTTAGACATAAAGGTTCCCAAGTTCGAGAAAATGAACAACGTTAAGAAAGTTGGAGGTTACATCGGCCGAAACGTTGTAATAACGTCGGTAATAGTAAAGATAAAGTTAGTTTATTTCAGGTAAACTAAATGTTCATTTTAATTGCTTTTTTAAGCATAACAAAGAATTCCGTAGTAAATCGATAATTTTGACATTTCTGTGATTATTGACAAATAATTTTGACATTTCTGTGATTATTGACAAATAATTTTGACATTTCTGTGATTATTGACAAATAATTTTGACATTTCTGTGATTATTGACAAATGCAATGAATTTATTTTTTTTTCAACCGCAAAAAACAAACAAATATGCTCTACATTGACACTAAGTCCGGGTGGCAATACGAAAAAAAAATCCAAATTTTACTAGTTCTGGTTTTCGGGCTTGGATCAAAGTGTGTCCTTAGTCAGAGGAGGAGAAATTATTGATTGAGACATTTTTTTTATTTTTGTCTCATCAAGAGTGACCCTTTTTGGGCAGCTGGATAACCTCACATAAGAAAAAATGACCTTGTGTCTAACTTTGCCCTCGCGAAGAGGCAAGTAAATCCGTACTAGTTCTGAAAATAAATAAATAATTGAACCCCACTCTCGATTGTCATTTTTAATATACGCGTGCGCCAATCTTCATGGAAAACATGAAGGAGACAGCGGTGATTATAGATTTTTACCCTTTCTGTTGAAATTAAGGAAAAGTAATTTTTGGCTTTAATTAAAGTTAAAAGCAAAAGTCAGGTATTATGGTTCATTTGTGCTCCGAAACAAAGGAAAACCTGGAATTTTCGTTACGTATATTTTCCTTAGAAAAAAAAAAACGAACGAATCTACTTAAGATTTCAAAGCAACAACAAAAGTCACATGTTCAGTGGGGGGGGGGGGGGGGGGGAAATAACAAAAAAGAAAAAAAAAAGATAGATTTATTGATATTTTCTTAAATTCCTTTTAATTATTTATTAAACTAGTTCTTTCTTTCCAGCGTTGCCCGGGATCTTTGTTTGTCGATTTTTCTTAAAATAAATTTAATCGTTTGAAAATTAAATTATATTAAACCAAATTGTTATAAAATTATAATTAATGTTAAGGTAATGTCACAATCTCTATTAAAGTATTCAAATTTTGGATATTTCTGCAGTTTACGGACCGTGCTATTCTTTTTTTTTTTTTAGATAAGATTTTCAAGTTAAATTCAATTTTTACGGTATCTTGTTTATCAAATTGTTAGGTGGAAGTACAGAATAGTTAACAAATCCTCCCTCCCTCTCCATGTTAAGAATGGGTTTCTAAATAACAACGTTTGGTCCCCCCCGATTTATAAAATCGGGGGACTTATGTTTTGAGGCATTTCCGCCCGTCCGGATTTTTCTCCGCAACCATCCATTGAATTTCTCTGAAATTGTGCATGAAGTTGTAACTTTGGTCAGGTTAGAAAATGACATTCTCCGATTTTTGAAAAAAAATCTGGTTAGCCCCCCCCCCCCCCTCCGGGGGGTCAAAAGGCCCCGAAATGGCAAAAAATGACATTTTTTGTCCCATAACTATTCATCCATCCATTCAATTTCTCTGAAACTTGGCCAAAATGTGGAGGCAATTGTTCCTTATAGAAAATAAGTATCGCTGACCTTGGAAAAAATCTGGTTCGCGCCCCCAGGGGGTCAAAAAATGCCCCAAATTGTCCAAATTTATTGCATTTTACACTCGCCACATCGAGTCACATACAGTGACTAGTCTATACTGATTAGGATAACGATGTTATTAGTATAACGATAACGATGTTATTAGTATGATGATGTTATTAGTATAATGATAACGATGTTATTAGTATAATGATAACGATGTTATTAGTATAACGATAACGATGTTATTAGTATGATGATGTTATTAGTATAATGATAACGATGTTATTAGTATAATGATAACGATGTTATTAGTATAACGATAACGATGTTATTAGTATGATGATGTTATTAGTATAACGATGTTATTAGTATAATGATAACGACTCTTGACTATACTGTATGTTTATTTACCTCCTCTCCAGGGGAGGTTAGACACAAGTCAGGTGTGAAAAGCCAGCACACTATGATTAGCATGCTCTGGCTTACAAACATGCCTGAGCAGCCCCGTCGGCATTCCCCGGTAAGAGCGCCTCAGGCGATACACAATAAACTAATCCCTTCTCGAAGAGAAAGGAAGAACCTGGGAGGGTGGACTTCCTAAGACTGCTCAGTCCGACAGCAACAAAGTCACTGACGGACAGATTGTCGAGGACGTATCCCTTACTGGTAAGACCACGCCTACTCAGCCTGTGCCAAGAGTTGGAAGAAAAAAAAAAATCACTGTTCTATTTGGGCGCTCTTTGTTGTAAATGGACCCAAAATTAACACAAGTGAATCTGCAAAAGTAATCAACCCCCCCCCCCCCCCCTTCGTACCTTTGACCGTAATAGCTTTTTTAAATCAAGGCGCATACTTAAATCTGTTTCATCAGTCGTTTATGGCAAATATTGGTCTGTTTTTTTTTTAAATTTCTGATTGATTTTAATATTTAATCCTGATCGGTATTTTATTTTTAATTAGTCTATAATATAAAGGGTAATTGTCCAGCTAGAATTGAAATTTAAATGCAAAAGTCAAGTAGTATGGTTCGTTTGTGTTCCTTTACTTGTATTGTCCTTATAAAGAAAAATCAAACGAATCTACGGCCTTTTGGCTAAGATCAAAGTGTAGTATCTGTTTTGATGGATACTGCACCCCATAGACTGGTATTGTCTTGGCCTTCGGGGCTTGATTTATGCCAGTCTATGGGTCTGTCCTGTGCAGTTCTAGGAGGTCCACTCTCCCAGGCTTCTCCTCCCCTCTTTGGGGAGGAGTAAGTTTATTGCTTACTGCCTGAGGCGCCCCTACCGGGGAATGCCGACAGGGCCGCCCAGGCAATTTTTAAACCCCACTTTTCTGACCCGACCTTGGGTCACATCTTAATTGTGGGATAAAGATAAAAACTGGCCTTGTGCCTAACTCCTGGAGAGGAGTAAATCAATACTCAAGATTTAAAAACAACAGCAAAAATCGCATGTTCAGAAAACAACAAAAAACTCGATACATTTTGAACTGATCCAGTCATTAGACACCAATTAAGCATGATTCCCTTTAAGACCCCTAAAAACTGAAGCCTTAAATTTTAGACATTTTCTAGAATCAATATCATGTAATGGATTTTGATAAAAATTGAAATAAGGATTCTAAACATACGGTTTAGTAGCATTATACCTTGATTTTAATCTTTGTAAGGGGACATAAAAGTGGTGCAAAATTGTTCCGTTCAGGGAATTCATTTTACTTGTCCTTGGACGAGTATTCTTATATATATGAGAAAGAAAGGATGAGAGTAATCCGACGTAATGGGAAATGAAAAAGGAAAAACCAAGAAATATTTTTTTTTTTATATATTCATCAACGTTTCGTCTTTATTGTAAGACTTCCTCAGGATGATAATTTGAGGAAAAATGTTATGCAAGTACATCGAAATTTTGGGTCGACATGATGGGTTGATAAAGGAAAAGTAGTGACTTCTCACAGCCTGGACTCTCCTCCAGCGCTCACAGTAGCCACGGCTACTACTTTTTCTTTATCACTCCATCATGTCAACCCAAAATTTTGATGTACTTGCATGACATTTTTCTTCAAATTATCGTCCTGAGGAAGTCTTACAATAAAGACGAAACGTTGATGAATATATAAACAACTATCTCTTGGTTTTTCCTTTTTCATTTCCCATTACGTCTGATTACTCTCATCTTTCCTTTGCTTTATAATGCATCGTTCCTTCCCTTAAAAAGAAGTAGAATGCCTTGACATTAAGCCACCGACATAAGTGTTAAAATTATCATTGTTTATCAGCTATTTAAAATTTACCGAGCGGTTAGAGACGTTGGATTTGAGTTGAAAAATACTTGTAGTCCAGGGTTTCGAATCACATGACCAGTAGTGAATAGTCATATCTCTATGCTGAAGAATCCAGATTAAAAAGGACGAAACGTATACGTACATAGATAATAAACAATAACAAATATTTATATATATATATGAGGCAGTGTTTTTTCTTTCAAATTAATACAACCAATGTTGCTATTCAGCCTGCTCAAACCAAAATTTTGATGCACTTGCATGACATTTTTCTTCAAATTATCGTCCTGAGGAAGTCTTACAATAAAGACGAAACGTTGATGAATATATAAATAACTATCTCTTGGTTTTTCCTTTTTCATTTCCCATTAAGTCTGATTACTCTCATCTTTCCTTTTTCATATATATATATATATATATATATATATATATATATATATAATGAGGCAGTGTTTTTTATTTCAAATTAATACAACCAATGTTGCTATTCAGCCTGCTCAAACCAATTTTGCTTTTTTTGGTGTTATGCAAGCTGGTGGCAGTGAGAATCACTGTCTTCTCGATAAGCATAACCAAAATGGATGTTGTTGCAGAACACCTGCACATCTATATTCTCTTGGGGCGATGCTTTCTTTAAATGCTTAAGATTATGCAACCCCTTTCTATGCACAAGTAACATAAAACTAGTTCCAGGTAAGTTGTTCAGTTTCCCTACAATGTGAGTGACCTTTCCTCACCTGTCCACTCAATTTGAATCAACTGTATTGAGTGGGTGACATGTTACCGATTACACTAAATTCCTTGCAGCTAATAAACAATTGATTTATGAGCATGACTCGATAGACGTAGCCATGAACTGACTTCAAACCTGAATTATTCTGGTGAAGCTGTTTGTTATTAGCTGACAACATAACCTTTTGGCAAGTCAGTTTATTTAGTAAAGCTGCTGATACAATGAACAGCCTTCTTTTATATAATAAAGGGGTAGTTGTTATTTACTTGCCTCCCCACGAGGACATCTAGACACAAGGTCGATTTTTATTTATTTTTATTTAAAAAATCTTTTTAAATTTATTTATTTATTTTTATTTTTTAAATTTTTAAATTTATTTATTTTATTTAAAAAATTTTTTTAATTTATTTTATTTAAAAAATTTTAATTTTTTAAAAATTTTTTATTTATTTATTTAAAAAAGATTTTTTTTTTAATTGATTTTTTAATTTATTTTTATTTTTTAAAATTTTTTTATTTTTTTAAAAAATTTATTTTTTCTTAATTTTTTAAATTTTATTTTAATTATTTATTTTTTTTTAATGTGAAGAAAATCCAGCTCCTCAAAAAGGGGCATTCTGGATTGGGATAAAAATTACCTCTTTCCTTAACTAACCAAGAACAGACACTACATTTTGATCCTAGTCTAGATCTCCCACCTGATTAAGTCTTTTTTTATCTTTGAATTTTCTAAATTCTCATGCAATTATATTTCTAAGGATTTTCTCATATTTTTATGGTGCAAATTTTAGATATGCTGCCATGTGCAGTCCATCATTATGTCTGTGGGGCCACAAATTTGCCAAATGCAACCCCATGCAGAGAGGTAAAACGGTCGTGAGTGATGACCTGTGATGCCTGAGGACAGGATCCTGGTGGCTCAGCAGTCCGTGGCCTGGTTGCATAAATGATCACGTGACTTGCAACACTCTACTTCAGCCCTTACTTTGGCTAGACGGGAAGTTGGAGAGGCTCGATCCGATCACTCAGCTGATCATGTCATGCCCTAGTATATATAAGTTCATGGCCAACCAATCTGATTCTTCAAAAAAATCAAAACCTTACTCCTCCTTTTCATTTTTCTCCTCAAATAGATACTAGGCGGCGGTGACTGACGGTCAATCGTATTCAGAACAAAGATTACCAATGTTTTCAAAACAATATAAAATAATTACCCTACCTATAGGATTCCATTTGACAACTTTATTCGGCATTAAATAACCCATAGATGGTTAATATGCCGTAAACAAAACAATCATTAACGGTCATCTTACATGCTGGCATTTAGAAATTGACTATCTCTGGCCAGGTCTTTATTAATTATCCTTCTTTCTCTCAAGTCCATCCGTATCACTTCCTCCCATGTTTTCCTTGGACGTCCCCTACCAACTGACCCTGCTACCTCAACTGTTTAACATCTACTAACATAAGAACTCCTGTCCATTCTTTCAACATGACCGCACCAATCTCTCTATACTGTCCAGATTTAATCTTCCTCTGAGGTCATCAGATCTAAGGCTGTTATTAAGACTTGCATTACACATCCATCATATCATTTCTCTCCATGTCCTCAACCCTCACTGGCTAGGTTTTATTACCATACGTCATCACACTTCGTACACATCCCTGATAGACTCTTCCCTTGGTTGACAATGATAACGCTCTGCTGGTTAGTAATGGCAGAAGTTCGTTGAACTTACACCATCCACTCCTAATTCTTGCAATCACACTAGCACCAACTCCACCCTGTGCTCCAATGGTATCATCAAGTTAACAAAATTTCTGAACAACCTCAATAACCTCACCATCTAAATATATGGCATTGATGCAGTATAGTTAACAAACAAAACATACATGAAATAACTTTTACCAAATGCAATAAAGTTTAATTTTCTACAGACCTGTATAATTTTAAAGTGTGGAAACTTAAGATTTATTATCTCTGAATATATTATCGTCACTTTCACTTAGCCAAACACGAGTAAATGAAAAATTGCGATCGATTTTGTTTGGGGATGGTTACTAATTTCACGTTTAAAAGATAGCAAAAAGAAAAGACTTACCCTGCCACTAACCCTTAGTCCTGGGGGTTGCCAGTCGGACTTAGGGTTAGTAGTAAGGTAAGTTTTTTTTTTTTTTTTTTTTTTTTTTTTTTTTTTTTAAACTTGGAATGAAACACATACAAGTAGGGCAGCCATATTGGATTTTTAGTTTCTCCAAAAAGCAGATATCGATGAAATCTTATGCTGAAAACCAAAAAGAAGCTTTAAAACAGTTTCAAAACTTTAAAACTATGCAGGTCAATAAAAAATTAAATTTTTTACGTTTGGTAAAAGTTATTTCGTACTCTTTTCTTCTGACTTGGAGCACGTGGTACAGTTACTTTTAACGTCTCTAAAACCAAGTTTTCACCACCAACGCTTTGATCCTAATTTTTTCCCAAGTTGAAATGAATGTTTCTCTCCTTGAGAAAGTCCCCTTCTTTTATAAGCTCCTAGAACTGACTTTCACTCTAGGCCCGAAATGGAGAAACTTACATCAAATCTGTTGCTAAGGTTACTGGAAAAATAGTTAGATAATTCTACTGCTTCATAAAGTATCTCACTTGTGACACACTCCTCTACCTGTATAAGAGCCAGATACGTCCGGAGATAGAGTATTGCTGCCACATCTGGGGAGGTGCCGCTCCGAGTACTCATTCTTGCTTAGACAGAGTACAAAACCGACTACGCAATCTAGTGGGGGATGATCTCTTCTCTACGGCCTATTTCACACAGAAAAAATGTTGTTAGCTTCTCTCTACCGTATCGTTATGTTTATGGTAGCTGCTCGACTGAACTCAAATCCCTGGTGCCCCCTCTCCCCCAATAAAACATTCACAGCAAGAACTCGCCTAGCAATGAACTTTCCTTTCTCCCTCTCTGTAGCAAAATCCAAAGTGAACTTTGTTCTTTCTCGGAACATCCTATCTCCTTCTTCGTCGGATTTATTTTTGAACAGGCCTTTGATTAGTCCTCTATAAGAGCGTGTAGCTTGCCTGTCAGTCTTGATCGAAGTCTTCTACTTCAGGCTTGGCGGTCACGAGGATCTAAGTTTGTAATCCTCAGGGCTATACGGTCACGTTTACACAGCTCATTCCAAGAAAGTTTCGGTCTTCCAGCCTGACGACTTGATGCGATGGACATGTTTCTGACCCGAGAGATCCAGCTGAAGCTTCGCTCGACATGGTCAAGCCATCTCATCCTGCCCAGCTTAAGGACATCAGTTATTTCTTGTATACTAAGCCTAGAGAGAACAGTCTTGAAGAGAGTGTCGTCTTCCGTCCTGACATGACAGATCCATCTAATCATGGCTCTTTTGTTACGCTGCAGTCTCTTGATAGTGCTCGCCGATGCAGAGCCATAAATCATAACACTCCTCACACAGCTGGTGTACATCTGTCCTTTATTTGTGATCGCCAGATGCTTATCTGTCAAGATGGCCAAGAGTTCTCTAAATACCACAAAACTGCTTCCCAACCGACTACAACATGGTTGTCTTCAAGTCTAATGTAAACAAATACTTGTTGAACCGTTCTCTTGAATAATAAATTCTTCTTAAGTAATCTTTTGCCTATTCAACCCATTGTTTCCAATCGTCTTGTGGTGGCAATCATCGTCCAACTGACAATCTCTTTAACCCTTATCCTTGAGTGGCTTTTGGGCCTTGATAAATGCAAAAAATGAGTTTTTTAAAAAGTGTAACATTGTTTCTTTAAAAACCTATCGCCACCCCATCTTTTTCGCTCTCATGTGCAAACTTTTAAAATTGCTTTAATATAATAGAAAGGAAATCGTCAGCAGCCGACCGACTTAGTTTCAGTGTTTTTTTGAATTAGTGGTAAGAATGAAATTAAGTTTTATTGACCCCCCCCCCCCCAACCCCACTTGCACTAATTTGATCTCAGGTGACCCAAAGAGATTACATATTAGAATATTTTGTTTTTACCATAACCTGCTCGAGGTCATACGAAATAGAAATATGGGTGCTTATACAGATGAGGGCACATATGAAAAATGCATTTCCAAATAAAAACTAGTTTTTATACTTACGTATCAGGCAAAAAATAAGTATCCTCACTAAAAATTATCGAGTAGAATTTTAATTAAAAATAAAAATCAGTTTTGTCGTATTTTGCCTATCGCCATTCATTTATTACGTGTTCATATTTTAGACTGAGTTATGTCCCCCTAATTCTGCTTCTATCAATGGCGGTTCGGCAAAATACGATAAAACTGATTTTTATTTTTAATTAAAATTCTACTTGATAATTTTTGGTGTAGATACCTATTTTTGCCAGATACATAAGTATATCAAAGGGTTTTCCGATTAATTTATTTGGAACTGCGATTCTCACCTGTGTAACTGCGTTTTGCATATGTGCCCTTATCTGTATAAGCACCGGAATATGTAAGGTAAAAGATATGCTTACAAAGTGTATCTTATGTTGTTTCTCAGCTTTTGCCAGACACAGACGGAAATACGACTTCTCTTTATATAATAGATCCGGCACAACGTCCTAAGAATGTGACACTCTCTCGTCATGAGTTACGTAGTCTTACTGATGCTATACAAGATTCCTAAATACCTTAGTTTTGGTAGCCATGAGGCATTCAGTGCGTATTCAAATTTCTCATAGACCAGTCATTTAGTTTCCAACAGATTTGAGTTTAATGTCAGTCGAAAGTATATCTACTCAAGATAATTTTAACGTTATCTACTCATCGTGATTTGGGTTCTTGGCCTTTTGGCTAAGATCAAAGTGTAGTATCTGTTCCGATGGATACTGCACCCCATACTGGTGTTTTGTCCTTCGGGTCTTGATTTACACCGGTCAATGGGTCCGTCCTGTGCAGTTCTGGGAGGTCCACCGTCCCAGGTTTTGCCTCTCCTCTTTGGGGAGGAGTAAGTTTATTGCTTACTGCCTGAGGCGCCTCTACCGGGGAATGCCGACAGGGCTGCCCAGTTAATTTTTAAACCACATTTTCCCGACCCGACCTTGGGTCACATCTTACTTGTGGGAGTAAGATAAAAACTGGCCTTGTGCCTAACTCCTGGAGAGGAGTAAATCAATACTCATCGTGATTTGTTTAACCCTTAAATGCTTTATTTTTTATATTGGTTTCACGTTGAAGATACTGATTAGCTATTTAGCGGACGTGCTGATGCAACATCATACTAATACCTACTCACACTTGTTGAGTGACATTTGTTATTCATACAAACTCTATTGCCTAACTTTTCTATGGTTTAACTATAAAATTTTTTTTCTCTTTTGCAAAGAGTGTTTGTTTAATGGAAGTGAAACATGGACAGTGAGGGTTGCGGACATGCGTTGCATGGATGAAATCCTATGAGAATGATACAATGGCTATGTAATGTGCATTGTAAAGACAGGCTTAGATCTGCTGATGTCAGAGGAAGATGAAATCTGGACAGTATAGGGAGATTGTGTACAGAAAAGGAGACTTTGTTGGTTTGGTCACGTTGAAAGAATGGATGAGAGTTTTTCGGTTAGTAGATGTAAAACAATTGAGGTAGTATGATCATTTGGTAGGGGAAGACAAGGGAAAAACATGAGAGGAGGTTATAATGATGGATTTGAGAGAAAGAGGGATAAGATCAAAGTGTAGTATCTGTTCCGATGGATACTACACCCTATAGACCGGTATTCTCTTGGCCTTTGGGTCTTGATTCCGCCGGTTTGTGTGTTAGTCCTGTGCAATTCTAGGAGGTCCATCCTCCCAGGCTTTGCCTCCCCTTTTTGGGGTGGAGTAAGTTTATCGTTTACTGCCTGAGGCGTCCCTACCGGGGAATGCCCAGGCATTTTTTGTAGGCCAGAGTGCTCATCTTCTCGGGCCTGACTTTTCAACTCCCACTCTCCCGACCCTGTGTCACATCTTACCGCTGTGGGAGGAAGATAAATCAAAAAATTAAAAATTAAAAAAAATAAAAACTGGTCAGAGATAGGTTACTTTGGAAGTCAGTTTCTAAAAGTCGCATACCAGCATGTAAAATGGACAAACCGAATATGATGACTGAATACAAATTCCTTGCAGAAGATATAAAGTTAGATTTACTTATTACCTTAAAAAAGGGGACAAAACTATGCCTCCATTAAAAGGTTTCACTTTTTACTCCGAACTTTCCTCTTTATTTCATTACTGCTAAATATTTTTAATTTCACCTTTTAAGGATGGTCAGATGTTTATTCGATTTTAAACATTAAATGGCTTATGTAAGTTGCACACACACAGCAAAAGTTATATTTACTATTTTTAAATCAAACTTAGCAAAAATAAATACACCAATCAAACAAAAATTAAAAAAATTACAATAATGTTGTTTAAATATTCTTATTTTATTTATGCATTTATTTCTGTAGGTTTGATTTCAAAATGTCAAATACTTATAATTTAAGAGGTTATTTAAATATACTTACTACTGCTATAGAAACTTGGCCTTTTGGCTAAGATCAAAGTGTAGTATCTGTTCCGATGGATACTGCACGCCTGTCCTGTGCAGTTCTAGGAGGTCCACCCTCCCAGGCTTCGCCTCCCCTCTTTGGGGAGGAGTAAGTTTATTGCTTACTGTCTGAGGCGCCCTTACCGGGGAATGCCGACGGGGCTGCCCAGGCAATTTTTAAATGGCTAGAGTGCTCACCTCTCGAGCGCTGGCTTTTCAAACCCCACTTTCTCGACCCGATCTTGGGTCACATCTTACTTGTGGGAGTAAGATAAAACTGGCCTTGTGCCTAACTCCTGAGGAGGAGTAAATAATACTACTGCTATAGAAACGACACATACTTTTTATATTTAAAAATTTTCTTAAAATTCAATCTATTAAAAAACAAAAATGGGAATTATTTTGAATGTATACATTTTTATAACCGGAATGTGTAAATTCTTCCTCCCCCCCCCCATTATTTACTTGAGAAAGTTTTGTAAGGTCAGAGAGGGAGAGGGGTGAGAGGTCACACCCAGAAAGAATTGATCTCATTATAGCAGCACACAAATAGACTAGAAGACAAGTGTGTGAACCATATCAGCATCGTTACAGTAGGCGTTTAGCTTATACAACACTGCATTAGTTCTCCTAGATTTGAATGAAGTCATATATTTAATTATAAAACTACATTATTTTAAATAATAATCCTAGGAAGGTAGTTTGTATATTAAAAAAAAAAAAAAAAGTTGAATGTTTTTTTTCATTTTTTTTTTTTTTTTTTTTTTAAAGTCTTTCAGCTTATTTTAAAAATCAAATAAATTCTTTGGTAAAAAAAAAAAGTATTTTTTATTATTATTATTACCATTAGTCCTACGAGGGCAGAGGTAGACAAAGTCGGGTTTTAATGTGGGGTAAATCTAACTCCCACCCCCCTCCAAAAAAAAGATGCACTCTGGATTGAGACAAAAATAAAAAGTGTTCTATCTAGAAGGATTTCTCCTCCACTGACCGAGGACAGAAAATATGAAATATCAGAACAGATACTACACTTTGCAACCATCAGTCATTTCTTGTGGGTTTGAAATTTTAACCGTAAAAGATAAATTTCAAAACGCAATGAAGTAGATGCAATCATAAAAAGTTTATAAAAAGTAATATATTTCAAACTTATTTTGTAGACTATTTGATTCTAGTTTATAAAGTTATTTATCTAAAAAAAAATCAAGTCGCCCGATAACGATAAATATGTATTTTGATAAAATTAACCAAATGTAATTCGTCAAAAATTCGATTTGGGTTGAGAAACGACTTATTTTTATTATTTTGTTTAAAGACAAACTCGATTTTAAAATTATTTTTTATATCGATCCATCGGAAGGGAAAAAAACAGTAATTGAGTTTAATTGTAATTGAGGGAATTCCAATTTTAGAAAAAAAATACATAAACACATGTAATGAAATCGCAAGTTAAAAACAAACTGGAAAAAAAAACCACTTCCGGTTTTTTTAGGGGATTTCCAAAATTGAAAAACTAAAAAACTAGAAATTAAAAAAAAAAAAAAAAAATGCTTGAAAAACGAAACACCACGT
This sequence comes from Sepiola atlantica, assembly GCA_963556195.1. Classification (NCBI taxonomy): domain Eukaryota; kingdom Metazoa; phylum Mollusca; class Cephalopoda; order Sepiida; family Sepiolidae; genus Sepiola; species Sepiola atlantica. The sequence continues at coordinate 19,010,508 of OY744543.1, forward strand.
GACAATTTTATAAGAAGTTGATTTGAAAGCAGACAAACAAGATCTCGTCCAGTACAATTTGTATGTTAGATTTCTTAAAAAAGAAAAAAGATTATTTTCACAATTATTTTTTTTAATATTTAATTTTTTGACATACCATTTTTTATTGACTGGAATTTATATATTTACTATATGTATATCTATATTTTAGAGGTTTACTTTAATTTCGTGTTGTGTAAAAGTAAATGTAATATGTCATTAACGATTTTATTTTGACGTGTTACCAACGAATTTTGTACGTGACAAAACACCATTGTTTTATCTGCGTATACCTCGTTTGTTGAAGGTATACAGTTTTTATTAATTTGGTTAGAATTTCGATGTTTCAAATATTAGCATTCTGTTTAAAAAAAAAAATAAACTTAAGAATTATTATTGTGTATAAACATAAAACCTTCAATGAATCAACTTAGCCTTTTGTATCTCCCGAAAAAGAGTAAGGAAAAAAATAACTGGTGCTTCTTGCTGCAAATATCGAGGAAAATATATTTATAGAAAGAATATCGAAAAGATGCTGGGCGGTTTGTCTTTTTTAAAGGAATTCCTTACTTAGGCGATTATTTATTTATTGATAATTTGGTTCACATTTTTATTTTTTTTTAAAAATAAGTTTTTATTTTTTATCTCTGCTCTTTATATATTTTCAATTCCAATTTTGTCTCTCGCTTTTATTTTTTTACCGTCGTTTTTGCATCTTTTACTTTTAATATTTTCACAATCGACTTCCATAATAAAGTTGTTTTCCTCATAGAAAATAAAAATGCGTGCAAACAAAAAAACAACTTTAATACGAGAGAGGGCAAAAAAAAAAATCTGCGGGGAAAAGTAATAACAAATAAATACGTTAAGTTAGAAATTGTCTTTTTTTTTCTAAGAAAATTAAAATTGCTTTTTTTTTTTTTTAAACATGAAAAAATAAAAGTACTGTTTATATTTTTTCCGTTTTTAAAGACTTTTCTTTATTGTTTAGCGCATACATATATGTCTATTTTCGCTGTGTCCACTAAAACGGAATTCTCTTCTGGACCCATGCCTCCCCCTTTGACCTGCCCGTAAGGCTCTACTGGTCCAAGGGGACACAACACCAGTGTCACCTGCGGTCAGTTTAGGCAAGGGTCCGCATAGATTTCGGCCGAAGAGTGACCACGGGAATCCTAAAGTTCTGACGTTCGAAGCTATCTTTTTCAAACGAAAAAGACATGGCCAAATCACTCATGGGCCGCAAAACTTAAAAGCCAGTGATGTTTAAACATTTAACGACTATTTTTGAAAGATGTGGAGAACCCTCGAAATAACTTTCTCCTATCTATAAAAAAGGGGGGGAGCAGAGAAAAAGTGAAAGGCGAGGCCGACTTACCACAAACTTCAATAATCTTCATATGACTTAATAATAAAATTGACAAATATATTCTTTCTCCCTTTTTCTGACACACCGAAGGAAAGACAAACCACAAAAAGTGAAGTTTCTTAGCAGAAACGGATTGCCTCCCTTGGTAGTAAATTTTAAAAACTTTATTTCTAGAAATTCGACGCTTTCTCACTTTTTCAAAACACTTGCCATATTTTTTTTAAGTCTAAAGTTTTCCTCAAAAATTAAACCGCTGAAGAAAAACGAACTATAATAGTAACTTTATTCAAATGCCGTTCTGTTTCGGTTCGTTTCGGAACGCGTTCCGCCTCTTACATTTTATCGACCCAATTTTTTCACACTCCAAGATGGCGTACCGTTGACTTTAACTCTGGATTTGTTTGTGTCGATTACGGCTTTATTTGTCGTCTATTGACTTCATTTTGAGCCGAAACCCAAGCAAATTATTCAGATATATTCATCTTGTTAGAATCTACGGCTTTTACAGATCTGATTTAGACGGAATCGTTGCTGAATCAATGGTCGCTAATTTTTTTTTTGACTTCGTATAGAGTAACACTATGTGGTTCCAATGACGTCATGTTACACGTCGTAGAATTTTTGGCAATATTTTTTTCTCTCCTGATTTTGTGTTTTGCAAACAAAACCGGAATTCTTTCTACGATACCAAAAAGCATTGATGTAAGTATGTATACTTGATTAATGTCTGTCGGCAGAGGATAAAGATTTTTTTTAAAGCAATCAACATCTCCGAACAAAAAAAAAAAAAGATCACAAGTGAAGAATTCCATTTTGAACGTGGAATTTTTCAATAGTGAATATTTTTTTTTTTCAATCTTCCTATCCCAACTCTAATTTTGAAAATAAAATCATTTTTTGTTATTTTAAGGAAGAAGAAAAATCGTTTATTTAAAAAAAATAATATTTTTGGCAATTTATATTTGTCATAGATTTGTACCATCATTAATTTCTGTGTTTTTAACGTTTCATTTTCAAAAATTTATCTTTTTGTTAGATATTGACTTTTGCAATCGAATGAGACAAACCTTTGACCAATATTTTATTTTATTTTTTTACTTATTGATTCGTTTTGTTTTAAAGAATTGCCGCCACGCAATCTTGTTTTGGATGTAAACATTTTAATTTTAACATCGATCATTTTATAAATTTCAGTTTATAAATTTAATTATCATTTTATTTTTGAACTCGCCTTCTTCCATTGTCTTAACATCAACAATTCGTAACCTGTTTCCATTTCTGTAAGGTTTTTTATTTATGTTTTTCAAATATACTGAATAAATATTTATTTTTATAATTTCATTTTGTTTATTTTGTTTTCATGTTTTTTTTTTTAAAGTTACGACTCTACTTAAAATGAGTCAACTCTAAAATTCTGCCATTGTTCAAAAAATGACTGCCAATTTTCAAGTTAATTCTAAATGTGTAACAATTTTTTTTGTTATGTTTTACCCTTTGCCCCTATGCTGTCAACGGAAAAAATAAAAATGAGATTTGTGTGCAATTACACGTCGTCAATCACCGAAGAAAAAAAAGTATTTTGGACTTTAGAGTGGAGTCATTTTACTATATAAATGTTTACCAGAAAGAGTAACTTTTTTTTTCATGACTCTTAAAAAAACAAAACATACCATTTATTGACCCTCAACACTAACCCTAAGTTCGGGGTGACAAAAAAAAAATCTAAAATAACTTCACTCAATAAGTCGCGCCTAATCGGATGATTAGTTTACAAATTACAGTTATTTAAGTGAACTGGCTACTGTTGCAAATTTTCAAAACAATAGTCTGATTTTCATGTCAATAAAGCAATGCTGGTAAAAAAGGCATAATAAGGGCCGGCTGACTGGCTAGTGGGCCGTGCGCAAAACCAGTTTGGCGTTTTTATGGCCAAATGTCACGAATTTGGTGTGTTTTGGCCATCGAAAATTCTGTTTTCTGTATCGCAAAATTGAAAACAAGCACAAATACTTCGCTAAAAATGAAGAACAAACACAGAAAAAAACAAAAAGTAAAAATGAAAAAGTGCCCTTTTCTCGCAAAAAAAACCTTTTATTTGTGTTTTTTGTCAATTTTGCGATACGCCTGGGATCGCATAACTGAACTCCATAATATTCACACAAAAAAGGCCAAACAGAATTTTCGATGGCCAAAACACACCAAATTCGTGACATTTGGCCATAAAAAGACCAAACTGGTTTTGCGCATGGCCTACTAGCCAGTCAGCCGGCCCTTATTATGCGTTTTTACCAGCATTGCTTTCTAATATGGAAAATACTGTTCAAGTAAAGCAAGTGTTATTCGGACTTTGCTCCATCGGAAACAACGGTTAAAAGGTGGTATGCTGACTTTATATCCGATCGTACAGACACAAATGATGCTGAAGTCTCCCAAATTTGACAAACTCGTTTTGGCCGATCATAAATTGATAAGTCGCGTGAGATAAGGACCCATGGCGCAGTGGATATAGTACTAAGTAATTGAAGTCGCGTGAGATAGCCGAGGACTATATCAGGAAGCAGTGGATCGATCATTTTGCATGAACATTTGTCGATGAAAAACCTGTGTTCAAAATGGGTGCCATGTTTGCTCAGTCTATCAAAACAAGGTGTCGATTCAGTGTTGTGTGCAATTGTTTCAACGGATGAAACATGGAGTTTTTGTGCCATGGATCGACCACTGCACTCCGGAGTCAAATCGGCAGTCAGCTGAGATGAAAGCCATGCAAACATCAGCAGGCAAGGTTTTGGCCTCTGTATTTTGGGATGCGCAAGGTATTATGGTCATAGATTACTTTGAGAAATGAAGAACCATCATCAATGGCAAACATTATACGGCATCATTGGTGCGTTCAGAGGAAGAAATCGCAAAAAAAAAAAAAAACGTCCACAAATGAAGGAGAAAAATGCTTTTTTTATTTATTTATTTGGTTTTAAAAAAAAAGTGTTTTTATTAAGGGAAGAGGGCTGTTTATTTTTAGCTTTACCATTAGTCCCATTTACTGCCTCCCCACGAGGGCAGAGGTGGACACAAAGACAATTCATTGTGTCACAAGTCGATTGCAACAATGGCAAACCTATGTGAATTGCACTTTAAATTGCTTCTGCACCCACCATATTCTCCAGATCTGGCCCCTAGTGACTACTGGATGTTTGCAAACCTCAAAAGAATGCTCCAGAGAAAAAGATTTGGCTACAATTAAGAAGTAATATCCAAGCGTTACTTGGTTGGCCAATGGCCATCCCTATAACAGGCGCCCTCCGGGCTGGCTATTCTATTTCATACCAAAATCAGAGTGACAGTCTTAGGCATGCTGTGCTGGTGTGGTCTCGTTCTCTGTCAGGCTGAGGTATGGTCCTATGCAGTTTTAGGAAGTCCATCCTCCCAGGATTTGCCTTCTCACCCTTTGTTTATTGCTACTCACAGGTGCCTCGGTACTTGTCTAGATTAGGATCCAAGCTAAAATCGACTTTTCGTCGGTAGTTTCCAGATGTTTATGTAGACGGACAGAAAAAGCCGAATGAAAATCTGTTGCCTGTGTCCAAAAAAGCCAAAACGAGGTTAGATGTATAACTGGAAAAAACTTCTTTTTTTTTTATACATAAAATATTTATTTAAGGAAAATAAGTGTTAAAACGGTGACAGGGATGGTGTTTGTTAAAATTCATTATCGCTTTGATCAGTTTTTATTTTCAATTACTGAATTTCACGATTCAATCAATTAAAATGTTAACTTGTCGTCTACTTATTTTCTCGTATTTTGATTGGATAAGCGTTTTCGGCGTTTTCGGCATTTTCCGCCATCTATGTAAGCATCCGGAAATACCGACGCCAAGTCGATTTCAGCTTTGGTCCTAATTTAGACAAACTGGGCTGCCCAGGCATTTTTTGATCAGCCTAAGTGCTTTTCCTCTATGCTGCTGTTTTTTTAAAATCCCACTTTCTCGACCTTGTGTCTCATCTTCCCACCATGGAAGGGGTATAAATAAAATCCCTATAACAGACCAAAAGATCTAACATTTAGAGTCTTTTACTGGAAGCTAGATTTTCAGACAATAGAAATCTTTTTAGCTGTTAACAGTTTACTCTAATTACTTTGAGAAAATGTCATTAACGGGAATTCTAATCCATCAAATTTATTTCAGCTTAGGTTCTGTATTATATCATAAATTACATTTCGATTATAAGTGTGTATACTGTTAAATGTAAAACTTGAATAATTTTTTTGCCATTATTAATTTAAAAATATTATTAACTAATGGTGCTTATGCGGTTCAGCGGCTGATGAAAAAATTATATTTTTATAAAAACAATATTATATACTTATTCAGCGTTATATTCTTACTCACTGTACAAAAAAGCAGAAAAAATTATCCACTAGAAATTTAATTACAAGTATTTTTCCATTCTGCGTATCATAACTAAGCCTCCATCTTCTTTCTTAAGAAGATTTCAAGGGCAGATAATTCGAAATCTTAAGAAAGAAGATGGAGACTTAGTGAATGAATCGCTGTTATGATACGCAGAATGGAAAAATACTTGTAATTAAAGTTCTAGTGGATAATCTTTTCTACTTTTTTGTACAGTGAGTAAGAATATAACGCTGAATAAGTATATAATATTGTTTTTATAAAAAACTACTTTTTTCATACGGCCGCTGAACAGCATAAGCACCAAACTAATTCATACTCTTTTAATTCCTTAATCCCAAATTTAGTTTTATATATTTGAAAAAGTTTCATGTCAATCAGTTTTCAGGTTTTTTTTTTCTTATTGACAACGTTCTTTATTCAAGAAATACAATTAAAAAAAAATGTTTTTTAAATTTTTTTAACTAAAAAAACAATTTTTTTTTAATTAAAAAAACAGTTTTTTTTAATTGTATTTCTTGAATAAAGAAATCTTGCAAAATGATCATTTTTTTGAAACAACAATTTTTCTTCAAATTATCAAGTTTTTCAAACAATTTTATTGGGTTGAATTCCCTTTCAGAATGAAATGTTGGCAGCTAAAAAGATATCTGCTGCTGACTGACTGACTGGAAATCTTGCTTCCAGTTGAAGACCCCCAAATGTTCAATCTGTCGGCTTTTTTGGGATGGCTTTGTGCACAACTAAATTCGATATTAAAAAAGAAAAACAAGTTTAATCACCCACGTCTGTTTACGGTCCAACTATGCTAAAGAGAATACTTTTCAAAAAGCTTCCACTAATATGACGTAATAAAAAAAAAAAGTTTTAAAAAAAGTTACTTTTTTAAGTTAAATCGTGAAAAAATGTTATGAAATTGATAAAAAACATTCTTTTTATTTTTCAACAGAAAAAAAAAAAAAAATTAGACTAACAGAAATTTTTTTTTATGAATTTAAAATAAAAATTTTTGTAAGGGTAAAGACAGTTCTATTTTGCATTTAAATAGCAGAAAACCAATAATTGTTAATAGAATCATTTCATTTCAATTTTTTTTTACTAGTAAGTTACCACTTATCAAGGCCATAAAAGCCACTCGAGGATAAGAGTTAATGAGATGGAATGATTGTCAGTTGAAAGATGAATGATATTATGAAAGGATTGAAAATGATTAAACTATGTTTGGGGACGGTTTATGACATATTTATTGCCATTGGATTTGAAGATGATTTGTAGTCTGCAGGGAAGCAGTACCGTGCTAATGTGTTCCACAGATGGGAAGTCCGTGGAAAGAAGCTCTGTTTTCGGAAATTCCACCTGATGCTAGGTACATGGCGGAAGAAAGACTAGCAACTTCTTTTGTTATAAAGGGACTGAGAAGAGATCATCCCCCTAGATTTCAGAATTCCATTTTGTATTCTGGGAAGGACAAAGAGTCCTCTGAGCAGTATTTTCTGAAGTCGTAGAATGATCCAACCATTTTTCTAGCGACCTACGTTTTCCGTTTTAGATCTGAAAGCTTATCAAAACCAAGGGCTTTGTTATTGTAAAAATATAATTTTGTCTGTTCTTTTATTCCCAAGCAAACAATTATTTTTTCTTTAGAAATAATTATATCATTTTTGTTTTTAACCCAAGTCTAGTAGCATTTATTTTTTTAAATGTTATCATTTGAAATATCAAAAAGCCTTCCTTAGTTTATTATGTCATTTAAGTAGGTTTTATCTTTTAGAAACTGTTTTTAATCCAAGTCTAGTAGCATTTATTTTTTAAAATGTTATCATTTGAAATATCCAAAAGCCTTCCTTAGTTTATTATGTCATTTAAGTAGGTTTTATCTTTTAGAAACTTTTTGTTTTTAATCCAAGTCTAGTAGCATTCCATGAAAAATGCCAGTATACTAAAATCATATGCCCTTAATAGGGTTAAGATGAAAATTCATATACACTAAATGTACAAAAGCAAGGAAATTCCCAAATTTTTACACTTTTATTGTCATTAAGGGTATGACTACATATCAACCAAACCATTTCATTATCACATCACTACAGTATAAATCTCTATGCATGAGTGGATGAAGTGTGTGAGGTGCGCTGAAGAAAAATTCCTACCAGTAAAATACATAGCCTTGTTGTGCTCGCATACCCTTAATGACAATAAAAGTGTAAACATTTGGGAATTTCCTTGCTTTTGTACATTTAGTGTATATGAATTTTCATCTTAACCCTATTAAGGGCATATGATTTCAGTATACTGGCATTCATCATGAAATGTCACTACTTTTGTAAAGGCTATGCCTCAATACAATGGTCATTTTTAAGGTTTTTTTGAATTTTCTGGAAAACTAAGGTATATGGTAAACTGAAATTAAAATGCCATCAACTAGACCCTAGAACCTCTATCTCTGCCAAAAATCAGCTGAATCCATCAAATAGTAAATGAGATACAGGGTGGCACATACATATGTACGTACACAGATAACATGATTTCATGATTGAACTTTCTGGGTTGCCTTGACTAATGATGCTGAAATTCTACACACTTATAGAACCTATCAAATAAAAATTTTGTGCAAAGTTTTAACTAATTTGGGTTATTGAGTTATGATTGATCAAAGAAATGAGATTTCCAGCATAGGCTATTCGTGAAGTCTATTAAGGGATAGAGCGCTCTCGTGCCTCCCTTGATTTATTTTTTTAAATGTTATCATTCCTTAGTTTATTATGTCATTTAAGTAGGTTTTATCTTTTAGAAACTTTTTCAAAAATCACCCCCTTTAACCGAATGCAATAGAATACAAGTTTCTATGTATGATTGCCTTCAAAATATTTTCCAGACCAATTCCAATCCAAAATGCTGAATGAAGAATTCTTTGACCCACACTTTCAGCAGTATCTTTAAACGGTCTCCTCCTGTTGTTCGTTGCTGCTGCGTTTACTGTCTCTGTCTTACACAGGGTGACGCACTTAAGTAGCCCGATGTCGCAGCCTCGATGTTTTGCGTGTCATATGCCGAATGTGTTGCTTTATCATCAAAGTTTTTTTTTGGTTTGTTTGTCTCATCCAATTTTTATTTTTCAGATTACAGTGTAACTTCTCCAAACAGCTTTGGTGAAATTAATCTTCGAAAACCTTACCGCAAGAAGATGGTGTTTTCCCTACAGCAGAGAATCGCGATTGTCGAAGGCTATGTACGAAATGGATCGATTAAAGAAGCGCAAAAGTCTTTCGTAGTCAAGTATCCAGACACAAAAGCACCGTCTAAACGTAGTGTTCAGAGTCTCGTTAAGAAATGGCGTGAAACGGGGTCCGTCGAGAATGTGAAGAAGCAAAGGCCTAAACTAGTTCAGACGCCTGAAGTCATCCGTAACATTCAGCGGCAGATTACAGAAAACCCTCCAAAGTCAACTCGAAGACTATCCCAGCAAGTCGGTATATCACGAACCACTTGTCAGCGTATACTGAAATCTCTAGATATGAAAGCGTATAAGATAAAAAAAGATAAAGAGACAAGTACACAATGAAAGACCTTCTTCAACTGCATTATTTTTACTTATGTTCTTCGAGTCGTATTTGGGCTACGTTTAAGTAGGCCGCCTTGTCTATATATATATATATATATATATATATATATTAGGTATTTCAAACCAAAATTGTATTTTCATTATATCTGAAAACTGTTACACAGATCTTTGCAAAACATAAACAACAATGGTTCAAAGTATATTTTGCTAGCTCAATTAGCGACTCAATTATGACTGTTCAAAGTACGTTGGAAATTAGAAAATTTACCATCTTGTGCTATTGGTTCAGAAGCCAATTTTCACAGTATAACTAAAAATGCAGCCTTTGAACAACTGAAAAGTTCATATAAATGAAATGTCATTTTGTGCTAAATGAAAATAATGATGAAAGCAATAATCATTAGATCAAACGAGCTTAAACATTTGGCCAAAGTGCTGTTACTCCACACAAAATGTGCACGAAAATGACACGAAAGTGCAACTTTATTCATATACGTTTTATTTCAACAGCTAACACACTGAATCTTCTTAATAATTCTTAAAACAATGAGATCAAACTAGATTTTTCTTTTAATCGTAAATCAATGTAAACACACTCAGATTTAGACCACGTTAAAACAGACAGAAAGACAATTTGATAATAGGGCAAAAATGGATTTAAAAGAAAATATACCTGATTAAAATTGCTGTAAAAAAAAGTATCCATTAGACTTACAAGCTTGACACTTTTCTATTTTACTTATTTTTGAATAAGGAATTCATAAAAATGTGTGTCTGTTCTTCAATATCAAAACTTTTTGTCATAGATATATTTTAACTTTGGTGAATTTATTCAGATTTTTAACTCGCCCAAAAGGGGCGGACAACAATAAAATTTAAAGATTTTTTATGCAAAAAAAAAATCAAATTTTTTATTTTTTAAGCAAATCTTGTAAAACTTTACACTTCAAAAATTTGGAATAAGTAGAAATATTTTTATCTCAACTGGCAGTACATTTTCTCGGCAGATTTAACAGTTCTCTCCTTAATGATTTGCAGTCAAACGTTTAAAAAATTTTTTATAGGTTTCTACTATAATACATCTAGTACATTCCAAATCCTTCTATTCGTATCAATACACACTTGTCGTAAACCATCCTCATAAATCATTAAATTTTATCCATTCCATTCATCGTTTTGAATCCTCTCATAATATTCGTCATCATTCAAATTACAATCTATCCATCTCATTATAATCCTACCATGACTCTACCTGTGCTTCAAATGAAAAAAGTAAAATAAAATAAGCAGAAGACCTGAAGTAGCAATACCCATCGACCATAAAACAGTTTGGATAATCACAAATTTCAAAGTAGTTCTACTAAAAAAGTCATATTTTAAAAACCAAAGCATTTTAAGTCGTCAAAATACCACCATTTTGTTCATAAATGAATATCCTTTCACATGCATTAATAAATAATAAAATACATTATATATTTTGAGAGTTTTCAGCAAACAAAGTCATAAAAATGTTAACGTCATTTTTGGCCATTTACGTCAGTTTTTTTTCTTTTTTTTTTTCTTTTTTAAATTTTTTTTTAATCTCCCTCCCTTCTTTTAAAGATATCGTACCATTCGTCTTTAAGAAAATTCGTCATGAAATTTGGAAAACAATCAGGAAAAATATCAATTTCAATTATTGTCGGGGTACAAAATTAATTGACTCATTATTTTTTTTTTGTAATCTTAAAAATAAACCTTCAACATGACGTGTATCGAACATTTTTTTAAAACTATTTTTTGTACCCCAACTAGTAAATAAATAAATCTTAACTTTTTTTATGCATTAAAATTATAATTGTATGTTGTTTTGTCTTTCGGTAGTAGTAATTTTAAATTACCTTATCCGAAAAAATATTGTCCTTTTTTTTGTGCTTAAAAAAGTTAATGCTGTTTGTGGTTCAAACAAGGAATACTGGTTTTTACTCAACTTTCGAACTTCTAGTAGTAATGACTTTCTAATCGTCAATTAAAAAAATAAAGATTCTACTTTTTTAGGCGATTACGTGTGAACACCCTAAAGGTTTTGGCAGAAAAGAGAAAAAAGACAAAAAGGAAAATTTAGAATTTAGAGTAAGGGATCAGTTTCCCACATAAATTTAACGTAACATGATCTCCCATTTCTCGGCCATTCTTGCCTTTTAGTGCAATTTAAAAAAAATTTTCAAGCTTAAAACTTGATATAAAATAAATAATTACTCTACCACTAACTCTAGGTACGAGTGACAAGCACACCTAAAAATGCCTTCTCTTGAACGTTACCATTAACCTTAAATCTGAGTGACAAGCCACCCCCTAAAAACTCCCTTAACCCTAACACTAAGTCCGAATGGCAACCTCCCTCGAAAACAAAACCCCTTCCTTGACCGTAGCACTAACCCTAAGTCCGAGTGGCAAGCCCCCAATCCTACAAAAAGCCCATTAAAATCACATATATCATCTAAAGAAAAAGAAAAAAAAACAGACGCCCATAAAGAAAAATGCACATGATTTATTTCTCATAGAAAAAAAAATTATTAATGCCCTAAAACGCTAGAATGGCCCGGAAATGGTGAATTATTCTACATCAAATTTATGTGAAACTAATCCCCCACTCTAAATTTTAAATAATTGTTTTTTTCTGCTAAGTTTTCAAGATGTTCACACTTAATTGCCCCTCACCCTACCACTAACTCGAAGTCCAAGTGGACAATCCCCCTTCTCCCACAAAAACACAATCGTTTAAAAAAGAAAGAAAAAAGATCACCCTAACAAAAAATGCACAGGATTTATCTCCCATAGAAAAAAATGATCAAATGCCCTAAAAGCTAGAATGGCCCTGAAATGGGGGATTATTTTACATTAAATTTATGTGAAACTGATCCCACTCGATATTCTAAAATAATTGTTTTTGTTTCTTTCTTTCGGCCAAGTTTTTCAGGGTTTTAGGTAATTGTCTAAATAAAAAAAGTAGAATCTCATATTTTGGGGAGGCAAGGGGGTGATTTAGCAGAAGGTGTTAATCTACAATAATGCTAAAGAAATCTTGCAATATATTCATTTTTAAACAGTCCTAGTATTAGATTTTAGTTTATTGTACACAAAATGTATTACAATTTAACTTTAAGTTCTCTAACTTCTTTTTTTAATGGATACATGGTATTTTTAAGGTATAGCAGCATATTTATGTGCATTTACTGCAGATTACTTGGAAAGCATTAATTTCTTGAGATTTTCAGTGGCACATTCTGATTCTTTGTACAAAAATACACTTATATGGTAAATTTCATTGCTTAATCTTGTGTTTTACTGAAAAATTAGTGTCAAAAAAATGTGACGAAACACATATGGTCTTAAAGAGGGGAAAATATCCAATTGTGCGAGGTACAAAAATCGTCATAACTTTCTTACTTTTAGTCAGATTTAAAAAATTTAAAAAGATTATTTCTTAGATCATCAAGCTCTTTCTGTATATGCCATTATTGAGATATTTTAAGCAATTAAAATTTGTTCATGTGTATTGCTACTTGACGATCTTTGTACCATCGTTTTGGTTTTAGATAGTGGGGAGGGCAAAGTAGGTGCTTGTTTAATGCCAATAAGCTCACACAACCAGACCATTAGTCGAGACTTGATCCATGGGGTTTGTCACCTCGGGAAAGCCCATTGGAGATTACTGTAAGGTCCTTTTCCATGCGCGACATGGCATGTACAATTACTCACGATATTATAAAACTGTTGATAGAGCAGCTGCTCTTAGCGCTACCAAAGAGTTAGGGTTCCTGTACTACCAGTCGGAAACGGTAGCCAAACAAGCTGTCTAACCTGTGCCCTCAACCTGTCAGAACAAGAGCGACTCAGACTAGTCATGTGAGACTTAGTGGCAAAAATTTTTCCCCAGGTTGCTCAGATAGAAAGATGGCGTTCATTGTCCTAGTAAGGAAACAAGGCCAAGCACTGGGTGTCTTTGAGGTGTCCCTGCACTAGTACCTCTACGCCTGGCTACAAAGGAGTTCAAAGGCCGGACGACAGACAGAGCCCATCTACTCCCTAAGCAATTTTAGGTTTGCAAACTGGATATTTTGTTCGGATCTCCAGGTCCAAAAAAGAGTCGTTAATCTAATAGGTCCCTCACTATTCACCAAGCTCCAGCCTATGTCCCATCGCAGCAATGTTTTATCCTTGTGCTTGATTTACAATTACTCCAGTGGAATGTGCTCCGATGAACTTGCTGCTCTGGTACACCCTCGACGTAAATACACTCGACCAACCCGACAATCAGCTAAATCCCATCCATTCACTGTGGAGGTCTCCAGATACTGGAGATCTTTCTACTCCAATAGCTTCTTTCCTCAAGCTGCCGTCCTCTAGAACTCCCTCAGTGTTCCCTGACATTACCGACATACAGAAATTTAAAACTAATGTGAACAAGCATCTCGCTGCACAGCTCCCAATTTATGATGACCTCCAAAACTTTCACCCTAATTCTCAGTAGCCCTTTACGTCTACAGTGGCAGCCTGCCTTGTTTGGGGTGAACTTTGTTAAAAAGAAATAGTGATGTAAATATATTTTGTCTTTTTACATGGCTTGTTGAACTTTGCTAATTTTACCTTCGACACAGAGGTTATGTTTTCAGTATAGTTTGTAACTGTTTGATTTTTAGTTTGTTTATTTGTTTATGTACAGCCTAACGACCACATCGCTTGACCAATCGTCACCAAACTTGGTCAAAATATCAGTCATGGTCTAACTAAGAGCTGATTTAATTATGCAGAAACTAAATTGTTTTATTTTGACGCAGCGTTTGCGACGGATTTTAGCTCTTCTTATTGGTCTATGGCTGTTTCTTCCCTCTGCTGCCTTGATTTGGACTGCTGGTCCGTGTAAGTTAAGAATCATAAGAAAATGGCTAAATAAGCCTTCTACTCCAACAGCTTTCCTCGTCCTCACGGCCTTTGGAAGTCCCTCTCTGCTTCCCCATCTGTACCGACATGCAGAAATTTAAAACTAATGTGAACAAGCATCTCGCTGCACAGCTCCCAATTTATGATGACCCCCAAAACTTTCACGCTAATTCTCAGTAGTCCCTTACGTCTACAGTGGCGGCCTGCCTTGTTTGGGATAAACTAAGTTGCATCCTTTCCCCCCCCCAATTTTTATTTTTAATTTTTTTTTTTAACATAGTTCACCCCAAACAAGGCAGGCCGCCACTGTAGACGTAAGGGGCTACTGAGAAAAAGAAAAGGAGAGAAGGTAGGGGGTGGTCAACCTAGATTGGGATCAGCGCAGCGAGGTGTCTGTTTACATTAGTTTTAAACTTCTGCATGTCTGTACTGTTGGGGAAACAGGAGGCAGGGAGAGAGTTCCAGAGGCCAGCAGTACGAGGAAAGAAGCTATTTGAGTAGAAGGCTCTCCGACATCTGGGGACCTCCACAGTGAATGAATGAGATTTAGTTGATTGTCGAGTTAGTCTAGTGAATTTACGTCGAGAAGGCACCAGAGTAGCCAATTCATCGGAGCATAATCCATTGAAGTATTTGTAAAACAAGCACAAGGATGCTACATTGCGGCGATGGGACAGAGGCTGGAGCTTGGCTGACAGTGAGGGACCTATTAGGTTGGCGATTCTTTTTTGGACCTTGTCAAGGAGGGAGAGACTAGTAGATGATGCACCAGCCCAGATATGACAACAATACTCCATGCATGGGCGGATGGTGGCTTTGTAGAGATACAGGATAGTGTGAGGAGTTTACTAGCACGGTAGAGGGAGCCAACCTTCTTTGCGGCAGCCTTGGCAATGTCTTCAATGTATTTGTTCCAATTCATGTTACCTGTGAAGGTTAGGCCGAGGAGTTTGAATGATGAACTCTCAGGTAGGGTGTTATTTGCCATGACAATCGGTTGTTGAAAAGGTTCCTTATAGTTATTGAAGGAAAGGAGTTTTGTCTTTGCGGCATTAAAAGTTACCAACCATTTATTACCCCAATCCACTACAGCCTGGAGGTCATTTTCTAAAGATTCAGCCATTGCATCAGATATAATTGCGTCGGTTTTGCCAACATGGCGAGAGTAAAGGGTGGTGTCATCAGCAAATAAACCAATCTCAGACTCTATGCCATCAGGGAGATCGTTTATATAGATCAGGAACAACAAGGGTCCAAGGATAGATCCCTGGGGTACACCAGCATTTATGTCATGTTGCTTAGATGAACGGCCATCGAGGACAACCTGGATTTTTCTTTTGTCTAGGAAGGATCTAATTATATTAAGTAATTGCCCAGTAATACCGTATGATCGTATTTTCAGGAGGAGCCCTTTATGCCATACCTTGTCAAAGGCCTTGGATATATCAAGCGCTACTGCCCTAGCTTCACCTGCCTTGTCGAGTGTATGATACATGCGTTCAGAGATGACCGTTAGAATGTCTGCAGTAGATCGTGCTTGTCTAAATCCATACTGGCGGTCAGAAAGAAGTTTAGCATTAACTAAGTGTCGTACTATTGCTAGATTGATTAAGGATTCAAAGATTTTAGCAAAGATCGGCAGCAGACTGATTGGGCGATAGTTCTGGGGATCGGTTCTATTTCCAGAATTCTTGTAGACTGGTACCACAGAGGCAATTTTCCAGCTATCGGGGAAGCAAGATTCAGCTAGACACTTATTGTAGAGTTTGGAGAGGACAGGGGCCAGTTCAGCAGAGCATTTCTTTATTACTATTTTGGGTATA
The DNA here is from genome assembly GCA_963556195.1 of Sepiola atlantica. Lineage (NCBI taxonomy): Eukaryota > Metazoa > Mollusca > Cephalopoda > Sepiida > Sepiolidae > Sepiola > Sepiola atlantica. Next base: position 19,026,612 of record OY744543.1, read on the forward strand.
AGATCAGGCCCACAAGCTTTGGAGGTGTCAAGGTTTTTTATGATGTCTCTAACCTGGGATGGGGTGATGACTAGGTTATCAAGTGTGGCTTCGGTCAGCAAAGGGAATTCGGGGAGGGGGTGGTTATCTGAGTCCAAAGTAGAGTTAGTTTTTAAATATTTTATTTTGAATCTTTTTGAAGTTATGTTATAGTTTCAACATAGATAGTTTCTTATGTGTACCGATTTCACGAAAATATGGTTTGGTTACTAAAATATTTGGGTGCTTATATAGATCAGGGCACATATGAAAATCACAGTTACACAGGTGAAAATCGCAGTTACACAGGTGAAAATCGCAGTTCTAAATAAATTAACCAGAAAACTCTGATATACTTATGTATCAGGCAAAAAATATTTATCTACACCAAAAAATATAAAGTAGATTACGAATTAAAAATAAAAATCAGTTTTATCGTATTTTATGGATCCGCCATTATAAACAAGTAATAAATGAATGGTGGTCGGCAAAATACGATAAAACTGATTTCTAATTAAAATTCTACTCAATAATCTTTCCTAATTTTTGGTGAGGATACTTATTTTTGACTGATACGTAAGTATGAACAAGAGTTTTTATTTGGAAATGCGTTTTTCATATGTGCCTTCATCTGTATAAGCACCAAAATTTGTTTTTCCAATAGTAATTTATGTAAAATTTGTAACTCGGATATCGTCAGAACCCACCATAGCCTTCTATTTTATATTAAATTTTTCGGGGTTTTATGTCTTCCTTCTCTTAATAAAGTTTCACATAATCACCACTTTAATATCAATAAAGAATATTTTCAGTTTTTTTTTTTATTGAAGATTGCCACTTTCATCTCGGTTGAAAATAATCATTTCTAATTTGGTTGGAGTTAAACATTTGATTATTGCAGTGGATGGAGATATCACATCGCTAACTTGGCCAATGTAAAAAAAATTATTTTTTATTTTTATTTTTTATTTTTTTCTTAGAAGTGGAGATAAATTCACTCTACTGGAGATTGACTGGTTTTATTAAGTAGACACAGAGAGGCAGCTTCCAGCTGAACTATTTTGCACTGGTGTTAATTTTAAAACACAAGATATCTTGTTTCGGAATTTTTGAGATGAGGTTTGATAATTCGTAGAATTTGGTATAATCGGACTACTGTTCTCAATTCATGTATTAGCTGTTCGAAATTCCGTCCAGATTCCCGAGTTCGACAGAAATACCCAAGATGAGAACAGTAGTCCGATTATACCAAATTCTACATGAGATATCTCGGTTGGTTTTTCAACGCTCCCAAGCAACTTCTGAAACCATGCGAAGTCTGTTAAAGAGATACAACTCGTTTCGGAAGTTGCTTGGGAGCGTTGAAAAACCAATCGAGATATCTTTTAATTTTCTTTCTTTCTTGGAGTTTCACAAGGGCTTCTTGTCGGGTGTGTCTTTGTCACATGTTTTGCATATTTCCTTGCGAAGAATGGATTGCCGCTCCGTTGATTATATTCCTTCCAATCAAACCGCAATCTGGTCGCGCTTGAACATTTGAGGGTGATCGATTGTGTAGCGATGCATGTCGTGTTGTTTGCATGCTAAAACCTGAATCTCCAAAGGCATGCTCACCTGACAGATTTGTTCGAGGGCAGCTCTTCAAGACAGTTCTCTCCTGATCGATATTCTTCCAAAAACACTTCACCCCCCCCCTCCCCCCCAAAAAATAATAAACACGCAACCGATGCTAGTGATGCTGAGGAACTTGCCGATTATCTTGTACAAAATTCCAAAACAAATTCAGGGTCTTTGAGACAACAGAGATGCCTTGCTTTCTTCAAAGAATTCACCACTAAATGCAGCTCTACAGTCTAATAACAATTGTGGATTGTTGATCCAGAATCCCAAATTCAGAGCTTTTTGCTTGATATATCGATGGAACTCATCAAGTCAAAAACTGTTGCAGTTCTTTAGGACTTCGTTCATTTAATTTCCACTTTAATTTATTCTCTTAATGTGGAGGACAAATTTTTTTTTTTTTTTATCGTAATTGGCCGACAGTTTATCCATTTATTCACTAGAAATAATTTACGTGACTAAAATAGGAATTTAAAAACAAAGAATTTAATAAAAACAGTAAAAATTTTTGTTTCTTTATTTAAAAATAAAAAATTTATTTATATTTTACAATTTTGTTCAATTAATAAAAACTAGCGGGACTCGTGTAAATTACACGAAATGTTGTTTTCAATACTAATTATCTTGTTCCTAACCTATACATGGTTGAATAACATATGATAAGATTTGACTTGTATATTTATTTAAAAAAAGAAAGATCAATACATGAAACAATTTACAAAACTTCTTTATATACGATATTTTTAGTGAAGGTAATATTTCGACGACTAAACCTTTGTAAATGCTTTAGATAGGTATCCCAAACCTTGCTGATTTTCTAGCAAAATATGTAAACCAAAGTGAAATTCCATACAATTTCAACTTGCGATATCTATTTAATTTTTTGGGTTATTTTGATAAAATTTAGATGTAAACAAAATTTAATCTTTTCTCTTTATAAAGATATAATTCTTTTTCTTGTCTCATTAATATTTTTTTTGGCACATGTTCGTCTTTTCTCACAGAACGTTTTTCACAACTTTTTACTGACCAGTTTTTTTTTCTTTTTTCGGTGTACACTTACCTATCAGGCTGCTAGAGAATTCCGGGGTTTTTGGAATTTTTTTTCAAATATTTTACATTTTAGGAGGGGGATCAGTTTCTAATGTTAATTCAACGTAGACTGATCCCCCTCTTTTTGACCATCTCAATTTTAAAAAAAATCTTTTTCGGTGTACGATTACCTATCATGTCAATAGAGAATTCCGGGGGTTTTGGAAAGAAATTTTTAAAAATTGTGATTTTAAGACGGGGGATCAGTTTTCAATGTAAATTCAACGTGGACTGATCCCCCACTTTTTAACCATCTCAAATTTAAAAAATTATTCTTCTGCTTACAATTACCTATCATGTCACGAGAGAATTCCGGCGTTTTTGGAAAGAAATTTAAAAAAATTGAGATTTTAAGACGTAAACAGTTGCGAAAAGCGGACTATTGTAAAAGGCGAACAAGACTGATCACCCGTCTTAAAATCTTATTTTAAAAAATTTATTTCCAAAAACCCCGGAATTCTATCGCGACATGATAGGTAATTGTAAGCAGAAGAATAATTTAAAAAATTTGAGATGGTCAAAAAGAGGGGGATCAGTCTACGTTGAATTTACATTGAAAACTGATCCCCCGTCTTAAAATCTCAATTTAAAAAAATTTATTTCCGAAAACACCGGAATTCTCTATTGACATGATAGGTAATTATACACCGAAAAAGATTTTTTTTAAAATTGAGATGGTCAAAAAGAGGGGGATCAGTCTACGTTGAATTAACATTGGAAACTGATCCCCCCTCCTAAAATGTAAAATATTTGAAATTTTTTTCCAAAACCCCCGGAATTCTCTAGCAGCCTGATAGGTAAGTGTACACCGAAAAAAGAAAAAAAAACTGGTCAGTAAAAAGTTGTGAAAAACGGACTGTGAGAAAAGACGAACATGTGCCTTTTTTTTTCCAGACCATTTCACATTAGGTCACTATTTTCAGTGATGGACGTTTATTGATTTTTTTTTTTTTTTTTTTTTTTAAATCGATGTCTTTTTCAAATTTGCATATAAAAATAGTCCCATTTAAAAGAAAAAAGGACGCTCTTTAATTTGGTGGGCTTAACATAGGGTTTTATGTTGAATTTTATAAGAGAAATCTAAGTTAAAAACTTTAGTGAATAAAATCACAAAGAAATTTAATGTAAAAAAATGTCTCAAATTTACACCTTTGTAGAGAAATATATCGTCTAATCTGTTGGTGTCATATTAATACGCCCATAACTCAGGAGGCGATACGTATAAAACTGGTAGTCATGCGCAAATTACAAAATCTTCAATGATCTATGACCACCGCGCATCAAAAATTCGAAAACGTCAACAAAACGATTGCTGCTGATGGATATTTCAAAGATTTTAGGCGACTTTAATTTTTTTGTTTTTTTTGTTTAATTAAAAGTTGCATAAAGTCTTTTATTGTTTATGTTTAAAATGATAAATTGAAGAATATATTTGTTAGTTGAACTTTTGTGCGTCAATTTAAAACGGGTGGTATTTTTTTTATCACATGTGCGTAAATATAATTAATAAAACGAAAACAACTTCTGAGTAAAAAACGGGTGGTATTTAAATATTTTTAAGCGCTTTTAAATTAAATAACAGGAAATGAAAGATATTTTTTTAACAATAATAATAAAAGCTGTTTATTAAAATGAAGAACCTGCAGACACAGCGGTCGTGTCTGTAATGTTATTCATTAGAGACACGGCCGACGTATACACAAAATAAAACTCATTAAAATTTAGAGACACCGCCAGTATTTATTTAGCGTATTTTAACGAGTTTTAAAAGCTGTTATCTGGAATGTAACTCTTCAAAAGTGATTTCTGATTCACACCTAAACGGAAGAAGTGCCGAATAATCTCTTCTTCATAACATTAACAGTTTTCACCATCAAGCGGTTTCGTGTAATATCCTATTTACCGGTGCACGGCGAGATTTATTCAGCGTATTTTAATGAGTTTTGATAAAATCAATATAACTCTAAGAAAAATTATGTTCTTGAATTAAATAATAACATTGCAGAAATAATACGACGCGTATCATTAGCGGTATCGTTATTCGGTAAATTATGTTTTTGTGACATTTATTGTATTGCCACAGCTTGTTTTGAACTAAAAAAACCTTTTAAAATCAGTTAAAATACAAATAAACTTATCCATGTAGGTAGATGAATAACTTGCCTTTGCTAACATTTATTTGTTACACATTTTGTTTTTTCATCCTTTTTTTCGTTCTGTTGAGTGTAGTAAATGATTCCCCCCCCCCCCAAAAAAAAGAGAAACGGGTATTTTATTAGCACATGTTCGTAAAAAGAATTTACCGAGCGCGTATCATTAACAGTATTGTTATTAACTTTGGTAAATTATTATTTTTTAAATTTAGATTCTTTAGCTGCCAAAGGATCAAATGAGTTGACTAATGAAGATATTCTTCAGCTCCAGAATTACTTAACGCAGAAGAATCTCAAGTTCAGTATGATGGTCATGTGGATAAATCAACTTCTGTCGTCCAATTACGATGAAAAGCATCTGTCCTCAACATTAAAAAAACTGGTAATAGAGAATCGGATAAAACGAAAAAACAAGACACAAAGACTAAGAACTGCAGCAGTTTTTGACTTCACCTTTCCACGAGCGAGTTAGCCTATCTTCCCAGGTCAAATCTCCAGACGAATCCAATGATTCAGCCACTATTGAACACCCATCTGCTTCAAAAATTAAGGCACTGGAAGAATCGGTCAAAAAATATCAGAATAAGCTGTCCGATATGAGAACTGCATTTCGATTATTAACAGCAAAATATGAAACTGTTTCTAAACAAAAAGCATCTCTCCTAAATCAGAATGTTCATGTTAAGAACGTGATTGCCAGATTGCGCATGGAAGTCTCCAAACAATCCATTGACAGGCAGAAAAAGTTGACAAAGAGTAAATTGTATAAAAGAATTTATATGTTGAAACAAATGAACAAGAAGAGACTGAGTGAAAATAATGAGCTTAAAAAACAAGTCAACTCCTTGAAAGAGATTCAGGTAAAGCTGAAAGCTGAAAAGGTATCACTTCAGAAAACAAGTCTTTTGAAAAGGAAGTGTAAGAAGTTGAGGAACGAGAAGACTTCCATAGATGAAGAAGCTATTCAGCAGATATTAGAAAAAAAAAACTAAAAGGAGGTTAGAGCAACTAGGGACAGTTGGTGCAACCGCTTTAATGATAATGTTAGGATGACCATTATAGGCCTGCAGGTAGCAGGTATTTCTGCATCAAAATGTTCACAGGTAATTGACATTGTTGGCCGCAAAGTTTTTGAAGAAAAACTGGATGATCTTCCCTCAATACCCACATCAGCAAATATCAGTGATGAATCTCATTTCATCACTAAGCTTCATGCTGCAAAGATGATCCTGCAGTCACCAAGTGTCACACTCCATACAGATGGGACTAGTCGGCAAAAACAGATATCTCGGTCAGCAGGTGACATTGAGTGATGGAACTCTGGTCAGTCTGGGCTTTACGGAGGTTGCGTCAGAGGATTCTGACACCTGCTCTCTACAACCATAAATCTATTTGAGGAGTTGAATGATATCTACTTCCTATACAGCGATGAGGAAACTAAGGATGATATTTTTAAATGGCTTCTGGAGAAAATCACCAGTTTGATGTCGGACCGGGCAGCTGTCATGCGGTGTTACAACAAGAAATTTAGTTCTTACCGATCAACTACCTTACGGAAGGACACTCACACTCATTTTCTTTACTGCAATGCCCATTTTTTACTGGCCTTATCTAGTTCGTGTGAGGCTGCACTAAAAGACCTAGAGAAAAGTATGTGCAATTCTGGCAGTGCTTTCAGAAAAGATTCTTCGACCCAATTTAAAAATTGGACTTCATCTTCAGAATCAGCTACAGCAAGGCTGATTCGAACCACCGCTGATGTTCTCGGACCACGTGGAGATGATAAAAGTGGTTGCAGAACTGAATGGCTCACATTCTGCAGTAAGGAAGGACACCGATCTGAAATCACGAGTTATCGTGCAAATAGGTTTAGCTCTCTATTTGAAAATGCCATGGCAATATTTTTATCTGAGTGTGCAACATCTTGTAATTTGAAATTACAGAGTGTTCTGGCTGACATTTCTGATGAGACTACATTCCATTCTTGATGCAGTTGGACTGCTGAACATTAATCTGACAAAGCCCTTCTGGAATATTGTAAATAGCAATGTCCAGTACATCGACTTCCACCGATATATCCAGCAAATGGCTCTAAATTTGGAATGCTGGATCAACAATCCACAGTTGTTATTAGACACTGATTGTAGAGCTGCATTTGGTGGTGAATTCTTTGAGGAAGGTAATGCATCTCTCTGTGTTGTTCTCAAGGCCCCCGAGTTTGTTTTGGAATGTTTGCATCAGGTACTCATCAAATTCCTTATTGTCACTAAACGCCAGTTGTATGACTTTTTGGAAGGAGGTGTTTTTGGAAGTGATGTGGATCAGGAGACGAGAGCCGCCTTGAACAGCTGCCCTCTAACAAATCTGTCAGGTGAGCATGCCTTTGAGGATTTAGATTTTAGCATGCAAACAAAACGAGATGCATCGCTACACAATCGATCATCCTCAAATATGCTCAAGCGCAACCGGTCGACAGCTTGGCTGGACGTAGCATCATCAACTGAGCGGCAATCTATTCTTAGCATCTCAAGGAAGAATGCAGAACATCTGCGGCAAAGACACAGACAACAAGAAGTCGTTGTGAAGCTCCGTATCCAAGAAAGAATGATAAAAAAATGAAAGGCAGAAGAAGGAAAAAGAGTGTCAAGCAGCTGCTGAGAAACAGAATCATAAACTCTGTTATCAAGCATGGTAGTCCTGTGAAGTCCGTTAAAGGAATACAACTGGTGGCAGGAAGGGGTTTGGAAGCACTGAAAGACCAATTGAGATATCTCAAGGTTATCTTAGGGGTCAAGGTCAACACCAGTGGTAATAAAGTCCAGCTGGAAGCTTCTCTATGTGACTACTTGGCGAGAATGAAACCAGTCGATTCATCTCCACCTTTAAAGCAACAAAAGGGAGAAAGAAAATCGCTCGGTGAATCTGCTGAGCATTCAGATAACTCCAGCAGTTGTGATGAAGAAGAATCTCCAGTTTTCACTTACGAGCGCCAAAGACAATCGGTTGCTGTATACTATGACACCAACTTCTACATTGGCCAAATCATCGATATTACATCTTCATCCAGTGCTGTAATAACATTTTTAGCTCCAACCAAAGGTAGACATGATTATTTTCGATCGCCTTTGTCAGAAGATATTGCACAGGTGGAGTCAACATTTGTTTATAGATGGGATTTTGATGTAATGCCAATATCAAATAATGGTAGGATTTTGAATGTTCCAGATGTACTTGCTATAGCCGAAGCCTATAAAGAAATTTTGACTGCAAATCACTGAGGAGAACTTCAGGGGGTCCATTAAATCTGCCTAGAAAATATATTCTGTGAGATGAGTGAGATAAACATTTAAAAAAATATTTCTTGAAATGAGGTTCCTATTCCATAGTCGACGACCAAAGATCCTCCGGGTCATGAGTCAATGAATATGGAATAGGAACTTTCCAAGCGCCATCTTGGAAGATTACTCTAACAATAGATTAAAAGTGACGATAACAAATTCATAGATAGTAAATGTTACAATTAGGTAAATAGAAAAGATGTTTTTATTATGGCAGAAGCCTATAAAAAGTTTCTCACCACAAATAACTAAGCAGAAGAACTGAACAAATTATAAGATGTTCCGTCAGTTAAGATAAAAATATTTTAGTTTATTTCACATTTTTTTAAGTTTAAAGCTTTACAATAAGTATTTGCCTGAAAGAAAAATGACTTGTTATTCCTTTTATATAACAAGTTTTAAAATTTTGTTCTCGGCCCTTTTTTGGCAAGTTAAAAACTGAATAAATTTACCAAAGTTAAAGTAGATCTATGACAAAAACTTTTGATAATACAGAGAAGTCACACATGTTTTTGAATTCCTCATCCCCAAATTCGTAAAGTGGCTAAGTTTCAAGGTTGTAGCATCAATGGATACTGTTTTATAGCAATTACAGTAACGTATACTTTTTACTTAATTTTTCGTCCATTTTTGCCCTATTATCAAATTGTGTTTCCGTCTGTTTTACATGGTCTTAATCTGAGTATTTTTATTGATTTACTATTAAAAGAAAAAATTAGCCTGATCTCTAATGTGCTAGGAATATTAGTAAGCAGATTTAATGCATTAGCTGTTGAAATGAAATTTATATGAACAGTCAAAGTTGCACTTCCGTATGATTTTTGTATGATTTTTGCACGTTTTGTCGGGTGGATAATGGGATTTCGTTCAATATTTATACTGATTTTATCTAATAATTATTGTTTCTATTCTGATTAATTTTCATTTACTACAAGATGACATTACATTTGCAAGGATGTTTCACTTGTTTGAAGCCTGTATTTTTAGTTATACACTGTTAAAATTGGCTTCTAGACCAATATCACACAAGACGACAAATTTTCTTATTTCCAGGAACTTTGAACGGTAATAATTTGGTGACTAATTGAGCTATCAAAATAACTTTGGTACCATTGTTTATGTTTTGTGAAAGTCTATGTGCACACATAATTTTTTTTTAGATATAATGAAAATAAAATTTTGGTTTGGGATACCCACTTTTGATTAAATTAAATTTGGCTCCAATTCATGAGTATTGATTTACTCCTCTCCAGGAGTTAGGCACAAGGCCAGTTTTTATCTTACTCCCACAAGTAAGATGTGACCCAAGGTCGGGTCGGGAAAGTGGGGTTTAAAAATTGCCTGGGCAGCCCCGTCGGCATTCCCCGGTAGGGGCGCCTCAGGCAGTAAGCAATAAACTTACTCTTCCCCAAAGAGGGGAGGCGAAGCCTGGGAGGATGGACCTCCTAGAACTGCACAGGACAGACCCATAGACCGGCATAAATCAAGCCCCGAAGTCCAAGACAATACCAGTCTATGGGGTGCAGTATCCATCGGAACAGATACTACACTTTGATCTTAGCCAAAAGGCCAAGAGGTCATTGCTTTTGATGTAAGCATAGCACACAAAATAACACACACGCTATCGTATTAATGTGTGTTTTCCCAGTCGTCCCCTCTCTAACACCCTTCGACGTAGAAAAAAAAATCTTAGAGGTTGGTTGGGATCGAACTATAAACCAGTCAAGCCCACGTCAAAATCCTACGTCACTAACTGTTGTGCCAAAGGGAAATACTTGAAAATATTACGAAAATTAGGTAACTTGAATGCTTTTCCAAATCTATGTGTGGCACAAGAGCATTCTACACCCGTGGATTGAATAAAGGGTTCCATTCGAAATTCCGTCCAGATTCCAGAGTTCGACAGAAATATTCCCAATTTCGAAAAGATACACCTGAAGAAGGCTGGATGTTACAACGGCCGAAACGTTGTGATGATAACACTCAAGATGAGAAATGTAGTCCAAATAACCAAAATTATGCAAATTATCAATCGTCATCTCAAAAATTCAGAAATATGGGACTATTTTTATATGCATAGAAAACATAATATCGCATGCACCAAATTTGAAAAATATTTTTTTGAAAAAATTACATTCTCGATTACCATAAAAATCTTGCTTGAAGTAGCATGAAAAAAAAACTATTAATGACACAAGAGAAAATATTGTACATTGATAAAGAGAAAAAGTTAAATTTTGTTTACATACAAATATAAAAATAACCCCAAAATTAAATATCGCAAGTTGAAATTGAAGGGAATTTTATTATATTTATCCGTTATCGTATGTTAAACTAGGCCAGTTTGTGATACCTGATTATATATATATATATATATATATATATATATATTATAGTATAAATTTTTATTTGTATAAAACAAACATTATTCGTTACATATGTGCATGCGTGTTTCAGTTGTCCCCTCAATCAAGAGTCAATAAAAATGTATACTAAAAACAGTTCTACTTGTTATTGAGCACTTTTTATAAGTACTGAAGTTTCATTGGATTAACATCTACAGAAACAAAAATAATGCATGTACTATATATATATATATATATAATATATATATATGTATTTAGGCAGTGATTTCTCATTTATGCAAACATTGTTAAAAATAACAGAATTTGTCTGTTTAATTATACCTTTTTTAAAAATTTTTCACTTTTTCTGATGGTGTTTTTTGTATTAAAATAAAAAAAAACTCAATAAATTTTCCATAGGTTTCACACACGTTTACGATTCTTTGGCGAATCATCCTCGGATGTCCAAAGCACATGAACAAAAAAGCTGGAGAAAAGAAGAGAATTTTTTAAAAGACAACGGAGAAATACACAACGTTTTTTGCATTGTTCCAGAAAGTCGTTGATGATTTAAATTCAGCGACACTGGAATGGCATCGCATAACAAAATTGCATTACATTTTAAAATGTTACCACTGGTTTCATTTGTGATGTTATTATTTTTAGGTTGTTGTGTTTTTATGTAGATAGCTTCCAGTATTTTTAATTTAAATTTATATATATATAAAAGGAGATTGTAGTTTGCTTGAAGCATTGCTGGTAAATATAAGTGTAGGTTTGCAATCCGAGGCTGTAGCAATGAGATGTAGTTGCCGGAAGGTGGAAAGGGTGAACAGAAACAAACGAGAAGAGAAAACGAATCTCAAAACGATTTATTAATATTTCACGTAAAAACTGATTAAGTACCAGAATAGTAAATACTGTCAGGTACATAAAAAGTTCGGCAAAAAGTAATCTTAAATTTTCGAAAGAAAAACTTTCATTATCAAAAGACAACAATTAAAGACCGAAAGGGTCGAAAAAACGGGAAAAGCCGGAATCAAACTGTTGATACACTGCCGCAGACTATTGGGAGTAGGAACGCAGACAATATCAAAATTTAATTAAATAATTATTCAGCTAAAGTTAACATCTTATTAACATTTCTTTATTTATATACTAATTATTATAATTTTATTTTTATTTTATATGATTTATTAACTTTTATTTATTCAATTTTAAATTTAAATTTACGTGTGGGCCGTTATTATTATATGGGTAGTCAAAGGGGGATAACTTAGAACAAACGGAATATGTTTATAAATGAGATTTGAAATTTGAGAAGAAATTTAAATCAATTGTGGAAGGAATTAATGTCATGAGGGTAAGAAGGAACCCTTGGAACGGAGGGGGGATAAGAGGAACCGTTGGAAGGGGAAGGGGGGAATTAAGGGATAAAAATATATACACACATATATATATATAAAGTGTAAATATCTAAATACATATTTATTTTATTTAATGGCATTTCAAGGGTATAATACTCCTAGAACTAAATTTATATAAATTTATTCTATTTATTTATTTAAAAAAATTTTTTTTCCTTTATTATTATTTATTTATATATTTATTTATTCTTTTATTATTATAATTTCTCTTTTTTTCTTTTTTTTCTTTATTTTATTTATTTATTTTTTTATTCCTATTTTAAATTTTATTTTATTTTATTGAATTTTTGAATTTCAAACTTTAGTTTAGGAATTATAAATGTATCCACATATACATACACACACACATGAGAATACACCCATGTGTACATACATGTATATATGTATACACATACACAAGGCCTACATATATATACATAAATTGTATAATATTCCATTCTTGTTTACATTTATGTCCATAATTATAATGTTTTATTTATACATATGTAAAAATTAAACACAGGATAAGTGGCATTGAGGTGTGGGGCGGATGGTGCTGGCAAATAAAAGGAAGAAGGAGGAGACAAAGGCAAGTAAGTTGGGGGTGGGAGTGTGAGGATGTAAGAATCAGAGGACGAAAGGGGAAGACAACTCAAATCTGTTATTCAAAGTTGGACGAAATTTAGAGATTAGAATAGTTTCCGAAATTCGAAGCTGACCGATATTGCGGACACTAATAGAGCGATGTGTGTTGCCACATGATATTAAGTGTTTGTGGAAGGAAGAAATGTGGGTATTCAGATATATATATATATATATATATATATATATATATATATTAGAAGAATACATGTCCTAGGATGGGTAAAATTTATTCCCCAAACAGTTTTATAACATCTTTATATCTCTTTTACGACGATTAACATCAATATATAATGCTATTAAACCGTATGTCTAGAATACCTGTTCTAATTTTGATCAAAATCCATTACATGATGGTAATTCTAGAAAATGTTTAAGATTTATAGCTTAAGAGCGAAGAAATTGAAATCCAGGGAATCTTTCCTTATTGGTGTCTAATGCCTATGGATCCAATTTAATGCAAATCTGAAATATTTGAATTTTCAAATGCAAAGCGGTGTCCATAGTATGGCCACTAAAACCTTTTAAAATACTTCAATGAAACTGAAATTTGTGGAATATTAATTGATGTCTAATACCTATTGTTAAAGTTTCACAAAAGTCGCAGATATCTGAATTTTCACATTTTGCTCCATTTCCATAAAACTAAATATAGCTGACATTACCCACCACGACACCTAGCAGTTGTGTTGCAAAATTCATAATGATTAATTAGTTTAGGAGTGAATCCTATATATATATATATATATATATATATATATATATATATATATATATATATATAAACATAAGCACATACCTAACGGTGTGTATGTGTGTATATATATATATATATATGTGTAAAAATAAAAATGGAATAAAGAATAAGCAATTCAACAACTAACAAAAATAAACTCAAAAACTCATGTAAAGTTTTTGAGTTTATTTTTGTTAGTTGTTGAATTGCTTATTCTTTATTCCATTTTTATTTTTACATATTGTCTGAAACATTGTTTCTTTTTTCTCATATATATATATATATATATATATATATATGAGAGAAAGAGATATGTGTGTATCTGTCTATTACATAACCTATTTCTATGGAACCTTTTTAAATCTTTAGTTGAATTACTTTTCCTATTATCAAGGCTCCAGATCTACTCTAACTCGGAGTGACAGTAGTAGCAATACCCCCTGACCATAAAACCCTTTGAAAGTAGATTTCAAAGGGTTTCTACTAAAATAGTCTAATGTTAAAAATCAAAGCACTTTAAGTCCTCAAAATACAACACAGTTTTGTTTGGAAATGAATATTCTTTCACATAGCAAGTTCATTGGAGCACATTCCATTAAAATACTTGTAAAACAAGCACAAGGATGCAACATTGTGGCTTCCGAAACCAAAGTTTTATTTTCATTATATTTAAAATCTCTTAATGTGTCCACAAAATCTTTGTAACAGATAAACAATGATTTCTTTTGCTACCGTTACTTTTCATTTGTGTCTTAGAAGTTTGTGTCCAGGGAGTTTCGTACGGGTTGTCCAAAAGAGAAGCTGATGATTTAGTACTTACCTGTGAAACAATGGAAGACTTGAAGGAATTCTATGGAAAGTAATGGTCTGAGAGTGAATGTTACCAAGACCAAAGTGATGATCAGTTGTTGTAGCGTTGGAAATCCCCAGAAAAACGAAAGTTCTGTTCTGTTTGTGGAAAGGAAGTTGGGTACAATACAATTGTTTGTGGTACTTGTAGGCATTGGGTACATAAGAAATGGGGTACTTGTAAGCATTGGGTACGTAAGAAATGGGGTACTTGTAAGCATTGGGTACATAAGAAATGGGGTACTTGTAAGCATTGGGTACATAAGAAATGGGGTACTTGTAAGCATTGAGTACGTAAGAAATGGGGTACTTGTAAGCATTGGGTACATAAGAAATGGGGTACTTGTAAGCATTGGGTACGTAAGAAATGGGGTACTTGTAAGCATTGGGTACGTAAGAAATGGGGTACTTGTAAGCATTGGGTACATAAGAAATGGGGTACTTGTAGGCATTGGGTACATAAGAAATGGGGTACTTGTAGGCATTGGGTACGTAAGAAATGGGGTACTTGTAGGCATTGGGTACGTAAGAAATGGGGTACTTGTAAGCATTGGGTACGTAAGAAATGGGGTACTTGTAAGCATTGGGTACGTAAGAAATGGGGTACTTGTAAGCATTGGGTACGTAAGAAATGGGGTACTTGTAAGCATTGGGTACGTAAGAAATGCAGTGGAATTACTGGTAGGTTAATAAAGGATATCAAGTTTTTGTGTAAGACAATGGAGATGGATGAGAACTCAGATGTGGAGAAAGTATATTTTGGTGGTGAGGCTACTGAGGTTGTTCAGAACTTTTGTTATCTTGGCAAAATGAGTGGAGCAAAAGGAAGAGCAGGTGCTAGCGTGATTGCAAGAATTAGGAATGGATGGAGTAATTTCAAAGAACTTCTGCCATTACTAACCAGCAGAGCATTACCACTGTCAACCAAGGGAAGAATCTATTAGCATGTGTACGCAGTGTGATGATGTATGGAAATGAAACCTGACTAGTGCAGTTTGAGGACGTGTTGCATGGAGAGAACTGATATGAGAATGATACGATGAATGTGTAATGTAAGTCTTAAAAACAGGCTTAGTTCTGATGACCTCAGATGTAGATTAAATCTGGACAGTATAGGGAGATGTGTGCAGAATAGGAGAGTTTGATGGTATGGCCACGATGAAACAATGAATGAGAGTTGGGTTAGTAGATGTAGAACAGTTAAGGTAGCAGGGTCAGTTCATAGGGAAGGTCAAGGAAATGATAAAAATGGACTTGAAAACGAAATCAAGAGCTGGCCCAAAATAGATTAGTTTGTGAGTTAATAGAAATACAGAACGGATATCTATTCATGGAAGTTAGGTTTAAAAAATAGATTAGTTTGTGAGTTAATAGAAATACAGAATGGACATCTATTCATGGAAGTTAGGTTTAAAAAATAGATTAGTTTGTGAGTTAATAGAAATACAGAACAGAGATCTATTCATGGAAGTTTGGTTTAAAAAATAGATTAGTTTGTGAGTTAATAGAAATACAGAATGGACATCTATTCATGGAAGTTAGGTTTAAAAAATAGATTAGTTTGTGAGTTAATAGAAATACAGAACAGAGATCTATTCATGGAAGTTTGGTTTAAAAAATAGATTAGTTTGTGAGTTAATAGAAATACAGAACAGAGATCTATTCATGGAAGTTTGGTTTAAAAAATAGATTAGTTTGTGAGTTAATAGAAATACAGAATGGAGATCTATTCATGGAAGTTAGGTTTAAAAAATAGATTAGTTTGTGAGTTAATAGAAATACAGAACGGAGATCTATTCATGGAAGTTTGGTTTAAAAAATAGATTAGTTTGTGAGTTAATAGAAATACAGAATGGAGATCTATTCATGGAAGTTAGGTTTAAAAAATAGATTAGTTTGTGAGTTAATAGAAATACAGAATGGAGATCTATTCATGGAAGTTTGGTTTAAAAAATAGATTAGTTTGTGAGTTAATAGAAATACAGAATGGAGATCTATTCATGGAAGTTTGGTTTAAAAAATAGATTAGTTTGTGAGTTAATAGAAATACAGAATGGAGATCTATTCATGGAAGTTTGGTTTAAAAAATAGATTAGTTTGTGAGTTAATAGAAATACAGAACAGAGATCTATTCATGGAAGTTTGGTTTAAAAAATAGATTAGTTTGTGAGTTAATAGAAATACAGAACAGAGATCTATTCATGGAAGTTTGGTTTAAAAAATAGATTAGTTTGTGAGTTAATAGAAATACAGAACAGAGATCTATTCATGGAAGTTTGGTTTAAAAAATAGATTAGTTTGTGAGTTAATAGAAATACAGAATGGAGATCTATTCATGGAAGTTAGGTTTAAAAAATAGATTAGTTTGTGAGTTAATAGAAATACAGAACGGAGATCTATTCATGGAAGTTTGGTTTAAAAAATAGATTAGTTTGTGAGTTAATAGAAATACAGAATGGAGATCTATTCATGGAAGTTAGGTTTAAAAAATAGATTAGTTTGTGAGTTAATAGAAATACAGAACAGAGATCTATTCATGGAAGTTTGGTTTAAAAAATAGATTAGTTTGTGAGTTAATAGAAATACAGAATGGAGATCTATTCATGGAAGTTTGGTTTAAAAAATAGATTAGTTTGTGAGTTAATAGAAATACAGAATGGAGATCTATTCATGGAAGTTTGGTTTAAAAAATAGATTAGTTTGTGAGTTAATAGAAATACAGAATGGAGATCTATTCATGGAAGTTTGGTTTAAAAAATAGATTAGTTTGTGAGTTAATAGAAATACAGAACGGAGATCTATTCATGGAAGTTTGGTTTAAAAAATAGATTAGTTTGTGAGTTAATAGAAATACAGAACGGAGATCTATTCATGGAAGTTTGGTTTAAAAAATAGATTAGTTTGTGAGTTAATAGAAATACAGAATGGAGATCTATTCATGGAAGTTTGGTTTAAAAAATAGATTAGTTTGTGAGTTAATAGAAATACAGAATGGAGATCTATTCATGGAAGTTTGGTTTAAAAAATAGATTAGTTTGTGAGTTAATAGAAATACAGAACGGAGATCTATTCATGGAAGTTTGGTTTAAAAAATAGATTAGTTTGTGAGTTAATAGAAATACAGAACGGAGATCTATTCATGGAAGTTTGGTTTAAAAAATAGATTAGTTTGTGAGTTAATAGAAATACAGAATGGAGATCTATTCATGGAAGTTTGGTTTAAAAAATAGATTAGTTTGTGAGTTAATAGAAATACAGAACGGAGATCTATTCATGGAAGTTTGGTTTAAAAAATAGATTAGTTTGTGAGTTAATAGAAATACAGAACGGAGATCTATTCATGGAAGTTTGGTTTAAAAAATAGATTAGTTTGTGAGTTAATAGAAATACAGAACGGAGATCTATTCATGGAAGTTTGGTTTAAAAAATAGATTAGTTTGTGAGTTAATAGAAATACAGAACGGAGATCTATTCATGGAAGTTTGGTTTAAAAAATAGATTAGTTTGTGAGTTAATAGAAATACAGAATGGAGATCTATTCATGGAAGTTTGGTTTAAAAAATAGATTAGTTTGTGAGTTAATAGAAATACAGAACGGAGATCTATTCATGGAAGTTTGGTTTAAAAAATAGATTAGTTTGTGAGTTAATAGAAATACAGAACGGAGATCTATTCATGGAAGTTTGGTTTAAAAAATAGATTAGTTTGTGAGTTAATAGAAATACAGAATGGAGATCTATTCATGGAAGTTTGGTTTAAAAAATAGATTAGTTTGTGAGTTAATAGAAATACAGAACGGAGATCTATTCATGGAAGTTTGGTTTAAAAAATAGATTAGTTTGTGAGTTAATAGAAATACAGAACGGAGATCTATTCATGGAAGTTTGGTTTAAAAAATAGATTAGTTTGTGAGTTAATAGAAATACAGAACGGAGATCTATTCATGGAAGTTTGGTTTAAAAAATAGATTAGTTTGTGAGTTAATAAAAATACTGAATGGATATCTATTTATGGAAGTTTGTTTTAAAAAATAGATTAGTTTGTGAGTTAATAGAAATACAGAGCGGATATCTATTCATGGAAGTTTGGTTTAAAAAATAGATTAGTTTGTGAGTTAATAGAAATACAGAACGGAGATCTATTCATGGAAGTTTGGTTTAAAAAATAGATTAGTTTGTGAGTTAATAAAAATACTGAATGGATATCTATTTATGGAAGTTTGTTTTAAAAAATAGATTAGTTTGTGAGTTAATAGAAATACAGAGCGGATATCTATTCATGGAAGTTTGGTTTAAAAAATAGATTAGTTTGTGAGTTAATAGAAATACAGAATGGAGATCTATTCATGGAAGTTTGGTTTAAAAATAGATTAGTTTGTGAGTTAATAGAAATACAGAATGGAGATCTATTCATGGAAGTTTGGTTTAAAAAATAGATTAGTTTGTGAGTTAATAGAAATACAGAACGGACATCTATTCATGGAAGTTTGGTTTAAAAAATAGATTAGTTTGTGAGTTAATAGAAATACAGAATGGAGATCAATTCATAGAAGTTTGGTTTAAAAAATAGATTAGTTTGTGAGTTAATAGAAATACAGAACGGAGATCTATTCATGGAAGTTTGGTTTAAAAAATAGATTAGTTTGTGAGTTAATAGAAATACAGAACGGATATCTATTTATGGAAGTTTGGTTTAAAAAATAGATTAGTTTGTGAGTTAATAAAAATACAGAATGGAGATCTATTCATGGAAGTTTGGTTTAAAAAATAGATTAGTTTGTGAGTTAATAGAAATACAGAATGGAGATCTATTCATGGAAGTTTGGTTTAAAAAATAGATTAGTTTGTGAGTTAATAGAAATACAGAATGGAGATCTATTCATAGAAGTTTGGTTTAAAAAATAGATTAGTTATTGAGTTAATAGAAATACAGAATGGAGATCTATTCATGGAAGTTTGGTTTAAAAAATAGATTAGTTTGTGAGTTAATAGAAATACAGAATGGAGATCAATTCATAGAAGTTTGGTTTAAAAAATAGATTAGTTTGTGAGTTAATAAAAATACAGAACGGAGATCTATTCATGGAAGTTTGGTTTAAAAAAATAGATTAGTTTGTGAGTTAATAGAAATACAGAACAGATATCTATTTATGGAAGTTTGGTTTAAAAATAGATTCGTTTGTGAGTTAATAGAAATACAGAACGGAGATCTATTTATGGAAAGTGTGTTTAAAAAATAGATTAGTTTGTGAGTTAATAGAAATACAGAACGGAGATCTATTTATGGAAAGTGTGTTTAAAAAATAGATTAGTTTGTGAGTTAATAGAAATACAGAACGGAGATCTATTCATGGAAGTTTGGTTTGAAAAATAGATTAGTTTGTGAGTTAATAGAAATACAGAATGGAGATCTATTCATGGAAGTTTGGTTTAAAAAATAGATTAGTTTGTGAGTTAATAGAAATACAGAATGGAGATCTATTCATGGAAGTTTGGTTTAAAAAATAGATTAGTTTGTGAGTTAATAGAAATACAGAATGGAGATCTATTCATGGAAGTTTGGTTTAAAAAATAGATTAGTTTGTGAGTTAATAGAAATACAGAATGGAGATCTATTCATGGAAGTTTGGTTTAAAAAATAGATTAGTTTGTGTGTTAATAGAAATACAGAATGGAGATCTATTCATGGAAGTTTGGTTTAAAAAATAGATTAGTTTGTGAGTTAATAGAAATACAGAATGGAGATCTATTCATGGAAGTTTGGTTTAAAAAATAGATTAGTTTGTGAGTTAATAGAAATACAGAACGGAGATCTATTCATGGAAGTTTGGTTTGAAAAATAGATTAGTTTGTGTGTTAATAGAAATACAGAATGGAGATCTATTCATGGAAGTTTGGTTTAAAAAATAGATTAGTTTGTGAGTTAATAGAAATACAGAACGGAGATCTATTCATGGAAGTTTAGTTTTAAAAATAGATTAGTTTGTGAGTTAATAGAAATACAGAATGGAGATCTATTCATGGAAGTTTGGTTTGAAAAATAGATTAGTTTGTGTGTTAATAGAAATACAGAATGGAGATCTATTCATGGAAGTTTGGTTTAAAAAATAGATTAGTTTGTGAGTTAATAGAAATACAGAATGGAGATCTATTCATGGAAGTTTGGTTTAAAAAATAGATTAGTTTGTGAGTTAATAGAAATACAGAATGGAGATCTATTCATGGAAGTTTGGTTTAAAAAATAGATTAGTTTGTGAGTTAATAGAAATACAGAATGGAGATCTATTCATGGAAGTTTGGTTTAAAAAATAGATTAGTTTGTGAGTTAATAGAAATACAGAATGGAGATCTATTCATGGAAGTTTGGTTTAAAAAATAGATTAGTTTGTGAGTTAATAGAAATACAGAACGGACATCTATTCATGGAAGTTTGGTTTAAAAAATAGATTAGTTTGTGAGTTAATAGAAATACAGAATGGAGATCTATTCATGGAAGTTTGGTTT
Source organism: Sepiola atlantica (assembly GCA_963556195.1). NCBI lineage: Eukaryota > Metazoa > Mollusca > Cephalopoda > Sepiida > Sepiolidae > Sepiola > Sepiola atlantica. The sequence goes on from OY744543.1 coordinate 19,047,314, forward strand.
AAAAAATAGATTAGTTTGTGTGTTAATAGAAATACAGAATGGAGATCTATTCATGGAAGTTTGGTTTAAAAAATAGATTAGTTTGTGAGTTAATAGAAATACAGAATGGAGATCTATTCATGGAAGTTTGGTTTAAAAAATAGATTAGTTTGTGAGTTAATAGAAATACAGAATGGAGATCTATTCATGGAAGTTTGGTTTAAAAAATAGATTAGTTTGTGAGTTAATAGAAATACAGAATGGAGATCTATTCATGGAAGTTTGGTTTAAAAAATAGATTAGTTTGTGAGTTAATAGAAATACAGAATGGAGATCTATTCATGGAAGTTTGGTTTAAAAAATAGATTAGTTTGTGAGTTAATAGAAATACAGAATGGAGATCTATTCATGGAAGTTTTGTTTAAAAAATAGATTAGTTTGTGAGTTAATAGAAATACAGAACGGACATCTATTCATGGAAGTTAGGTTTAAAAAATAGATTAGTTTGGGAGTTAATAGAAATACAGAATGGAGATCTATTTATGGAAGTTTGGTTTAAAAAATAGATTAGTTTGTGAGTTAATAGAAATACAGAATGGAGATCTATTCATGGAAGTTTGGTTTAAAAAATAGATTAGTTTGTGAGTTAATAGAAATACAGAATGGTGATCTTTTCATGGAAGTTTGGTTTAAAAAATAGATTAGTTTGTGAGTTAATAGAAATACAGAATGGAGATCTATTCATGGAAGTTTGGTTTAAAAAATAGATTAGTTTGTGAGTTAATAGAAATACAGAATGGTGATCTTTTCATGGAAGTTTGGTTTAAAAAATAGATTAGTTTGTGAGTTAATAGAAATACAGAATGGAGATCTATTCATGGAAGTTTGGTTTAAAAAATAGATTAGTTTGTGAGTTAATAGAAATACAGAATGGTGATCTTTTCATGGAAGTTTGGTTTAAAAAATAGATTAGTTTGTGAGTTAATAGAAATACAGAATGGAGATCTATTCATGGAAGTTTGGTTTAAAAAATAGATTAGTTTGTGAGTTAATAGAAATACAGAACGGACATCTATTCATGGAAGTTTGGTTTAAAAAATAGATTAGTTTGTGAGTTAATAGAAATACAGAATGGAGATCTATTCATGGAAGTTTGGTTTAAAAAATAGATTAGTTTGTGAGTTAATAGAAATACAGAATGGTGATCTTTTCATGGAAGTTTGGTTTAAAAAATAGATTAGTTTGTGAGTTAATAGAAATACAGAATGGAGATCTATTCATGGAAGTTTGGTTTAAAAAATAGATTAGTTTGTGAGTTAATAGAAATACAGAATGGTGATCTTTTCATGGAAGTTTGGTTTAAAAAATAGATTAGTTTGTGAGTTAATAGAAATACAGAATGGAGATCTATTCATGGAAGTTTGGTTTAAAAAATAGATTAGTTTGTGAGTTAATAGAAATACAGAACGGACATCTATTCATGGAAGTTTGGTTTAAAAAATAGATTAGTTTGTGAGTTAATAGAAATACAGAATGGAGATCTATTCATGGAAGTTTGGTTTAAAAAATAGATTAGTTTGTGTGTTAATAGAAATACAGAATGGAGATCTATTCATGGAAGTTTGGTTTAAAAAATAGATTAGTTTGTGAGTTAATAGAAATACAGAATGGAGATCTATTCATGGAAGTTTGGTTTAAAAAATAGATTAGTTTGTGAGTTAATAGAAATACAGAATGGAGATCTATTCATGGAAGTTTGGTTTAAAAAATAGATTAGTTTGTGAGTTAATAGAAATACAGAATGGAGATCTATTCATGGAAGTTTGGTTTAAAAAATAGATTAGTTTGTGAGTTAATAGAAATACAGAATGGTGATCTTTTCATGGAAGTTTGGTTTAAAAAATAGATTAGTTTGTGAGTTAATAGAAATACAGAATGGAGATCTATTCATGGAAGTTTGGTTTAAAAAATAGATTAGTTTGTGAGTTAATAGAAATACAGAATGGAGATCTATTCATGGAAGTTTGGTTTAAAAAATAGATTAGTTTGTGAGTTAATAGAAATACAGAATGGAGATCTATTCATGGAAGTTTGGTTTAAAAAATAGATTAGTTTGTGAGTTAATAGAAATACAGAACGGACATCTATTCATGGAAGTTTGGTTTAAAAAATAGATTAGTTTGTGAGTTAATAGAAATACAGAATGGAGATCTATTCATGGAAGTTTGGTTTAAAAAATAGATTAGTTTGTGTGTTAATAGAAATACAGAATGGAGATCTATTCATGGAAGTTTGGTTTAAAAAATAGATTAGTTTGTGAGTTAATAGAAATACAGAATGGAGATCTATTCATGGAAGTTTGGTTTAAAAAATAGATTAGTTTGTGAGTTAATAGAAATACAGAATGGAGATCTATTCATGGAAGTTTGGTTTAAAAAATAGATTAGTTTGTGAGTTAATAGAAATACAGAATGGAGATCTATTCATGGAAGTTTGGTTTAAAAAATAGATTAGTTTGTGAGTTAATAGAAATACAGAATGGTGATCTTTTCATGGAAGTTTGGTTTAAAAAATAGATTAGTTTGTGAGTTAATAGAAATACAGAATGGAGATCTATTCATGGAAGTTTGGTTTAAAAAATAGATTAGTTTGTGAGTTAATAGAAATACAGAATGGAGATCTATTCATGGAAGTTTGGTTTAAAAAATAGATTAGTTTGTGAGTTAATAGAAATACAGAATGGTGATCTTTTCATGGAAGTTTGGTTTAAAAAATAGATTAGTTTGTGAGTTAATAGAAATACAGAATGGAGATCTATTCATGGAAGTTTGGTTTAAAAAATAGATTAGTTTGTGAGTTAATAGAAATACAGAATGGAGATCTATTCATGGAAGTTTGGTTTAAAAAATAGATTAGTTTGTGAGTTAATAGAAATACAGAATGGAGATCTATTCATGGAAGTTTGGTTTAAAAAATAGATTAGTTTGTGAGTTAATAGAAATACAGAATGGAGATCTATTCATGGAAGTTTGGTTTAAAAAATAGATTAGTTTGTGAGTTAATAGAAATACAGAATGGAGATCTATTCATGGAAGTTTGGTTTAAAAAATAGATTAGTTTGTGAGTTAATAGAAATACAGAACGGAGATCTATTCATGGAAGTTTGGTTTAAAAAATAGATTAGTTTGTGAGTTAATAGAAATACAGAATGGAGATCTATTCATGGAAGTTTGGTTTAAAAAATAGATTAGTTTGTGAGTTAATAGAAATACAGAATGGAGATCTATTCATGGAAGTTTGGTTTAAAAAATAGATTAGTTTGTGAGTTAATAGAAATACAGAATGGAGATCTATTCATGGAAGTTTGGTTTAAAAAATAGATTAGTTTGTGAGTTAATAGAAATACAGAATGGAGATCTATTCATGGAAGTTTGGTTTAAAAAATAGATTAGTTTGTGAGTTAATAGAAATACAGAATGGAGATCTATTCATGGAAGTTTGGTTTAAAAAATAGATTAGTTTGTGAGTTAATAGAAATACAGAATGGAGATCTATTCATGGAAGTTTGGTTTAAAAAATAGATTAGTTTGTGAGTTAATAGAAATACAGAACGGACATCTATTCATGGAAGTTTGGTTTAAAAAATAGATTAGTTTGTGAGTTAATAGAAATACAGAATGGAGATCTATTCATGGAAGTTTGGTTTAAAAAATAGATTAGTTTGTGAGTTAATAGAAATACAGAATGGAGATCTATTCATGGAAGTTTGGTTTAAAAAATAGATTAGTTTGTGAGTTAATAGAAATACAGAATGGTGATCTTTTCATGGAAGTTTGGTTTAAAAAATAGATTAGTTTGTGAGTTAATAGAAATACAGAATGGAGATCTATTCATGGAAGTTTGGTTTAAAAAATAGATTAGTTTGTGAGTTAATAGAAATACAGAATGGTGATCTTTTCATGGAAGTTTGGTTTAAAAAATAGATTAGTTTGTGAGTTAATAGAAATACAGAATGGAGATCTATTCATGGAAGTTTGGTTTAAAAAATAGATTAGTTTGTGAGTTAATAGAAATACAGAATGGAGATCTATTCATGGAAGTTAGGTTTAAAAAATAGATTAGTTTGTGAGTTAATAGAAATACAGAATGGTGATCTTTTCATGGAAGTTTGGTTTAAAAAATAGATTAGTTTGTGAGTTAATAGAAATACAGAGCGGATATCTATTCATGGAAGTTTGGTTTAAAAAATAGATTAGTTTGTGAGTTAATAGAAATACAGAATGGAGATCTATTCATGGAAGTTTGGTTTAAAAAATAGATTAGTTTGTGAGTTAATAGAAATACAGAATGGAGATCTATTCATGGAAGTTTGGTTTAAAAAATAGATTAGTTTGTGAGTTAATAGAAATACAGAATGGAGATCTATTCATGGAAGTTTGGTTTAAAAAATAGATTAGTTTGTGAGTTAATAGAAATACAGAACGGACATCTATTCATGGAAGTTTGGTTTAAAAAATAGATTAGTTTGTGAGTTAATAGAAATACAGAATGGAGATCTATTCATGGAAGTTTGGTTTAAAAAATAGATTAGTTTGTGAGTTAATAGAAATACAGAATGGAGATCTATTCATGGAAGTTTGGTTTAAAAAATAGATTAGTTTGTGAGTTAATAGAAATACAGAATGGTGATCTTTTCATGGAAGTTTGGTTTAAAAAATAGATTAGTTTGTGAGTTAATAGAAATACAGAATGGAGATCTATTCATGGAAGTTTGGTTTAAAAAATAGATTAGTTTGTGAGTTAATAGAAATACAGAATGGAGATCTATTCATGGAAGTTTGGTTTAAAAAATAGATTAGTTTGTGAGTTAATAGAAATACAGAATGGTGATCTTTTCATGGAAGTTTGGTTTAAAAAATAGATTAGTTTGTGAGTTAATAGAAATACAGAATGGAGATCTATTCATGGAAGTTTGGTTTAAAAAATAGATTAGTTTGTGAGTTAATAGAAATACAGAATGGAGATCTATTCATGGAAGTTAGGTTTAAAAAATAGATTAGTTTGTGAGTTAATAGAAATACAGAATGGAGATCTATTCATGGAAGTTAGGTTTAAAAAATAGATTAGTTTGTGAGTTAATAGAAATACAGAATGGAGATCTATTCATGGAAGTTTGGTTTAAAAAATAGATTAGTTTGTGAGTTAATAGAAATACAGAATGGAGATCTACTCATGGAAGTTAGGTTTAAAAAATAGATTAGTTTGTGAGTTAATAGAAATACAGAATGGTGATCTTTTCATGGAAGTTTGGTTTAAAAAATAGATTAGTTTGTGAGTTAATAGAAATACAGAATGGAGATCTATTCATGGAAGTTTGGTTTAAAAAATAGATTAGTTTGTGAGTTAATAGAAATACAGAATGGAGATCTATTCATGGAAGTTTGGTTTAAAAAATAGATTAGTTTGTGAGTTAATAGAAATACAGAATGGAGATCTATTCATGGAAGTTAGGTTTAAAAAATAGATTAGTTTGTGAGTTAATAGAAATACAGAATGGTGATCTTTTCATGGAAGTTAGGTTTAAAAAATAGATTAGTTTGTGAGTTAATAGAAATACAGAATGGTGATCTTTTCATGGAAGTTTGGTTTAAAAAATAGATTAGTTTGTGAGTTAATAGAAATACAGAATGGAGATCTATTCATGGAAGTTTGGTTTAAAAAATAGATTAGTTTGTGAGTTAATAGAAATACAGAATGGAGATCTATTCATGGAAGTTTGGTTTAAAAAATAGATTAGTTTGTGAGTTAATAGAAATACAGAATGGAGATCTATTCATGGAAGTTAGGTTTAAAAAATAGATTAGTTTGTGAGTTAATAGAAATACAGAATGGTGATCTTTTCATGGAAGTTTGGTTTAAAAAATAGATTAGTTTGTGAGTTAATAGAAATACAGAGCGGATATCTATTCATGGAAGTTTGGTTTAAAAATGGCGGTCTCTATAATGGATGCCAAGAAGCGGTGGCCGACCTTGTTGAAAGCTTTGGACTGATCCAAGTTAATCAGTGCAGCCTCCGTATCGTCTTTTATCCCCTCTAGGATCGTATGAATCACATGAAAGTTATTCTAAATCGATCTCCCCTTTCACGGTGTAGTTATGCTCGAATTCGATCAACTCTTCGATAACCCGATTTCAGCATATAATGATACTAAACCTCATGTCTTGAATCATTATTCCAATTATGATCAAAATCCATTACATAATTTTTATTATAGAAAATGTATAGAACTTAAGACTTAAACTTAAGGGGTCTTAAAAAGAAATTGAAATTCAGGGAATCCTGCTTAATTTGTGTCCAATGACTATAGATCAAATTCAGTGCAAATCTGAAATATTTGAATGCAAATCTGAAATATTTGAATTTTCAAAGGAGAGGTTGTACCCATATTATGCCCCCTAAAAACCCTTGAAAATACTAAAAAAATACTGAAATTAGGGGACTATTTATTAATTAATGTCTAATACCTATTGTCAACATTTCACAAAAATCGGAGTCATCCAAATTTTCACAAAGAACTTTCACCTCCTTTTATCCCTTTGCATAAAATTAAATATAGCCCACGTTTTCATTGTTTACGCCTAGCAGTTGTGTTCCAAAATTCATAATAATCGGTTTATTGTTTAGGCGTGAATCCTGTATATACAAATATATAAACATATGCATATACTTAACCTTATATAAATATGCGTTTATTTTTCACGCAGAATATTTGTACAAGACGAACGTAAGAGAGACAAAATACGACCTAGTACATAAAAAAAGGGTTGAAAATTACAGACGTAATTATTAACGAAAGAGTCCACGTCAAAACCGCAATTTAAATAAAAAAAAAAGATATTGACGAAATTTATATTTTTCACTAATTCTGGGCACAGTAAGCACCTGTTCAAAATGTCAAGATTAACTGCCTTTGGTTTTGAGCTATCTATTTCAGGCCCAGCATTCGTATTTTCAGTACAAGTCGGGAAACAGGATCCAACCTGATTGATTACTTCATCATTCTGCCGTTGACATCTGCAATTCATAATTCATCCATGAAAACAAAGTTATCGGATTTTCTCACTAATGCGTTTTTGTTTGTTCCTGCCGCCACATACAAGTAAATGACAAGAAATGATAGGGGCTATCATTTCTTGTCATTTACTTTGTCATTACTTGTAACTGACACTCTAAGACCCCCCATCGAAAACCAAAGGTAAGTAAAAAAAAAAAAAAAAAAAAAAAAAAAAAAAAAAAAAAAGAATGATAATAAAACATTAAATAAAATACACTTCTTCCTGAGCGTATGCACATTTGTGGTCATAGTTCTTGTGCCGGAGAAAAGGGTAGTACAATTGTGACAAAACTTCTGCTTTGTCTGTAATAACCCCTTCAAGGGTAGGTCCATATCCTTCCGTTCTCTTTCCATTACCTACGTCTTCTATTCCAAAAAGTGCAGCAAACGGAGATACTCCCTATTCAGCAAATATCTCTCGACTACTTGCTCTCTGGTATTAGTTAAATTTATTAACCCACTTCTTAGTCGGTCTAATAACATCTCAGGGTAGTACAATTGAGACAATAAAGAGGAACACCTACCGGCTGAGAAGACAATGCGATGCTCTGCATCAACTTACTGATTAGTCAATCTAATAACATCTTATTCGTCTGCAGATCTATCATTTGGTTATCAAACATTTGGATTTAGTTATGACGTCACTGATCTTTTTAAACACAGTATTCTCACCGTGTTCCGATGTCATTATCATCAGTCCCGCCAATAACCATCATCTCGTTCATATCAGCAACGAGACGGATAGTTAATTATCTCTTGCCCCGTTTGACTATCTTCTAATTGGTTGAGATAACACCGAAAAGCTTAGTTCACGGCGCAACCATCAGCACCACACACGCATGGGTGCCCTCCGCATATGTGACGGCACCAACATCTTCGACGCAGGATATCACCCATATCTATGTTAATTTCTATCTGTTTTCTCTATTCTTGAGGACTGGGGCGTGCGGCTCCCCCCTTCTCAGACCGTAACTTTAGCGACAACTCTTTCGTAACGTTGGTCACTTTTTCCTGTCTCATTTTTTTTCTTGAGTTGAGACAGAAGTATTTCGTCCTCATTAATAATAAAACAAACAAAATAAAAGAATGATAATAAACAATAAATAAAATGCACTTCTTCCTGAGCGTATGCGCATTTGTGTTTATAGTTCTCGTGCCGGAGAAAAGGATAGTACAATTGTGACAATAAAGAGGAACACCTACCGGCTGATAACAAAATGCGACGCTCCACATGTCGTGAATGTCCATCCGCAAGAGTGGGAGAGGTCTTCTCTTCGCAGATGTAGACCTTTGTAGTTGCAACTAATTAGCATACGTTGGGAACAGGACTAAAATGGATGGTGGCGAGTTGATTTTCAGAGAAGAGCAGAGAAAAAGCAGTGGTGCTGGAAATCTGTTGTATTGTCTTTGAAACCTTTTTTTCTTTTAACTTTCTACGGTTAGACCACAAGAACAATCGATAATTAAGCACGAGTGGCACTGCTCACAGGACCAAAAAGAGGGTAAAAAGCGAATGCAACGATGCTTGTAAAATCGTATTTGAAAGTGTGCACTACCCCCCCCCCCAAAAAAAAAAAAAATTAAAAGTGGTATCCCCATTATTGAATAAAGAATATGTCATTGCACTTCACTTATTTCTACCTTTATGTTTTAATATCTAGTTGTAGTTACCCGGCGTTGCTCAGGAATCTTTTTACTTTCATTTTTGTTTCAGTTTTCTATTAAACAAAACGAAAAAAAAATGTAATATGATTCTCAAAGTAAAATTGGCCTTTTGGCTAAGATCAAAGTGTAGTATCTGTTCCGATGGATACTGAACCCCATACTGGTGTTGTCTTGGCCTTCGGGTCTTGATTTACGCCGGTCAATGGGTCTGTCCTGTGCAGTTCTGGGAGGTCCACCTTCCCAGGCTTTGCCTCCCCTCTTTGGAGGAGGAGTAAGTTTATTGCTTACTGTCTGAGGCGCCTCTACCGGGGAATGCCGATGGGGCTGCCCAGGCAATTTTTAAACCCCACTTTCCCAACCTGATTTTGGGTCACATCTTACTTGTGGGAGTAAGATAAAAACTGGCCTTGTGACTAACTCCTGGAGAGGAGTAAATCAATACTCGAATAGTCTGACCGGTAGTATCAGTAATTTTAGTAGTTTTAGTAGTAGCATTCTCAGCAGTATGGGTGCTGAGAAGTCGTAGGAGAACGTTAGTTAGAAAAAATACCTGAATGAAGAAAGGACAACATTTAGAGTACTTGGTCCAGTTGTGATACTATGAACGTTTCCCTCACCCAGTCAGAACCTCAGACAGTGCTAGGAAATGATTCCCCAAGGAACACAAAGGCAGTAAGATAAATAGTCTGAACTAGGATGAATAGCCGGCTGGGAGCGGTCGAAAGGGAGTGGTGCGGAAGTAGTCTGTTTCTGTTGTTCAGGGAGAGGCGGTGACAAAAGACCAGGGTTAGGATTTCCGGTCGAGGTTAATATATTGAGTCAGAGCAGTTTACGACAGTTCGTGACTCGGAGGATACCCGAGATGAGCTAAACAACCGGGCGACAATGAAGCCTTGAGAGACAGCTGTCAACAGACAACGTTTATGGGTCCATTTCGATATCACACACACTCAGAGTACAACTGATTTATACACAATAGCTCTTAGTTTGTCTTCTCTTTTGTGAGTGCGTTGCTTTTATTTTTGTATACTTGTAAACGAGTGCTTGTGCCCTCGGCACAACGAGAACAAGAAGATGAAAGAGAAGAAAACCACGGCACAAACATTTGGTTCTACACAGTATGTATAAATAAGAAACCCCGACTAAAATAAAACCACGGCACAAGCGTTAGGATCGGCGATTGTCGAGAGTGGCGGGCATATGGTTCTACACAGTATGTATAAATAAGAAACCCCGACTAGAATACGACTGGACTCATGAAACAAAATCCAAGTGTAAACCACACTTGAAGAGGAGACGCACAGCGAAAGAAGAAACAATGAAACTCATGTTAAAAGCTATACAGAATAAGAGATAAATAGATATTTGGAATGTGATACTATGGTCGTAGGGGTTAGGCGAATTCCGGGACAGTGATAGAAAATGATTCACGGGAGGGGGAGCCGTCGGAGGTAGGATGGGTGAAAAGACACCGATAGAAAATGACTCATTAACGCACACAAAAGCGAACACGGGGGTTGTCAACTTGTGTTATTCAGACGGCAAGGGCTTGTCGGTGACTGAGCCAAAAGATCGGATGGGATTGAGTTGGGTTGGTTGGCAGTCAGAGAAGTGTGCGATAGTTTTTTTGCAACAGCCTGAGGTTTATGACGGTTTGCGGCAAGTGACGAGTGGTGAGTTTAGGAGAGTTGACGAGTTGGCTACTCAGAGAGAAGACGAACAGTGTTGAGTCAACCTCGGAAGAGAGCGGGGTTGAACAGATCGAAGGCAGAGTTCGTCAAAGATTTAGCAAGTGATGAAATGAGCTGACGAGCGACAATACCGATAGCCTCGACAGACAATTCAATCTCAGTTAACCAAAATGTACACGTTAACGTTTGGTGGTCTTTTTCGGTATCACACACAACCAGAGTACAACTGTTTGAAGCACAATGTATCTGAGTTTGTTTTTATCTTATGAGTCACATTGTTTTTCTTTGTAAACTTGTAAACCAGTGCTGTGTCCTCGACGATTTGTCAGTGGAATAGACGACACGACTAGAACGACGATGAAGACGAGAAGAAAACCACGGCACACAATGTTGGAGTCGTTGGGAGAGCAACACGTGGTTCTACAGGAATATGGCGGTCGACGGGCTGTCATACCTATACATATTTGAAATATTTTCAACAAAATGTGGTTTGTCTCTGAAATTAATGAGACGATAATAAGACATTTTCTTGAAAATTGTTTATGCAAAACTAAATTGTTTTGCTAAAATACGCCCCGCGGGGACAACAGAGATACGACCAGATCCTAGAAGCGCGAGGTGTTCATAATGATAATTTAATGATCAAATTGCGTGACACGAGGGAATTATAGGCGATCTAAAGCGATGAAGTTCTAACGCGTCGAGGCTGCAGTTGAAGGCAAGCATCAAGGTGGTAGAAGTAAGAGATCCCAGACGACGATGGTGTAGTGTCTTACATTTAGAAACAACAACAAATGTACCATAATTACCTCCCTTACACTCTGTAATTATCTCCCTTGTATATTTCTCATGCATATATAAATGAATGCTGATGTAGATCGTGCTCTTAAGACGAAGGTCTCGGAAGCGCAAACATCAATTATGTCTCTCTCTTATTCATTCTGCGTTCTTTGCTTTGCATTGTGTGTATACGTATCTATTACGTCGCGAGCCGAATACTAATGGATTCACATAACAATCGACAAGCAAGAACACTATAGATGAGTAACTCTGCGAAAGGCCCCGTCTAAAGGAATGGAATTTCGCCTGAATCTGAGAAACGAAATATTCAAAAAATGTCGTTGCCCAATTTCTTAATGAGTTTTGAAAACATATTAATTTAAATTCTAGTTAAAAGGCGAATCTTCACGATCCCGTCGGACGCACCCGAATCCTAATACGTATATGCAGACGTACAGAGCGTCTAGGAGAGATTCACTTTTGCTCTCCCCAGGAAGCCATGCCGGTTGGAACCGAGATAAGGCTAAGCCCAATCTTTGATATCAACGAATACGACCCTGCCGGTTGTTTTTGAATAGACATGTCTAACTGTGCCCGTAAGTGTTCTAATAGCACCGCCAAGAACTGTCCTGTCTGATGCATCTCATTTATCACTGATAACAACTGGAGATATTGTTGTACGAATCCGTCTAATTCGTGTATTTCCTCTATCATGGTCTCAGTCACATTAAACATTTATTTCTGGAATATATGTACATAGGAAATCAACAAATTCAGACTACGTCTATAACTGGCTAACTCCAGACTGGTGACATTTAATATCGATACGCTTTCTCTTGCGACATGAGCCCAAACCCTCCGCCTCTCCTCTATAACTTTCAATTTTTTCTGATTGTTTTCACATCACTTTCTGATACTTTCCCTGTAGATAAAATAAAGAAATAGTATCGGAACAATTAAAAAGAGGTGTCGCCAAGATCAAGTCCAAATGAATGTTAATCTTTCTCTCCAGTGTAAAAAAAAACATCGTTCAGTCCAACATAAAAAATTCAGCACTATTCTCTCCTTTCGTTCGCTTTACGATCCCACGTTCAGAACGATCTCCACATCTCTCACCGAATCTTCATTTTCCTTCACTTATTAAAAAAGACGTTGCTTCAATTTATGTGACTTTATCGCATTGATCTGGTAGGCCTTAACATCAACCCCCGGTTTCACTCCGGCCGACAACCTCTCTTCTAAATGCTTATGTTTTTTGGACAGTAGTTCTGCGCAGGTGTTGTTTCTACCTGCTAGATACTTGCTCTTGCAGTGGTACCCACTGGGTTTCAAGTCCCACTGTTGTATTTTTTATTCGTCTATTCTATCTCTAACATACACTCGAGTGGTTTATAATAAGTTTTAATAGAAAACAATGCACTACACAGATAATAATCTGCCTTTTTCATAGTGTACATTATCGCGTATGCCATTTCAAATTACCGGATATCGCTGCTGCATCTCCGATAGTCTACGTGTCAGGAAATATACCAGTGGCTTTGTAACGGCTGCATCTCTCTCTACTTTCTCTCAGATGATTTCAGTCAAGAGTTACCCCCTTGTTTATATCTTTGTATAATCAAAGGCAGGTATATCATTTAGAGTAGGCACTTTCTGATTCCTGTCTCTGACACGGTGGTGGTTAATTGTTGTGGACATGTTAAAGGGACCGAAATGAAGACACGAACACGATATAAAGTAGAAACAAGTGTATTAAGAAAAGAGAGTACAGAGGGAAGAAATATGCGCCTGGTAAGTAGAGTTCGACTATCTTACTGGATTCCGGCGAGAGTTAATTGCCGTTGGCATTTATTGAGCAAAGAGGAAGAGTCCATGTTGTACATAGGTAAGTCACCATAACCACCCCTCCCAAGTATTACCTCCGCAGGAGATTTAATAGCGTTTTTTGAGTGTCTTGGTTCCGGAGCTGCCTGGGGGATCTCAATGTCAAAGGTGTCATATATGGTGTCTATAATTTCTTCTTCTTCCTGGGGAGCGCTGTCGGTGTCGTCCGATAGTAGTTTTATTAATTGATTTAAATGTCTCTTATGAGAGAACTTAGGGCCTTGAATTATGTATACCATATTTCCAATCCGCTTCTCAATTGTCCCCAGTTCCCAGAACGATTTATTATTTTTAAACATTTAAAAAAATATTTTTTTTGCCTGGGACGTAACGTTTTCTTGGTACTGCATTTGTTCGTCCCGGTTTTGTCTGTTTTGACAGCAGTTTGTCAAAAACGGATCTTATCTTGCGCGCAAACATTACCTCAGCAGGGGATAATGAAGATAGTGTATTCGTGTTTGGCGTGATCCTGTACACCTGAAGGAACTGTTGTAGGGCTTTTTCCATAGGAGTGCCTCTAGCCTTCTTCAGGGCTCTTTTCAGTGTATCGACAACACGCTCTGCTGGCCATTTGATCTCGGGTGGTATGATGGGGTCGTAATATGTTCTATTTCGAACATATCACATATTTCCTTGAATTCAGCGGACGTGAACTGTGTTCCGTTGTCGCTGACTAAACAATCCACCACCCCGAAACGGGCAAACAATTCGCGGAGGAAGTTTATGGTTACTTCCATCGTTGGACTTTTGCATCGGCACACTTCGGGCCATTTTGTGAAACTATCTACTACAATTAAATAGTTGAAAACGTCTAATGGGCCTGCGAAATCTATATGGATCCTGGACCATGGTCGGTCCGTTTTTGACCAAGGACTGGATTTGATCGGAGCTGCCAATGCACAGCCTTTGCACGTCTTTACGATTTTCTTGATATCCTGGTCCATGTTAGGCCAGTACACGTAGCTCCTTATCAAGCTCTTCATTCTTGTAGTCCCTGGGTGGCCAACATCGAAAATCCTTCAGAATTCCCATTTGAAGAGTTTTGGGAATGACGACTCTCTCACTATACAAGAGTACCTCATCGCATAGGGAGAAAATATCTGAAGTTTTTTTTAATTTAGTCTTGGTCATCTTAATAAACTCGTCACCGAGGGCTTCCATTTTTATTTCGTGCAGTGACACGGGGAGTTCCCTTACTGTGTTCTGTAATGTCGAGTTAATTTCTCCTTCCGTTCGAAGGGAGGCAATCACAGTGTCTTCCAGGGGTTCACTACGTTTTGGGATGAGTCTTAACAATCCGTCAGTGTGACAGATTTTTTTCGAGGGGAGGTATTCCATCTTAAAATTATAATTTAAAAGGATTGTTCCCCACCTCTGCAGTCTGTTAGCCGTGTGTACGGGCAGACCTTTTTTCGACCCAAAATTTGTGAGTAAAGGTTTATGATCTGTTTGTAAAGTGAAAAATCTACCGTGTATGTAACGGTGGAATTTCGAGACTGCAAATATGATCCCTAAAGACTCCTTTTCAATTTGGGAGTAGTTCTTTTCTGCTGGTAGCAGTGTCCTCGATGCGTGAGCTATTGGTTTGTGAGTCCCGTCTGGCATTTTGTGTAAAATGCATGCCCCGATGCCATATGAGCTTGCGTCGCTAGCGACAATAATCTCTAAGTCTGGATTATAGTGAGTTAGGAAAAGATCGGATGTTAGGACTTTTTTCGTTTTCTCGAATGCTTCCTGACATTCAGCTGTCCATTCCCACCCTTTGTCTTTTTCAGAAGTTCATTCATTGGAGCACGGAGGTTATGCATATTAGGTATGAAAACTTGGTAGTAGTAGGCCAGTCCGAGAAAACTTTGTAAAGATGCGATATGTTCAGGATCCGGCATGTCCTGAATTGCAGTAGCTCGTTCTGGGTCTGGTCTTCTGCCATCTTTGTCAATAATGTGGCCAAGATATTTGATTTTCTTCATAAAAAAATCACATTTGGCTTCTTTGAGTTTGAAACCGTACTCTTGGATTCGCGAGACAACTTCGTGGACGTGTTCCCGGTGTTGTTCTTTGGTATGACTAGTCATTAGAATGTCGTCTAGGTATGCTATCGCGAATTCCAGTCCGTTTAACATAGTATCCATTACCTGCTGGAATATGGCTGGTGCGACCTTGACACCAAAAGCGAGTCTCTCGAATTTGTATAACCCGCGATGGGTGTTAATATATAGTAGTTTCAAGCTTTCTTCTTCCACGGGTATCTGTAAATATGCGTCACTTAAATCTATTTTGGAGAAAAATCTTCCTCCATTTAATTTAGTAAATATTTCGTCTGGGCACGGAAGAGGATAATGGTAATCCTTTAGTGATGCATTTAATCCAGTCGAAAAATCGGCGCAGACGCGGATCTCTTTAGTTTTCTTTTTAACATAGACAGTCGGAGCAGCCGATTGGCTATATTCAATTTTAGAAAGAATGCCGGTCTTAACTAGTCTGTCTAGTTCTTCATTTATTTTCTCGAGTGAGGCGAAAGGTACATTTCTTTTCTTTTTAAATACGGGTTGGATGTTTTCCTTTAATTCAAATTTTGCCGTCATCTTTTTGCATCGACCCAGTCCATTTGAAAAAACTTCTGGGGAGGTTTTTATACAAATCTTCTTTTAATTTATCTGCTTCGGTTGTCAGGCTTTCTATTTTTTGGCAAAAAGCGTTAATGGGTAAATCCAATAGATTAAAATGGCCCATCCACTCTGTCCCAAATAAATTGCAAGTGTTTTTTAACACGAACATTTTTAATTTGTTTGATTTTTCCGTTAAACTTAACGTTAGTTATAATCTCACCTTCGAATTTTATTTTTTCCCCCAGTCACCGACCTGGCTACTTTGTTTGATTTTAACATGGTTGGTTTACCCAATCTTTTCCATGTCTGCAGGTTGATGATAGTTAAATCAGACCCGGAGTCTAATTGTAACTTTATTCTTTCGTTAAGGATTTGTACTTGAACCTACTTCCTTATGTTTATGCTATCCTGTTCGTCTGATCTTGAGATTTTTATCCGGCTTTTAAATCCTTTATTTGCTCTACAATGTGAGCTCTTGTGTCCGATTTTGTAACAAATTAAACAAGTTTTAAACCGGTAGGGGCAATCCATATACCAATGAAGAGCACCACAGCGCGAACAGGGGCTAGGTGGTAATTTGTTTTGTTTTTTCTTGGGGAAATTTCTTTTTGGCGAAAAGTGAGAATAGTCACTCTTTTTGGATTGACTTGATTTTGAAGGAAAGCTAGGATATGATTTTTGTCGTATCTTTCTTATGTGTGCTATGCCCGATTCTTCTATGTCTTTCGAGTCTTGCGTCACGCTTACAAATCTTTCGCAGTCCTCTACGACTTTTTGTAAGGTTATATTCGGCTCATTTTCTAGCTTATTCAGAACTCTGCGTCTTACTTCGGCGTCTTTAGCTGATATCAGTCCTTGCACAAAAATGAAACATTTGAAATCATCTGCGCTTAGTTCGGCAAGCTTGAAATCGTCACAGTGTTTATTTACTACTGATGCGAAAGTCGTGTAATCCTCGCAATCTTTTCTTGTTAAATTTATATACTTCCATCTTTTGTGAAAAAGGGACATTTTGGGGCTACACAACTCCGTCAATAACTTAACCGCTTCCGAGAAAGTTAAATCGCTGATCTTACGGGGTAATATGTAGTCAATGAACTTTGTATGTTCGATGGTCCCTAATTTACGAAGGAGTAATCGAAGTTTTTTAGCCTCTGCCCAATTTTAGCAATCTATGTTGTATAGATCTTCATACCTTCTAAAATATGAAGCGAATGTTCTATCGTCTGGAGAATAAGAAAAATTGTCAATTGTACTCCAAACAGTATTTTGGGAAAATGCGTATTCGTTCTCGGTATTTTGACCCCTATTCGATATTGTTTGTAGAAATAGTTATTCAAACTTTTGCTGTTTTTCATCAGCTTTTCGTCGTTGATCGTCGGCTTTTTGTTGTTGGACAATCAGTTTTTCTTGAAACCTAGCTTCCATTTGAGCCTGTTGTTCGGTTTGGAATTTAACGAGTTCTAACATCATAGCTTTGAAATCTTCCATGTTTACTGCTGTGTCTTTATACAATACAGCTTTTTTTCTTTTATATTACGCTGCTAACGTAATTAGTTCTTGAACTAGAAAACAAAAAATAAAAGTCAACCCTTTTTTTTCTTTTTTTTTGCTTGACAAAAAAATAAGGTTTTTAATTTCGGCGGTAGTATTTTTCTTTTTTCTCTTTGGAGAGAGAAAAAGAATTGTATTATATTCCTTTGTTAAAAATCTTAACTCAGTACCGGAATAAAATAATGACTCACGAGTGTCCTTCTAGAAAAAATAACTTAGTTGATATTTTTTCGTAAGAGATGAAGAACAAAAAAAATCACGTGAATTTACTTGCCTAATAAATCCGATTTTCGAGATTTCTTTTTCTTTGTCCGCCGGATAAGCTTGTTTTAAAACTTTGATGCTTGTGTAGCTTTCTCCACGTTCGTCTTTAATTTCCTCGTGCATTTGCCAGTGTTTGTCTTACGCTGGATTTTGTTTTTCATTCGAAAAACTTTTCGTTTGTTCAAAGATGAGTACGTAAGAAAAATTTGACGTAATTCCAGATAGCCAGTTGGTGTCTGGTGGTTAGAAAATGGAGAGAGAGAGAGAGAGAGAGAGAGAGAGAGAGAGAGAGAGAGAGAGAGAGAGAGAGAGAGAGTAGATCTTCGAACCCTTCGTTGCCAAGTTGTTGTGGCCCTGTTAAAGGGACCGAAATGAAGACACGAACACGGTATAAAGTAGAAACAAGTGTATTAAGAAAATAGAGTACAGAGGGAAGAAATATGCGCCTGGTAAGTAGAGTTCGACTACTTACTGGATTCCGGCGAGAGTTAATTGCCGTTGGCATTTATTGAGCAAAGAGGAAGAGTCCATGTTGTACATAGGTAAGTGACTATAACATTGATTAAAAATTGTAATACGATATACTCACCACCGTGCCAGAGACAGGAATAAGGTATATTCGGGGTACTGGTCCATCTCTTTATCCTGCCATGATTGCGTCAGCACCACACCTATGCCTCTGTTGATAGCATCCGACAAGGAATTGGAACAGACCGACACGTCAGAGATAGTGATAATGTTACAACCAGGATATAATAATGATATATACGTGTCCCTATCCAGATATAACACAAAATATTTTATTTGGGCCGGCTAGCTTGGCTCGCTAAGGGAATTTTCCCGAATTCAAAAATGCTACTGTAACAGCTGAGCCATACAAGAATGATACAGTTGGAAAGAATACACATCGACACTAATGCAATGACACAAACGAATAAACACATTTATTGTAGCAACGACAAATAAACAGAAACAATATATAGTTCAATGCAAGTGAGGATAAAATGTTCCTTCAAATGAATCCAAAACAATAAAAAAGTCACTTATCTGTCCGAACTTTCGAGAGAGTTCAAATCATCGTTCTTTTCTTAAAATATCTTTTTTATTCATTGTATCACCGAGTGTGTCGTCTGCTCAAGTCCCTGTAATTTCTTCGTCACTTTTTTCTTTCTTCTTCTTTTGCCTTATAAGATCAGTCACTCGCCCTATGCTCCCCTTCGTTCTAGGCAGTCCGTGATGAAAAGAACGTAAAGAAAACAGCCGGCCGAGGGGCATCGAAGCCCCGCCCCTTGCTACTTTTCCTCCTGTTTTCCATCTTCTTCTTTTGTCTCATAAGATCGCCCTTTCTCTCTCCCTCCTACTCTCCTTTAAATCATTCCGGATTCGAACGGGAAGATGGCCGTGTAGCGGCTGCTAACATCAGCTGAGGTATTAGATGGGTTATTCTCTCGCAAACCTGTCTCCTCTACCCCTCTCTCTGCTGTACGATCACATGTACATATTAACACCGAGAAAGCAGGCAGCTGGCTACTGTGTTTTAGCCTGTTTTCATTTTCGGTGTGCACGTGCGTAACTATATCGCTTTGATTCTATAAAAAAACTCGATTAATGAGATTGTTTCTTTGCCATTTCCATCAAGTTCTTTCTTTAAATCCTCGCTTACAAATTTCCACCAGAATGTCACAATATTTATAGGTGACCCTCCTCTATTAAAGACGTATATATGGAACTCCGATCCACAAGAGGAACCTAGTGGAGGAGGCGGTAGGCAAAATGCTCGACGCGGTTATAATAGAGAGGTCAAGGGACCTTTGACGCGGTGTTTTATTTGGACTCCCCCTTCCCGAGGAGCTCCATTCTCTGGGACTGAATGCATTTCTCAGAAGGCAGAACCCTTTCGTGACCCGCCTCTCTACAATGCCAGCATTTCAGTAACCGACAGGTAACAGAATAGTGACCTCTTTCTCCGCATGCCCAACATGAAATTTGTCTTGTCGTTAATTGGACCACCCTGCTTTTTACCCCCAGCGGCATGTTTGGCGTTTCTCTGCTTCTAGAGGATACACTCGGGTTCATTGCTCGGAATATCATATTCGACCATACTTGGTACAATTCAGGTTTGCATAAATTGCTCAGGCAATCTCTCGCTCTGTGACGTTTGTCTTTATAGGTCAAACCTTGGCTCTGGGTGAGAGAATAACTTTTTTCGTCTATTTTTAGCTAATCGGGTACCTGTTTATTAACTTAAGTCTAGTCAACCGTCACACAGTTTCTATCAATGTACGCTTGCTGGTGTACTGTCTCGCGAACTGTTTGAGTTCGAACCAGGCCAATTCCGGGTTCTCTTCATATAGAGTCCCAAGAAATTTGAACACTTGTCCGACTTCTCTTTCATATACCACGAACACAATTTCTCTATCTACTAACCCGTAGATGAGTTTCTTTTTCTGGATAGCGGATAGATATTCATCTAATCCCGCGGGTTTCCCGCTATACGTGGGTATCTTAATTCTCCTTGGTAGATTTAGAATTACTTCCAATGTCAAACCCTATTTTTACCTCGTTCATTTTTATGACTGTTTTTCTCTTCGTTTCTTCTTCTGCTGGTTTCATCTCGACACTCCCCGTTGTTCTGGGTTTCTCTCTAGCGCATTTACGAACGGCTGTCTTAGCGTCACTTATGTAAATCTATTTTTCGTTCACTTGACAGGAAATACTTGATCGTACAGGCATACCATATCTCTCGGGTGGCTAAGGCACATGAAAAAGAACAGAACCTGAACGACTACGAATACAACTGCTGTATTTATAACCACGTAAAGGAAAAAGGACAAGAGTGAAGGGCCGGATTACGATTAAAAGATACGTTGAAAATAAATTGGAAGCTGAGGAATATCAATACCAGCAATTGGCATGAAGACGCGAAACACGTTGAAAATAAATTGGAAACTGAGGAATATCAATACCAGCAATTGGCATGAAGACGCGAAACACGTTGAAAATAAATTGAAAACTGAGGAATATCAATACCAGCAATTGACATGAAGACGCGAAACACGTTGAAAATAAATTGGAAACTGAGGAATATCAATACCAGCAATTGACATGAAGACGCGAAACACGTTGAAAATAAATTGGAAACTGAGGAATATCAATACCAGCAATTGGCATGAAGACGCGAAACACGTTGAAAATAAATTGGAAACTGAGGAATATCAATACCAGCAATTGACATGAAGACGCGAAACACGTTGAAAATAAATTGGAAACTGAGGAATATCAATACCAGCAATTGGCATGAAGACGCGAAACACGTTGAAAATAAATTGGAAACTGAGGAATATCAATACCAGCAATTGGCATGAAGACGCGAAACACGTTGAAAATAAATTAGAAACTGAGGAATATCAATACCAGCAATTGGCATGAAGACGCGAAACACGTTGAAAATAAATTGGAAACTGAGGAATATCAATACTAGCTATTGGCATGAAGACGCGAACCACGTTGAAAATAAATTAGAAACTGAGGAATATCAATACCAGAAATTGGCATAAAGACGCGAAACACGTTGAAAATAAATTGGAAACTGAGGAATATCAATACCAGCTATTGGCATGAAGACGCGAAACACGTTGAAAATAAATTGGAAACTGAGGAATATCAATACCAGCAATTGGCATAAAGACGCGAAACACGTTTAAAATAAATTGGAAACTGAGGAATATCAATACCAGCAATTGGCATGAAGACGCGAAACACGTTTAAAATAAATTGGAAACTGAGGAATATCAATACCAGCAATTGGCATGAAGACGCGAAACACGTTGAAAATAAATTGGAAACTGAGGAATATCAATACCAGCAATTGGCATGAAGACGCGAAACACGTTTAAAATAAATTGGAAACTGAGGAATATCAATACCAGCAATTGGCATGAAGACGCGAAACACGTTTAAAATAAATTGGAAACTGAGGAATATCAATACCAGCAATTGGCATGAAGACGCGAAACACGTTGAAAATAAATTGGAAACTGAAGGAATATCAATACCAGCAATTGACATGAAGACGCGAAACACGTTGAAAATAAATTGGAAACTGAGGAATATCAATACCAGCAATTGGCATGAAGACGCGAAACACGTTGAAAATAAATTGGAAACTGAGGAATATCAATACCAGCAATTGGCATGAAGACGCGAAACACGTTGAAAATAAATTGGAAACTGAGGAATATCAATACCAGCAATTGGCATGAAGACGCGAAACACGTTTAAAATAAATTGGAAACTGAGGAATATCAATACCAGCAATTGGCATGAAGACGCGAAACACGTTGAAAATAAATTGGAAACTGAGGAATATCAATACCAGCAATTGGCATGAAGACGCGAAACACGTTTAAAATAAATTGGAAACTGAGGAATATCAATACCAGCAATTGGCATGAAGACGCGAAACACGTTGAAAATAAATTGGAAACTGAGGAATATCAATACCAGCAATTGGCATGAAGACGCGAAACACGTTTAAAATAAATTGGAAACTGACGAATATCAATACCAGCAATTGGCATGAAGACGCGAAACACGTTTAAAATAAATTGGAAACTGAGGAATATCAATACGAGCAATTGGCATGAAGACGCGAAACACGTTGAAAATAAATTGGAAACTGAGGAATATCAATACCACCAATTGGCATGAAGACGCGAAACACGTTGAAAATAAATTGGAAACTGAGGAATATCAATACCAGCTATTGGCATGAAGACGCGAAACACGTTGAAAATAAATTGGAAACTGAGGAATATCCATACCAGCAATTGACATGAAGACACGAAACACGTTGAAAATAAATTGGAAACTGAGGAATATCAATACCAGCAATTGACATGAAGACACGAAACACGTTGAAAATAAATTGGAAACTGAGGAATATCAATACCAGCAATTGGCATGAAGACGCGAAACACGTTGAAAATAAATTGGAAACTGAGGAATATCAATACCAGCTATTGGCAGGAAGACGCGAACACACAGAACTATGTGGACAACTATGATCATAATATTTACCAAAATTACGGTAATTTCGAAATTTATACTTTGATAGATTTTTGTTAATATTGAATTACTTATTCCTTAAAATTAAATAGAAATAATCACTGTTAAGCTTTCTACCGTAAAATGAATGTCAGTTTTAAATTATTAAAAAATTCTTTAATAGCATTTTAAACATTGTCGATGAAATGACATTGTGTATAAAATGCAAAAAACGAAGGGAAATAGTTTTTGTTTAAAATTTTCTAGTTAGAAAGTTGAATGAAAAAATCAGATTTAAAATATAATGAGAACATTAAATTAAAACCAGTGCTTACTTACGGTAATAATTATATTCATTCTGAAAATAAATGCCATTCATTAAAGCAACGAAGCGGATAGTTAGCGACTGCCATTTTTAACGGACACGTTTTCCATAAAAAAAATTGTTTAATGTTTCAAATATTAATAACATATTTTATTTTAAACACGTATTTGTTTCTAATTTCTTTTTAAGGTGACGATTAGTTTCTAGCGTTGCTCGATCAAGAGGTCGAAGAAGTGATAGTCAAACCAACTTACCAGAAGGACTAAGTACATTATCGTACATACAGCGTATCGGATAGCTGTCACTTTCAGCAAACAAACTTCTCAGATTTCAGTATATAACTAAAGTTACTAAATGCACTTCTGTGTTGTGTAAGTTATTAAGCCTGAAACTTGGAGTTAAACATTTCAAAATATATTGTAAGTACAACATTTCACATTTACTTGTCTTTTTTTTTCTTTTATTATAAGTTAATATAAAATTATTGACTGTGATACGATTATATATAAAGAATCGGGATTTCTTGATATTGAACTAAACAATGTCCAAGTGACGAATAAGGGATTTATTAATTATTTATTGAATTATTAATCTTATAGTTTAATGTTTCACCGAAGGGATCAGTGGAATATATAAGGAATCGGGATTTCTCGATATTGAACTAAACAATGTCCAAGTGACGAATAATAGATTTATTAATTATTTATTGAATTATTAATCTTATAGTTTAATGTTTCACCGAATGGATCAGTGGAATATATAAGGAATCAGGATTTCTTGATATTGAACTAAACAATGTCCAAGTGACGAATAAGGGATTTATTAATTATTGATTGAATTATTAATCTTATAGTTTAATGTTTCACCGAATGGATCAGTGGAATATATAAGGAATCGGGATTTCTCGATATTGAACTAAACAATGTCCAAGTGACGAATAAGGGATTTATTAATTATTTATTGAGTTATTAATCTTATAGTTTAATGTTTCACCGAATGGATCAGTGGAATATATAAGGAATCGGGATTTCTCGATATTGAACTAAACAATGTCCAAGTGACGAATAAGGGATTTATTAATTATTGATTGAATTATTAATCTTATAGTTTAATGTTTCACCGAATGGATCAGTGGAATATATAAGGAATCGGGATTTCTCGATATTGAACTAAACAATGTCCAAGTGACGAATAAGGGATTTATTAATTATTGATTGAATTATTAATCTTATAGTGTAATGTTTCACCGAATGGATCAGTGGAATATATAAGGAATCGGGATTTCTCGATATTGAACTAAACAATGGCCAAGTGACGAATAAGGGATTTATTAATTATTTATTGAGTTATTAATCTTATAGTTTACTTATTCACCGAATTGATCAGTGTAATATATTAATTTGGCTTCCTTTATGAAGCGTAGTTAATTTTTCATTTATGGAATTTGTAAGAAGTTCTTTATATATAAGGAATCGGGATTTCTTGATGATGAACTAAACAATGTCCAAGTGACGAATAAGGGATTTATTAATTATTTATTGAGTTATTAATCTTATAGTTTTATGTTTCACCGAATAGATCAGTGTAATATATTTGTTTCTTATTTTTTATTTGCAATTTTTCAAGTCTCTTCTAATACTAGTCTTGCCGTTTACTTACATACGGATGTAACTAAAACGACAAAAAGTAACACATAAGTTAAATGAAGAGAACCATTTTGAAGTTTAACGGTTCCGTTTTACAAATTTTTTTTAGATAATATAATATCTTTTGTTACGTCTGATGTTCAAAATGGAAACACTATTTGTTATTTTATACATTAACTAACTGGCTTTGCCGGCTGGCTATCGCTTCACAAAGTTCGCTACTCAAATATTTGAAACATTAACTCAAAATAATAAACATTTCATTCATTACTTTGTTGTACACCTGAAACAAAATTTTTCTCATTTATTTATATAGATAGATAAACATTAACATTTTGATAATTTCGATACAAATTCATTTATCTTTTAAATATGACTGTAAAGAAAGGAATAGAAAGAAGAAATCAATTTTCCTTTTTCACTTGCAATTTAGAAATAGATCACAACTTGTTGAACATCAACTCAGTCCTCCTAAAAAAAGGAACATTTGAACACAAATGCTAAATATTTGGCCAGGAATTAAAACAATATTGCAAAACAGAACTATTTGTTATATTAAAATAAAAAAACAATTGAATTAAAAAACAATAATGAATAATAGTTAATTAATAAAATGTCCTTTTTCAAAACCAATATGCAAATTAGTTAACCTTACGACTGATATCGCGTATATATAATTAGTATATATTAAAAGATGGTGGGTCTATTGTGTAAAGTTCAATTAAGTTGAAATAGGGTGTTTTGACTTTGCCGTTGATGTGAAATATTGGTCCAACTTTCGTTTAAATAAATGACATTCGCGTGTATTTCCATATTATTCTTTTTATTCTTACTTTTTGGTCCCCCGATTTATAAAATCGGGGGACTTATGTTTTGAGGCATGCCCGTCCGTCCGTCCGTCCGTCCGGATTTTTCTCCGCAACCATCCATTGAATTTTTCTGAAATTTTGCATGAAGTTGTAACTTTGGTCAGGTTAGAAAGTGACATTCTCCGATTAAAAAAAAATCTGGTTAGCCCCCCCCCCCCCCAGGGGGTCAAAAGGCCCCGAAATGGCAAAAAATGACCCTTTTCTCCCATAACGTTTGATCCATCCATTCAATTTTTCTGAAACTTGGCCAAAATGTAGAGGTAATTGTTCTGGATATAAAATGAGCATCCTTGACCTCAGAAAATTCTGGTTCGCGCCCCCAGGTGGTGGTGGGGGGGGGGGTTCAAAAATGCCCCAAATTGTCAAAATTTATTGCATTTTACACTCGCCACATCGAGTCACATACAAAGGGGGACCACGCATGCGCGGCTTGTTACAATTTATAATATTCAAGTAAATATGTAAATACAGTGACTTTTATTGAAATTATTTTCGGTAACTTTCTAGCCTTTAACTCCTTCAAGGCACACTCAGTGTTTCCTAGAAATAAATAAAGACCCGTATGTACTCTTGCACAAACGCTGAATCCCATATGTCAATTTGTCTTTTTTTGTTACATTTTTATGATTTTTAAGTAAAAGATTAAATAAAATGAAGTAAAACTTCGTACTTCTTTTTGTTATGGATGTCCAAAGCGAAGGAAGACCCCACAAATATTATTGTACGCTATTTGATCAAAATTAAATATCTCAACAAAAAAGTAAAACGTTGTATTTCCTTTTTATATATGTCCGGTGCGAACGCAGCCCCCAATAATATTAGTGTTCCCTCTTTGATCAAGTTGAAATATACTTATCCAAGTCGCCTTAGTCATAATGTTTAAAATAAGAATCGTTATGAGGATCTGTCTCTATTTTCAAGTAATAAACAAAATAAAATAAACTTGTCCGGCGTGAACGCGGATAACCCGGCATTAACAACCCCCCCATTTGATCCAAATGAAATATACTTAATCATGTACATCAGATATTGTAGATTTATATGGTTATATATGTAAATATAAACACCGAAGAAATATTACATGAAAGCAAAGGAATTGAAATGGCAGATATATCTATATGGTAAAATTTAAATAAAATGCATTAATCCCCCCACCCTGATCCAAATGAAATATCAGGTTGTCTTAAGATATCGGCTTCCTGACCGAAAATGCACCAAACATTGATGTTTTATTGTTTTTTCTCCTAGCAAAACTCAACCGCGTTCTGCAAAGCCAAAAACAAACAAAAATAACAATTTCCCTATCTCCTTTCCCTCACCCTCCCTTTTCAAAACTTTTACACAAATTACCGGATTCAGCATAAAAAACCCTGAAAAGGGTTGATATGCCGTAAAACAAAACAACCAAACCAAACAAAACCAAATGAAATATACTTACCCATGTACACAAGGTAATGTAAATGCAGCATATAGATGGTTTAGTATGTAGGTGTGAACACCGATAAAACATCACTCGAAACCAAGGGAACTGAAATGCCATATATTAATATATATATATATTTATATTTATAATATAAAACTAAAAATAATACATTAATCACTTAAATAATAGTGTCATGGATTCGTCCAAACACTTTAAAATGCAGCAACATTTTTGTGAGTAACGGATAAATTTTATTAGACAGACGAACAGCGCAGGTAAAGTTTTTTTTTTTTGTCTTAAATAACTAATATAAGTTAGCAAAACATTTATATGGAACAACATGTAGATTTAGTATAAGGAACGTTTATGTTTTTGTCTTTTAAGGGAAGTGGGGTCTGATCAACTCTGCTGGGAAGCCATGAAATTAAATACTGTCTTGTTTTTAAATTCCCGAAACAGTTTTTCATGGTAAACAACTAATGATCCCTTAAAATAGTGTTAGAAACTAACTAATATAATAACTGTAAAAAATAAATTGACTTACATGAGTGATTTTCCACTGGAAGACTTGAGACTATAAGTTTTTTTTATTTTATTTTTTTTTTTTAATATAGTTTTAATGGTTGAGAAACTTCCGAGACTATATATATATATATATATATATATATATATATATATATATATATATATATATATATATATATATATATATATATAGTGTATTTTAGCAGCATTTTCTCATTTATGCAAACATTGTTAAAAATAACAAAATTCGTCTGTTTAATTATACCTTTTTTTATTTTTTAAATAAAGCTAATAGCTACATTGGTTTTATAAGCACTACCCTATCCCGCCGCCTAACCATGCATCTTGTAAATTCTAGCCCAATTTACCAATATCTAAAAACACATAACTGCCCTACCTCTGATTTAAGACAAATTCTAGTTAATTACACTAAAATCATACATTCCGAAACCAACTAAAAATCTTTTTAAAATACTGGAAGCTATTTACATGAAAACACAACAACCTAAAATTAACATCACATATCAAACCAGTGGTAACATTTTAAAATGCTTAACGTGATGCGATTTTGTTCTGTGATGCCATCCAGCGTTGATGAATTTAAATCGTCAACGACTTCCTGGAACAATGCGAAAAACGTTCTCTGCGCGTTTCTCCACAGTTTTTAAAAAAATTATCTTCTTTCTCGAGCTTTTTTGTTCATTTGCTTTTGACACCTGAAGATGATTCGACGAAGAATCAAAAACGTTCGTGAAACATGTGAAAGCTATGGAACATTTATTAATTTTTTGATTTTAATGAAAAAAGACAATCAGAAAAATTGAAAAAATAAAAAAAAGCTATAATTAAACAGACGAATTCTGCTATTTTTAACAATGTTTCCATATATATATATATATATATATATATATATATATATATATATATATATATATATATATATATATGAAGAAGAATGGAAAGGAATTTGAGAAGCAAAAGTCAAATCATAATTCAATTCAATTGCTCAGAGCAAGGTATATTCCGCAAAAAAGGCAATTTATTCAAGTTAAATTTTCCTTAAGCCAGGCTTCTTCATTCTACCTGCTCTATCCTGGATATTGAGCTATATATTCTTCACAATAGGTTTCACTTTTCCTAAAAGTTCGCTTTTAGTACACCACTTTATATATATATATATATATATATATATATATATATATATATATATATATATATATATACCGGGTGACCCCCCAAAAAACGGGCCCCAACTCTAATTAGGCCCCGTTTCTTAGTGTTTCGTTCGAATGAAATGAATTTTTGGTCATAACTAGTTTATTATATTCAAAACATCACATCAAAACACTAGGGTCTTTGGCCTTTTTTTCTCCGTTCTACAGCATGTGGTCTAGATGGCCTCCATTTAGCTCCGTGCATTTCTTGAGGCGCAGAACGAAGTTGTCCATGACGTTCTTACAGACTGAATTGGGAATGGCTCTCATCTCCTCCCTGATGGCTTCCTTGAGTTCCGTGATGGTTCTGGGTTTCCCTGCGTACACCCTGTCTTTAAGATAGCACCAATAGAAAATATCTGGGGGCTTAGGTCCGAGCTATGGGGTGGCCACTCAAAATTAGTCTTGAGACCTATCACTCGGCCTCCGAAGTTCTCTTTCAGCCAATCTCGGAACAGGTTTGAGGTGTGAGAACTTGCTCCGTCTTGCTGGAACCAGAACTTGCTCATGAGCGACGGGTAGATGGTCTGGAGCTCACTTTTGAAGGTTTTGAGGACCTCCACATACCGCTCCTTGGTGACTGTCACTGCTGCGCCAGATTCTTCGATGAAGATTGGTCCGATGATGCCTCTGACCGAGATTGCAGCCCACACCGTGCACTTAGGAAAGTGCAGGGGCTTGGTGGCTACTTCATTGGGTCTGGAGGACCACAAAAGACATTTGTCTTGGAGTTCGCCTTCCGTCAAGATGGAAGTGGGCTTCATCTGAGGTCCAAAGGAGGTTAAGGAAACCTAGTGTCTCCCCGATCTTATCGAGCATCTTGACTGCCATAGCGCTCCTCTGTTTCTTGTCTGAGGCTGTAAGGGTCTGCAGCATCTGTATTCTGTATGGGTAAGCCCTGATATCGTTCACCAGCACTCCCCTGCAAGTCTCACGGGAGATACCGAGCGACTGACTTCGCTTATGCACAGAGCGTTTCGGACTCTCCTGGAGAGACTCTCTCACACTTTTGACCAGCTCGGCTATCCGCTTCTTGGGACGTCCCGAGTGGCTTGGACGGTTCTCACTGGCAGCGGTGAGGTTCTCCACGGTCCCATACTTCTCGAAGTGGTCCACCCAGTTCTGAATTCTGCTTTTGGATGGAGCCTTTTCACATTCGAACTGATGCACGAAACTGTCCTGGGTTTTCTTAAACGAGCCTGTCTTGTAGTAAAATTTATACACAGTGTATTCTTTGTCCCAGCTCCCACTGAGGTCTTGGTGTACTCACGGTCGTTGATTCTGCCATGTCCTGTAAAACAAGGGTAATCGGTGAATAAATAAAGGAGATATCACATAAAGTGTACACGGGGCCCGTTCTTTTTTTGTATATATATATATATATATATATATATATATATATATATATATATATATATATATATATTGCTATTTCATGTATCCACATAAAATTTATAGATATCATTTTTTATGTATCAATTTTCAGTATTTACTTCAACAGTGCTCGATACGTAAGTAGAGCTAGGTAGTAAGCTATGAAAATATTTTTATGGCAATTAAGCTACACAGAAGCTCCCGCGTTTCATCCCCGGGGGAATCTTCAGGCTAAAATGCACGGAGTTATTTTTGCCGGGTGTTTTTATATACACGGCTAGCTAGTTAACCAATCAGATACTTTGTTGTTCTCTCGGCCAATCGCTGGAATTCCCACGAACAAAGGTCTGGTTAGTGTTACGTCCTATATCCTGTTCTATTGTTCTGTTTTCTATAGATTGGCGTATATCCTGTTTCTTTGTTGTGTCAATATAATTGGTGAATTTATTTTAACACGTGGTTCCTTGTATTTCTATTTTAGGTTTTAATTTTTAAATTGTTAGGTTTTTGTTAAGTTTAGTTTTTTTTACTTATTTGTTTATTTGTTTATGTATCGTTAGCCTAAGGTGAATTTATTTCTGTGTAGGCAGCTGTTTGCTATCTCACTTCTACAGTTTAATAGATTTCGAGGGTTATTAAAGTTTAGGATTTCAAATTTTTCATTCAGACATAATCTACACGGCAAGTTGCCACTGTAAACGTTAGGAACTACTGAGAATTAGGGTGAAAGTTTAGGGGGTCATCCTAGTTACAAAGGCCGGCAGCACGAGTCAAGAAGCTATTGGAGTAGAAGGCTTTCCGGCATCCACAGTGAATGGATGGGAATTAGCTGATTGTCGGATTGGTCGATGTATTTACGGCGAGAGGGAACCACAGCATCTAGTTGATCGGAGCACATTCCATTGAAGTACTCGTAAAATAAGCACAAGAATGCAATATTGCGGCGATGGGACAGGAGCTGGAGTTTTTCTACAATGAAAGGGGTGGATTTTGCTGCTAGCCGGGGTTGTCGGGGGTATTTACATTTACAGGGATGCCACATTGCAGTGATGGGACAGTGGCTAGAGCTTGGTAGACAGTGCGACACCTATTTGAAAGAGAGAGAGTAATATAAAATTAAGTCCGTTTGGAAGCATGCATACGCGTTAGACGTACAATGACATGGGCTGACAATATATAACTCATTAGTGATTTCAATCTCTCTCCCTGTCTCGTCCTCTCCAGTGATTTGGAATGAAGATCACGTTGAATAAATGATCGCTGTCTTTCATCGGTTTTATGTTGAGTTAATCCTTTTTGAAGGCATGACTAAGAATCTTTAATTACAGGAGAGAGATCCCCCCAGTCTGGTCGGATCACAAAACGTACAAGGAGAACGTCTAGCAACCAAGGTATGAATGGTCATTGTAAATCTTAATGTTTTTGTAGTGATTACGGCAACTTGATTGCTGCATGTATGGTAGAAGGTTGAGAACGCAACTCCCTTATCGGGATCTGTCTTCATTTTCAAGTTATAAATACATTAATATAAACTCGTTCGGTGTGTACGCAGATACACCGACGTACCGCCCCTCCTTTGATCCAAATGAAATATACGTATCCAAGTACACCGGTTAATGAAGACTTAGAATTTTTGTTTTTTATTTTAATTTAGTAAGTTTTCAGAAATCAAGGGCCCCCTTTTCTGGGGCTAACACTCGATTTCTATATGAGATACATAGATATCCGAGTGTTCAATTAAGATTTTCCTCCTCTTTTCAAACGTTGAGTTAATAAAGCAGTGAAGAACACTAATTTTCCTCTCCCCTGAATCGGCCACTTAATTATGTTATAGTTTTTATTTATTGTAGTTTTTCTTAATTTTGCTGAATTCCAGGACAATAATTCATCTGGTCTGGTAGTATATCTAGCTAAGTGCTTGAGGAAACATCACCCTCAGAAGGTGTATCATTCCTCGTATAAGCCAGTGTGTAGCTGTACTGAGGGAGGCTTATTTGGGCTTCAAATACTGTTATTTTGAATATTTGGTCAGGGTTTACTTTTAGGGGGAAGTATCTTAATTATAGGTTGTCCTGACAAACCCTTGTACAGAAAGGCTGAAGACACTCGAGGATGGTGTCTAGTAAGTAATCCAGACTCTCCATATATAGTTAATTAACACTATACTTAGTCAATACATACATGAGGCTCTGACAGTTCCTAACACTCCAGATCAGTGTGGACCTGCAACTAATATCAATTAAAGTCAAGATCAAAGTATAGTATCTGTTCCGATGGATACTGCGCCCCATAGACTGGTATTGTCTTGGCCTTCGGGGCTTGATTTACGCCTGTCTATGGGTCTGTCCTGTGCAGTTCTAGGAGGTCCACTCGCCCAGGCTTTGCCTCCCCTCTTTGAGCAGGAGTAAGTTTATTGCTTACTGCCCGAGGCGCCCCTACCGGGGAATGCCGACGGGGCTGCCCAGGCAATTTTTAATGGCCAGAGAGCTCACCTTCTCGGGCGCTGGCTTTTCAAATCCCACTTTCCGACCTTGTGTCACATATTCCTATTGTAGGTAGGAGTTGTATAACCCTGGATGCTTTTTAAGATCATACCTATATGTATTACAATATTTATATAGTGTAATACACGCACGCACGCACACGCGCACATATATCTACTCATCTATTTACAAATGACACTTTCTGGGCAGTTAATTTTCCTTTCCCAGCAAATACAACAATACTCATCTTTTGTGGACCTGCTTCAGCTTTCTTTTACAACAGCCTGCCCAGATGAGGTTCTTACTATATCTTAAGAATTTCCTTTCAGTTCGTTCTTTGTCCCAATCGGTTTTAAGTTGCTGCTTCTTTTCTTACTACTTCTTTCAAAATAAAATATATATATATATATATATATATATATATATATATATATATATATATATATATATATATATATATATATATATATATATATGGGAAATGAAAAAGGAAAAAACCAAGAGATATTTTAAAAATATATTTATCAACGTTTCGTCTTTATTTGTAAGACTTCCTCAGGATGATAATTTTAAGAAAAATGTCATGCAAGTACATCAAAATATTGGGTAGACATGATGGGTCGATAAAAAAATATCTCTTGGTTTTTCCTTTTTCTTATATATATATATATATATATATATATATATATATATATATATATATATATATATATATATATATATTCAACAAATAATTCAAAAACCCTGCAGAGTTACTGTCCTTAGACCGGCCGGATGACATCTTTATTTAAATTCCTTTGGGATTGATTTAAAGTCCTTTAATCCAGGATTTAAACTTGAATTTAATTAGTGTTGTTCTTTTTAACCTTTTTATCTCTTCATAAGTATAATTCTTAAACCCATTTTCTCTCCCTAATTCCTTTAGAAGACACATCATTAAACCCCAAAACAGTAACGGCCAAATATACGATACTCATAAATATTGGCTCACGGGATTTATATAGAAATATAATATAATTTTTTTACATCTCTTTAAATCTTTTCCGGTTTAAATCTCAACTGTTACTTTTCACCTCTCCTCTTTTTTTCAAACCTTATTAAACCTTCCTTACACTAAATTTAAACAAACATACACAACACTCTAAGCAAATAACGCGTCCAAACGAGAGTGACACGTGACTTCACATTTCCGAAACAGATGTCAACAGAAGCTGAAGAGAGCCGGATGGCTAAGTCCTTCCGTGCTTGAAACCGACGGTACGAATGTTGTACTAATTTTTCTGTATCTATGAGAGATAGAGATAGAGAGATGACAACAGAAGCTGAAGAGAGCCGGATGGCTAAGTCCTTCCGTGCTTGAAACCGACGGTACGAATGTGCTTGTGTGACGTAATAATTGGGGCCAACGGGGTCGTGCACCCTTGGGGCGCACTGGCACGCATCTTGGTGATAGTTAGGCCCTACGTAGAATTGAGGTAGAGAATTGAGACTAGTATATATTCACACGGAATCAACTATAGGAAACAAACTGGGAGGTGGCGCCAATTGTCTGGCCAAAAGTACGTAGACTTGTCAAACTTAATTACCACTAAACAAAGAGGCTCATTTGCCAGATACCGCCTCGGAATTTGGTAATGATCCCTTAATCACGCATAGGCTGATAACGGAGGTCGAGAACCCTTTTGATAAAGACAAAGAAGGTGAAAAATCGTTTTTGTCATGATAAGCAATGAAAGCAAAAACAGAAAACACTGTTTATCTGAATCGTTGACAGGGGCCACCACTCGACCCCTACCAACCCCGAAAGAGGAGGAAAGACACAGAGAGGGGGATGGGAGAGAGAGAGAATAAATCAGTATATCCAACACCACCCCCTCCCGAGAGAGGAAGAGAGACCCAAGGAGAAGGAAGGGGTGTTACAATATGCCCTTTTGGGAAGAGAAAGGATTTTGTTTTGAGTAGACGAGCAGTTAGATTTCGGATCGCGACCTGGACGGTCGTGTTAGCCGGAGCTCAGACTCGAGCGGCCACCAAGCGGGAGGTCGCGCGAAAGGCCTCTTGCTTGGATGACGTTGCCCATAGTATTCCCCCCACCGTTTTAAGTAGACAAGATTAGTTCAACTTATGACTTTATTAAGATCTTGCGATCGTAAATGGATTCACAAAAAGAGATTGGAGAGAGACCTAGTTTAGTAGACAAAGACATTATCGAAGGGTAGACTTAATTCGACGTTTTAAAAACAGTTGTTCATCTTGTTAATAATTATTTGATACAAAAAGAAACCGCTGAGTTGTTTTAATTATTCCTATTGTCTATTTGCTCTGCTTGTGTAACCTTGCCTTCACAGAATCACGAGATCATCATCATCGCCGTCATCACGACCTAGAGGAGATTCGATACATTTTTTTCTTACTGCCACTACGACATCACCGGCTAAAGAGGGTGTTCACAGTCTGGAAAGATTTCTGCACAGAGAACCAGATGTGTGAGCACAGAGATAGAGACACGAGTGAACCACCTATGTTACAAGTGGTTCAGTGACACCGGATCAGAGTGAGGTATCTGTTTTACTCGGCGCCGCGACCGGGATATCAAACACCTGTGCGTGAGTGTCCGACAACGATACCCACGGGTGAAAGAAGCGTGTGGGGTCCTTCGTTATACTTGAAACCGACGGTACGAATGTCGTAGTAATTTTTCTGTACCAAAATAAATAAATATAATGGCCCAAGATACAACGTTAGGCACCATAATCCACCAATTGACACCGAAAAACCGACGAATCGCTCACCATGTCAAGAAATTAACCAGAAAGATAGCAAAGAAAGAAAACTCCGTGGTCTTCAACAACATATATATAACAAATTACTTGCTGCCGAAATATATATATATATATATATATATATATATATAGTGTTACTGCACCGACGATTCACCGGTAAGGGGACGAGTTACGGCCCCTGGCGATGACTCAGTTAGAATGTATTTTGACCGCCAATAAACCTTGTTACTTATCCTATACTTCTCTCCGTCTTACTACTTACTTAACCCAGCCGATAACATTACATGGTGTCAGAAGTGGGATACAATTTGTGGAGACCCCAAAAAAAAGAAAACAAAGTAAAAGATCGGATATCGTAGTAAGAAAAACAAAGGATTTCTAAGAGAAACAAAATTCTACTATCGATAAACAAACGACTTACGGAAAACGCTCCCACAAAAACAAAAAAAAGTAAAAAAAGAGAGAACAGTGAGTACAGAAATGTGTTTTTTCTCATATATATCGTATACTTTTGAAAAATGCCTCACACGGACATAAAGCATTATTCTGCTAATATACCACCCCCCGAACGAATGACTTTCGTTGGAAATGTTGCTAATAACTGGCAAAAATTTAAACGAAATTTTCTCAATTATTCGATCGCTAGTAGATTGTCTAAAGAAGCAGATACTTCATATCAGACATCAGTATTTTCAGCAACTATCGGGGAGGATGGTTACGATATATATGAAGGGTTGAAGTTTAACTCCGAGGAAGAAAAAACGGATCTAGAGAAGGTGATGAAAAAGTTTGAGGATTTTTTCGTGGGCGAAACACACGAAGCTTACGAATCCTATACATTCCATCTTCGCAAGCAAGAAGTATCGGAAGGTATCGAGACCTATATAGCTGCTCTTCGACAACTTGCAAAGAACTGTAATTTCGGACAGCTACAGGATAGGCTTATTCGAGACCAAGTCGTTGACGGAGTTCGAAGCGATACCGTCAGAGAAAAGTTACTGTCTGATAAACAGCTTACTCTAGACAAGTGCCTACAAATAGGTAGAGCCTACGAAACTTCGAAACAACAGATGCAGACCATTTCCTCCGGTGTCGATGCAGCGAATCCTCAAATCAACCGGGTTATGAAGCGAACCTACAAGACAAACTTCACCAAACAACCACATCCGAAATCGAAAATGCCTAGCAAATGCACACGCTGCGGGAAATTTCCATTCCACAATAGAAATGACTGCCCAGCAAAAGATGCACGCTGCAGAATTTGTTCGCAGAAAGGGCATTATGCAAAATTTTGCAGAACCGATAAGGCGAAGGTTAGAGAAATAAGAAGGGAAGAAGAAAATCATTTTTTAGGTTCTGTCACTCTCGAAAATATAGGTACAATTACCACTGAGGATAATACAAATTGGCAGGCTAAAATTAAGGTCACCACTAAGACCTGTACCAAAATTATAAATTTTAGGCTGGATACAGGTGCAGATGTGACTGTAATACCGGACCGGTTCTTCAGGAAAAATTCCCCACTCATCCAACCCACAAACAAAAGACTGTACGGACCGGATCATCATGAGATAAACCTCATAGGATGTGTGAAGGCCAAACTGGCCACGGAAAAAGTAAGCTCGCAACAAGACCTTTATGTTATAGAGAGTCTGCAAGAACCTCTACTGGGAGGACCAGCGATCAAAGCCCTCAACCTGCTGAATGCAGTTAATAGAGTGACAAGCGAAGAACACCAGTATAAGAAAGAGTTCCCAGAACTGTTCACAGGCTTAGGGGAACTGGAACATGTGTACCAGATACGTTTGGATGCAGGAGCTCAGCCCTTTTCCATTGCTACCCCTAGAAGATTGCCGTTGCCTATGAAACAGAAGGTTCAGGAAGAACTGAAACGTCTGGAGAACGAGGACATAATCCGTCCAGTCAAATCACCAACTGATTGGTGTTCCCCAATAGTCGCTGTCCAAAAAGCTAACGGTAAAGTTAGGTT
Organism: Sepiola atlantica; assembly: GCA_963556195.1. Taxonomy (NCBI): domain Eukaryota; kingdom Metazoa; phylum Mollusca; class Cephalopoda; order Sepiida; family Sepiolidae; genus Sepiola; species Sepiola atlantica. The sequence goes on from OY744543.1 coordinate 19,084,533, forward strand.
ATGCATCGACTTTACCAAGCTAAACGAGAGCGTGAAACGGGAAAAATTTCCTTTACCCACCACAGACCAATTACTGGCCGAGCTCGATGGAGCCACAGTATTTAGCAAGCTCGACTGCAACAACGGTTGTTACCAAATCGTCCTACACGAAAAATCGCAGGTCCTTACCACATTTATAACACCTTATTGGAGGTACTGTTTCAAACGACTTCCATTCGGGATAAGTTCTGGGCCAGAAATCTTTCATAGGGAGATGACACACATTTTGTCCGGAATACCAGGAGTCATCTGTGATATAGATGACGTCCTAATAAGTGGAAGAAACCAGCAGGAGCACGACCAGCGACTAAAAGCAGTACTGCAGAAAATGAAGGCTGCAGGAGCTACACTCAACGATAAATATGTATTTTCTGTCAGAAACATAAAGTTTCTGGGTCACATTATATCAAAAGAGGGAATACAAATAGATCCCGAAAAAGTAGCAGCAATTATGGACTTGCCCATACCTGAGAATGTGTCCGAATTACGACGCTTACTGGGCATGGCAAACCAGGTCGGAAAATTTGCTAGGAATCTAGCCGAAACCACCAAACCACTCCGAGAGCTTCTTAGGAAAGAGTCAGAATGGATCTGGAATGAGCCTCAGAAAGCAGCATTCCAGACCCTGAAGAAGCAACTGAGTTCTGCACCAGTACTGACTCATTACAATTCCAACAAGCCGACAAGGGTATCAGAAGATTCATCTAGCTATGGCCTGGGCGGTGTACTACTGCAGAAGCAAGAAAATGACTGGAGACCGGTATTTTATGCTTCACGATCTCTGACAGAAACAGAGCAGAGATATGCACAGGTTGAGAAGGAGGCACTAGCAGTCACTTGGGTTTGTGAAATGCCGAGCACTAGCTCGCGAAAGTGTGTGGTGGCCTGGCCTCTCTAAACAAATTGCAGACAAAGTTGGGAAATGTGGTATCTGTGAAAAAGAACGAAAATATCCACCAGAACCACTACAACCCACCAAATTACCTGCATATCCATGGCAGAAAATAGGAATGGATCTGTTCGAATTCATGGGACACCGATATCTTCTGATTGTCGATTATTTTTCCAGGTGGATTGAAATAGCCCATTTACGGACAACCACCTCAGCCAGCGTAATAGAGCATTGCAAATCAATATTCGCTAGGCATGGGATCCCAGAGACAATCATATCTGACAACGGTCCCCAATTCAGTTCTAGTGAATTCAGGAACTTTTCAAATGTTTTTGACTTCCTGCACTTCACAAGTAGCCCCCATCACCCGCAAGGAAACGGAGAAGCCGAACGTGCAGTCCAGACAATAAAAAACTTATTGAAGAAAGCAAGTGACCCATACATAGCACTGCTAAATTATCGCAGCACTCCTCTGCAACACGGCAAGAGTCCTGCAGAGCTGTTAATGAATAGAAAACTAAGAACACGGATCCCTACCATTCCTCAAAGAAATTCATTTGATCAGCAAACATCGAGGAACATGGAAGGGCAGACACCCGGCTCAAAGCCAGACAAAAGCAAAACTATGACAAACGTCATCGGGCTAAAGATCGTCCTGCATTTGAAAAAGGACAACCAGTCTGGGTCAAGATACCTAAGACCAGTACAGCTGTAGTAAGTAAAACTCTGTCACCAAGGTCAGTCCTAGTTAAGACAGATTCAGGACTACACCGACGCAACAAAAGTAATCTGCGCCTAAGGAATGGAGAAACCAGCTTCTCTCAGGTGGCTACCCCACAGGAAGCAAACACCTTACCATGTTCCCCTCGATATGGATATATGTATAGCTGTGATGATGACTCAACAGATCTTCCCAGTAACCAAAGAAACATCCCACTAGAGAGTTCCAGAGGTCCTGACCAAGAGAAATATACAAGAAGCGGTCGACAAGTTCGACCACCTAAAAGACTGTCCTTGTAAAGAACTTTACAACCGAAAGGGGGATGTAGTGTTACTGCACCGACGATTCACCGGTAAGGGGACGAGTTACGGCCCCTGGCGTTGACTCAGTTAGAATGTATTTTGACCGCCAATAAACCTTGTTACTTATCCTATACTTCTCTCCGTCTTACTACTTACTTAACCCAGCCGATAACATTACAATATATATATATATATATATATATATATATATATATATATATATATATATATATATATATATATATATATATATATATATATATATATAAATAAAAACATCGCTTTACTTTGTCATTACGTATCGTTTATCATTTCACATCGTAGTGGAAAAAGATCGTTGCCCATCTCACCCCTGATTTTGAGGACGGCGCCTTGGTCACCATGTGCTCGTATGAGGGCTTGGACATCCTTTCTAACGCACTGAAAAAAACTAACAAAAACAATAACAAAGTAAAAACTGTCACACTCGCACTTTTATTTCGTACGGCTTTTAATAAATAAAACGTGTTTATTGCGCATTAATTTAATTTAAAAAAAACAACATAAGAGCTTTTCAAATATATCAGCTGTAAGAAGGAGAAACACTAAAGATAGACTGGACTGGAGCGAAGACACTTTGTTTGTCCACAAGTACGTATGCATGTATAATCGTTCTTAAGTGCAAAAAAACAAAACCTTTTGTACTTGTGACGTTTTCTTGTAAATAATCGCATGTATTGATTATATTTCAATGAAAAGGAGGCGCGTGTACATGTTACATGTAAAACAGAATATCTAATGAAAAAAAGAAAACGGCTGTCGATGACTCGTATAGTTTTATTGAAACTATATACGAGCTATCGACAGCCTTTTATTTAAATTGTAATTCTATATCGCTTTTCTAATAGAATACCGGTATAGTAATACAACTTACAGATACTAGAAATAACAAAAGCCACAGAGAAGCTTCTTAAACTGTGCTGTCGTCATGAAAACCCTTTTTCTTGTCGGTTAACCCCCCCATTCAGACAGTAGCCCTTAGTTGGGTGGCAGTGTAATATATTTTCTGTCCTCATGAGGTAATCCTCCCAGACAGTAGCTCCTCGTTGGGTTGCAGTGTACTATATTTTCTGTCCTCATGAGGTCATCCCCCTAGACAGTAGCCCCTCCTCGGGTGGCAGTGAAATATATTTTCTGTCCTCATGAGGTCATCCTCCCAGACAGTAGCCCCTCGTTGGGTGGCAGTGTAATATATTTTCTGTCCTCATGATGTCATCATCCCAGACAGTAGCCTCTCGTTTGGTTGCAGTTTAATATATTTTCTGTCTTCATGAGGTCATCCTCCCAGACAGTAGCCCCTCGTTGGGTGGCAGTGTAATATATTTTCTGTCCTCATGATGTCATCCTCTCAGACAGTGGCCCCTCGTTTGGTTGCAGTTTAATATATTTTCTGTCTTCATGAGGTCATCCTCCCAGACAGTAGCCCCTCGTTGGGTGGCAGTGTAATATATTTTCTGTCCTCATGAGGTCATCCTCCCAGACAGTAGCCCCTCGTTAGGTGGCAGTGTAATATATTTTCTGTCCTCATGAGGTCATCCTCTCAGACAGTAGCCTCTCGTTTGGTTGCAGTTTAATATATTTTCTGTCCTCATCAGGTCATCTTCCCAGACAGTAGCCCCTCGTTGGGTTGCAGTGTAATATATTTTCTGTCCTCATGAGGTAATCCTCTCAGACAGTGGCCCCTCGTTGAGTTGCAGTGTAATATATTTTCTGTCCTCATGAGGTAATCCTCTCAGACAGTGGCCCCTCGTTGGGTTGCAGTGTAATATATTTTCTGTCCTCATGAGGTAATCCTCTCAGACAGTGGCCCCTCGTTGGGTTGCAGTGTAATATATTTTCTGTCCTCATGAGGTAATCCTCTCAGACAGTGGCCCCTCGTTGAGTTGCAGTGTAATATATTTTCTGTCCTCATGAGGTAATCCTCTCAGACAGTGGCCCCTCGTTGAGTTGCAGTGTAATATATTTTCTGTCCTCATGATGTCATCCTCTCAGACAGTAGCCCCTCCTCGGGTGCAGTGTAATATATTTTCTGTCATCATGAGGTCATCCTCCCAGACAGTAGCCCCTCGTTAGGTGGCAGTGTAATATATTTTCTGTCCTCATGAGGTCATCCTCTCAGACAGTAGCCTCTCGTTTGGTTGCAGTTTAATATATTTTCTGTCCTCATCAGGTCATCTTCCCAGACAGTAGCCCCTCGTTGGGTTGCAGTGTAATATATTTTCTGTCCTCATGAGGTCATCCTCCCGGACAGTAGCCCCTACTTTGGTGGCAGTTTAATATATTTTCTGTCTTCATGAGGTAATCCTCCCAGAAAGTAGCCCCTTCCTCGGGTGCCAGTGCAATATATTTTCTGTCTTCATGAGGTCATCCTCCCAGACAGTAGCCCCTCGTTGGGTGGCAGTGTAATATATTTTCTGTCCTCATGAGGTCATCCTCCCAGACAGTAGCCCCTCGTTGGGTGGCAGTGTAATATATTTTCTGTCCTCATGAGGTCATCCTCCCAGACAGTAGCCCCTCGTTGGGTGGCAGTGTAATATATTTTCTGTCTTCATGAGGTAATCCTCTCAGACAGTGGCCCCTCGTTGAGTTGCAGTGTAATATATTTTATGTCCTCATGGGGTCATCCTCCCAGACAGTAGCCCCTCGTTGAGTTGCAGTGTAATATATTTTCTGTCCTCATGAGGTCATCCTCTCAGACAGTAGCCTCTCGTTGGGTGGCAGTGTAATATATTTTCTGTCCTCATGAGGTCATCCTCCCAGACAGTAGCCCCTCGTTGGGTGGCAGTGTAATATATTTTCTGTCCTCATGAGGTCATCCTCCCAGACAGTAGCCCCTCGTTGGGTGGCAGTGTAATATATTTTCTGTCTTCATGAGGTAATCCTCCCAGACAGTAGCCCCTCCTCGGGTGCAGTGTAATATATTTTCTGTCCTCATGAGGTCATCCTCCCAGACAGTAGACCCTCGTTGGGTGGCAGTGTAATATATTTTCTGTCCTCATGAGGTCATCCTCCCAGACAGTAGCCCCTCGTTGGGTGGCAGTGTAATATATTTTCTGTCTTCATGAGGTCATCCTCTCAGACAGTAGCCTCTCGTTGGGTGGCAGTGTAATATATTTTCTGTCCTCATGAGGTCATCCTCCCAGACAGTAGCCCCTCGTTGGGTGGCAGTGTAATATATTTTCTGTCCTCATGAGGTCATCCTCCCAGACAGTGGCCCCTCGTTGAGTTGCAGTGTAATATATTTTATGTCCTCATGGGGTCATCCTCCCAGACAGTAGCCCCTCGTTGAGTTGCAGTGTAATATATTTTCTGTCCTCATGAGGTCATCCTCTCAGACAGTAGCCTCTCGTTGGGTGGCAGTGTAATATATTTTCTGTCCTCATGAGGTCATCCTCCCAGACAGTAGCCCCTCGTTGGGTGGCAGTGTAATATATTTTCTGTCCTCATGAGGTCATCCTTCCAGACAGTAGCCCCTCGTTGGGTGGCAGTGTAATATATTTTCTGTCTTCATGAGGTAATCCTCCCAGACAGTAGCCCCTCCTCGGGTGCAGTGTAATATATTTTCTGTCCTCATGAGGTCATCCTCCCAGACAGTAGCCCCTCGTTGGGTGGCAGTGTAATATATTTTCTGTCCTCATGATGTCATCCTCCCAGATTGTAGCCCCTCCTCGGGTGCCAGTGCAATATATTTTCTGTCTTCATGAGGTCATCCTCCCAGACAGTAGCCCCTCGTTGGGTGGCAGTGTAATATATTTTCTGTCTTCATGAGGTAATCCTCTCAGACAGTGGCCCCTCGTTGAGTTGCAGTGTAATATATTTTATGTCCCCCATGGGGTCATCCTCCCAGACAGTAGCCCCTCGTTGGGTGGCAGTGTAATATATTTTTTGTCCTCATGAGGTCATCCTCCCAGACAGTAGCCCCTCGTTGGGTTGCAGTTTAATATATTTTCTGTCTTCATGAGGTAATCCTCCCAGACAGTAGCCCCTCCTCGGGTGCAGTGTAATATATTTTCTGTCCTCATGAGGTCATCCTCCCAGACAGTAGCCCCTCGTTGGGTGGCAGTGTAATATATTTTCTGTCCTCATGATGTCATCCTCCCAGATTGTAGCCCCTCCTCGGGTGCCAGTGCAATATATTTTCTGTCTTCATAAGGTCATCCTTCCAGACAGTAGCCCCTCGTTGGGTTGCAGTTTAATATATTTTCTGCCATTATCAAGTTACTATTCCAGACATAACTTTCCCCCTTTCTGGATGGCAGTGTAGTATATGTTATCTCCTTATGACTTCATCCTTCCGGATATTGCCCCCTTCTCGGATGACAGTGTAGTATATTTTTTGTTCTCATGAGGACATTCTACCGGACATTACATTCTCCTTAAGAGGGGTATTGTTCTATATTTTCTGTTCATATGAGGGTATTTTACTGTACCCCTACCCCTTAGTGCAGTATTCTCTTGAACAGTACCTACTCCCTTGGTGCACTGTTGTTCAGTGTAGCATTTGTTCTATTCTCATGAGGCTATCTTCCCAGGCATTATCTCCTTTTTGGATGGAACACTTTAGTTTATGTTTTTTTTTAATAAGGCCATTTTCCCGAACATTACCTCCTTCTTCGACGCAGTGAAATGCATTGTGGTATATTTCATGTCCTCACGAGACCCTGCCGAGCATCACTTCATCCTAGAGGGAGACACTATAGTATATGGTCTGTCTTCGTGATCCCCCCTGGGCATTACCTCCACCTTAACGGCTAGTTTAAGACAGTGTAGTGTACGTTATGTGCTCATAAGCTCATATTCCTGGGCATTACCTCCTCTATGAAAACAGTTTAATAAATTTCTGTCTACATTATGCCATCCTCCAGGATTTTACTTCCTCTTTGGAGGCAGTATAATATATGTTCTGTCCTCATGAGGCCATTATCCCGGTAATTATCTCCTTCTTTAAGGGCTTCATTGTAGTAAAGTGATGTATATGTTCTATGCTCATGAAGCCATCCTCCCGAACGTTGTACTACGTCACATCATAATTTACTATTTCTTTTGCAAAATTTCCTTTTGATTTCGTTCTTATTACACCTTTTTAAATATACAATTTGATAACAGAAAACAAACAACAGTTACGTTGTTTCGGATTTCTTTTTTAGATAAGGATTAATAATTTGTACCATTTGCATTATTCGGACTATTGTTCTCATCTTTGATGTTATTCTCACAACGTTTCGGCCGATGTAACTTAAATGTAACTAATAAATAGTAAGACTACACATCTAAAACAAGAGTAGGTTTAAGGCTCGTAAAGTTCATACTAGAATTGTCTGTAATGAACCGCTGCGCAACGGATAAAAGTACCATGTAATAGTTAGTTCTTAGTGACAGTCTTCTGGGGGTTGAGGGTTCAATCCTCAGTGCGAGCGATACTAAGAATACAATTATGAATTACTTAAGCTTTCTATCCGGTCATGGCCAGCGGAACGAGAGCAATCTTCTCCTATGGATTAAATAAAGGGTTCTGTTGAAAATTATTTATAGATTCCCGCGCCAAATCTCAATTTCTAAATCTAAATTACTAACCTAACAACTCTCACCTATTCTTTCAATGTGACCATACCAGTCTCCTGTTCTGCATACATCTCCCTATATTTTCCAGATTTAATCTGTAGCAGACTGAAATAGGACCTATTTCTTCTCGTCCCCTGTGTGAGCAAATTGGTCATACGCTGACCAATCGGCTGGCAGGGTGTATTGATATCAACTGTCCCCTCATGGACTATTTTCTACCACCTGATCAGTTGAAGAAGTCAGCAGAGAGAAATCGGCCAGCAACGAAGAAACATCTCTCTCCTGCCTTTCCCCTGCATCGATCCAGCAGCAGCCATCTCCACTGGGAATATATTTGCAGACGACCCGGCAGCCTCTTTTCTTCACTGGGACACAGTTCCAACCCTCTGTTAAATAAACCCTTTTTTTTGTTGCCTATTACTCGGTCGTTCGTTCAATTCATTTCGTGCGATAAATGTAAGGAAGGGACCAACACCCCCTTCAATTACAAATCTTCCTCTGAGATCATCAGATTTAGGCCTGTCTATAAGACTCACATTACAAATCCATCATATCATTCTTATATCATTTCTCTCCATGCAACGCCTGTCCTCAACCCTCACTGGGCCGGGTTTTAATTCCATACATCATCACACTGCGTACATATGCCCGATAGACTTCCTTGGTTGACAATGGTAATTCTCTGCTGGTTAGTAATGACATAAATTCCCTGAATTTACTCCATCCACTACTAACCTTGTCTATCACACCAGCACCATCTCCTCCCTGTGCTCCAATGATATCACGTAGGTAACAAGTCAAAGAGGAAAACTAATGACCATGTTTTTTTTTCTAGTGAACTCCAATTCGTTCATGAATTAATTATCATCATCTCAATGGAATAGATTTTGGTTTGTTGGGCAAAAGATTCTCGAATCCTACAAGACGCATATGAAGAAGGTCGGAGGTTATATCGGCCGATTACGTTACGTTGTAATTTCTTATAATTAATTATTTCGTTATACTACTTGAGAAAAAATATCTTCGTATGAATTTAATTTAATTTTTTTACGGAAGTCGCTCCAGACAAGACATGAAGCCACTTTATGTAATGACCTCAAAAGAACGAAATATGAGATGCCTATTGACCAGCGTTAGAAGAAAACAGTCAGCAGGAAAAGAGTTCCACAAGCCTGCAGTTCTTGGAAAAAAGCTATTGGAATAGGAAGATGTGTTATACCGAGGTACCTAAACAGCGGATTGATGAAGACCACTCAATGGTATTCTTATAGAGAACCCACCGCGTGTCCATGCCTTCGCGTCGTCAACGTTCGGGCAGGTCTCGGAAGCGCCCGAGAGTTGACGAGGCGAAAACTGCCAAACGATAATTTGAAGACTGGCAGACGATAAATTTAGACGAAGAAAATCAAAGAAAAATACATATATAAAAATAAAGAACGAACAAACCATAGCAAAACACCTGCTATTAATTAGATGTGTATTTTAGTTGTCAAAGAAACCATTGTTAATCAAATGTTTTTAAATAAAATGTTTTCTTTTGTGCATCGAAAAGTTTCTAAAAGATTACTTTTTTTATATAACAAACAACGAAACCACTGTTTTTAACCAATTTCTTGTTTGTTTGTTTTTTCATTTTCTTTTCAATTTAAAAAAATCTTTTAAACATTTTCTGAGTTAGGAGTTAGGATTAGGGTTTAGGGATAGTGTTAGGGGTTAGGGTTAGGGTTAGGGTTAGGGTTAGTCTTCCGCTAGAAGTGACCGTTGCTGACAGAACTCAATGAGTCCTTCGGGAAATTCAACTCCTTGACACAAATAGTAGAAATTCATTTTTTCAACGCGCTGCAGATAATAGAAATTAATTTTTTTTCCCCAAAAGTTAGCGTTGCAACTTGATTGTTTCATGTCTGCTGCAACATGATTGGTTAATAGTTTCGTCAACTCTCGGGCGCTTCCGAGAGCTGGCCGAACGTTGACGACGCGAATTCATGGAAACGCGGTGCGTTCTCTATGAGAGTACGCATTAAACTAACGAGTGAAATGAGATGGAAAAAAAAGAAAGAGATAATCAATCAGAAAAGTATGCAATATGTTATCTTTCCATTGACATCGATATTCTATCGATTTCTACATATTGGGTTGTTAGCGACATAAACACGCTCTTTTCCTCATTATTTAAAACCATGTAAATATTTATTTTCCCTGATTTAAAATTTTTTGGGCAACCTATACTTTGGGAAGAAATTCTAAATCAACCGAAAAAAGCTTCAAATGTGATTTTGAAGTATACGCCATGATATATTTAAAAATGAAAATATTTCGATACATGAATGGAAGTATAAATACTCCCAGGTAACGCCCGTCGGGACAGATTATTTTTAAATCCTATTATACCGAGCAGCTGGCTTAACAGTGTTCAACAAGGAGGAATATGCATTTATAGATATTATTTCACGACTATTTAATCTATTTTACTAAATAAGGCTCTACTCATGGCTAAAAATGTCTCCGACATAACACCTACCGAAATGGACTTGATTATTTTTGCTAGGACGATAAATATTGGACTAGGAAAAATAGTTTGCCTATACTTCAACAATAGCTCGCTCAATTAGACTCATTTGCCCATCCAGGTCGGATATATGTCTAGGGAGTAAAAATATTTTTGATAGAATAATCACCATTATTAAGCAGAAAATTATATACCCTCTCCGATTGGTTTAAAAGTAAATGTAAGCATAATATAACATTCTTAGCATTCGACATCGACTCTTACCATCCGTCTATTTCATCTATTTTACTAAATAAGGCTCTACTCATGGCTAAAAAAATCTCCGACTAACATCTACCGAAATGGACTTGATTATTTTGGCTAGGAAATCTATAATACACTTTGACAATAATTATTGGACCAGGAAAAATACTCCTAACATTTCAACATGTTGATGGGATCTATGGAGTCTGCATATGTTACTGATTTGGTGACACTGTATTTGCTTAATGAGATATATGAACATTTTAAAGACGACATTAATTAGAGGGGGATTATATGGGAACGATGCTCTTTGCACGAGTAGATTAATATTAACTAATAGAATTATTAACTAATATTTTATTATTAACTAATAGAATTATTAACTAATATTTTATTATTAACTAATATTGTATTATTAACTAATATTGTATTATTAACTAATATTTTATTATTAACTAATATTTTATTATTAACTAATAGAACTATTAACTAATATTTTATTATTAACTAATATTTTATTATTAACTAATAGAACTATTAACTAATATTTTATTATTAACTAATATTTTATTATTAACTAATAGAACTATTAACTAATATTTTATTATTAACTAATATTTTATTATTAACTAATATTTTATTATTAACTAATAGAACTATTAACTAATATTTTATTATTAACTAATAGAACTATTAACTTATATTTTATTATTAACTAATAGAAAATATGAAAAAGCTATAAGAGACAATATGGATTGTTTAAG
>OY744543.1:19100603-19160603 GCA_963556195.1 Sepiola atlantica
AAACAATGTAAACAGCCAAAAAAAAACGATAAAAGTACATGTGTAATCAATATTTAGTAAATGAGCCCTTGCTCTCAATGACAGCTGCACATCTTCGACTACAAGAACGGATCAGTTCTTGACAATCCTTGATACTAATTTTAGACCATTCTTCTTGAAGCTTCACCCACAAATCCTCCGTGTTAGTGGGATTTCTTTCCCTAACTTTCACTCCTAAGATCTTCCAAAGATTTTCTATTGGATTTAAGTCAGGACTTTGCGGTGGCCAATCCATAATTTCGAAATCTTGCTCGCTAAGGTAACTCATTACCACCTTTGCCTTGTGACATGGAGCATTATCTTGCATAAACATTGCCCTATCGAATCCTGAATTATGTATGATTGGCACAATATGATCTTGAACAATGTTTTTATACATCTGCGCGTTTACACGAGTTTGTAATCGGACAAGAGGCGTTGTACCTTGGCTAGAAAACATTCCAAATACCATGACGTTTCCGCCCCCAAATTTGACAGTTTTCTTAGTACACTTTGTACTTAATTTTTCACCAATACGTCTCTTTACAAAGTTTTTTCCGTCATTTCCAAATAGATTAAACTTGCTTTCATCACTGATAAATACTTTTGCCCAATTTTCATATGTCCAAATTACATACCTGTTTGCAAACTCTAATCTCTTCTTCTTATTCTTCGAACTAACAAGTGGTTTCTTCCTTGGCGTTCTATTAAACAGCCCTATTTCTTGCAGTCGTCTAGAAACAGTCTGTCTTGACACATTAACACATGAGGTACTATTCATAACCCTTTTAATTTCTGTGCAAGACTTAAAACGGTCCTTTAATGACATACGCTGCATTATTCGATCTTCTGATGACAACAACTACCGGTTGTCAAAATTTCAGCTTTTTACGGTTATTATTTCTAACAAATATTAGGTTTTAAAATTTTGTCCCTTAGTTTTGGACGCGACTGTATATATATTTTGTTTATTATCTATACGTTTCGTCCTTAGCATATAGATATGACTATTCACTATTCATGCGGATATATATATATATATATATATATATATATATATATATATATATATATATATATATATATATATATATATATATATATATATATATATATACTTAAGCTTTATTTTTTATTTATTTTTTAATGCAACTTTAAATCCTATATAATTTTATTGTTAGCTACCATATTGCAGAATGGTTCTTGGATGTAGTGTTTAGATAGTGTTATTATTATTATTTTTATATATATTTTTTATTATTGTTTTAATTAATGTTATTTGATATGCAAATTACTATATCATACGGTAGTCTTAAGGGTAACATATTATTATTATTATTTTATCATTATTCTTATTTATTTATGTATATATTAGTGATATTTTAAGCTGAATTATTTCGACACTTGATTATTGGGGAAATGGTCATATAATCAGTACCATTGGAGAGCCATGAATATTATAACTGTCCTGTTTTTAAATCTCCGAAACAGTTACATGGTAAACAGCTGATGATCCCCGTGTTAATATTAGACGCTTAAGGTCTCCTGTTTTTGTTTCACTCTTAGATGATTAACCCCCCTTTTTTTTTTCTTTTTTTTTTTTTACTTATATTTTTCATTTATTAATTTTCCAACGAATGTTAAGTCTGCAATATCTTGGATTTAGTTAGTTTGTCTGGGGATTTAAACTACATTTTACATTTTTTTTTTTCATGACTCAAAGCTTCTTTGGACTATATATATATATATATATATATATATATATATATATATATATATTATTATTATTATTATTAATAATTTTATACGTACATAAAAGTAATCCATGGCTCACAGCTGTCATCAGCATGGCTAACTTAGACAAGGATCGAACCTTTGATATTGATGTATATAGTCCAACGTTTTACCATCGGACCAAGACACCTATAAATATGTACGATTTTTATCACCGAAATATTTAATGTATTTTTATGCAATTATTTTTTATTGGTGATTGCAGCGTTCGTTGTTTAAATAATTACATAAAAATACATTGTATATATATATATATATATATATATATATATATATATATATATATATATATATATATATATATATATATATATATATATATATGTAGAGATAGAAGAAAAAAGAGTGATAAATATGCGACGATTGTCCAAATTTATTTCAAATTTCAATTGTTCAATGCAAGGTGTATTCAGTAATAAACTAGTATTTATTATTCTTTCCTTAAGCCAAGGCTTTTCAAAGATCGAGATCTTATCATCAGAGGAGAAATACAGATGGATAAGTTGGCTTTCGAAAAAACTAAAGTTCAAATATTTCTCTACAATTGCTCTATCTCGTATATTGAGCTAATTCCTCTTCACAATAGGTCCCATCTACTAAAAGTTTTACTTTGGTTTATATTTGATCCTATATATATATATATATATATATATATATATATATATATATATATATATATATATATATATATACATATATATATATATATATATATATATCGAAACGACGTCGTACGTAGGTAAAATAATAAAATATAATTTAATATTATTAGAAGCTTCTTTTTAAGTCAAATTAAAAGTAAATCACTATCGAAAAAATTAGAAATAGACATTCATCTAAAGCCTCATGGCAATGCTCCGACTCTGTCGTTGAGTTCTATCGGTTCTTTGAACCTTTATTGTTCCTGATTTTCATAAACATGAATCTGAGATAGGGGTATTTGCTGACGACACCACGCTCTATTCTCGTCATGTGGGAAAAACGGACGCACACATATCCGAGGCAATGGCCGAATTCTTAGAAAGCAACTTCCAGTCTGCAGTGTAATGACGTCATAAATGGATGGTAACATTTAATACTGAAAAGAAAAGCTCCTCTCCTTCAATAACTACAAGAAACCTCTTCAACCACCGATTGCCATGGAAAATAACACCCTACCTGAAAGTTCAACGTTCAAACTCCTCGGTTTAACATTCACAGGTTACATGAATTGAAAAAAATACATAGAAGACATTGCCAAGGCTTCTACAAAGAAAGTGGGCTCCCTCTACCGTGCTAGAAAACTCCTCGCATCTGACAGTATCCTATATCCCTACAAAGCCACCATCCGCACATGCATGGAGTATTGTTGTCACATCTGGGCTGGTGCATCATCCACTAGTCTTTTTCTCTTAGATAAGATCCAAAAAAGAGTCGCTAATCTGATAAGTCCACCAAGTACCAGCCCCTGTCCCATCGCCGCAATTTTTCATCCTTATGCTTGTTTTACAAGTACTTCAATGGAATGTGCCCTGATGAACTTGCTGCTCTGGGGCACCCTCGACGTAAATATGCTCGACCAACCCGACAATCAGCTAAATTCCATCCATTCACTGTGGAGGACCCCAGATGCCGGAGAGCCTTCTACTCCAATAGTTTCTGACCTCGTGCTGCCGGCCCTTGGAACTCCCTCCCTGCTCCCTGTTTCCCCCCTACTGTACCGACATGCAGAAATTTAAAACTAATGTAAAACAAGCATCTCGCTGCACAGCTCCCAATTTAGGATGACCCCCTAAACTTTCACCCTAATTCTCAGTAGCCCATTACGTTTACAGTGGAAACTTGCCTTGTTTTGGGGTGAACAAAGTTTAAAAAACATAATTTTAGAGATTTATAAACACGCCCCATAACTCCTAAATTCGGTTATCCCCACTGGATGCAGCTTTATATCATATTCAGGACACATTTTGTTTAACTCGTAGGTGAGGAACAGAGCAGGTACTACCACTCCGGTTTAGTATTGAGTCGGCACTGCCTAGTAGAAATATTAGCATTAGTAGTATTAATATTATTATTATTAGTAGTATTAATATTATTATTAGTAGTAGTAATAGTATAACTTTGGTCCCCATTTGACAAGCCAACTTCATATCAAATTTAGTGCTATTGCTACCATTAGTTTTTAGTCTATGAGTGTTCGTTCATTATTATTATTATTATTATTATTATTATTATTATTATTATTATTATTATTATTATTATTATTATTATTATTATTTGTACTCACTTAGAGTTCTCACACAGATCATCGTCAGTGATTGCTCGCCGACAACAATCAGTGGTATTTCCTGGAGTCTGAGTGAAAACGATGCGGTATCGCAACAGCCTCTTACCATTGATTTCTCGCTGGTAAGGAGAATTGGTCTTCTCTGGGATTTGGGTGGCAATAAGTCTCCCCAAGGTCCCAGCATTCTCTGCACTTTTCCAGTGAAGGTCTGGTTTGTGCTGTCCTTCCTCGGTCTTCTCATCCTCCTCGACCCTCTACAAATATTTTGTCTGGTGTCAGCCTAGGCCGGCACCAGTTAAAAAATTTTTTTTTTTAAAAATGAATAAATAAGTAAATAAATAAAATAATTTAAAAAAAAATTAATTTAAGAAAAAAAAAATGTTTTAAAAATTTTTTTCCTTAATTACTTCCTTTTCTCTTTCCTTATTTAAAATTTTTTTTTTTTTTTTAAATTCTTTTAAATTAAAATTTTTTTTTTGGGGGGGTGGGGTGGGGTTAGGGGAGAGAGGGAAGGAGCTTATAGTTTTTCTTGTAATTTCTGTTTCTTTGGTTCATTTTTGTGTAGTGATAGCTGAGGCCGGTGTAATTTATTGGTGGGGGGGGGGGTAATTATGAAGTGCTGTTTCTTGCAGTTTCTGTTCCTTGGCTATTGTTGTGGTGTTCCTCGTGTGGTTTTGTTTTCTCCGTTGTAAATTCCTTGTGACTGGTTACTCTTTGTAGTTTATGCGTGTTAGTTTCCGTATTCGAGGATTTTCCTTAACATTGCAGCTGTTTTGATCATTGCCGTCCTTTGTATGGTTTCGATAGTCCCTTTGATTCCAATTTCTCCCAGTCTTTTCTCCAGATGTTTTGGGATTGTTCCTAATGCTCATACGATTATTGGTATTATACTAACTTTCTTCATGCTCCATATTCCTTTCAGTTCTCTGGCTAGTTCTGTGTATTTACTTCGTTTTTCCGTGTCTTTAATCTTCACTCTGTGAACTGCTGGAACGGCGAAGTCTACGATTTTACAAGATTTTTCCTTTTTGTCTATTATAATAACATCAGGTCTCCTTGCTTGTATGAGTTTATCTGTTTGTATATCCATATCCCAGTATTATTATTATTATTATTATTATTATTATTATTATTATTATTATTATTATTATTATTATTATTATAAGCAATAATATTCTCCCTCTGGTTGCATATTTTTCCTAATATATATGTCAGACGTACATATACCAAACCGCCCCCACCCGAATTGAGCACTGAAAGTTAGTACATTAGTCGGAAATAGTAAAGTGAATTGAGTAACTAGTAAAGTGAGTAAAATAGTAAAGTGAGTTGAGCATTAAAAGATGCTACAAGAGTACATTAATAGAAGAAATAGTATAGTTTCGGCTTCAGACAGACAGACACCAAATCTCCATTAGTAATAGATTATTATTATTATTATTATTATTATTATTATTATTATTATTATTATTATTATTATTATTATTATTATTATTATTATTATTATTATTTCATAGTAGTCTCAACCTTTGGATGTTTTAGTTGGAGTTTTCTTTTTTTGAACATCAACTCAATTCCCTTGACCTTCGACATTCAAGCTGTACCTTAACACTTTCACTGTTCCTAACAGGCAAGCCTTTTGCAGAATTGGAAAAAAAATTGTCTCGTCAATCTGTTTAAGCCATTTATTATTATTATTATTATTATTATTATTATTATTATTAGTAGTAGTAGTAGTAGTAGTAGTACTACTACTACTAGTTTTAGTATTATTATTATTAGTAGTAGTAGTAGTATTAGTATTATTAGTAGTAGAAGTAGTAGTAGTAGTAGTAGTAGTAGTAGTAGTAATAGTATTAGCAGTACTAGTTGTAGTATTATTATTATTATTAGTAGTAGTAGTATTAGTATTATTAGTAGTAATATTAGTATTATTAGTAGTAGAAGTAGTAGTAGTAGTATTAGTGTTATTATTATTATTATTATTATTATTATTAGTAGTAGTAGTAGTAGTAGTATTGATTTATATCTATCGCACACCCGACAAATCAAGAATGCTTCACGGCAAATGTAGTGCAATTCTGTCGCGTAGTTTTGGAACCTATAATTGCTAAACAAACATACAAGAAACAATGATATCGATTAATAAGCAGATGTTTCCTATTATTCTTGGACTAGCTCCCGGCAAAATGAAAAAAAAAAATCCACTTATTATTTGCATGTAACTATCTTCCCAGTCTTGTAACTTGTTTTCTTGTCATATTTTACCAGGTACACCTAAAAGATGCCTCGTCGGATAAAAATGGCGGATACAGAGCGGCCGGAAGTCGAAGTTGCTACTCAACCGGAAACAGAAATACAACCTCCAGATGGTGGTTGGGGATGGGTAGTATGTTTCGCTGTTTTTTTGACCAATTTCACAACCGTTGGAATGACTGCAATAAGTGGCGTTTTGCTCTTAGAACTACTCAAGCTTTTCAATGAACCCCTCTCAAAAACTACAATCGTTTTCTCATTCTTTTCCGGTGCGACAATGTTTGGCGGTAAGTATTATTGCTCGCTACATACATTAACCAACATACACAGACACGACAAAAAGGAATATACACCCTTATTATCATTGATTACGGAATCTCTTCTCATCGATCTGGACGAGATGATATTGTTTCGTTTCCATCTTTAGTGAATTGCTAATAACTTTGTTAACGGGGGAAAGTGGAATCCCAAGGTGTGGGACAATCTGATAATGACTAATTCCACCTTTTATCCCTACACTCTTGTAGAACTTTCCATATGTGGAACATGATACCACACGAGTGTTTCGATGCTGACTGAAACATAGTCGTGTTCAAGTCCAATGTCAACAAATATTTGTTCAGCAATTCTATTTAGTAATAAAATCCTGCCCTTTTCATATATTGTTGTCCGATCCTTTCTTAATCTTGTTATAACTCCAAATTGACAATCTCATTAAGCCTTACCCTCGAGTAGCTTTTGGGACTTTATAAGTTGTGACTCATTGGTATAAAAAAAACTACGAATTTAAGATTTGGTTTCAATTCTTATTTTACTAAGCCAATAACTATCCTGGATTGTCCAAGGTTGATTTGAAAAAAAAAAACCAAAAAAACCCCCCCCCAAAAAAACCCCCCCCCAAAAAAACCCCCCAAAAAACAAAACAAAAACAAAACAAAAAAAAACAACATAAAATTACATTTCTTTAAATGAAGTTATCGTTATATTTTAATGCGTGTGTTACATAGTCCTTTAATTACTCGTACCTTTTCTTCTTCGTCGTGGAGGGGTGTCGTCTCGATGTCGTCTAGTGGTCGAGTTCTCTCCTCGTTTCGGGACTGCCGTGAACATCGCCGTCCGCTGTGGCTGCAACAAAAACCTTCATAACACGATTCAGGAGGCGAACAATCTTTTAAATGTTGACTAGTTTTATCTTGCACTCGACCGTACGGGTCAACCCACACTAAACCGCGCAAGCCAAACCAAACGATTCCCACACACATACGTCCACTCAACATGCGTCCGGCCTCACAGGGCCATTATCCAACACCAGTTTCTGAAATGACATAATCTCATATATTTTTCAGGTCCGTTGGTATCAATTCCGCTAATGTTCAAAGCAAGTCATCGACAGATTATGATGGTCGCAGGAATAATTGCCGCTGGATCAGCTGTTGCCAGTTATTTTGCTCCAAACATAGAAACGTTGATTTTCACGTTTGGAATTTTATCAGGTAAGATAAGCTCAACTATACTCCTTTTGTTTGGCTTTGTTTCACTGTAAAGAAACGGACAGTAAGTCCGTCAGCGAATTAGTCTTGTATTAACATTATCAGTCTATACAAAAAAGGTTATAGGTTCAGTCTTATTTTTGGATAATGCATATACGGATCCTTATGTGAGTGGTGCCACGTGTTGCGATTTCTTTTTTATTCAGAGTCACAGACAAAGCAAAGCTATTGTATAGTATAAACATTATATATATATATATATATATATATATATATATATATATATATATATATATGATAATTTTATTTACACAGACATGTACAAAATCTGCGACACTGGCATGTCGATGTTATCGATCAACAGTTACTATAAACTGAGATCTCATCAGGCAGAGTTAGAATCCGATCTTAACCTCAGATCATATTTGGAGAGAATGAAGTGGAGGGATAGAGAAAGAGAAGAAGAAGGAAAGAAATTTAACATTTCAAAAATTAAGGCCGTTAAAAAATTAAGGCCGTTAAAAAATAAACCCGGTTAAAATTCTCTGGATTACCACCCTGTGGATATTTTTCACCTGGATTATTACCATTATTATATATATATATATATATATATATATATATATATATATATATATTAATTTTTATAAACAAATATTAAATTATATTTACCTACAGACGACGTAGTTTCGAGCTTATTGCTCTCTTCGGTATATGGAAGTGATAATTTCAGACGG
Source organism: Sepiola atlantica (assembly GCA_963556195.1). Taxonomy (NCBI): domain Eukaryota; kingdom Metazoa; phylum Mollusca; class Cephalopoda; order Sepiida; family Sepiolidae; genus Sepiola; species Sepiola atlantica. Next base: position 19,109,165 of record OY744543.1, read on the forward strand.
TCCTAAGGAGCGAACCCGGTTCACAGAGTCACCGTTGGATCTGCATTTTTTCACTCTACCCTCACGGCCACGGAGAATTTAGAAATCTAGATAAAGTTTACATCCGCTGATAAAACTCCAGAGAATCATTACTGTGTTTGTATAAAAGTGTTCAATAGTAAATATAGCTGCTTATTAGGCATAACACTTTTTATTTATACAAGTATTATTTCGCTACACATTCGCAAAACATGTTTCGGTCACAGCTATAGAAAGCCAGGCATTTCCAAGCCATAAGTATTTTCTGTGCGGCTTCATTCAATGAAATGAGACAAATTTACCTTCTAAAAAGACAAGTAAAAGTAAAGTAGTCGACCTTAGTCGAGGGCGACCCAAAGGATCTCTCTCTTCATTAGCTACTACAGCGAGGTTTAGGGGAGGGCGCCACTCTTTTTACATAGTTATTACAATTACCATTTCTCCTCACCTTATAATGCTGTGTTTAGCAAGGAGGCATCAAGTAAAACTTTTTAAGTCTTTGGTATGACTTGACTGAGGATTGAACCTTGCCCTCCTGCTCTATTAGCAAACACTCGAAAGGTCAGTCAAAAATATTGAATGGACACATAAAAGAGTACAGCCGATAATGGGAAGGCACAACATAATCAAACAGGTGTGAAAAGATCAAAGAGACAAAACCTTGGGAAATAGAAAGAATAGTGAACAGGTTTTTTTTTGTGCATGCAATTCAAAAACGTCGTAAAAATGATTCAACCGTAATCATCTATGATTGTGTGACTCGGGAATCATGAGGATCTATAATAACTAATGTTCAACAGTATAAAAATAAAGCAAACATTGTAGAAAGACCGACTGAGGTTTGAATAACAAATGAATTATTAAAAGTGTACGCATCAGCCAATCATAGTCCCGGAAAATATACGCCCCACCAATTTTATTTTGTAATAATTCCTGCTAACTGACAGGAGCCGATAAAACCTCTTCTAAACAAAGGCGACGGTTGAGAAAATCAGTTTTGTTAAAAAATATTCTGCATAAACACGCACACCCAGTTGCTATGGCAACCAACGCATGCGTGTTGAAATGCTAACCACTCTCACAATCGAGACGACTAATTGTTGAACCAAGTGAGAGAACACACTTACGCACTAATAACTGTATGCGCACAACACAATATACTGATATTACAATGATTTTCTTTCAAGCCTGACTAAGACTCATTTTCTTTTTTCACTCAAAGATTGGACTTTTTGAATCATTTCTAAGTTACTGACATATTGTAAATAAAACTTGAATATATTTCGCCCGAATTTCTTTGTCATTAATTGATTATATGTGCATCCCTCTACAGTCCCACATTACGTCTTTCTTCATTAAATTTCTCTTGTATCTCTCTCTTTCTCCACCCTTTCTCTCTCCCTATATATTTAATTAATTTCTCTCTCTCTCTCTCTCTCTCTCTCTCTCTCTCTCTCTATATATATATATATATATATATATATATATATATATATATATATATATATATATATATATATATATATATAAAAACATCGCTTTACTTTGTCATTACGTATCGTTTATCATTTCACATCGTAGTGGAAAAAGATCGTTGCCCATCTCACCCCTGATTTTGAGGACGGCGCCTTGGTCACCATGTGCTCGTATGAGGGCTTGGACATCCTTTCTAACGCACTGAAAAAAACTAACAAAAACAATAACAAAGTAAAAACTGTCACACTCGCACTTTTATTTCGTACGGCTTTTAATAAATAAAACGTGTTTATTGCGCATTAATTATATATTATATTATATATATATATATATATATATATATATAACGTTAAGCCGCCGGATAAAGTGTTGAAATTATCATTGTTTATTCACTATTCAGCGCTGGTCGAGTGGTTCTAGATGTCGGGATTTGAGTTGCAAAAATACTCGGAATTCGGGTGTTCGAATCGCATGACCAGTAGTGAATAGTCATATCTCTATGCTGATGAGTCCCAATTATAAAGGACCAAACATATGCATAGATAATAAACAAAACAAATATTTATTATATATATATGCAAACATTGTAAAAAATAACAGAATTCGTCTGGTTAATCATATTTTTTTTTTTTTAAAACATTTTCTAATTGTTTTTTTTGTATTAAAATCAAAATTAAAAATTTAAAACCAAAAATCTTGTAGTAAAAAATTACTAGATGTTTTGATATCGTTATGAGGCTTTATTTTCGAACCGCATCTCCAGACAGACAGAGAGAAACACCACACGTACGAGGGGTGTTCAATAAGTAATGCCCCTGACCCATTTCTCATAGCAGTAGATTAATGAAACTTGGCACAGTTATTTCTCCACATAGGAACCACTCAGAGTTATGCATTTCTCCCATCGTTTGATGCAGCTCTGGACACCGTTTTTGTAGAACACCCCAGGTGTGTCCTTCACCCACGTCGTAACTTGACAAATCAAGGCTGCATCATCTGGGAAACGCTTTCCTTTCAAAAACAACTTCATGGCTGGGAAGAGATGAAAGTCAGAGGGTGCAAGGTCAGAAGAGTAAGGGGATGAGTGAGAATTTCATATACACACGCCCGTGCTTCTAATCTGGCGACATGCGAGTTGTGGACCGGAGCGTTGCCCTGCAGGATGAGGAGGATACCTTTGCTGATCTTGCCCCGCCTCTTGATTTTGATAGCTTCTCAACTGGCTCCATTTCACACCTGACTCAGTTCAAACACCTGTAAATCAGAAACCACAATTAGTTCAGAGCTGTTTTTTGCAACATAACCCATACAGATAGTACATTACACATGCAAAATTTCATCTAGATCAGACAACTGGAAGTGGGGCAGGAGCATTACTTATTGAACGCCCCTCGTATAGTATAAGATTAGAGTATGGTTATAACTCAAGCGTTCTTTTTAGCAAAATATGGAATTAATAAAGGAAGGACTCAATTGTATTTGAGAAAGATTTTCTTACATAACTCAACGATGATAGTTATTCAATTTGATGTGATACTGGCAACTCAGTATACCTAATTATATAAGAGTAAGAAAGAGACTATCTAATTCTCTCTCCAAAAAGAGTGGGGAAGAATGCTTGTATAGCCACTAACGAGTGCTAACATTTCACTTTACAACACAACCAAGAAACGAACCGGTCGAGCTTCAACTTAAAAAATTAGAATTAATATCAGAGTTCACCGTGGCGGAATAAATCCCTTTTTCTCTGGTTGCAATACGCGTTGATGTCGATCAACTACTACACAATGCCCTAAAGAAAAGGAGAAAGTAATGTCTGAGAAGAGGGTATCATGATAAAAGAACATATACTAAACTACTTCCAAGGGGAAGCTAATGTCTCAGAAGATGGCCAGATGACAACAGAACAGATACTACACAATGCTCTAAAGAAAAGAAGAACGTAATGTCTGAGAAGAGGGTATCATGATAAAAGAACATATACTAAACACCCCAAAGGAGGAGGCAATGTGTAACGATATGTTTTTTTATGTAATTAAAATTATTATAAACCTTTAAACTGTCGTTTGTACATGTTTCGTAATTCTTTATGAATATCGTGCGAATGTGTGTGTCCGAGCGTTCGCTATACGTGTGTATGGGATAAATATATATTCGTGCGTCATGATACCATCCCCTGAAGTTTGCTTATAATAATAATAATAATAATAATAATAATAATAATAATAATAATAATAATAATAATAATAATAATGATAATAATAATAATAATAATAATAATAATAATAATAATAATTAATTATTATTATTATTATTATTATTATTATTATTATTATTATTATTATTATTATTATTATTACAATGTATGTGTGCGTTTCACTCGCTCTACGCTCATTGTACTGTTACGTGTATCTGTCCCTTTCTTTCTTTCTTTCTTTCTTTCTTTTTCTTTTTCATATTAAGTGTTCTTTACAATGGGTGCGGGGTTGGAAGTTTTCTCATCGTTAATATCTTTTCACGGGTATCGATGTGTGTGTGTGTGTGCCGTGGTTTTCATATCTCATTCTTTTCTCTCTTTTCTCATTTCTCATATAAAAATGTTCCTTGCAAATCAAGTCGAAATTTACCTGTTACTTTCTTTCGTCCTCCCTTTCGTTTGTGTAGCCGTCCTTTCTTCTCTTTATGTGACAGCGTTGATTTCTCTTTCTGCTTTCTTTCTTCGCCGCCGTATCGTCGTGTTATTTTCTTCTCCTTTGTCGTCTCCGTGATACCGTGATCGTTGTAGTCGTAGGTATGAACAACTCTTTGCATTTATCGACAGAAAGCGACTAAGACATTCTTTTAGAAGTCAAGGGGTTTTATTCTCTCTGATAAAAAGACACACCGGGAGAGACCGCGTAATCTTACACTTCTATGACATCTTAATATCTTCTACCTTATTAATCTTGCTAAGTGGGAGAAGTTTCATACGAGACAAACAGACAGGGGGGATTGCCTTATTTGTCTCATCCGAGACTTAACTTAAATTTTCAGCCCAGAGTTATGCATTTCTCCCATCGTTTGCACATCTGCTCGCTTCAATTCCATGGCAGAAACTGTCAAAAACTATTGTTTCTTTGTGTGAGAACAAAAACAAGTTACGTCATCGCGTCTCGATCAGCCCGGCCCGTAAACTGCATAAGTATCCTTTTTCAAATTTATTTTCTAACTAATTCTCGGGATTTTCCTTATGGGTTATGGTTACTACTACTACTACTACTACTACTACTACTACTACTACTACTACTACTACTACTACTACTACTACAACAACAACAACAACAACAACAACAACAACAACAACAACAACAGTTTGCATTATCTCCCCTTTAAACTGACTCTTCTAAAATAAAAATAAAAATTTCACCTGTCCCCAATAATACAGTGGCACATTTACTGTTTCGATTTTTCTCTTTTTCAAGGTTTGTCTTTGGCAGTGAACTATTTCGCTGGAAACGTGACCCTCGGGCATTATTTCTTGAAAAAACGGGCCCTTGCTCTCGGGATGGCAAACAGCGGTATAGGATTTGGTAGTTTTACGCTGAATTACTTATCAACTGAAGTCATCCCCTTCTACGGCATGAGAGGAACGTTTCTATTATTTGGTGGCCTATTCTTAAACTTGACCGTCTATGGTGCATTGTGTCGCCCGCTCAAGCCAGTCAGCAAACAAAGTCCAGATATTTCACGTAAGTATTCGTTATAAAACAAAATGTCTTTTTAAATCCTGTAATATCATCTTATAACAAGCCGCGTGTGCGTGGCCCCCCCCCCCTCTGTATGTGACTCGATGTGGCGAGTGTAAAATGCAATAAATCTGGACAATTTGGGCCATTTTTGACCCCCCCTTTGACCCCCTGGGGACGCGAACCAGAATTTATCTGAGGTCAAGGATGCTCATTTTATATCCAGAACAATTGCCTCTACATTTTGGCCAAGTTTCAGAAAAATTGAATGGATGGATCAAACGTTATGGGAGAAAAGGGTCATTTTTTGCCATTTTGGGGGCTTTTGACCCCCTGGGGGCGCGAACCAGATTTTTTTCAATGTCAGCGATACTTATTTTCTATTAGGAATAATTGCCTCCACATTTTGGCCAAGTTTCAGAGAAATTGAATGGATGAATGAAAAGTTATGGGGCAAAAAATGTCATTTTTTGCCATTTCGGGGCATTTTGACCCCCTGAGGGGGGGGGGGGGGCTAACCAGATGTTTCTTCAAAAATCGGAGAATGTCACTTTCTAACCTGACCAAAGTTACAACTTCATGCAAAAGTTCAGAGAAATTCAATGAATGATTGCGGAGAAAAATCCGGACGGACGGACGGACGGACGGACGGACGGACGGACATGCCTCAAAACATAAGTCCCCCGATTTTATAAATCGGGGGACCAATAATATTAGCGTTGTAACAACACATTGTATTAGTTGTTACGTGTACGTTACTTACGCATCGCAGCAAGAAGAAAAAGTGACAGGAGAAAGAAGAAGTCAGAGGATAAAAATATGCAAAAGGAGGCGAGAAAAAGCGTGAACTCAGTAATTTAAAAACAATAATATTTACATTCGTTTAAATGTCAAATATTTCAATGTCATATTATTAAAAATCTTCCAAATTATATTAAAGACTTTTTGATTTCTTAAAAAGAATTTGTAGCTGGAACTTATAAGAATCAATAATTAAATATTAAAAATATATCAAAGTATAAATTACGAAATTACATTACTTTCGGCAAATTACGATTATTTCCATTGTTAATTTCATTCAACTAAGAAAGTTTATCATATTTATTGATTCAGTTATAACGAATAAATAATTCAACATTCAGAAAATATATCAAAGTATCAATTACGAAATTACCGTAGCTTCGGCAAATTACGGTTATTTCCATTGTCAATCCTCTCGATTAAGGTATCATTTCTTCTTTATTTAAATTAAGTGTTGCATTAAACAATTTTTTTGCCCCAATCTCAATTACTGTGTAATTTTCGTACGACTATAACTTTTTTGATAATTGTTAAAACTTGGAAACATTTTCGGATATTTGTTGTGATGTGTTTATATTTTTAAGACATTCCAGAAATCGATTAAAAATATCCAAAGAATGACGAAAATTCCGAAGATAGTAACAACGTATATATACTGAAGATTGCACAAGCATGAAACATCGATATCTGTAGGTAATAATAATAAATATTTATTTCTGGTGGCCAACTGGTAACTCTCCTGACTTGCGAATCAGTTGCGATTTGTAGTCGGAATTCGCACCCGTCGACCGTCGGGAATTAGCTTCCTGCACTGAAGATTGCGTAAGCATGAAACATCGATGCCTGTAGGTAATAAATAATTAATATTTATTTATAAATATTATTGTATAGCCCCCTTTACTAAGGCCGGGCACTCTGAGTGAATTTAATAACAAGCAGTACTACTAGCTTCATTGCGAGTCCAACACGATTTGTTGCTGTTGATCACTTTTCGCCGCTTGCTGTGAATACTCGCCGACTTGGTATTTACAAAGTTAAATTACTCTTAAATTCTGAGCTGATTTCTGGTGGCCAACTGATAACTCTCCTGACTTGCGAATCAGAGTTCGCGCCCGTCGACCGTCGGGAATTAGCTTCCTGCACTGAAGATTGCGTAAGCATGAAACATCGATGTCTGTAAGTAATAATTAATATATATATATATATATATATATATATATATATATATATATATATATATATATATATATATATATATATATATATATATATATAATGAATGCACAGGGTATTTTTGTTCATCGATTACCTTGTGAAAGGAAGCACCATCAATAGCGAATATTATATAGCATTATTGGTGGGTTTAAAGAAAGAAATCACCCCAAAATGACCACAAATGTAGAATTTCTTCCGCACCCACCATATTCTTAAAATCTGGCCCCAGCGACTACTTCTTTTTATATCTTAATTCAATTTAATTTTATTTGTAGACTAATTTATTTATTCGTTACATAGCTGTTATTTATTTGTTTAATTTTTTTTTTTTTTAAATATTTACTACTTTTGTCAATTTCATATCATTTAAAACTGTATTATTTCCTAATTAAGTGTACGTAACACTTCCACTTTTCCATCTTGATCTTTTTTCTAAATCTAAGGGAGATTACTCCTGTTTTTTGTAATACTATTGCGTTGTGTTTTTTCTTTATATAGAAGTATAATCCTATTTGTATTTTTATATACGCACACATAAATATTTGTTATTATTTATTATATTTTTATTTTGTTATTCTACTTTGTTAATTAAGATCACGATTTTTGGTTAGGAGTCTGTTCTTCTGTTTAAGGTTATCATCTGGTATTCCCCAAACATAATTAGAAATTCATGATGTTAACGCCAATGTCGTGTTACCTTTCTGTTTACCTTAGCGGATGGGGTACCCGGGTTTCGTCCTGTTGTTCTGTGTGTCTCGGGTTCTGAACGAAGATCTGGACGCTGGTCTAGTTTGAAGAAGTTTTATTCGAGCATGAAACAGATGACACATTTTGGGGTTCGCTTGTACGGGAAAGAGAGAGAGAGAAAGAGAAAGAGAAAGAGAGAGAGGGGGGAGAGAAGGAGTGAGAGAGAGAGAAAGAGAGAGGAAGAGAGAGAAGAAATGAATTAGGGAGTTCATTCCATTTGCGCCACTGTGCATTAGCCCTTGCCGTTAAGCAGAGAGAGGGAGAGAAGGAGTGAGAGAGAGAGAAAGAGAGAGGAAGAGAGAGAAGAAATGAATTAGGGAGTTCATTCCATTTGCGCCACTGTGCATTAGCCCTTGCCGTTAAGCAGTGGAGCACCGATTCGCACTTGCTTCTTCCTTGGTCGTCAGGAACAAAAAGGACAGAAACACTCTAACTGGCGTGACGTCACTTCCGATTTCCCTGCTACTCCTACCAACTTAAGAGCGTCCTCCCACCTTTTGGGGCGCTCTCTATTTGGCATCTTTTATTATCTAACAGCTACAAGCTGATTCTCTTTTAGAATATTATCATTTTATACTAGTATGTATATATTTATCTGTTCATTGCGGATTGAGGACCTGGGTTCGAATCCAGTTCGTTCCACAGAAACACTTTCATCAAAACCCACACCTGACCTAGTGTTTAACCTCGATTTTTATTGCTTTAGTTGTGATCTCTTTATTGTTGTTGTTGCTATTCGTGGTTTCTATATATACTATATTGCTTGTCAGGCATGTATTTCTATAGAAGAGAGTTGTTTCTGTAGTTGCATATGTTAGTACAACTTTTGTTACTGTTTCTGTGAGTGTTGATCTGGCTGCTGTTTGTTTTGTTACAGGTAATTAATATTTTAAGTTATGTTTCCTTAATACAACACGTATGTTATTCGCGCAGCAATAGTTGATTTTAATGTTATTCCTATTTATGATTTTGTGGTGTGTGCTGTTTTGGGAGAAAAGTTCTTGCCAATTAGTTTAATTGTAAGGTGGATTGAACCAAATGATGTTGCGGTTTCTATTATGCCTGTTCGTGTTTGTATTTTCTTTGTATATTAGTCTATATTTGAAGTATGTTTGGTATTTTATTTTGTGCCTGTTAAATATGTTTATATTGTAGGATCTGCACGATATTCTATGTTCTACTGATTTGTTAATTTACTTAAATACTGTAGGTGGTGGGTGATTTTGATGTTAGCTAATGTATAGGTGAGTGTTGTTTTTTGTATGTTTTGTAAGTTTTGTTATTTTCGATTTTTAGTACGAGGGAAGATCGAATTTACTGTCTATGATTTTGATAAAAGAGGGTATAATAATATCGTACGGTCTGTGTCCATGTCGGACATAATCGATAAACATAGGGACGAACAATCAGAAGCTTTTATTTTTTAACACTTTAATCCCCCAACACGAACAGCAACGGGTAAACCAACTAGTTTGACATAATTATAAAACAAATCTATATCGTTTTTTTTTCAAAACAATCCAAGAAACGGCACTAAACTCCTGGACGATATAAAGAGTTTGACTGTATTTATTAGTTAATCTTTACATTAAATGTGTTGTTTCTTCCCGGAAAGGAAAGATGGAGACGAAAGAGGAACATTAATGCGATTCTATTAATAATTTTTTACACCCCCCAAAAACTTTTACTCTCCCCCCACCCAATGAAATATTTTTAGTTAAACATTTTTTTTTCCTCGACCCCCCCAATTTGTTTACTCTCCCCACCACCCTCGAATTTTTTTTACTCTCCCCTTACCCTAAGAAATATTTTAAGTTCAAAGAAAATCCCCCCCCCCAATATTTGTTACCCCACTCCCCCCCCCCCAATTTTTTAATTCTCCCCTACTCTGACAAATATTTTAAGTTCAATCCCAACCCCTAAAATTTTTTTTTACCATCCACCCTCACCCCCCCCCCAATTCTTTTACTCTCCCCTACACTAATAAATATTTTAAGTTCAAGGAAATTTTTTTTCTCCAACCCCCCCCCCCCCAAAAAAAAAATATATATAGAATTACTAACCAATTATTATTATTTTTTTTAGAAAATGGACGAAATTCTATCGACCAAACGGAAGGGACTGAAAATCTTGGCTTTGAAGCAGAAGCAGGACACAGAGAAAAACGAGATGAAAAATATGTAAGTCGACTGCATAATTATTGTTACAAGCGAGGCCTGTGGAAATTCCACGGTTTCTTTCTTCATCGAAATTTAACTACATAAAATCTTTATGAGAGTCGAAATGTAAAAGTACAAGTAAATTATTCATTTTTAGCTTAATTTTTCCACTTATAAGAATTATTAGTTTCCCCCTAAAAGAAGTCATATTGTAAGGGCTACTGTGATTTGGGCAATATTTATAGGGAAACAAGCTGGGTGGGGCAGCAAGATATTTGTTCGCATAACATTTGAGTTTCTGCACATTGGTACGGTCGGGAAAACAGGGAGAAGAACTAGAATTCCAAAAGCAAGCGGTCCGAAGAAAGAAGTTATGAAAGAGTATGAAATTTTCCGGTTTCTATGGATCTCTACAATGAAATGCTTTCTGATAATCGGATGGGTTCGGGTGTATTTTCATTCAGAAATTTTCCGGTTTCTATGGATCTCTACAATGAAATGCTTTCTGATAGTCGGATGGGTTCGGGTGTATTTTCATTCAGAAATTTTCCGGTTTCTATGGATCTCTACAATGAAATGCTTTCTGATAGTCGGATGGGTTCGGGTGTATTTTCATTCAGAAATTTTCCGGTTTCTATGGATCTCTACAATGAAATGCTTTCTGAGAGTCGGATGGGTTCGGGTGTATTTTCATTCAAGGCTGACAAGTGCAGTAAGTTTATCGGAGCACATTCCGTGGAAGTACTTGTAAAACAAGCACAAACATGCAACACTGCGACGATGCGACAGAGGCTGGAGCTTGATAGACAGTGCAAGGTCTATTAAGTTAGAAATGGTTTTGCACCATGTTTAAAAGAGAGAAGCTAATTTTTGGTGCACCAGGCTAGATGTGGAAACAATACTCCATGCATGGGTGAATGGTGAGTTTATAGATATATAAGATGATGGGGTGTGTGTTTTCAATCCCTGTAGAGGGAGCCTACCTTCTTTGCATCAGAATTGGCAGCATCTTCTATGTTCAACTTCATGTTACCTGAAAATGTCAGGCCGAGGAGTTTAAACGTTGAACTCTCGGAAAGGGTGACAATCGGTGGTTGGAAAAGTTTCTTATACTTAAATGTTAAATGTGACCATCCATTTTTGGCCCCATTCTACCACAGACTGGATGCCATTTATTCCAGGATTCGGCCATTGCCTTGCTTTAGTGTGCATTTGATTTGTCTTTCTCTTGGGAATAGGTATGATGCTATCAGCAAATACCCATCTCAGACGCGATTGTATCGGGAAAGTTGTTCATAAAGACCAGGAATAATATATGTCTAATTAGACATATATTATTCCTGGTCTTCCCTTTGAGGTACACCTGCATTCATGTGCTGTTATTTGGAAGTACGGCCATCTTGAACGACCGGGATCTTTCTTTTAGCTAAGCAAAATTATTACATAACTCATCCGACACCTCATAAATAAAAATTATTCCAAAGAAGTTGTACGTTAAGAATCTTAAATTTCAACTAGTAAGAAAATAAAAGCTTCATTCTCATTATATAATAAATTCAGTTTAATCACTATATATATATATATATATATATATATATAAGTATGATTATAATAATTTTTCATCCTATAATAATAAGATATAGATTTTGTAAATAGTAGTAACTTTTTTTTTGTTTAGCTTCTATTAGTGATGTTGTGAAGGACGCAAGAGAAGAAACCTTTTAAAATTCTTTAAAAATATTAAAAAAATGAAACATAAGAAATTCTAAATCGTCTTAGAAACGACCGTACGCCAAATATTTGTTGAGTTTGAATTCTTAGGACTGATATAAATGATGTGTTAATTTTATTTGTCTCAGCCTAACTCCTCTCTCTCTCTCTCTCTCTCTCTCTCTCTCTCTCTCTCTCTCTATATATATATATATATATATATATATATATATATATATATATATATATATATATATATATATGCACGATCCGAATACGTTCATTGATCACTTTAACTGCTTGTGTAAATTTAGCCGCCGATTCGCTATTTACAAAATTAAATTCCTTCCTAATTATGAACTAATTGTCTATGGCCGAGGGGTTAAGACTCTTGACTGCGAATCAGGGTTCGCGCCCGCCAACCGTTGAGAATTAGCTTCCTGCACTGAAGATTGCGTTAGCATGAAACATCGATGTCTGTAGGTATTAAAATAATTAATATTTATTAATAAATAAATATATATATATATATATATATATATATATATATATATATATATATATATGATATTAAATATATATATTTATATATGTATATATAATTATTCCCACAATCAGACAACGTCGCAGCCCACAACGTATGAAAGAAACCTACTCTGTCTCTCTCTGTCTCTCTCGATATATATATATATATATAAATTCCCGAAACAGTTTTTCATGGTAAACAACTGATGATCCCTTAAAATAGTGTTAGAAACTAACTAATATAATAACTGTAAAAAATAAATTGACTTACATGAGTGATTTTCCACTGGAAGACTTGAGACTATAAGTTTTTTTTTTTTTTTTTTTATATAGTTTTAATGGTTGAGAAACTTCCGAGACTATATATATATATATATATATATATATATATATAAATGTATATATATGCGTTGATGAACGATTGAAGTATACATGAATATGTAAATAATTTTTCTGTCAAAAGGTAATACATAAACTTAAAGAACATTATCGAAATTAATTCTATTGAAACATATTGCAGGTAAGATTTTTTTTTGTTTTACTTCAGGAAGAGCTTCTAAAATATTTTATTTCAAGATGCTTTTATAAGAAATAATAATAATAATAATAATAATAATAATAATAATAATAATAATAATAATAATAGAGTGCGAAAACAGGGAGAATAATTATCTTTTAATCAGATATGAAAGTTTGCAAGACTACTTAGTTTTATTTACTCCTCCCCAGGAGTTAGGCACAAGGCCAGTTTTATCTTACTCCCACAAGTAAGATGTGACCCAAGATCGGGTCGAGAAAGTGGGGTTTGAAAAGCCAGCGCTCGAGAGGTGAGCACTCTGGCCATTTAAAAATTGCCTGGGCAGCCCCGTCGGCATTCCCCGGTAGGGGCGCCTCAGACAGAAGCAATAAACTTACTCCTCCCCAAAGAGGGGAGGCAAAGCCTGAGAGGGTGGACCTCCTAGAACTGCACAGGACAGGCGTGCAGTATCCATTGGAACAGATACTACACTTTGATCTTAGCCAAAAGGCCAAGAAAACGAAACAACTCTGTATTACGACTAACTCGGAGCTGTACGAACTATGCACTAGTTACGACACTGTAGGTCATAAATGGACGGTACCATTTAATGCTTCTAAGACAAAGCTTCTTTCTTTCAAAAACTACAAGAAACCTCTTCAACCACCGATTGCCATTGCAAATAACATCCTACCTGAGAGTCCAACGTTCAAACTCCTCCGCTTAACATTCACAGGTAACATTAATTCGAACAAATACATAGAAGACATTGCCAAGGCTGCTGCAAAGAAAGTGGGCTCCCTCTACCATGCTAGAAAACTTCTCACACCTGACAGTATCCTATAACTCTACAAAGCCAGCATCCGCCCATGCATGGAGTATTGTTGTCACATCTGGGCTGGTGCACCATCCACTAGTCTCTCCCTCTTAGACAAAGTCCAAAACAGAGTCGCGAATCTGATAGGTCCCTCACTATCCACCAAGCTCCAGCCCTGTCCCATCGCTGCAATGTTGCCTTCTTGTGCTTTACAATTACTTCAATGGAATGTGCTTCGATGAACTTGCTGCTCTGGTGGCCCCTCAACGTAAATACACTCGACCAACCCGACAATCAGCTAAATCCCATCCATTCACCGTGGAAGTCTCCAGATGCCGGAAAACCTACTCAAATAGCTTCTTTCATCGAGCTGCCGGCATCTGGAACTCCTTCCATGCTTAATGTTTCCCCTACTGTACCGACATGCAGAAATTTAAAACTAATGCCAACAAACATCTAGCTGCACAGCCCCCAATTTAGGATAATCCCCTTAAATTTCACCTTAATTCTCAGTAGCCGCTTACGTCTACAGTGGCAACTTTCATTGTTTGGGATGAAATCATTAAAAAAAAGAAAGAAAGAAAAACATGTTTATGCTGTGTCTACCTTTTTTCCTTCTTTTTTTATGAATTAAAAATGTCATTTTTAGGATCACTCCAGCCGACGCATCAGTGAAGATGTCGAGCCGGTGCCTAAGATATTGCGAGTGAGACAATCAATTACTTCAGAGATGGTTCCAGATGATTTTTATATCCGAAAAACTGGTTATTGCGATGCAACAATGTATAAAAATAAATACTTTTATCTATTGTTGGCCGTTTACATATTCAATGCAGGTAAGAAATTACTAAACTGTTTTAAACTAGTAATTAATAATAGTGGAGGTACCCAGATGTCGGAGTGCCTTCTACTCAAATAGCTTCTTTCCTCGTGCTGCTGGCTTCTGGAAATCCCTCCCTGTCCCCTGTTTCCCCGACAGTACAGACATGCAGAAATTTAAAACTAATGTAAACAGACATCTCGCTGCGCAGATCCCAATTTAGGTTGACCCCCTACCTTCTCCCCTTTTCTTTTCCCCAGTAGCCCCTTACGTCCACAGTTGCGGCCTGCCTCGTTTGGGGTGAACTATGTTAAAAAAAATAAATTAATAACTGTTATCTAACTAGTATACACATTCCATTAATAATGATAACGTTTTATTTAGAAGAAGGTTTGCGTTATTGTTTATATTAAAACAGGATATTTATTTACTCCTCGCGGAGTTAGGCACAAGGCCAGTTTTATCTTACTCCCACAAGTAAGATGTGACCCAAGATCGGGTCGAGCAAGTGGGGTTAAAAGCCAGCGCTCGAGAGGTGAAAACAGGATACGATAATAAACTAATCAATGCGATCTGGCTCAATGGCAAACCATCACCGGCGTAGGGTCAGCGACCATTTAAAGTCGAAGATCTACCAGAGTATTGGGTGCTACTGCAGAGACGGGAGCCACTGTTCGATCGATGGCAGCGGAAACTGCCGACTCATCTTCGGGAGAAATCGTGATCGACGGAAAGAAATTTGATTTTGGGGGACATAGCTAATATTGGGTTGATTACTTTTTCACGAAATGGACGTAAACCGGTTACACTTTGAAGAGTTATTGCATTTACTCGGGGATTTATCGTTCAGTCAATACCCTGTTTAAAACTTGTTTTTTTCCACATTTATCGTTCAGTCAATTATGTTTACTTTTTTTTTCAAATCAAAGTTTTATTTATTTGTTGTACATGATGTTTAATTTGTTTCAATAAATAAATGTTCATAATTTTAACTTATCCTCACTTGTCAATTCAACAGTTATCTTCCCCAAAATCAAATTTCTTTCCGTCGCTCACGTTTTCGGACGATTTCTCCCGAAGAAGAGTCGGCAGTTTCCGCCGCCATCGATCGAACAGTGGCTCCCGTCTCTGCAGTAGCACCGAGTATTGCTTCGAGTGCTTATCGACAATAAGGGAAGCGGAGCGAAGATTCTAAATGCCCCGCTGGATCTCGGGAATTAACTTGACCACGTTTTTAATGAGCACATCCGTAGGCGATACGGCGTTGCGCTGATCGAGGACAAGATGAGGGAATGGCAGCTCAGATGGTTCGAACATGTGTTGATAGAGGGTCGACGACAATAGCGTCGCGAAACTAGCATTTAAATTTGAAGTCGTCGGGAAGTGACTGAGAGTAAGGCCAATGATGAGATCATCCAAGTCGAGGCAAAGATCTGTAGCAGTTGCATGAGCGAACTATTTCGTATCGATGTATGTTAGCTTAAACTGAGATGATGATGCGGCTTTGCGCATGCGTAATCATTGACTCTTTACTGCGTAGGCGTATGACAAGGCAGTGTGTAGCCAAATTCATACGCGTACAACATATTTGGCGCCAAAGACAATATACGACGTCAAACCAGTTCCCGGTGATTCTTTGGATCCTTTTTAGGGTTCCAGTTTTTTTTTTTGGGGGGGGGGGAGACTTTGGGAAGAACCAGTTTTATAGAAGCATTAAAATAAGTTTTAAGTAATATTCAAATGTGTGAGAGAGCGAGAGGAATGTATGATAAAAACAAACGAAATAATGAATTCAAAAAACATAAATTTACAAAAGAGATCTTTTATCTATGTTTAAAATAGAAGTCTACATAGAGAGGAAAACATAGAATAATTTTTCATATTTGAGTGTCCTTGCAGAACAAGGGGGGATTCATTAGATGAGATATCGAGGAAGCCGGAGTTGACAATTTAAGGGCTGTGAACTATGCACGAGTCTGAAAAATCGTAATCAAAACTTCCTCACTCGATTACATGAGTTACATTTCATTGAAAGTTATTAAATCGAGTCACTAATCATTTGTTTTCATATTAGAAAGTTCAGTGAGAAATGTATGAAGTATTAAAGTGGTTAAGTTTATAAATTTGTTTCTAATGAGCAGACGCCATTGGAAGGGGATTCAAGAAGTGTGTGTGTGTCGCATTTAGTGTGCGTGTGCGTAAGGTCGTGAAAGAGTTAATTCATTGTGTATGCGTGTGCGTTGGTGTCAGAGTGGCTATGTGTGCGTGAGTTTAGAAAAGGCTTTTCTCAAGGCCCGGCAGAGGGGCGAGAGGCTGGAGAAATGTCGATGTTAGCTCTGTCGTGGATTTGGGCTAAACATCTTTGTTGAAGAAAAACATCTGGCTTTATATGCATTCCAAGTGGATCAAAACGGCAAATTTGATAAATCCAGAGAAATTAATCTGATTGGCTTAAAATCTTTTTATTTGTTTTTATTAATTCAAGCGAATGCGTGCGTCGAGCCGGTTGCGCAGAGACGAGTTTAAGCATTTTTATTTTGGGAAACGAAGGATAAAGTCGTCTCTACAATTCTTCTCGCCGTCAAGGCGCATACTTATCCTGATCTCGCTATGCTTTGCCAAAAGCAGACGAGATGTTGAACTCCAGGATATTACATTATCTAACCGACATCAGCAAAACCATTGCACCATGTCTCTTTTGTTTCTGCGTCCCAATGAATAAATATAAACATCTATTTAGTTGTGGAGATATTATTTATTTCAAGGAAGAATGGTGACCCTTTTCTTGTGTAACATTTATATTTCAGTCAGATTCGGCCAGACGTATTAACTCTTCCAAGTAAGTTCGTCATTCTGACTTTCTTCCTGATTTTAACCTTCTTAGTTAACCCCGTCTCTTACCGAGCCAAAACTGGTAAGCCCAACTGTCTCAATACTGACACATCTCCATTTCTTGCATATGACTCGTCTATATACAAATTTATAGATAATTATAATAGATTGATAAATATAAAATTTATCACGTTATGTTTGCAACATCAAATTGCGCCTATTTCTTTAGTTTGATGCGTTCTCGCCTGTGTTCCCGCTGAGATTAAGATGATGATCGATCCGAACCTCTTTACGTCCACACTCGCTTGGTTAACGAGTGGAGTAGCTGATAGATAACCCACGTCTCACGTCTAGTCTTGTTGAGACTTACATACCAAAATAGAACGTCTTATCTTTCTCACGTGTAACGCCATGTGTAATAACACGTGTAACGAGACGTGTAACGTTTACTTGTTCAAACCTCGATGTTATACGCTATTATCCCTTAATATGTAACAGAATTAACAGAAGTGGTCAGGGTTTCTGGACCTTAGGATAGACTTCAAAGAGAGGTAGTAAGTGCACCAACGACACAGCAATTCAAGGCGAAATTAGACAGGTGCTAGGCCACTGTATCCTCTTCTATAGAAATTTCTACACCCTTTCACTATATAGCAACTGAAGCATGCTTGTTTTATTTTAGGCGAAATGTATTTAATTGAAATGAATTAGGGGATTTAAGTAGAGTAGAAAGTGACTAACTTGTGTTTACTTTCGGCAGCCTCGTAACTTTCGCTTTCCTTATTTTGTCCTTTAGTCCTCACATTTCATGAGCGATGTTTCTGACAAAGGGGGAAGAATTGCTGTTTTCTGGGCAGGAATCTATCCATCTAACACCTATCCTTGGCTAGTTTTTTTTTTTACCTTAAAGTAGTATTTTTTAGCTTCTTACATCAAGTGGCTTCATGCCTTGTCTGGAGCGATTTCCATAAAAAAAGAAAAAAAGAATTAAAAAAAAAAACAACAACGCAAGCACTTACAGCTATAGCTAACAACAGTTGTATATAAGTTCGTAATGGTATTCAAGCTATTATATACATACAACAAATCTGTAACAGAATACTATCTATTTATTGGAAAACAATATCACTAACGTTTAAGACCACACGAGTTTTAGGAGATTTGAAATACTTTAGATTTGATAAAGAGGTCTTACCTCGAAATATGTTATGAAACATGTTTAAACACACTAGATCACTGTGTAAAATGCTGAGACTAAATCAATTATACTAACAACGGTTTTATATAAGTATGTATTTGTATTGAAGCTATTATATACATGTAACAAAATATCTATTTATTGTTTCAATTGCTAATTATATTGTTATTTGTCTCTTTAGTAACATGTTCAGTAGAGATATATCTCCCCGTTTATGCTGTGAGTATAGGATTGAGCCAAGAGGAAGGCGCTCTGATTGTGGCAATCTATGGCATCACCGGCATCGGGAGTCAAATCTTGGTTGGATTCCTGGTCGATATTATACACATCCCGGCAAGTTACCTTCTACTGGTGGCTTCGACTTTCGTGTCATTGGGTACCATACTCATTCCGTTTTGTCAAAGCTTCGAAACACTCGCTTTATCTTCAGTTACGACGTCCACCGGATATAGTAAGTATTAACAGGGTTCTTGGTCTTTTGGCTAAGATCAAAGTGTAGTATCTGTTCCGATGGATACTAAACCCACTAGACTGGTATTGTCTTGGCCTTCGGGGCTTGATTTACGCCGGTCTATGGGTCTGTCCTGTGCAGTTCTAGGAGGTCCACCCTCCCAGGCTTCGCCTCCCCTCTTTGGGGAGGAGTAAGTTTATTGCTTACTGCCTGAGGCGCCCCTACCGGGGAATGCCGACGGGGCTGCCCAGGCAATTTTTAAACCCCACTTTCCCGACCCGACCTTTGGTCACATCTTACTTGTGGGAGTAAGATAAAAAAAACTGGCCTTGTGCCTAACTCCTGGAGAGGAGTAAATCAATATTCCCATCTTTGAACTACATATACATTTTTTTTACTCGATTTTTCAATTAACTATAAATATTAATTGTAGTGTTGGGTAAGTATTAAATTTATTAAATTTATTAACATCAATGAAGATTCAAACGTTTCTATTATTTCATCACTAGGAAAGAGCATTCTCGCATAACGTAGAGGCAAGAAATTCTTTACTTGTGGGGGCGAATAACTGTGTCCGTACACAAACACTGGAAGGAAGGAAATATTTTATATGAATGAAATAAAAGTCAGATGCCCTTAATCAACTTTAACACTAACCCTAAGTCCGGGTGGCAATACGAAAAAAAGACGGGAAAAAATCAGTGTAATCGAACCGTTAAAAGTCAGTTTATAATCTAAGGTTCCGTTGAAAGTCAATTGACCCATGGTCTGCCCGGCGGAACTCCTTCACAGATTAAAACGCCTCAGACGAAAGTCAATAAACAATCTCTCACCACAAAGGATGGGGTAATGCCCCAAAGGAACACTTCTCATCACCTGTGCAGCTGTAGACGCAAACAAAATAAAGAAATAGTATCGGAACAGTTAAACAGAGATGTCGCCAAGATCAAGTCCAAATGAATGTGTATATCTCTCTCCAGTGTAAAAGAAAAGATCCTCGTTCAGTGCAACATAAAAAAAATCCAGCACTATTCTCTCCTTTCGTTCGCTTTACGATCCCACCTTAAGAACGATCTCTACGTCTCTGACTGAATCTTCACTTATCCTCTCTTATTGAAAAAAAATGCGACGCACGCAAACCAACTTAATTTGCATAAATCTCTCACTTGACACCGCTGCCCGGATCTTCAAATAAAAACCATATTTGACTTTCTAGCGCGTTTCTCCTCCCACTCCTCTTTCTTTTTTGTCGTCAGCGAGCGTTTTCGGGGTCGCCTCCCCCCCCACACACACAGCATACCAGACGCTGCCTCTTTGAACGGCGCCGACAAGTGTCTGCATTTACGTCAGTCGACCGCTCTCCGGTACAGCAGCTGTGCTGAGTTCTTAATAATGCAGAAATACTGTTTTTTTTATATCGTAACACTAACCATACGTCCGTGGGGCAATACAAAAACGACGGAAGCGGTGTCAACGCACTGAACTTAACGGAACCGTAAAAATTCAATTCATAATCTAAGGCAATTACGCCCCAAAATAGCTTAGTCGGTCTTATCGGCACCCCTGGACTCTTAAGGCGACGAACTGTAAACCAATATCCTCTCCGAAGGAAAATAGAATGATTGGGAAGATGGCTCCTCGTTACCTTTCTAATTCTGATGAATTCGAAATAACATATATCTCTTCCATAACTGACCAGGTATTGTGCATATTATTTTTTTATAAATAAATCGAAGAGCTTGCGAATAAGCGTAATTATTTCTAAGTAAGATTTTTTTATAAAGAACTTTTTTTTTTCAAAATTGCAATTTTATTTCAAGAAATAATTCAATTAATTGTAGAAAAAGCGGGTGTAACGGAACAGTTAAAAGTCAATTTATATTCTAGTGGACTGTTAAAAGTTAATTTCGTCCCAAATAATCTGGTCAATTCCTTACGAATAAGATCACCCCAGGCGACAAAAAATTAACCCCACCTCAAAAAGTAGGTGCTAAAACCTGAGAGGATGGCTTCCCGTTACTTTTGCAACTATGATGAATTCTAAATAACACATATACACATTATATCGCCTTTCTCTTTTATAAATAACAAAGAAAGCATTTGTCATTTTATATTTTATAAATAAACCAATGCTTACAAACGGACTGTGATGTGTAAGTAAAGTAAGTCTTGTGAAGATGTTGATTTTTCCAAGTAGGATTTCAATTTCAAGAAATAATTCATTGAATTGTCTTAACGACCCAATGGACGCCTAGTGTCAAAGGTCAACGTAATACCAGCGGCAACATTATTCGTAACCATAGCAACCAGATTAACTGCTAATCTGTACATTCTGAAAAAGTGGCAAGAATGACGAATGTAGCAGTTTATGTAAACATGATAAAAGACCAATGTTATAAAATATAAATAAATCAGTTCGTCTTTTAAAACGAAGCGTATGTTAAACTGATCACTTATTTAAGAACGGAGCGAAGAAATATCTCTCAGATGAAGGTGAAAGAATCGTATAATAGCTCAATGTAATGTGTTTTAATGACGATACTCGCTCATTACAGCTGATATACATTACATAATACGGAAAGTTGTGTTTTTTTGGAAAGATAGAATCGAAAAACAATGAACAGATTTAGAAAGTGTTCTCTAACTCATAATCTGTTAAACCTCTATTCCGGAATGGCAAGAATATAAAAGCTAATTGTTCGTATTGAATTGAAATACCACGGTAATATTTTTAAGTCCTTAGAAATCGATACCTTAATATCTTTAAGTCGTAGGAAATCGATACAGAATGTAACTTTACTTTAATATTCTAATCGTTGTTTAATTTGCAACACTAAACATATTCGAACTGTTTTAGAATGTTATCACGCACAAAGGACGTTTTTACACAAAGAATAAAATGTGAACATTCTTTTTATATTTTTTTATATAATTTCTATTCCATAATTACTTGCCTCCCCACGAGGGCAAAGTTAGACATGTTCATTCTTTTTATATTTTTTATATAATTTCTATTCCATATTTACTTGCCTCCCCACGAGGGCAAAGTTAGACATGTTCATTCTTTTTATATTTTTTATATAATTTCTATTCCATATTTACTTGCCTCCCCACGAGGGCAAAGTTAGACATGTTCATTATTTTATATTTTTTTAATATAATTTCTATTCCATATTTACTTGCCTCCCCACGAGGGAAAAGTTAGACATGTTCATTCTTTTTATATTTTTTAAATATAATTTCTATTCCATATTTACTTGCCTCCCCACGAGGGAAAAGTTAGACATGTTCATTATTTTATATTTTTTAAATATAATTTCTATTCCATATTTACTTGCCTCCCCACGAGGGAAAAGTTAGACATGTTCATTCTTTTTATATTTTTTAAATATAATTTCTATTCCATATTTACTTGCCCCCCCCCCCCCACGAGAGCAAAGTTAGACATGTTCATTCTTTTTATATTTTTTTAATATAATTTCTATTCCATAATTACTTGCCTCCCCACGAGGGCAAAGTTAGACATGTTCATTCTTTTTATATTTTTTATATAATTTCTATTCCATATTTAATTGCCTCCCCACGAGGGCAAAGTTAGACATGTTCATTCTTTTTGTCTTATATAGTTGGTTGCCTATTACAATTATTCTTATTCATGCTGATACATTCTTTCAAATATTTATCCTTTAAATATGCACACTTTCATCTTCCAGACTTTGGAATATCGCTTCGGATTGTCATGATAGCAGGGATGCTGGGAATAGAGAATATGTCAACGGCTTACAGCATTTTAACGACGTTAATTGGAACTATGTATATTATATATCCCATAGTGAATGGTATGTTTTAGTTTTCCTAATTTTTTTTTCATTATTGCGTAAGGAAAATTTTGCAAGTGTCCCGAAATGCTTCGTGTAAAAGTCTTCATTTATCGAGAGTTGAGCACACAGTTATCTCCCTTCTCATTTATTTTATAGTTACGTGGTGGTTGTGGTCTAATTATTATAAGGCCCTCGATAGAGGAGGTCTATGTGGTTGCCTCCCTTTCTTTGTGGTGAGTGACACCGTCCTATGCCTATCCCAGATGTAAATGTACAAACATAAAAACAATGGGGGTCGGAATTAATTACAACTCGGAATTAATTACAACTTGGACTTAATTTATCAATTTTATTTTTTATTCAACTAATAAATCTCATTTTATTTCTTTCATTTGCAAAACTATATTGTACAAATTTAAAAAAAAGTTTTATTTCATTTTATCATCAGAATTACGAAATTTCTAATTCTTAAGCGACATAAAATTACTTCCGGTTTGTAATTAATTCCGTCACCCAAAACAATAGCATGATCTTTTCGTCATTGGGGGGAGGGGGTTGAAATGGTGTCTTCTCGGAATGTTAAAATCGATCCCAAAAATTGGAAAGTATTTTTTTTAATAGTAATGGAATTTTGAAAACAATTAGCGGCATTAATATATTTTATTTATGAGATATATAATAGCTTTCAAGGTGTTTTCTGCTGAACTGGGATCACTCGCCCATTCATATGTATACTGCGAAACGAATAGATCAACTCCATGAATAAGTAAATAATAAAGAAATAACAACATGGATGCTATCACCATTTAATTAAATTAGGTGTAATTACATTAGATTAGATTTAATTAGATTAATTTAAATAAAATAATGTGTTGCAGGAATAAAATTAAAAAAAAAACAAACATTCATGCCGACATGGACTTAAGTTCTAAAAATAGAAACAAGGTTTTTGTAAACAGTATTTTGTATTGTGAGTTTATTTTTTAGTATAGATTTGATTTCTCGGAATGTTTTTCTGCAGAACTGGGTCCTTTTTTGCATCAATGTAGGTCTACTGCGAAACTGAAGGGTTCGTCAATGGAAATAGTAACAACAAAGTCTCCCGTCATTTAACGAGTTAGAGTGATATTTTCCCAAAAGTGTTAAAAATAGCCCCGACCATTAAAAATTATTTAAAAAAAATAGAAACTAGATTTTTGATAACGCTATTTTGTAGTAATATTTATTTATGGTATATAGAATAATATTCTCCCCAGAGAGTTGTAAACAGACCCAGCCGTTAGGGAAATATTTTAAAATGATATAAAATAGTAACTAGATTTTTGTAGGAAATATTTTGTAGTAATACTTTATTTTTAGTATATGAATGACTTTTTCAAAATGATTTCTGCGGGATTAGGATTTTTCACTTCGACCTATGTCTAATCCGTTAAATAACAACAAAGTAGCACTCGACAGTAAATTAAATGAAAGATATTTTCCCGAAATGTAAAAAGACGTCCCAGACGCTGGATAATTAATTTTTATAAAGAATAATTTGTATAATAGAAACTAAATTTTTAGAAACAGTATTATGGATAAATAGATTTTGTCTACTAATTTAGTTTTTTTTCTTAAGATAAAAAAGGGGATTTTCTGCGGGATTGATGTTCGTTCACCTCGTTGTATGTTTATCTCGAAAGGGAGCAAGTCAGCCCTGGAAATAAGGCTGACTCGACCGCATGCATTCCGGACGGACATTTATGTTACCTTTCCTTCTGATGGAATAGATGTAGAATGCCCATAATATCAGTGGCTTGGAATGGTAACTTGAGAACGGTCTTTTGACTGCTTGTTTTTTGTTTTTTTTGGGTGAGGAGGATATTTTTTCATCGTTGTGCCGCCCGACGAGAAGGTATATTCTCGGACATTGTTCCTGTTTTTTTTTTTTGAATTTGGGACTAATTATTTGCTGGTTGGCTTAGTAGCAGAAATACTGCACGAGCTACTTTTCTAAGACATTTTCTGTTTCCTTTTTATCTTTGTACTTTTTTCTTTTTTTCTTCCCTTCTTAAGTGACCTCAATTAATGCAACGCCACATTGTGTATTGTCGGTTGCTGAAACCCTTATTCTAGATACTTAATTTCCCTGGTGATCTGCCAAGCAAGTACCTGCTTGGTAGTGAAACACGTGTAGGAAAAAAACTCCTTTATTTGAATAAATAATATTTGTAAGAAAAAATCTTTTATGGTGATGATTGGTCTCCTGAACGGAATGCTTTGGTAAGCCTTAAAAAATCACATATAAATGCTCTGTACCCTGTAATCGAGTATCATCCAGCTTGTTTTTATTGGCCTAATCCCGGTCTTCACTGAATAATCTATTTTCTAAGTGAAATATATATATATATATATATATATATATATATATATATATATATATATATATATGTATATATATATATATATATATATATATATATATATATATATATATGAAGCAATCCAACAAAAGATATAAGCGTCAACTAATATCTTATAATTAGTGAAACATCCGGATAAAAAACTGAAGCTCAATATACTGGATAGAGCATTAATATTATAATATAAAATGAAGTAATAAAATAAGGTGTCAATCAAATTTTATTAGAATTCAAAGTTCATGCAAAGCATCCTTAAGTCCTTTGCTCATGAGTTTTCAAAAATAATTCTTCTCTTCAGAGGACCATTACCGCAGTTATACTACTACAGGTAATAAAATTACGCTTAGAAAATACGCTTTGAAAATATATAAAATTATATACACAAATACATAAAAATACATAACATCAAACATATCAATCCAAAAACATACTTTTGTTGAATCCATACAGTCCATCCAGGTCATACAAGTTGAGAAGCATAATCAGGAAGGACATTACTCCAAGCTTTGAAAACTCATGAGCTAAGGACTTAAGGATGCTTTGCATGAACTTTGAATTCTAATAAAATTTGATTGACACCTTATTTTATTACTTCATTTTATATTATAATATATATATATATATATATATATATATATATATATATATATATATATATATATATATATATATATATATATATATATATATAAAAAAGAAGTGTGGTAAATAAATACCATCAAAGCTTGTTATAGATGCAATATGTATTTTACAAAAAAGAAAAGACAAATTATATTTGTCTTTTCTTTTTTGTAAAATACATATTGCATCTATAACAAGCTTTGATGGTATTTATTTACCACACTTCTTTTTTATTAAATTTCAAACGGATGCTTATTAAAAAAAAGTATGAACCTTTAAACTATAACCTTCCACGTGCTTGCGTGATTTCATACGAGAGAGGAAAAAAAACAACATCCCACTCGCCGGCTCACATCAACAGAAGCGGGCTTTCCAATTACATCGGAATTTTCAACTACAATGAATAAGCTAATTTTATTAGCGAAATATCTGTATAACTATAAACTACATACATACTTAATGTTAGTTTATATAAAGAGGAAAAAAAAAAAAATCGTCTTCGATTTGTCTTTTCTTTTTTGTAAAATACATATTGCATCTATAACAAGCTTTGATGATATTTATTTACCACACTTCTTTTTTATTAAATTTCAAACGGATGCTTATTAAAAAAAAGTATGAACCTTTAAACTATATATATATATATATATATATATATATATATATATATATATATATATATATATATATATATATATATATATATATATATATATATATATATATATATATATATATATATATATATATATATATATATATATATATATATATATATATATATATATATATGCGCCAACTGTAACGAATGTGCTTATAGACATTCACATATTTCCATATTAATTAGCCTAATCTGTTTTAGCGAATTATGAAGAATTCTTGGGAGGCATTAGCATTGTTAATAATTTTGTCCATGTAATGGCAATAGGTCTTTGCATTAAAATCGACTGTTACCCAATAATCTGTAAATTAAAAAAATGTGAACATCGTTTTCTTTCCGATATTCAAATGTCTAAATATCAAATAACTTTCTATTGCTTATGAATATACCGTTATCATTTCAGGAGTTGTCTACGAGGCGACGCAGCATTTCTCCGCGGTTTTCTACGTGGATTCTGCGATTGCTTTTCTGGGAGCCGTTTTATCATGTGCAATCGTCTACGCGCAGAAGACAGGAAAATTCGTCGAATAAAACGCAATAAGATGCTGCAAATTTTGTCAAAGAAAAACAGTGCAACAAATTAATCGTCGCAAAATGTTAAAAAGAGGAAGGAATTAATCTTTATAAATGTTAATAAATGTTTTTAAAAAGATGGAATTTAATTAATTCCCACGATGTAATCTACGTCATAAAAATGTAGGAAATTCAAATTGCAAGTAAACAAGTAAGATCCTAAATCAAAGGGACGTAATTCACCCAAACTCGATGCAGCAGTAGTATTAATACAGCTGTATTTGTATATATATAAACAAGATGCAGATGACAACTGATTTTGCAAATTAATTTAATTACAAACGTTTCTGTTAATATTATTAACCAACATTTTATATTAATAAACATTTGTAGAGAAAAGTCTATGAATACAACAATAAAACACGGCTATACAAATTCAAATTCAAATTTTAATTCAAGGAATGTGGCTTTTATTAAGCAGAATATTTTTATTAAGTACAGTTACAAGTGGTTTTATTATAAACTAACGGAACCCATACATCGCCTTCATCCATAAAATTGAACGACCCATGAAACTAATACCCCACCTTTAAACTCTATATAAATATTTTACTCGATTTTTTACTCAACTATAAATATTTATTGTAGTGTTCTCTAAGGATTATATTCATGAATAATATCAAAACGTTAGTATTATTTCATAACTACGATAGACTTGTATATTTTACTTTTGCGTGCGTGACGAGAGTTAAATAATTGCGTCTATACACAAACACTGGGAGGAAGGTCATGTTTAGTACGAAACAATTAAAATGCTTTGGAGAATGGCCTTCTGTTATGGTAATGCCTAGGTAAACGTTGTGAATTAGATGTAACATGTCAACCCTATCTTTTTCTCCTAACAGTGAGGCTAAATACGTGTGGTAATATAAAAAAAAAAGATGGAAGCGGTGCACGCGCAGCCGTCATATCAGAACCGTGAAAAGTTAAAGTTATAGTCTAAGGAGCCGAGAAATAAAATTTCGTTGGAATTTTTTTTGTCGGTACCATCATCATTCTCTAACGTATTAAAACTACTCAAATGACAGCGCAGAATGCCCCATCTAAAAGGAGGTAGTAATGCTTGGGAGGAAAATATCCAGTGAGTAATGCAGACATTTTTAATGGACGATATTCATTAAACGAATCAACTCACTAAATTTTCAAACGTGTTCAACAGTAGATAATTATGACTAAACTCCCCCCACTCGAAAAATATGTGGTAATGCCGGGGAGGAAGGTATCTCGTTAGTAAAACAGCACTTTTTATGTACGAGAAAGAATTTATTGAATTGATTAACGTTGTAGATAGTTATGACCAGAATCGTCCTCCCATCCGAAAGGAAGTGGTAATGCCTGGGATGGAATCTATCCCGTGAGTAAGGCAGCATATTTAATTTTTCATTAAAAGGAAGAATTGAGTAAAACACTCCTAATCTAGTCGATCGTTATTGGCGTAAAGGAGGATGACGTAATATCATATTAGAGACGTTTACATTTTGAGGTATTGAGGGGGTGTTACTATTTCCGCTCAACCTACCAAATATTGTATTATCTATAAACCGTGACGCGCATCATAAAAAAAACAAATTCCTTCGTTTTTAATAAGATCACCAAAGTTACTCGATAAAACTTTGGCTTGTGTAAGCGTTTCAACCAGCAATTTAGAAGTAAACATTTTTCCAAATATATTGTAAGTACAACATTTCTTTTTCTCTTGTTTGTGTTTTATTTCATTAATACAATATATTCTGTTACATCCGATGTTCAGAATGAAATACATAAAGTAGCTGCAACCAGTGGAAATTCCACGGTGATTTTTCCATCAATCTGTATGATTTCCTGTTAATAATAATATTCCGTTATAAATAATTAATGTCTGTCCGGGTCAATACTATTAAGAAAAATGACACTTTATTCTTATGTAAAATGAATTGCAGTTTCAGTTCCCATGGGCTCATGTGGTCGTGTAATTTTATTTCTATTGCAAATTCCATGTGGCTTGTTAGCGTTCGCAGAAACCACCCCAAAGCAACAAAACACGCAGCACATACATCTGCTACTATTTCTACTACTACTACTACTACTACTACTACTGAAAACAATAAACACTCGGCACATAAATATACTAATACAACTACTACTGGAAGCAATTAATACTGACCACATACATTTCCTCCTCCTCCTCCTCCTACTACTACTACTACTACTACTACAGAAAGCAATAACACGGAACACATACATTTGCTACTATTTCTACTACTACTACTACTACTACTACTGAAAACAATAAACACTCAGCACATAAATATAATAATACAACTACTACTGGAAGCAATTAATACTGACCACATACATCTACTACTACTACTACTACTACTACTACTGAAAACAATATACACACATAAAAAAGTAGTAGTAGTATTAGTAGTAGTAGATGTATGTGTTCAGTATTAATCGCTTCCAGTAGTAATTGTATTAGTATATTTATGTGCCGAGTGTTTATTGTTTTCAGTAGTAGTAGTAGTAGTAGAAGTAGAGAAATGTGCTCAGTGTTTATTGCTTTCATTTGTACTAGTACTAGTATTAGTAGTAGATGTGTATGCTCAGTGTTTATTGCTTTCACTACTAGCAGTAGTAATAGTAGTAGTAGTAGTAGTTATAATAGTAGTAGTAGTAGTAGTAGTAGTAGTAGTGCGCTCAGTGTTTATTACTTTCACAACTAGTTTTGGACCCTATCCTCCTGTGGCGAGTCCACTTCCCTTCGGCGTCCTCTTATTACTTGTACTGGCTGGATGTTTGGTTGTATGGTGTAGCTATGCATCCCGCTACTAGCAATTAGAATTATATTTTTAGATTTCGTAATCTAAAATTAAAATTAAAATACATTAAATAAAAGTTAGTTAAACTGTTAATTAAATTTTTGTTTCAATTTTTAACAAACCTTTGTTTGCAGGCTACGAATATTTAAAAGCATTCTTAAAATCTGTTAAATATGTTAAACCTTAAAAGACATTTTCAAGTATAGAAATTCCCTTGACAGGTCGACTGACTGCCGATTTTATCACCTTGAAGACTTTTCAAAGATCTTTTGCTTCATGTCTTTTTTTTATGGGAAAGATTGATTGTGGTCGTCCATCCGCAGTTGGTATTAATGATGCTTATTTGTAACCCTTTTTAAATAAAGAAAATTCACTTAACAACTTTTCTGACTGTCTATTTGTTCACTATGAAGATGGTGGAAAGGTCCTCTGCTTTCATGACTTTGATTTTCGTCAGCGGTTTGCAGTTGATAGTGTGGCGAACCAAAAATACTATCCGAACGGGAGCTGGAATGCAAATGGCGTTAATTTCTACCCCTTTTCTTTCTCGGCGTTGTTTCAATAAACTTTCCTTATCACTTTCGAGAAACAAAAAAGTCTCTCAGAGACACGCTAGCAGTGTAGTCTGGCCAATCAAAAGCCGACACGTCAGTTGACTAACGCAAAACTTCGGACCCCTATAAAAGAAACGAGGAGTTATCGCCTATTTCTCTTTTAAACCAGACAGATTTTGGAGGAACACCCAAGGAAATGTTCTACTCTAGAAGATCAAAGTGTAGTATCTGTTCCGATGGATACTACACCCCATAAACTGGTATTGTCTTGGCCTTCGGGGCTTGATTTACGCCGGTCTATGGGTCGGTCCTGTGCAGTTCTAGGAGGTCCACCCTCCCAGGCTTTGTCTGCCCTCTTTGAGGAAGAGTAAGTTTATTGCTTACTGCCTGAGGCGCCCCTACCGGGGAATGCCGACGGGGCTGCCACGGCAATTTTAATGGCCAGAGTGCTCACTTTCTCGGGCGCTGGCTTTTCAAACCCCACTTTCCCGACCCGACCTTGGGTCACATCTTACTTGTGGGAGTAAGATAAAACTGGCCTTGTGCCTAACCTCCTAGAGAGGAGGTAAATAAATAATCTAGCCCGGCGTGTTGGCCGAGGCAAAAAGGGACACTGCAGAAGATCTTACAAGCTGGCTTTGCCGTGCGTGCACATGTCAACGCATACATACACAGACAAGGTAACGAACCTACACACACAGTTCACATTGCTGCTTCCGCACACGCACACACACACACACACAAACTTTCTATGACCCATACACTAAAGTAACAGAACAAAGAAACACGAATAGACTTTTACAAAGAACATTTCACTCATTAAAACGAACTCAGAAATTCACTGTAACTGATACCTTTACAAAATGTCTCATGAAAAAAATAAATTGTTTCGAAATTTTTTAGATGAAGGTTGATTATTTGTAGAATTTGGTATATTCGGACTACTATTCTCATCTTGGGTGTTTTTATCACAACGTTTCGGCCGATGTAACGTCCTCTCTTCTTCAGGTGTACCTTGTCGAACTCGGGAATATTTCTGTCGAACCTGGGAATCTGGACAGAATTTCGAACGGAACCCTTTATTAAATCCACGGGGGTAGCTACGTCGGGTATGGCTGACCACATATAGAAGGAAATAGGAAACCATCTACCCTTATGGGATGAAGTAAAAATTATAGATAGAGAAGAACGATGGAGAGTAAGACGACTTAAAGAAGCAGCACATATGTTAGGCGACAATGACTTACTAAGCAGACCTAGTATAGAATTTAATACAATATAGGAACCTATAATTAAAAATAATAGATAAGTAATGATCTATAGTGATAAAAAACAAGGCTCCCAAAATTCATGGCACAGTGGATATAGTATTAGGTAACATTCAGTTCTAAGTGACAGTCATTTGAAGGTTCAATCCTGAGTGCGGGCGATACGAAGAATTGCGAATTACTGAAGACTTCTTCTCTGTCATGGCAGATGGAACGAGAGCCGAAACGTTGTGATAAAAAACCCCAAGATGAGAACAGTGGTCCAAATATACCAGATTCTACAACAAATAAATTGTTTGTTAATTAATAATTTTTTCTTTCACTGGTTAATTCACTAAATTCTATTCTTGTTTGTAGCCTTTTCTTTCTCTTCGCTTTTTCATTCATCTTTTTTTATACACAAAATCTGTTTACAACGTCGGTAAACCGGTCACGTGAAGACCATAATTGGTAGCATTCTGCCGTATTGGTATCCTTCGACATACGGTGGGGTCATAATAGTGATTATGCTGTCTTTATGACGTTTAATTCATAAAATTGAAGTCCACCGACTCTTTATGAAAATTAGGTCACCAGAGCCTAATAAATGAGTACATATCATTTTATTTACAGCAGAATCATCGATGTGAAACCAAGCGGATATTCTTCTAATGTAATGATTTTGTATAAAAAAATTGAAACTTTTCATGTTTATATTATTCTTATCTTTTTTTTATGCATTTAATGTTCTCTTTTCCTGGTAACTGTTCATAAATGACCTCCTTGATGTAATCGCATCCGAGATGGATGTATTTATTGATGATATCACGCTCTATCTCCAGCATGAAGGCAAATCGAATGTCCACACAAGCAAGGTAATGGAAAAATGACCCCCAGTTTGTTGAAGAATGGTGCCAAAAACGGATTGTCACATGCAATGCTACCAAGGCAATGGAAAAATGACGTCCAGTCTGTTGTAGAATGGTGCCAAAAATGGATTGTCACATGTAATGCTACCAAGACAATGGAAAAATGCCGTCCAGTCTGTTGTAAAATGGTGCCAAAAATGGATTGTCACATGTAATGCTACCAAGACAATGGAAAAATGCCGTCCAGTCTGTTGTAGAATCGTGCCAAAAATGGATTGTCACATGTAATGCTACCAAGGCAATGGAAAAATGCCGTCCAGTCTGTTGTAAAATGGTGCCAAAAATGGATTGTCACATGTAATGCTACTAAGACAATGGAAAAATGCCGTCCAGTCTGTTGTAGAATCGTGCCAAAAATGGATTGTCACATGTAATGCTACCAAGGCAATGGAAAAATGCCGTCCAGTCTGTTGTAAAATGGTGCCAAAAATGGATTGTCACATGTAATGCTACCAAGACAATGGAAAAATGCCGTCCAGTCTGTTGTAGAATCGTGCCAAAAATGGATTGTCACATGTAATGCTACCAAGGCAATGGAAAAATGCCGTCCAGTCTGTTGTAAAATGGTGCCAAAAATGGATTGTCACATGTAATGCTACCAAGACAATGGAAAAATGCCGTCCAGTCTGTTGTAGAATCGTGTCAAAAATGGATTGTCACATGTAATGCTACCAAGGCAATGGAAAAATGCCGTCCAGTCTGTTGTAGAATCGTGCCAAAAATGGATTGTCACATGTAATGCTACCAAGGCAATGGAAAAATGCCGTCCAGTCTGTTGTAAAATGGTGCCAAAAATGGATTGTCACATGTAATGCTACCAAGACAATGGAAAAATGCCGTCCAGTCTGTTGTAGAATCGTGCCAAAAATGGATTGTCACATGTAATGCTACCAAGGCAATGGAAAAATGCCGTCCAGTCTGTTGTAGAATCGTGCCAAAAATGGATTGTCACATGTAATGCTACCAAGGCAATGGAAAAATGCCGTCCAGTCTGTTGTAGAATCGTGCCAAAAATGGATTGTCACATGTAATGCTACCAAGGCAATGGAAAAATGCCGTCCAGTCTGTTGTAAAATGGTGCCAAAAATGGATTGTCACATGTAATGCTACCAAGGCAATGGAAAAATGCCGTCCAGTCTGTTGTAAAATGGTGCCAAAAATGGATTGTCACATGTAATGCTACCAAGACAATGGAAAAATGCCGTCCAGTCTGTTGTAGAATCGTGCCAAAAATGGATTGTCACATGTAATGCTACCAAGGCAATGGAAAAATGCCGTCCAGTCTGTTGTAAAATGGTGCCAAAAATGGATTGTCACATGTAATGCTACCAAGACAATGGAAAAATGCCGTCCAGTCTGTTGTAGAATCGTGCCAAAAATGGATTGTCACATGTAATGCTACCAAGGCAATGGAAAAATGCCGTCCAGTCTGTTGTAGAATCGTGCCAAAAATGGATTGTCACATGTAATGCTACCAAGGCAATGGAAAAATGCCGTCCAGTCTGTTGTAAAATGGTTCCAAAAATGGATTGTCACATGTAATGCTACCAAGGCAATGGAAAAATGCCGTCCAGTCTGTTGTAGAATGGTGCCAAAAATGGATTGTCACATGCAATGCTACCAAGACAATGGAAAAATGACCTCCAGTCTGTTGTAGAATGTGCCAAAAATGGATTGTCACATGCAATGCTACCAAGACAATGGAAAAATGCCGTCCAGTCTGTTGTAGAATGTGCCAAAAATGGATTGTCACATGCAATGCTACCAAGACAAAGCTCAATATTTTTAACAACTATAAGAAACCTTTCCAATCACCGATTGTCACGGCAAATACCACCCTCCCTGAAAGCCCAATGTTTAAAATCCTTGGCCTAACATTCATAAGCAACATGAAGTGGAATAAGAAGATAGAAGTACATAGAAGATGTTGGCAAGTCTGCCGCAAAGAAGGAAAGGTCCCTCTACCGTGATAAAACATTTCTGACACCTACCAGTATCCCATATAATTATAAAGCCATCATTTGCCTATTCATGGAGTAGTGTTGCCACATCTAGGCTGGTGTACCAACCACTGGCCTTTCCGTCTTTGACAGGGTAGAAAAGAATTCTAACTTAATACGTCCGGCACTGTCTGTTAAGCTCCAACCCCTGTCGCATCGTCGCAGTGTTGAATCCCTATACTTATTTTATAAGTACTTCCACAAATGCGCTCTTATGAACTTACTGCACGTGTACCATTTCAACATAAATACCCCCGACCCACTCGACTAACAGCAAAATCACACCCCTTCACTGTAGAGATTATCAAATTCCGGAAGATTTCCACTCTAATAGCTTCTTTTCTTTGGACCACTTCCCTTTGGAATTCCTTAGATTCACCCTGTTTCCCCGACCGTAGCAAAATACTGAAATTGAAATGTAATGTGAACAAACATCTTGTTTCCTTTCTATAAATTTAACTCCATCACAATAGCCCCTTATGCTTCAAGGGCAATATGGTTTGTTTGGGATTAACAAAAGTTTAAAAAAAAATGTAAACTTGAAAGAATCCACATAGCATCAGTCTAGCAGTGAAATAAAAACTTTAACATACAGACTATAATTAATTCTAGCATCAGTCTAGCAGTGAAATAAAAGCTTTAACATACAGCCTATTATTCATTCTAGCATCAGTCTAGCAGTGAAATAAAAGCTTTAACATACAGAGTATTATTAATTCTAGCATCAGTCTAGCAGTGAAATAAAAGCTTTAACATACAGAGTATTATTAATTCTAGCATCAGTCTAGCAGTGAAATAAAAGCTTTAACATACAGACTATTATTAATTCTAGCATCAGTCTAGCAGTGAAATAAAAGCTTTAACATACTGACTATTATTTATTCTAGCATCAGTCTAGCAGTGAAATAAAAGCTTTAACATACAGAGTATTATTAATTCTAGCATCAGTCTAGCAGTGAAATAAAAGCTTTAACATACAGACTATTATTCATTCTAGCATCAGTCTAGCAGTGAAATAAAAGCTTTAACATACTGACTATTATTTATTCTAGCATCAGTCTAGCAGTGAAATAAAAGCTTTAACATACAGACTATTATTTATTCTAGCATCAGTCTAGCAGTGAAATAAAAGCTTTAACATACAGACTATTATACATTCAAGCATCAGTCTAGCAGTGAAATAAAAGCTTTAACATACAGACTATTATTAATTCTAGCATCAGTCTAGCAGTGAAATAAAAGCTTTAACATACAGACTATTATTCATTCTAGCATCAGTCTAGCAGTGAAATAAAAGCTTTAACATACAGACTATTATTCATTCTAGCATCAGTCTAGCAGTGAAATAAAAGCTTTAACATACTGACTATTATTTATTCTAGCATCAGTCTAGCAGTGAAATAAAAGCTTTAACATACAGAGTATTATTAATTCTAGCATCAGTCTAGCAGTGAAATAAAAGCTTTAACATACAGACTATTATTCATTCTAGCATCAGTCTAGCAGTGAAATAAAAGCTTTAACATACTGACTATTATTTATTCTAGCATCAGTCTAGCAGTGAAATAAAAACTTTAACATACAGACTATTATTCATTCTAGCATCAGTCTAGCAGTGAAATAAATGCTTTAACATACATAGTATTATTAATTCTAGCATCAGTCTAGCAGTGAAATAAAAGCTTTAACATACAGACTATTATTCATTCTAGCATCAGTCTAGCAGTGAAATAAAAGCTTTTACATACAGACTATTATTAATTCTAGCATCAGTCTAGCAGTGAAATAAAAGCTTTAACATACAGACTATTATTCATTCTAGCATCAGTCTAGCAGTGAAATAAAAGCTTTAACATACAGACTATTATTCATTCTAGCATCAGTCTAGCAGTGAAACAAAAACTTTAACATACAGACTACTATTAATTCTAGCATCAGTCTAGCAGTGAAATAAAAGCTTTAACATACAGACTATTATTAATTATAGCATCAGTCTAGCAGTGAAATAAAAGCTTTAACATACAGACTATTATTAATTCTAGCATCAGTCTAGCAGTGAAATAAAAGCTTTAACATACAGACTATTATTAATTATAGCATCAGTCTAGCAGTGAAATAAAAGCTTTAACATACAGACTATTATTCATTCTAGCATCAGTCTAGCAGTGAAATAAAAACTTTAACATACAGACTATTATTAATTCTAGCATCAGTCTAGCAGTGAAATA
Organism: Sepiola atlantica; assembly: GCA_963556195.1. Classification (NCBI taxonomy): domain Eukaryota; kingdom Metazoa; phylum Mollusca; class Cephalopoda; order Sepiida; family Sepiolidae; genus Sepiola; species Sepiola atlantica. The sequence goes on from OY744543.1 coordinate 19,146,013, forward strand.
AAAGCTTTAACATACAGACTATTATTCATTCTAGCATCAGTCTAGCAGTGAAATAAAAACTTTAACATACAGACTATTATTAATTCTAGCATCAGTCTAGCAGTGAAATAAAAGCTTTAACATACAGACTATTATTAATTCTAGCATCAGTCTAGCAGTGAAATAAAAGCTTTAACATACTGACTATTATTTATTCTAGCATCAGTCTAGCAGTGAAATAAAAGCTTTAACATACAGAGTATTATTAATTCTAGCATCAGTCTAGCAGTGAAATAAAAGCTTTAACATACAGACTATTATTCATTCTAGCATCAGTCTAGCAGTGAAATAAAAGCTTTAACATACTGACTATTATTTATTCTAGCATCAGTCTAGCAGTGAAATAAAAACTTTAACATACAGACTATTATTCATTCTAGCATCAGTCTAGCAGTGAAATAAATGCTTTAACATACATAGTATTATTAATTCTAGCATCAGTCTAGCAGTGAAATAAAAGCTTTAACATACAGACTATTATTCATTCTAGCATCAGTCTAGCAGTGAAATAAAAGCTTTTACATACAGACTATTATTAATTCTAGCATCAGTCTAGCAGTGAAATAAAAGCTTTAACATACAGACTATTATTCATTCTAGCATCAGTCTAGCAGTGAAATAAAAGCTTTAACATACAGACTATTATTCATTCTAGCATCAGTCTAGCAGTGAAACAAAAACTTTAACATACAGACTACTATTAATTCTAGCATCAGTCTAGCAGTGAAATAAAAGCTTTAACATACAGACTATTATTAATTATAGCATCAGTCTAGCAGTGAAATAAAAGCTTTAACATACAGACTATTATTAATTCTAGCATCAGTCTAGCAGTGAAATAAAAGCTTTAACATACAGACTATTATTAATTATAGCATCAGTCTAGCAGTGAAATAAAAGCTTTAACATACAGACTATTATTCATTCTAGCATCAGTCTAGCAGTGAAATAAAAACTTTAACATACAGACTATTATTAATTCTAGCATCAGTCTAGCAGTGAAATGAAAGCTTTAACATACAGACTATTATTAATTATAGCATCAGTCTAGCAGTGAAATAAAAGCTTTGACATACAGACTATTATTCATTCTAGCATCAGTCTAGCAGTGAAATAAAAGCTTTAACATACAGACTATTATTAATTCTAGCATCAGTCTAGCAGTGAAATAAAAGCTTTAACATACAGACTATTATTCATTCTAGCATCAGTCTAGCAGTGAAATAAAAGCTTTAACATACAGACTATTATTAATTATAGCATCAGTCTAGCAGTGAAATAAAAGCTTTAACATACATAATATTATTAATTCTAGCATCAGTCTAGCAGTGAAATAAAAGCTTTAACATACAGACTATTATTAATTATAGCATCAGTCTAGCAGTGAAATAAAAGCTTTAACATACAGACTATTATTAATTCTAGCATCAGTCTAGCAGTGAAATAAAAGCTTTAACATACAGACTATTATTAATTCTAGCATCAGTGTAGCAGTGAAATAAAAGCTTTAACATACAGACTATTATTAATTCTAGCATCAGTCTAGCAGTGAAATCAAAGCTTTAACATACAGACTATTATTAATTCTAGCATCAGTCTAGCAGTGAAATAAAAGCTTTAACATACAGACTATTATTAATTCTAGCATCAGTCTAGCAGTGAAATAAAAGCTTTAACATACAGACTATTATTCATTCTAGCATCAGTCTAGCAGTGAAATAAAAGCTTTAACATACTGACTATTATTTATTCTAGCATCAGTCTAGCAGTGAAATAAAAGCTTTAACATACAGAGTATTATTCATTCTAGCATCAGTCTTGCAGTGAAATAAAAGCTTTAACATACTGACTATTATTTATTCTAGCATCAGTCTAGCAGTGAAATAAAAGCTTTAACATACAGACTATTATTTATTCTAGCATCAGTCTAGCAGTGAAATAAAAGCTTTAACATACAGACTATTATACATTCAAGCATCAGTCTAGCAGTGAAATAAAAGCTTTAACATACAGACTATTATTGTAATAAAAACTGGACGCCGAATATAACTTAAGGATAAGCTTTATTTAACCATTTGTTGCTTAGCTAGACAAATAGTGTTTTAACATTCACTCTTAATATACACGAATGTAGAACATTCCATTATTACTCCAAGGGGGAGACAGGCATCAATTATCTTTGTTACTACATTCTCCCCCATCTATCTTCTTATTCGTAGGGAACAAAATCATCCCATCGACCTGGCCTCCTGCGGGTTCTTTGAGGGCGTCTTGGTTGTTCGTGCCCGACATCCATTTCTAATCTAGGCTCCTCGGGACCTGACGACGTTTCGGGACTGTCTTGTGTTGCTGGTTTAGGGCTAAAATATCTTGCTCCAAATCGCTCTCGTTTTCTACGGCGCTTCGGTCGCTTGGTGTCTGAAGATTGAGTATCTGTCTCAGATATTGGGTGAAACCGCTTTCGTGGTACCCATCTGTCGTCCGAACTAGAGTCAGAGACGACTCTGTTAGTATATTCAGATTCGTTTTGTTGGGACTCTGAACTTGACGTATCTGGCACACGATCACCTAAGAGGGTCGGACTTGTTCCACGAACCGGAGCTCTATATCCATCTGAAGCAGTTCTACGTTCATATACATTTCCTGCTGGGGCTAGATCCCTTAAGGAGACAGTAGATTGCCTTCCTTCTGAATTTCTGACCAGTGCATACTGAGGGTTCGCTTCGATTAATTGTACCTCGCTTACCAATGGGTCATGTTTACTATGACGAACATGACGTTTTAATAAAACTGTGCCAGGTTGTGCAAGCCACGAGGGAAGTGATGTGCCTGCTGAGCTTCGTCGTGGGAACGAGAAGAATCTCTCATGTGGGGTAGCGTTTGTCGCTGTACATAATAGAGTCCTAATAGCGTATAAGGCCATGGGGATGAGACTTTCCCAATCGGAGATCGGACTATTGCGATTTGCTGCCGCCAACTGTACTGTCTTCCATATTATACCATTGTATCTTTCGCACTGTCCGTTTCCTTGAGGATTGTGAGGAGTTGTTCTACTTACAGCTACTCTTCGTTCATGCAGAAACTGCTTGAGTTCGTCCGACATAAAAGCAGACCCACGATCTGAATGTATATATGCAGGCACTCCAAAAACGGCAAAAATGGAGCAGAGGCCTTGAATTACTGTTGCAGCCGTTACGTCTGGGCAGGGGATGACGAACGGAAATCTTGAGTACTCGTCTATTATTGTGAGCATGTATTTATTTTTAGTTTTAGAGGGTAAAGGGCCCTTAAAATCCAGGTTAAGTCTTTCAAAAGGCTGTGTGGCCTTAATGAGTGTTGCTGGAGGAGGTTTGTAGAACCTGGGCTTATTTTCTGCGCATATCCGACAAGAGTTCGTAATTCTTTTTACGTCTTCAACAGAATATGGCAAGTTTCTGCTCCTGACTACGTGAATCATTCTTGTGATACCTGGGTGACACAATTCCCTGTGTATATACTGAAGATCATCTGAGCCAGTTACCAGGCCACACACCCTTGAAAGCGCGTCGACCGCGGCATTCTCCTTACCAGGGCGGTAAGTGACGTCAAAGGAGTAACAAGAAAGCTCCATTCTCCATCTCGCTATTTTCTCGTTTTTTATTTTACTCGTTGTTTTTGGGTTAAACATAAACGAGACCGACTTTTGGTCAGTGATTAATTCAAAATGTCGGCCGATTAAGTAATGCCTCCATTTTCGTAATGCCTCAACTATGGCGTACGCTTCTTTTTCTATTGCAGAGTGTCGTCGCTCGGATTTCGAAAGTGTTCTTGAAAAAAAAGCTACAGGACGACCGGATTGTCTCAGTGAGGCAGCTATCGCACAGTCGGAGGCATCCGTCTCAACTAATAGAGGGATAAAAGGATCCACAGCAGAAATGGCAGACTGAGCAATGTTCCTTTTCATGTTTTGAAATGCTCTGATGGCGGAACAGGACAACGGAAAAGTAGATACTTGTGTCAATGGGTGTATTTTTTCTGAAAAAGACGCAACCCATTGGGAGTAGTGAGCAAACATACCGAGGGCTCGTCGTAAAGAGGGCATGTTTCCAGGGATTGGTAATTCCATTAGCGGTTTCAGTCGCTCGGGATCCGGCGTCATGGTGCCATTTTTGACAATGTATCCCAATAATTTGATGCTTTTCAAGTTGTAGGAACATTTTTCACTGTTCAAAGTCAGATTATATTTCTTGACGGCAGCCATGAATCGTTTAAGGTTGTGGTCATGTTCAGCTTGGTTATGTCCGCATACTGTGACATTGTCTATATATGCAACAGTACCCTTCAATTTTTCATTGGAGATTATTTCATCTATTACCCTCTGGAAGCTAGCCACACCATTTGTTATCCCAAAAGGAATTCGGCAGAACTGATATAGGCGACCGCAGGCCTCGAATGCCGTGTAGGGCTTATCCTCTGGCCTGATAGGTACCTGATGGTAGGCACTTCTGAGATCCAAAGTACTGAAAGTGTGATATTTTGCAATATTAGAAATCATTTCGTCAATACGAGGCAGTGGATAGGCATCGAGTAATGTGTATCTGTTGATGGTCTGGGAATAGTCAATGACCATCCTTTTCTTGTGATTTTCAGTGGCTGTTACGAGGACCTGTGCTCGCCATGGAGATTCACTTGGCTCTATAATTCCTTCCTTAAGTAGTTTTGTTACTTCTGCTGCTATGAACTGCTTGTCCGTTTCTGAATAGCGTCTTGATTTTATTGCTATTGGTTTGCAGTCAGGAGTTAAGTTTGTAAAAAGTGACGGGTGCCGCACTTTGACAGCTGCTAGTCCACATACGCTTAGGACTGGCTTGGGGCCACCAAAAGGAATTTCAACGCATGAATGTTGTTTTAGAAAATTGTGACCCAAAATCACTTCGCAGCAGAGGTTTTTCATTACTGATAATTTGATCCCTTGATAGGAGTTTCCTTTTAGTTTCAGGTTAACCATGCAATATCCAATTACATGGGACGATAAAGATGAATTTGCCATTGATATTTGGTTGGAACAAGGAAATATTTCCCATTTATTTGCTTTTACAATACTGGCATTAATAAAACTTTCGGAACTGCCTGTATCAATAAGCGCATGAATAGTCAATCCATTGATTTTTACCCTCACGATTGTTTTTGAGAGGCAGCCGGGGAATGCAGCTGATATTGTAATTGGTGCTACAGTAGCAAGAGTAGCCGAACGTTTTTTTTGAGAAGCTGACCGGCAAACTTTCGAAAAATGTCCCTGCTTATCACACTTGTGGCATCTAACATCTCGAGCCGGGCAGGACGAATGAGCATGTATACGAAGGCCACAAAAGTAGCATGTGGATCCAGCTGAGGCGGCAGTGATAAGTTGTTCGTGATCGTTAGAAAGGGGGGTGGCAGCATCTTGGACAATGGAAGAATTTTGAACATGCAGAGGAGGGGCTACGATAGCAGCTCCCAAAATATCGGGTTGTAAATAGAAGACAGACTGCTTCTGTGCCATGTCCAACGTTAGAGCTTGTTCATAAGCTGTTGGTAAGTCTAGGTTTTTATTCTCTAGTAGTCTTTGTCTTATTTGGTTGGACTGTATTCCATTAATAAATGCGTCCCTGATAAAAACATCTCTCGCTTGGTTCGCAGTTAAGGCTGTAAATTCACACTCGCGACTTAACGTCTTTAGAATCTGAAGGTATTGTTCAAGGCTTTCTTCTGGTTGTTGACGCCGGGTAGCAAGTAAATGTCTAGCAAAAATAGTATTTTTTTTCTTTACAAACATGGCTTCTAAAATGTCCACCGCAGTTTCATAATTTTCACATTCAGATAAATTTCTATAAATAGCAGTAGAGACATGATGTAAAAGAAGGGTATATTTCTCAGTACCTGTTAAAGCCGCGTTTGAAGATAACTGTAGAGCTGTAAGGAATCCTTCGAACATTTTTCTCCAATGCCGCCATTTGTCAGTAGATTCCGAGTCGGCCGTATCAAGGTCTAGACGATCGGGTTTCAAGTAACGTTCCATAACGAATGGTTAAATAAATTGTAATAAAAACTGGACGCCGAATATAACTTAAGGATAAGCTTTATTTAACCATTTGTTGCTTAGCTAGACAAATAGTGTTTTAACATTCACTCTTAATATACACGAATGTAGAACATTCCATTATTACTCCAAGGGGGAGACAGGCATCAATTATCTTTGTTACTACAATTATTAATTCTAGCATCAGTCTAGCAGTGAAATAAAAGCTTTAACATACAGACTATTATTCATTCTAGCATCAGTCTAGCAGTGAAATAAAAACTTTAACATACAGACTATTATTAATTCTAGCATCAGTCTAGCAGTGAAATAAAAGCTTTAACATACAGACTATTATTCATTCTAGCATCAGTCTAGCAGTGAAATAAAAGCTTTAACATACTGACTATTATTTATTCTAGCATCAGTCTAGCAGTAAAATAAAAGCTTTAACATACAGAGTATTATTAATTCTAGCATCAGTCTAGCAGTGAAATAAAAGCTTTAACATACAGACTATTATTCATTCTAGCATCAGTCTAGCAGTGAAATAAAAGCTTTAACATACTGACTATTATTTATTCTAGCATCAGTCTAGCAGTGAAATAAAAACTTTAACATACAGACTATTATTCATTCTAGCATCAGTCTAGCAGTGAAATAAATGCTTTAACATACATAGTATTATTAATTCTAGCATCAGTCTAGCAGTGAAATAAAAGCTTTAACATACAGACTATTATTCATTCTAGCATCAGTCTAGCAGTGAAATAAAAGCTTTAACATACAGACTATTATTAATTCTAGCATCAGTCTAGCAGTGAAATAAAAGCTTTAACATACAGACTATTATTCATTCTAGCATCAGTCTAGCAGTGAAATAAAAGCTTTAACATACAGACTATTATTCATTATTAGCTCTCAGTAAGAATCCACTTCTTATTGCAGTAATTATCTATACAGTCTTTTAAATGAATATTATTTTCATCTTTTACCAGGTATATCTACAAGATGCCTTTTCGGATGAAAAAAGCGAATGCAGAGCCACCGGAAGTCGAAAGTGTTACCCAACCGGAAACAGAAATACGACCTCCAGATGGTGGCTGGGGATGGGTAGTATGTTTCGCAGGTTTTTTTACGAATTTTACAGTACCAGGAATTGTTTCAATAAACGGCATTTTACTTTTAGAACTACTCGAACTTTTCAACGAGCCCATCTCAACAACTACAATCGTTTTCTCACTCATATCCGGTGCAATAATGTTTGGCGGTAAGTATATTTGCCAACTATGAAGATAATATACACTGACACGAGAAAAGTAAATAGACACCGTTATTCATCATTGATAACGAAGCCACTTGCCTTCAACCTGGCGATATGTTGTTTATTTTTCTCTTTATCTGCTTTCTGAATTGGCAATGCCCCTGTTGACAATGGAAGTGGAATACCGAGGTTTGTTCCAAGTTTACATTAAGGTTGAGTTACGATACGGCAACTTTTTTTTATTCTGAAAATTCAAATCTTTGGTTGGTCCATGGCATATTTCAATTGCGATAAATGATAACAACACACTCAACGCCTTATGTTTTCATGCTATAGAATATGATGACGGTTTTAACTTTACAAACGCCACTTTAATGACACCTATACAAAACAAATTTACACGACGATTAATGGAATCAGCTCTCATATCCCACTGGGCTTGGGGTTTTTACCCCGCCTAATAAATCGGTATCGTCCGGGCCTTTGGGTCTGGATTTACGCCGGTCTATTGGGGGTTGCCGGTCCTGTGCAGTTCTAAGAGGTGCACCCTCCCAGGCTTTGCCTCCCCTCTTTGGGGATGAGTAAGTTTATTGCTTACTGTCTGAGGCGCCCCTACCGGGGAATGCCGACGGGGCTGCCCAGGCAATTTTTAAATGGCCAGAGTGCTCACCTCTCGAGCGCTGGCTTATCTAATCCCACTTTCCCGACCTTGTGTCACATCTTACCTTGTGGGAGGTAGATAAATAATCCCCCCCACTGGACTTCTATTAAGTGCCCCACAGCTATCTAAAGCTATTATCCATGAAAACAATATAAACATAGATGCTGGTTGACTCCCTGCTTTTAAATTATGCCCTTTTTTTTGCACGTGAGACGGTAAACCTCAGATCAATTCATTTATATTTCAAAAATCTTAAATATAAAGACAGTAAATTGTAAAATTGGTGGGCTTACTGCTAAATATTTAAAGGTCCGAAACGTGAGAAACTTTAATCATTTTAAAAGTAAGAACCTCTCTTTTTCAAAGAGAAAACAAAAATTGTACCGGCTGTGTCAGTTGGGGAAAGCAAAGAGGACGCTGTCATTAAAAAATACAACAACAACATGAGATTCGCAGAAAGACAAGGCTCGCAGAAAATGCAATCGTTAAGATATGTAATAAATTATACAGATTAATTAATTTAGTTGATCTTAAATATCAATATTTAGATTTAATTTTTTTTGTTATCATTTTTTAAAAATTATTTATTCATTATTTACTTTTTCGTTTTTTAATTAAATATTTAATATTAATGTTAAGTGTTGCAATTGTAAATATAGGTCCAGATCCACAGTCAGGTAATGATTAATGGTATAATTAGGGTGGTAAATAGATCAGCTCTAAGATGGCTGGAGTTATTGATGGTTAAAGGGAGATAATTAAGTAAGGTTCATTACTGCATGGTCAGATAGAATTAGTCTATCTTAAGCCTTCATCTATTCCATTATACTCAATGACTTAAGGTGTTGGAACAGGAGGTTGTTTAAAGGGAAAGGAAGAGGAAAAGGTTTATCTATAATTAAAAACAACATTTAATTACAAGGTTATTAATATATTATTGCATAGTGAACGAAACTAATGTTTAATAATAATAAAAAAACGAAACTACTTCAGGGTCTTCAATTTTACATTAATCGCTACTTCCGAAACTTTAAAATGCAAATTTTTTGTCACTGTTCGGATTTGTAAAATGTTATCATTTTATATATCTTTTCAGTATTTTCAAATGTTACATGTTTCTTACAAACAAGCTAGCTTCAGCCGCTAGCTATCGCTTCGCAATTGAATTTCTATTCAATACTTGAAGTTATTGAGAGGAAAGAAAAAAAGATTAGAAAAAAGAAGACAAAACTAACCGATAAGAAACAGAAGACCGAAGAAAAAGAAGACAAAACTAATCGATAAGAAACAGATAACAGAACTAATCGATAAGAAACAGAAGACAAAACTAATCGATAAGAAAAAGACGACAAAACTAATCGATAAGAAAAAGAAGACAATAGGAACCGATGATAAAAAGAAGACAAAACTAATCGATAAGAAAAAAAAGACAAAACTAATCGATAAGAAAGAAAAAAGACAAAACTAATCGATAAGAAAAAGAAGACAAAACTAACCGATAGGAAAAAGAAGACCGAAGAAAAAGAAGACAAAACTAATCGATAAGAAACAGATAACAGAACTAATCGATAAGAAACAGAAGACAAAACTAATCGATAAGAAAAAGACGACAAAACTAATCGATAAGAAAAAGAAGACAACACTAATCGATAAGAAAAAGAAGACAACACTAATCGATAAGAAAAAGAAGACAAAACTAATTGATAAAAAAATAAGACAAAACTAATCGATAAAGAAGCATTCAAAACTAATCGATAAGTAAAACAACACAAAACTAATCGATAAAAAAAAGAAAACAAAACTAATCGATAAAGAAGCATTCAAAACCAATCGATAAGAAAAAGAAGACAAAACTAATCGATAAAAAAAAGAAGACAAAACTAACCGATAAGAAAAAAAGACAAAACTAATCGATAAAAAAAGAAGACAAAACTAACCGATAAGAAAAAAAGACAAAACTAATCGATAAGAAAAAGAAGACAAAACTAATCGATAAGAAAAAAAGACAAAACTAATCGATAAGAAAAAGAAGACAAAACTAATTGATAAGAAAAAGAAGACAAAACTAATCGATTAGAAAAAGAAGACAAAACTAATCGATAAAAAAAGAAGACAAAACTAATCGATTAGAAAAAGAAGACAAAATTAATCGATAAGAAAATAAAGACAAAACTAATCGATAAGAAAAAGAAGACAAAACTAATTGATAAGAAAAAGAAGACAAAACTAATCGATTAGAAAACAAGACAAAACTAATTGATAAAGAAAGAAGACAAAACTAATCGATATAGAAGCATTCAAAATTAATCGATAAATAAAAGAACACACCATTAATCGATAAGAATAAGAAGACAAAATTAATCGATAAGAAAAAGAAGACAAAACTAATCGATAAGAAAAAGAAGACAAAACTAATTGATAAGAAAAAGAAGACAAAACTAATCGATAAGAAACAGAACACAAAACTAATCGATAAGTAACAGAAGACAAAACTAATTTATAAGAAAAAGAAGACAAAACTAATCGATAAGAAACAGAACACAAAACTAATCGATAAGTAACAGACGACAAAACTAATTGATAAGAAAAAGAAGACAAAACTAATCGATTAGAAAAAGAAGACAAAACCAATCGATTAGAAACAGAAGACGAAACTAATTGATAAGAAAAAGAAGACGAAACTAATTGATAAGAAAAAGAACACAAAACTAATTGATAAGAAAAAGAAGACAAAACTAATTGATAAAGAAAGAAGACAAAACTAATCGATATAGAAGCATTCAAAATTAATCGATAAGTAAAAGAACACACCATTAATCGTTAAGAAACAAAAGACAAAACTAATTGATTAGAAAAAGAAGACAAAACTAATCGATAAGAAAAAGAAGACGAAACTAATTGATAAGAAACAGAAGACAAAACTAATCGATAAGAAAAAGAAGACAAAACTAATCGATTAGAAACAGAAGACGAAACTAATTGATAAGAAAAAGAAGACGAAACTAATTGATAAGAAAAAGAAGACAAAACTAATTGATAAGAAAAAGGAGACAAAACTAATTGATAAAGAAAGAAGACAAAACTAATCGATATAGAAGCATTCAAAATTAATCGATAAGTAAAAGAACACAACATTAATCGATAAGAAAAAGAAGACAAAACTAATCGATAAGAAAAAGAAGACGAAACTAATCGATAAGAAACAGAAGACAAAACTAATTGATAAGAAAAAGAAGACAAAACTAATCGATTAGAAAACAAGACAAAACTAACCGATAATAAAAGAAGACCGAAGAAAAAGAAGACAAAACTAATTGATAAAGAAGCATTCAAAACTAATCGATAAGTAAAAGAAGACAAAACTAATCGATAAGAAAAAGAAGACAAAACTAATCGATAAGAAACAGAAGACAAAACTAATCGATAAGAAAAAGAAGAGAAAACCAATCGATAAGAAAAAGAAGACAAAACTAATCGATAAGAAAAAGAAGACAAAACTAACCGATAATAAAATGACCGAAGAAAAAGAAGACAAAACTAATCGATAAGAAACAGAAGACAAAACTAATCGATAAGTAAAAGAAGACAACACTTATATCTGATCATAAACATTTAATTTGCATATGTGAATTATTCTTTTCTTTTTAAAAAATTATTATCATTTATATTTAAAATTAACATCGTCACTGTTTTCCTCATATAATTAAATTTGCATACGCGATTATTCATACGGCGAAGCAAGCCGGAAATACGTACGTTTACTTTTATTATATAGAAGAATTAGGGATTTTAAAATACTTTATTTCTATCATTACTTTCAGGAGTGTTAAACTGTTGCACTCGAATCGACACTAAGCAGATCTTTCAAATGCCACATTTATATCGCTAATTTGAGGATTTTTCGGATCCTACACTTTTATATTTACTTTAAATGCAACACATTAATCGTGGTGATATTCTTTTAAAGCTAAACATTTTAATCGTTACTTTCAGGAGTTTTTAAATGCAACACGTTAATCGTTATTTGCGGGGTTTTAAAAAATAACTTTTATTGCTACGCCCTAGAATTTTGAATGCTACACTTTTATCGCAACTTTCTAAATTTTTCAAGTGCAACACTTGTATCGGCATTTTCAAGATTATTAAAAGGCTACCCTTTTTATATCTATTTTCACCACTTGAAATCATTGAAACGAAACTAAGCGATAAAATAATGCAATTCGGATTTTCTGAATGCCACAATTTTATTACTACTTTCGTAATTCTTTTAATCTTAAACTTTTTATCGCTACATGTAATATTCTTTAAGACGCAACATAATTCAGAATTTCCAAATATTACTACTTTTGTAATTCGTTTAGTTGTAAACTTTAATCTCTATGTGTGATATTCTTTAAAGGCTAAACTTTTATATCTAAATTCAAATAATCTTTCAAATACTATATTTTATTGAGAATACGCAACATAATTCAAAATTTCCAAATATTACTACTTTCGAAATTCTTTTAATCTTAAACTTTTTATCGCTACATGTAATATTCTTTAAAGCCTAGATTTTTTACATCTACATTCAAATAATCTTTCAAATTCTATATTTTATTGAGAATACGCAACATAATTCAAAATTTCCAAATATTACTACTTTTGTAATTCGTTTAGTTTTAAACTTTAATATTCTTTAAAGGCTAAACTTTTACATCTAAATTCAAATACTTTTTCAACTACTATACAAGGCCTGTCTAAAAAGTATCCAACCGTAGGCTAGAAAAATATATTTCAAACACGTGACGGGGTTAGAACCCTAATCCCCTTCAAAGTAGGCCCCTTGTGCTTGCACAGACTTAGCACACCGATCCATCCACTGCCGGAAACATCTCTGAAAGTCTTATTTGGGAATGGTATTCATCTACGCCATCGCGATAGATTTAACAGGTGTTTGGAGAAGGTGCGATGATGTTGTATTTCTTTTCTGCTTAAAAGAATGACGACAAACACTGATATATAAAAATATAATAAAATATCTTTATTGTCCGTGGCGGTGAACATGTGGAGGCGGGTGAGGAACGGGAGACGCACAAAATTAACACAGTGATTTTTTCAATCTCAATTTCGGGTTAATTTATATAATAATTTGTAACACCGACACATCCACATGAAATTCCCATTATCGCATTTCACCTTCGCTGTCAATGTAGAAATTCCCATGGGGTGTTTATTTAGCGACGGTATATTTTCGTCTGCAGCTAATCTTTGTTAATAGGATTACCTTTGCAGGTGGTTTTGAATCAACCAGCAATTATTTTATTTTCGACAATCGACTGTGTTTTATTTCTTCCGGCCAGGTGCGTGTGCGTGTCAAGAACGTTTTATTCCTGCCATGTGATATTACCGGTGCACCCGGCTCCGATATTCAAATGAAGAAACATGATAAATAAATAAGATAAACGTATACGTTGGAAAGAAGAATACGTTTATATTACAGTAATATCGCCAGTGTAGCTTCTGTTACTTAACTCTATGAGGTGATTGCAGTCAAAGTATTGTATGTTTATCGGAAGAGTCCATTGTGTATCTAGATAGGGATAATACTACAGCATATATATTTTCAAACAAATTTAATTATCATGATATTAATTTTTTTAGAAACAAATAGAAGCTAATGCGTTTCATCATCAAATATCACAAAATTAATATTAAAAAAAAATCAGTGTTTTTCATACAATTTAGAAATTCATGCGATCGGAAAAACTATGAATTCAAGATTTGTTCTAAAGTTTAATATCATACATCCGTACTTATCCTGATTTATTCATGTTTAGGGTTAGGGTTCGGGTTAGAGTTAGGGTTGAAAACGTAACTGCGCAAAATAAACTTACCATATTTCTAAAAACGGTAGTCATCGTCTTCAAATTCTAATGCCAGTTTCTGAAATGACACAATCTCATATATTTTCCAGGTCCGTTTGCATCAATTGCGCTAATGTTCAAAGCAAGTCATCGACAGATTATGATGGTTGGAGGAATAATTGCCGCTGCATCAGCTGTTGCCAGTTCTTTTGCTCCAAACATAGAAACATTGATTTTCACCTATGGAATTTTATCAGGTAAGAATTACTCAAATATAATCCTTTTCTTTGTTGTTGAATGGTAAGCAGCGAAGAGTTAGGGTTAGGGTTAGGGTTAGGGTTAGTCACTCAGCGAATTAGTCTTGGTTATGAGTTGATTCATAACGAAGTTATGAAATTGTGCAATCTAATCTTTCGTTCAGAGTTACAGGCAAAAGTTATTGTGTCGTCGTGATCCACCATATTTCGCGACTATATGAACTCTTACAGACACTATGTATAGAGAAGCCTACGACGAAGAACGAACCGTCATTCTGTAACATAAGATTATGTCTTTTGTAAATATACCACCATGTTGTCTTATTTATTATTGCCCCTTCAAGGTCACAACACTGGGACGAGAAACTCGGACTTATTCGGACACAACGTAACTATTACTACAACTGACGATGTTCAATTTTCGGAAAAAGACTTAAAATATGAACAAACATTCTGTTTGACTATTTACGTAAACGCCCACTTTTAG
>OY744543.1:19165603-19170603 GCA_963556195.1 Sepiola atlantica
AATTCAGTTATAATGAAAAAATGATTGAACTTTAACAAAAATATATCAAAGTATAAATCACAAAATTACCATAACTTCGGCAAATTACGGTAATTTCTATTGTTAATTTCATTCGACTAAGTAGGTACATGATCTTTATTTAAATCAAGTGGTGTACTAATGAATTTTATTGCACTAATATCAAATACTGTATAATTTACACGGGTAGAGTGTGTGCAAATATAATTGTCTTAATCAGTGTGAAAACTTTATTCTGTTGATTGCGTAAATATTTTAATCAGTTCGGTTTCTTTTAAACTTTATTTTAGTCAAGAAGTAATTATATTTTGGGTTATACTGACGCCGTAGAGTAAGCCATACTTATTGTATTTTTATTTATAATTTTACTGTATTTATGGAGATATTTAAATTTTTTATCAATTAATTTAAAAAATTACATTGATATATTTGTTTGGAAACTAAGTGAAAATGGTGGGGTATAGGATAGAAAGTCACTCCTATTTTACTTTGTCATTTCACTATTTTTGAATTGGTTATTATATATAATTTGACATTATTTTATAATATTTTGTCCTTTTTGTCAAACTTTATGTTTATTCATATTCAATCATGTTTTTATTATTAATATCATATTTTTATTATCAATATTATGTTTTTGATATTAATATTATGTTTTTATTATTAATATTATGTTTTTATTATCAATATTATGTTTTTATTATTAATATTATGTTTTTATTATTAATATTATGTGTTTATTATTAATATTATGTGTTTATTATTAATATTATGTTTTTATTATTAATATTATGTTTTTATTATCAATATTATGTTTTTATTATCAATATTATGTTTTTATTATTAATATTATGTTTTTATTATTAATATTATGTTTTTATTATTAATATTATGTTTTTATTATTAATATTATGTGTTTATTATCAATATTATGTTTTTATTATTTATATTATGTTTTTATTATTAATATTATGTTTTTATTATTAATATTATGTTTTTATTATTAATATTATGTGTTTATTATCAATATTATGTTTTTATTATTAATATTATGTTTTTATTATTAATATTATGTGTTTATTATCAATATAATATTTTTATTATTTATATTATGTTTTTATTATTAATATTATGTGTTTATTATTAATATTATGTGTTTATTATCAATATTATGTTTTTATTATTAATATTATGTGTTTATTATTAATATTATGTTTTTATTATTAATATTATGTTTTTATTATTAATATTATGTGTTTATTATTAATATTATGTGTATATTATTAATATTATGTTTTTATTATTAATATTATGTTTTTATTAATAATATTATGTTTTTATTATCAATATTATGTTTTTATTATCAATATTATGTTTTTATTATTAATATTATGTTTTTATTATTAATATTATGTTTTTATTATTAATATTATGTTTTTATTATTAATATTATGTGTTTATTATCAATATTATGTTTTTATTATTAATATTATGTTTTTATTATTAATATTATGTGTTTATTATCAATATAATATTTTTATTATTTATATTATGTTTTTATTATTAATATTATGTGTTTATTATTAATAATATGTGTTTATTATCAATATTATGTTTTTATTATTAATATTATGTTTTTATTATTAATATTATGTTTTTATTATTAATATTATGTGTTTATTATTAATATTATGTGTTTATTATAAATATTATATTTTTATTATTTATATTATGTTTTTATTATTAATATTATGTTTTTATTATTAATATTATGTGTTTATTATCAATATTATGTTTTTATTATTAATATTATGTTTTTATTATTAATATTATGTGTTTATTATCAATATTATGTTTTTATTATTAATATTATGTGTTTATTATCAATATTATGTTTTTATTATTAATAGTTTTTTATTATTAATATTATGTGTCTTTGTTTTTTTTTCATATACATGTTAAGGGATAAGATGTTAACAACTTTTTTAGGAGAGCCATTGTTATCTTAGTCTTAAATATAATTTATCATTGTATCTGAAATTTAAAAGAGAATTATCATAGTAACCAGTAATGCTTTCAAATATTAGTTAAATCTATCTATCTATCTATCTATCTATCTATCTATCTATCTATCTATCTATCTATCTATCTATCTATCTACTTATCTATCTATCTATCTATCTATCTATCTATCTATCTATCTATCTATCTATCTATCTATCTCCCGCTCTTTATATATATATATATATATATATATATATATATATATATATATATATATATATATATATCAGACTGTTTCATTGTATCATAGCTATTAAATGTGTCTTGCCAATCAATTGCTTAGAACATGAGATAGAAACACTGTATGCCATCATCACAAGCTACAAAATTAAAATCTTAATATATGAACACTTTATCAGTTTCCTAGAGTGCTCTATTCTTTTAACAACAGTTATGCATTATTGCTGACAAAGACCGTCGATTTCTCTTACCAAAGTGCTCAACTCATAAATATGTGGAAGCATATATGGTCATCCACAGACAGATGCTTTTGCTGAAAAAATGAATGAATACAATTGTTATTAAAAAATATTGAGGAGGTAATAACCCGTGATAATTTTTAAACGACTTTCAGACGCAAAATATCTAAAAATCCAACCAGGAAGTTCTTTTGTTGAAAAGCAGGAATAATTCGGTTAGGATATTTATGACGTAAATTGTTACACGGTAAAATAAATAAATGTAATTAAATAAGATTAGAGAGAAAAAACAACAACAATTAGAAGAGATAATTGAACGAGAATAGAAACCATTACGCAGTTCGGGCACACACACACACACACACACACACACACACACACACACACACAGACGCATACACTTGTGGAAAGATATCCTTCGAGTTACATCACACGTACGCAGGTATCCGCTATGTAGGTTCAAGTAATTCCCGAGAAGAGAGAGATATAAGTAAGAGGAACATTAAATGAGATTCCACCAATGATTTAACGTCTTGAATTAGTATACAATTATTTATTATCTTTTTAGAGAATGGACGAACTTCTGTCGACAAAATGGAAGGGGCTGCAAATCTTGGCTTTGAAGCAGAAGACGAAAACAAGGAAACACGAGATGAAAAATACGTAAGTTTACAAAGTCGAACGCATAATTATTCTTACAAACGGGCCCCGTGGAAATTCCACGGTTACTTTCTTCTATTGAAATTCAATTTTAAAAAAATATTTAAATACTATGAAAAATTAGAATTTTAGATGGGTGCTTAATTTTATCGTTAACCTACAAGTGAGATTTAAACTTTTAACTTAATTTTAACACATACAAAAATTATCGGTTTCTTAATTGTTTTTACGCATAAATAAAAGAGATAAAAGTGAAATAAACACCTTAATTATAAAAAAAATATAACAGGGTTTATTTACGCTTACAAGTAATACACCAAAATATACACGCATGTAAAAGCTTTTTAAAACTTCTTAAAACGTGTGTATCATGAAAGCGGGGTTTGACCAACGTGTGTAGTGGCATATCGACAGACATGATCTAGAAGAGAAATGGCTGACCACACGTAACGGAACTGGTCTAGACGAAATAGAAACAATGGACAAACGATGTTATACCTATTTACTTACCTTCCCACGAGGGCAGAGTAAAACACAAGTTCGATTGTTAATGTGGAGAAAATCAAGCTTCCGAAAACGGGTCACTTTGGATTGGAACAAAAATAAAATTTCCCCAGTATAGAAGGATTTCTCTCACTGACCGAGGAAAAAAAAAACAGATGAAGTGTAGTATAAGAACAGATCCCAGCCGAAAATTCAAGGAATATTCGCTTAGTTGATTAACTTGAAAATGGAAAAGAGGAAATGAACTTCTAGACCATGCTTTTTATATGAGTGATCACGTGGTTAAATGAATTGTCGTCACGTGATCTCTTGCCTTACCGGCGCAGACTTTTTTGACGAGCAAAATGGAGTCTTATTTACTCCTCCCCAGGAGTTAGGCACAAGGCCAGTTTTATCTTACTCCCACAAGTAAGATGTGACCCAAGAATGGAGTCTCTCAAGCTGAACGTGCCTCGACTTTTATTGAGAATCGTGTGGATTTCAGCCGTGTGGGTCTACTAACATTTCCTACAAAATATAATTCATGTATCTTCAAAGCACATTGATCAACATCTTTCTTTTTTTGCAATTTTCGGTTTTGGAGATTATGACGTTTGATTTGTAGGAATTGGTCAACTGGTTTTACTCCAACCCTTCTGACTCCCACCACCTTACTTGCTATCTCCTACTGTTACCTCAACAATGGAGAATCGTTCGGACCTGTAACCAAGATGCTACTTGTGTCTACTGCCTATATCTATCTCTCTGAACTGTCTGAATCCCTTTATGACAAATCGACTTTCTTAAAACCCATCCGTAACTCTCGATAGGACGTAACTCTCAATAAGACGTATCTCAAAACCTTTTTTGGTCCCCCGATTTATAAAATCGGGAGACCTATGTTTTGAGCCATTTCCGTCCGTCCGTCCGTCCGGATTTTTCTCCGCAACCATCCATTGAATTTCTCTGAAATTTTGCATGAAGTTGTAACTTTTGTCAGGTTAGAAAGTGACATTCTCCGATTTTTGAAAAAAAATCTGGTTAGCCCCCCAGAGGGTCAAAAGCCCCCAAAATGGCAAAAAATGACCCTTCTCTTCCATAACGTTTGATCCATCCATTCAATTTTTCTGAAACTTGGCCAAAATGTAGAGGCAATTGTTCTGGATATAAAATGAGCATCCTTGACGTCAGAAAAATTCTAGATTCTTCAGGGGGTACAATGGGGATCAAAAATGCCCCAAATTGCCCAAATTTATTGCATTTTACACTCCCCACATCGAGTCACATACAGAGGGGGGACCACGCATGCGCGGCTTGTTATTTTTTTTTTTTGCTATGAATAGCGGCTTTGTTAAT
>OY744543.1:19175603-19213103 GCA_963556195.1 Sepiola atlantica
ACCGGAAAACAAGTTATTGCGATGCAACAATGCTTAAAAATAAATACTTTTTTCTATTGTGTGCAATTTACACAACACATGCAAGTAAGTCATTACTTAACTGTTTCTTAACTAGTATACATATTCCGCCAACAACAATGTCGTTTTATTTAGTATGAAATGTTGTTCCGTTGTTTATGTTAGCTACATTGCTAAGCATTAACATAGCGCTCCTGCAATTCCCGAAGCTGATAAAAATAACAGGTATTCACCGATTCTGCCCGAGTTACGATCGACATCAACAGATTGAAGAAGGAGTCAAGGGCGATAAGTGTGTACTACATAAACTTGTGTTCATATTCCATCAATAATATTTAGTAGAAATGTTGCTTCGTTATTTATGCTAAAACAGGGTACGTTAATTGTAGACCACAATTCATTCATAAATGTTCATGGGAATATTTATGAATGAATCTTCCATGATTCATGCGTTTATGTATTGTGTAGGGGCTACATGATTGAGATCAAATTTCTTTCATGATTGAGATCAAATTTCTTTCATGATTGAGATCAAATTTCTTTCATGATTGAGATCAAATTTCTTTCATGATTGAGATCAAATTGCTTTTATGATTGAGATCAAATTTCTTTCATGATTGAGATCAAATTTCTTTCATGATTGAGAAAAAATTTCTTTCATAATTGAGAACAAATTTCTTTCGTGATTGAGAACAAATTTCTTTCATGATTGAGATCAAATTGCTTTCATGATTGAGATCAAATTTCTTTCATGATTGAGATCAAATTTCTTTCATGATTGAGATCCAATTTCTTTTATGATTGAGATCAAATTTCTTTCATGATTGAGATCAAATTTCTTTCATGATTGAGAAAAAATTTCTTTCATAATTGAGAACAAATTTCTTTCGTGATTGAGAACAAATTTCTTTCATGATTGAGATCAAATTGCTTTCATGATTGAGATCAAATTTCTTTCATGATTGAGATCAAATTTCTTTCATGATTGAGATCCAATTTCTTTTATGATTGAGATCAAATTTCTTTCATGATTGAGATCAAATTTCTTTCATGATTGAGAAAAAATTTCTTTCATAATTGAGAACAAATTTCTTTCGTGATTCAGAACAAATTTCTTTCATGATTGAGATCAAATTTCTTTTAGGATTGAGATCAAATTTCTTTCATTATTGAGATCAAATTTCTTTCATGTAATATCTTGCCTAGTTATTGGTACGTGGTTTGGTTGACTAAAACAGGCATCCCATGACTCGCGTAGTAATATACAGGTAATTATCACCATTGCGCATGCTCAGAATTGTGTAGCGACGTGGATGTTTGGAACACAGTGCGCATGCCCAAGTTTCTCCATTTCCGCCCAGCTCTATGCGTCGGTCAAATATAAACTGTCCCAGCTGAGATAAAGACCTGAAAAGACGGCACATCTTTCGTTACGGACGCCAAATGCAATCTTCTACCTATATATGAGTGAGATACATTTTAAGGTGGAGTATTGTTGCCACATCTGGGGAGGTGTCGCTCAGAGCACTCTTTCTTGCCTTGACAGGGTAGAAAACGGACTTCGCAATCTAGTTAGGGATGACCTTTTCTCTTTCTTACAACCTTTTTCTCACGGAAGAGACGTTGTTAGTCTCGTTCTATTCTATCTTAATTTCGATGAGAGGTGCTCGACTGAGCTCCATTCTCCGGTTCCTCCTTGTAAGAATTTCACGGCAAATACTTGCCTTACTACCACAAAAAAAAAAAAAAAAAATTTTTTCTCAACTGTGGACTTTATTAATGTGCTTCCCTACATTTAATTTTTTAAAATATTTTTTTATGGAAATCGCTCCAGACAAGGCATAAAGCCACTTGATGTAAGGAACTAAAAAAAAGCAAAAATACTACTCCAAGATCAAAAACTAGCCAAAGATAACTGTTAGGTGGATATATTCTGACCCAGAAAACAGCAATTCTTCTCACTTTGTCAGAAACATTGCTGATGGAATGGAAGACTACATGACAAAATAAGGGAAGCGAGAGTGATGAGGCTGCCGAAAGTAAACCCAAGTTAGTCACTTTCTACTCTCTAATTAGTTGAAGTAAAATGCATTGAATGTCCGGTTATTTCTGACTCACCTCAGTATATAAAGATTAGACTTATTGGCGATCGCTAAGACTATATACATAACTACTAACGTATACACGTAAATCTACACATACATGAAACAAGTAGACATCCCACAGAAATAATATTTAAATTTCTGATTTTTTTCGTCGACGGCGAACATTCAGAGCCATACTAAGCAACCGTGTAAGTGTGGAACATCGATACTTTATACTAATTGACAATTCTTAAGAAAGGGTATTTAGACATATTTTTAAAACCATTGTTTCGTAATAGTATTATATATTTTTTTGAAAAAAACATAACAATGGTGGTGTTAAAATAAATAAAATTTATTTTAATCTTAGCTTTCGAGAATATACTTCTCATTTTCAAAGAGTGTTTTTCTTTTCTTCCTTTTCTTCATCGTCCGATGACAATGGACTTCTGGGTCAGAAAATCACGTTATGTCTGAAGGCGAGGTTGCGCCAATTTGAATAAGAAAGGGTATTTAGACATATTTTTTAAACCATTGTTTCGTAATAGTATTATATTTTTTTTGAAAAAACCATAATGGTGGTGTTAAAATAAATGTTGCAGATATCGATATATCTATCGATATATCTATCGTATATCACCATTTAAGTATGACACAAGGCGAAAGAAGACTTAGAATTCTCAGGGTTTCAGAGGAGACATATTATAGGTTAATATGAAGGTGGACTTAAGCAGCGCCAAAATCGCCGCAAACCTCGGGATTCCACTTTTTAACTTATAAACCGAGTGAATGTCAAATTCACTAGAAAGGGCGAAATAACCAATATTATCTCGCTTAGGTCGATCAGGACCTTCTGACAGCAATCTTTGTTATTAATGATAATAACGGTGTCTATTTTCCTCTTTCATGTCTGTGTATAACTAAGAACGATTGTATGCAGACATTCTCTTGAATGAAAACGATATAATGGATTTTGATTAAAATTTGGGTGCTTGTATAATAAAAAGCCGAAAAAAGTTTTTTTGTCTTTTACTGTTGGAGAGGTAAATAAGGGGCAGGTAACTCTTCCCATCAGCTCTAGCTTTCAAACAATATTTTTCCATAAAATACAATTTTTTTTGTTCTGTTAATCTAAATTAAAGCAATTTACTTAATAATAAATGCACCACAAGGGTTAGGGTTAGGGTTTAGGGTTAAGGTTTAGGGTTAGGGTTTAGGGTTAGTGTTAGGGTTAGGGTTAGGGTTAGGTGCATGTTTCTTCACCAGAAATTAATCTGTGTGCTTGTAGAAAATCTGTTTGTTTTGCACTGTCTGAGGTAAAATAAATAATATCTTCGAACTTGAAAGAGTTAAGATCAATTTTCCTAATTTCAGAGAAAATCGTGTTTAAAAAGCGTGGTAAGAGTTACCTGCCCCTTATTTATCTCTCCAACACTAAAAGACAAAAAAACACTTTTTTTCGGCTTTTTATTATACAAGCACCAACATTTGAATACGGATTCCAAACTAAGATTTCGTATCGTTATATCTTGATTTTAATTCTCATAAGAAACATAAAAGTGGTGCAAAACTGTTCGGTTCGGGTATACTTTCAGTACATGTATAAACATCATTATTATAGACGATCGATAGCAGTATGCACATTACTGCTAACGTATGCACCGACAATCATAGCGCAGAACGGTTGTATATAAGTTCGCATTGGTATTCAAACTATTATATAAATACAACTAAATCATATCTATTTATTGTTTCAACTAATAGTCATATTTTTCTTTGTATTTTTAGTAGGAGATTCATTTCAGATATATCTCCCTGTTTACGCTGTGAGTATCGGATTGAGTCGAGAGGAAGCCGCTCTGATTATGGCAATACGTGGCATCTGCAGCATCGTAAGTCTACTGTTGGTTGGATTCCTGGCCGATATTATGCACATCCCGATAAGTTATCTTCTTCTGGCGGCCTTATCCAGCATGTCATTGGGTTCAATGCTGACTCCCTTTTGTCAACGCGTGGAAACCCTTGCCTTGTGCGCGGCGATGAATTCTATTGGCCATAGTAAGTATTAAACAATTGATCGAATTATTTACATTAGAAAGCGTAGCAGAAAATAATATATAGAAGGGATGTTTTTATATAGTAATAAAGGCATGAATACAATTGATGTAAGGAGCCAATCATAATAATAAAAAGGAAGAGGAATGGTATCTCCGGCATCGTAAGCCTACTTTTCGTTGGATTCCTGGCCGATGTTATACACGTCCCGATAAGTTTCCTTTTGCTTGCAGCATTGTCTAGCGCGTCCTTGGGTTCTATACTCATTCCCTTTTGTCAAAGGGTGGAAACACTTGCTCTATGCGTGGTGATGAATTCCATCGGCCATAGTAAGTATTAAAATATTGATCGGATTTTTTTTTACATTAGAAAGCATAACGGAAAAATATGTATAACAGATCTTTTTTTTATGGTAGTCAAAGCATGAATACAATTGGTGTAAGGATCTAATCATAATAATTGAAATGGAGAGGAAGGTAGAATAACTTCAAGGCAAATCAAGCCTGAAAGAGACCCCACCACCAGCGTTCAATCCCCTAGACTCCAAGCAGACTAGCTAAAAAATAAGCCCTTCAAGAACCCAATAGGGAAGGAAGAGGTTACAACGTTGTCTGACAAAAAAGTCTACCCCTAAAATCAAGAAACACTACTATATCCCTTTTCACTATGTTCATAACGCAATATCCTTTTTTTGCTACACCCTCCCCTACGGTTCGATAAAAAATTTGAGAAAACTCTCTGAAGTAGTGCCTTGTACATATAGTTTTAATTTAATTAAAATTTGATATACGCATTTGAAGTTTTAAGGGTGTTTTGCTACTTTAGCTTCATCAGGGGGGAGCACATAAATATTCCACTCACATACGGGACACGTAGAGGTTTCTGACAACTTCCATTTTCTTTCACGGAGAATTTTATATATATGATTTAAATTTAATAAAAATAGGATGCATTTGAAGTTTTAAGGGATATTTGGTCCCCATGGGTATCTTGGAAGTTTTCGAGATCATCCGGGAACTTTCATGCACAGGAATCCGCCATCGCTAATCACAATTGCTCTGACAATTATTCCGATGGGTGGTTTTCTGTTTTACACAGTGCCAGGTCGAACTACCATCTCAATATTATTTATTAACAATATTAGTTATTAACAATTCTCGACCTAGCCTGTGTAGACAAAATATTTTTAAGCATCAGTTGGAGATCTTTAATGATTCAAATCCACCATAACGTTGAGAGATTTACTTTTTTTTCTCTCTCTCTGAATCGTTTTCTTCAACTGAAACTATTTTTCCCCTCATATCTCATTCGATTTTCTTAGTTTTTAATTTATCATTCTGACGTTTCCTCTGAGAGCGTCAGACGATAAGGCCTTAAGGAACATTTTAGCAATTTTTTTTTCCACCCGCCCCCGTTTCATTGATTAAAAAAAAATGTTACCTCTGAAATTTATCCTACGATTTTGTTGTACGCGAAATTTACTCTCTCACACACACACACACACACACACACACACACACACACACACACACACACACACACACACACACACATACATACATATATATATATATATATATATATATATATATATATTGTTGTGAAGTTGTCCCACAGTAAATAATAAATAAAGGAAGTCAAGTCGAGGGTTGGTTTAACAAGTATATTAACAAAGTAAGAAAGTGACTAGCTCTTGGCTAGACAGTTACAAGACTGTGGTTTGTCTTCTGTGTCTCTGGTGACTCGCACTATTTATAGTGACAACCGGTGTTGTTTCTCCTGTGTAAGAACGGCCGGTGTAACATATATATATATATATATATATATATATATATATATATATATATATATATATATATATATAAAGAGGTGTACTAAAAGCGAACTTTTAGGAGAGGTAAAACCTATTGTGAAGAGTATACAGCTCAATATCCAGGATAGAGCAGGTAGATATGAAGAAGAATGGAAAGGAATTAGAGAAGCAAAAGCCAAATCAAAATTCAATTCAATTGCTCAGAGCAAGGTATATTCCGCAAAAAGGCAATTTATTCAAGTTAAATTTTCCTTAAGCCAGGCTTTTCAAAGATCAAAATCTTATCATCAGAGGAAGTCGCTGGGATAGATAAGTTGGCAATGGCCAAGATTTAAAATTTGAAAAAAAGAAATAAAAGTTGTAGGGAAAGAAAACGCTGGGCAAAACTCTGCCCGAATGCAAGCAAATGTCCAATTGCTAAAAAGTCCGGTGTCGAAAAGTCCAGCGGAGAGAATAAGATGTAGATAGGTGGGTCATTAACGGCACAATAAATAATGAGAGAGGATTCAAAGTTAAAATCCAAGATGCCACAACTTCAGGTACGGCGAAAATAGAAAACCCAAAAGGGTAAAAAGTCCAATAAGAGGTACGTTCGTGGAAGCAGGTAGGCTCAGAGAAGATTGAGGTGGAAAATATTCACCATTAAAAATACTTCCTGGGCGGAGATAACAAGGGAAAGTGTTTTAAAGTGGGAAAAAAAGCAGCGAAAATGTTTAAAGCTAGCCCGTTGAGAAAGCCGGCTTAAAATGAAAAAGCAAAAGCTAATATGCGACCAGTAGGCAGGGAAGGAACGGGTAAGGGGTGCGGGGGAGGAGAAAGGGAAGGGTACGAGGAAGGAGAAAGGGAGCGGAAGCGATGAAAAAAGTGCGGTTAAAACTAAGAGTGTGAAATGTGGGGGGTGAGTCGCATAAAGTTGAAATTGGATGTCAGCGCGGAATAGGATTCAACTAGAAAAGGGGAAGAAAGGAGTGGGGGTGAGTTAACGAAAGTTCGGAGAGGGAGTTAAAATAACAGAATATGTTTATGAACAGAGTTCGGGGTTTAGATGCTTAATCAGATGACCTTAGATATAAACAATGAGGCAAAAAATATTTGAGGGGTAGAACTAGAAAAATGAATTAAAAATTAAAAAAGTAAAGATAAAAAATAAAGATAAAAATAGTATTAAAAGTAGAAATAAGAAAATAAAAAATGAAAAAGAGATAATAAGATTAGTCTTAGGCTCGCGAGGAAAATTAAGAATTGACCGATAAAAAATAAAAAAATAAAAAATAATAAAAAATAATAAAATAATAAAATAATAATAATAGAATGAAGGGAAAGTAGAAAAAATTGGAGCTCAAAAGTGAGAATTAGAATAAAGTAAAGTAAAAAGTAAAATAGACCTCGAAGGGATATCCGGAATGGGAATCTCCAAGGTGGTTTTTGCGGAATATACCTTGCTCTGAGCAATATATATATACTAGAATGCTAAGAGCTGCTCTTAACATCTCTTTGAAGCAGCACCCCACGAGAGAGCAACTTTAGGGACACCTTCCTCGGATTTCAGCCTTGATCAGAGAGAGAGAAGAACTAATGTGTGCTGGTCACCGCTAGGTGGGGTGATACAGATGAAATCCCCAACGATATCCTTTTTTTATGCCAAAACAAGGATGTAGTTCATGGGAAGACAGCACAAGAACCTCCAACATTCTAAATAGCTTTTAGTAATTACGATGTTGTTTCTCAATTTTTCATATCGGTACATTCTCTTGACATCGTTGCTCTTCAATCAAAAAAAGAACCGACATGGAAGCATTTTCCGAACTATCGTCTTATTTCATGGATTATTGACCATGCGATTTGAATCTTTTTAATTACAAGTCCATTACACATCCATCGCATAATTCTCACATCATTTCTCTCCATGCCACGTATGTCCTCAATCCTCACTGGCCAGGTTTCAACTTCCATACATCATAACACTGAGTACATATGCCTGATAGACTCTTCCTTTAGTTGACAGTGGTAACATTAATAATCCGACTGACATAATTTTATACAGTAGATATATACTGAGAGAGAACACACGTACAAGATAGCAAGAGAGAGGGAGAGAGAGAAAGAGAGAGAGAGAGAGTGTGCACGGAAGAGAGAGAGAGAGAGAGAAAGAGAGAGCGAGA
Source organism: Sepiola atlantica (assembly GCA_963556195.1). NCBI lineage: Eukaryota > Metazoa > Mollusca > Cephalopoda > Sepiida > Sepiolidae > Sepiola > Sepiola atlantica. Next base: position 19,183,736 of record OY744543.1, read on the forward strand.
GAGAGGATGAAGTAAAGTAATAATAATTGTAATATTGATTTATATGCTCTATGCTGATTTATGTTAACATTTCTCGCATGGCATAATGATCGAGTGTGATTTTCTAATGAGAGGGGAAACTTTGTATCGCAATTTTATTTAACAGATGTTACGTCTTGATGTCACGTTGACTCATTTATTGCATCTCGTAAAATATTCCCCTCAAAACGTACGAGGAAATGCATGCTTTTCTGGACTTTTCATTTAAAGACTTAGGTTAAATTATATTATAAATCTCTGAATACACACACAAACATACACACACACACACACATATATATATATATATATATATATATATATATATATATATATATATATATATATATATATATCTAGCCTGTTTACCTGTGTTCCCCTTCTTGAAACGATTAATATATGTGCTGATGCCTTATATCGCGGTCAACTGCCCGAAAATGTGTTCGTGGAGTTGATGAAATTTGCTACGATGTCGGTTGAATTCAGTTTTGACGACATTATGTACAGACAGATTGATGGTGTATCTATGGGCTCTCCCTTAGGACCAGCATTGGCCAATATTTTTGTTGGTTTCCATGAAGAAGGTCTCCTATCTGGTCCAAATAGACCAGATATCTACTTTCGTTATGTTGACGACACCTTTTGTCTGTTCAACAATGAAACGGAAGCGGACGTTTTTTTACGTCCCTTAACAATATTTATCCAGCTCTTAAATTCACTATTGATAAGGAAGCTAATTCTTCACTGCCATTCCTTGATGTATTAGTTAATAAAGCTTCCTCTGGTTTCTTGACATCAGTATATCGGAAACCTACCTTTACTGGTCTTTATACTCGTTGGGACTCATTTTGTCCCACAAAGCAAAAATTTAATCTTATTAAGACCCTTACCCATAGGGCCTTAAAGATTTGTTCGAAGACCAAGCTGGATGAAGAAATTAAATTTATCACTAAGACCCTCTGTAACAATGGCTATCCTTTAGACATTGTAAATCTACGATTAAAACTAATATTACATTTTTACAAAAGCAAACCAGCTTCTGTAGACAGATGCCCTATTTACCTTCGCCTACCTTGGCTTGGTAACATTAGTGATAGATTCGTCAAACAAATCTCTTTGTCTGTACAAAAATGTTATTTTGCTGCGAATACACGAGTTGTTTTTTCCTCTCGACCAATCTTGACTTCTATTCGAAAAGATGTCCTTCCCCCACATCATAATAATTCCATTATTTATTTATTTAAATGTAGTTGCAGTATGCACTACGTTGGGGTAACGTCACAGAGATTGGACATCCGGGTCAAACAACACGTGCCCACAAAAATTCGCAATGCAAATTATTTACCAACTGACGTTTTGAATAATACTTATGGTTCGTCGATAGGTCAACATCTCATAAATAACCGCACCTGTGCCTCTAAATTCAGTGTCGACTTATTCTCCATTCTTAGTAAGTCGCACTCCCCTTATCATCTCAAGATCCTAGAAACAATTTATATTAAGTCCTTGAGACCTTCTCTTTGCAAGCAAAGAGAAAATCTCCTCGGGCATAATGTTGGTTCTATTTGATTGAACTTTTTTTTTTTCTATTTAATTTTTATTTTTATTTTACCCCTTTCCCTCGCTATAATTCTCATAGCATCTTTTTTATATTTTTTATACATTACCTCGATATTTGGCTCTGTTGAGCGAGGTACGAAACCGGTCAGCTGCCCTTTCATCTTTTTAATTTCTTAATTCATTATGAATAATAAATATTGAAGAGACATTCAATGCCATTTTAATGTTTTGTACGACAAAGAAAATATTTATATATATATATATATATATATATATATATATATAAGAAGAAGATCAAAAACGCAAAGATATATCTCAACGTTCGCTCAACTGTTGTAAAGTCATTTTTAAAAGTATCAAGTCGAAAGAAATGACAAAAGACATGTGATTTATGTCTATTGCCACTTTTGCAACTTGTGATTCTTGAAAAAGCCTTCACAACAGTTGGGCGAAACATTGGGATGCACATTTGAGTTTTTGATCTCTCCCTTTCCATTTTTCTCATCCCATCCGATTTATTCCATCCTTTTCATTGGTCAACATGTTATATATTGCCAATATTCACTTTTCATCTTGCAGACTTTGGAATAGCGCTTCGGATAGTACTGATTTCAGCAATTCTTGGAATCGAGAAAATAACGGCCTCTTACACCATTGTAACAACGTTAGTTGGAACTCTATACATTATATACCCCATAATGAAAGGTATGTACGAGTTTTTATGTTTGTTATTCATTATTGTTTTAGAACAATGTTGCAAGCGGCTCGAAATGATTCGTGTCAAATTCGAAATTGTATCTTTGTCTGCTTCAAATTTAGGAGAGTTGGGCACACAGTTAGCTTCTTACTCATTTGTTGTATACTTACGTGGTGGCAGCTGTAAAATGATATTTTGGCCCTCGATAAAAGGGGGCTAGGTGCTTGTTTATCTTTCTTACTGGTGAGTAAGAATTGAAAAATGTCTCGGTTGACTCTTTCCTCGGAGAATGTGCAGCACGGGGACATATTTTTGAATGAATTAAGAAACAGAAATCATCTTGATTTCAACCAGCAGGAAGACCCGACGTTGCCCTGGAAATCAATCAGGACTCATGTGCGCTCCTGTGCACTTTTGTTAACTCTTGCTCCAATCGATAAACGCTTTACTAACACTTCGATTTTTTAAATTTTATCAATTTTTACAATTTTTTGAATTTTATTAATTTTTTAAATTTTATTATTATATATATATAATGTGTTAAGTATATATCAACACTGATGATTCTCAGTGAAAATGAAGGATATATGCATGTGGATATTAGAAAGAAAATATTTATTATAAAATATTTATATATATATACATATATCTATCTATCTATCTATCTATCTATCTATCTATCTATCTCTATATATTTTTTTCTTATCTTTCTGTTTTTGTTGGAGATAGGGCATCCTACCGAATGCCAGACATTCACCGGCTATTTCAGACATTCCAGCCTAGAGATCGTTTTAAAATTCTAACCGTCCCTTTAAGTGGAGTTGTTTATATATATATATATATATATATATATATATATATATATATATATATATATATATATATACGTATATATGTGTGTGTGTGTGTGTGTGTGTGTGTGTGGAAATTGAAAAAGGAAAACCAAAAAATATTATTTCTGTATTAATCAACGTTTCGTCTTTATTTCAAGACATCCCCGGAATGATTGTCTGAAGAAGAACAAAACACAAGTACCAAAATGTTTGAAACAGAGGTGGCGACGGGTGCAAGATTAAAATTAGGGCCGCTTATGAAAAAAATAAATTATGAGATACTAATAGATGGTAGTAGTGGGAAATTGTAGTTTGACAATAGAGAGTCATATATATATATATATATATATATATATATATATATATATATATATATATATATATATATATATATACATTGCCATAAATATATTTGCATAGCTTACTATATATATATATATATATATATATATATATATATATATATATATATATATATATATATATATAAAAGGAGATTGTAGTTTGCTTGAAGCATTGCTGGTAAATGTAAGTGCAGATTAGTCGTCCGAGGCTATAGCAATGCGATGTGGTTTATTTCTTTTCACTTTTCCATCTTACGGCAACCACATCGCATTCTATAGCCTCGGACGACTAATCTGCACATATATATATATATATATATATATATATATATATATATATATATATAGTCTGAAGAAGCTTTGAGTCATTTTAAACAAAAGAAAAAAAAGGAAAATGCAATTTAAATTCCCAGAAAAACTAAATAAATCCAAGGTATCGCAGACTTAGAATTCGTTAGAAAATTCATGAATAAAAAAGGGAGATTCAAGTATCTAACAGTGAAACAAAAACAGGGGGGTTAAACTTGAGCGTGAAATATTAAAACGGGGATCATCAGCTGTCTACCATGTAACTGTTTCGGAGATTTAAAAACAGGACAGTTATGATATTCATGGCTCTCCAATGGTACTCATGAAACGACCATTTCCCCAATAATCAAGTGTAGAAATAATTCAGCTTAAATTTCACTAATATATACATAAATAATAATAATAATAATAATAATAATAATATATATTACCCTTAAGACTACCGCTTGATATGGTAATTTGCATATCAAATAACATTAATAATAATAATAATAATAATAATAATAATAATAATAATAATAATAATAATACTACTACTACTACTAATAATAATACTATCTACCCACTACACCTCAGAACCATTATGCGATCTAGTAGCTTGCTATAACATTATATAGGAATAAACGGTGCATTGAAAAAAAAAGCTTAAGTACCTTAGGTACCATATATATATATATATATATATATATATATATATATATATATATATATATATATATATATATATGTGTGTGTGTGTGTGTGTGTGTGTGTGTGTGATTCCGAGTAAGTTTGTTGAATTTCTTTAGTCTGTCTTGACGTGTACGCTATAATCGGCATAAATACAACTTAAATTCTCCGTATCACGTGTTAATTTCATATGGTCGCAATGGTAGAGTGAAAGCATGCGGAGCCAAACGTTGCTATGTGAACCGGGTTCGCACAACCGTCTGAAATTATCACTTTCCTACACTGATAAGAGTATAAAAGCTCGAAATGACGTCTTCTGTAGGTAAATATAATTTAATATATATATATATATATATATATATATATATATATATATATATATATATATATATATATATATATATATATATATATATATATATATATATAGGTTTAAGACATTTATTAATCTAAGTTCTGGATATAAACCCTTCATCAAAATTTGTAGCTACTAAAGCTTTAAAATAAAATAACCCTAATTATTTAGTGGATGGTCTCAGCATTAAAAGCAATCTGTCATCACATATTAGCCGCGTACAACGATTGGTATATTCCAAAAATTCCCATCATTTGAACATCATTTTCTTCCGATATTTCAAAATCTCAGAACTAAATTGTTTACTACTGTTTACTAATCAGACTTTGATTATTTCAGGATTTCTCTACGAGGCGACGCAGCATTTCTCCGTGGTTTTCTACTTGGATTTTGCGATTGCTTTCCTGGGAGCCGTTTTATCATGTGGAATCGTCTACGCGCAGAAAACAGGAAAATTCGTTGAATAAGACGCAATAAGGTTTAAACACGACCGCAACGCTGTAAATGCGCAGGCGCTAAATCAAAGGGACGTAATTCATCCAAACTCGATGCAGCAGTAGTATCAATACAGATGTATTAGTATATGTAAACAATAAGCAGATGACAACTGATTTTTTTTTTCAAATTTATTTAATTATAAACCTTTTTTGTATGATTATTGTTGTGAAGTAGTCCAACAGTAAAAAGAAGAAGTCAAGTCGAGGTTGGGTAAGGTAACAAGTGTATTAACATAAAAGGTACAAAGGTAAGGAAACTGACTGGCACTCGGCTAGACAGTTTTCTCTCTGGTGATTGTCTACTCGTACTATTTATAGTGAGAACCGGTGTAGTTTCCCTTCTGTTAGAACGGCCGGGGTAACAATTATTAACCAAAATATGTCAGTAATCAAAATTTATAGAAGAAAGTGTTTGAAGTGTTTCAATAGAACATAGTTTCGTTTTTATAGATTGGGACATTTTTATCGTTAAAAACATTATTTACAATAAAACTAAAGATGAATGTTTTATTTATACTTTTATTGGACAATGAAACGATTATCTAAAATTCTTGCATTTTATATCATTTTGACTTAAAAAAATATTATTCGACCAGTGTGACTCAGAACGAGGTTACGAAAGAAAACGTAATCTGTGATCCTTTGCAAGTTTGGTGTCAGCTAACACAATAAATGCTTCAGAATAGATAACCCCATTTTTCAAACCGGTTACCGAAGAAAGATAATAGCCAATCTGAAGAGGCGTAAGTCTTTTATAAGGACTGAACTACCTCCACTTTATACCACTCATCTGAGGAGAGTCTATAAATAAGGAGATGTTGTTGTACGCTCACTTGAGCCATTCAAAAAGAAACTAGTATTCTCAGTTGATCCGGCCAGTTCAGAATGAAATCTGAAAAATCATAGATTGAAATGGAACACAATACAAATATTGAAACGCTAGAAACCACTGACCTCGAGAATATAAGACTGATTGAAGAGAATCAGAAGAAATTGGACATATCAAGGAAATTATGAACAAGGATCAAAAGAAACTATATGTCTAAGGAACAAAAACTGTAAAAAAGTGAAAACAGAAAATGATGAGGTGAACATATTCCTCTCACACATTCCAAAACACAATATTAAAGACCTAAAGAATATGGAGCCAGATCCGTAATTTAAAATACCCTAAAAAACATAGTGACATCAAAATGTTCCTCCCTATTCTTTCTTGTTCATAATTCATTGTTCTATGAGATTAATGTCCTTCTAGCTAGTCTAATAATATCAATTTCCAATTTAGTTATAGTGATTTATTTTAGCCATATCTATGTGTTGTGGACCCGTTTAGGGGTACCAACACTGAAATAAAAGAACAACAGATTTAGAGATAATAATAATGAATTGTATTGAACAGAGAAATTATACACACGTCATTGTTGGCAGTGCTAGTGCCAAAATGTGGTACAAATGTTCTCCCGGCAAAACTGGTATTTATGGTAGCAGGTTGCTACCATTTAGTTATTATTAACAAGGAAAGGTATATTTTAAGTGGTAGTACGAGTGAATGTCACACATGATGAATCTACTGTGATCTGTAAGTCCTTAAACCAAATTATAATTTCATCAGATGATGACCATAATTTATTTTGTGTTTTTGCTTTAATATCTGGAAAAATCCTATCTAATATTTGTTTGCTTATCATATACTGGCTCGACTAGTTTTAATCCATATATATATATATATATATGACGACGTGAAAATCGTTTCAGGTTTCGGGTTCAACGAGTCGAGCTATATGCCAACTTTTTATGTGAGTTTTTTCGTGCCTTTAGTTTGCAATTGTTTTTATCGAACCTTCTTCTTGGGATGTTCTAATCTTCTCCTCTTCTTTTTTTTTGATTGTTATGTTTATTTCATTGTTATTAAATGAACAATTTCTCTGATGATCAGCGATGTTAAAATAAAAACTATACATTTTTCTTGACTAAGCTGTGAAATGAGCGTAAGATATGAAAAAAATAAAATAAAAAAGACTAAATATAAATTTTGTTCATAAGGCGAAGGAAAAATACGGGTATTCGTCGAAGTTGGCAAATGAAGCAGATTCAGAAAAATAAATAAATAAATACAAATTATGGCTTTTCTATTGGTCATTGGAATATAACTAAAAAGTATATATGCTCTGAACCTTGTACCACAACCTCATTGAGCTTGCAATTTGTAAAAATATTTCAATGATTATTAAGAATGTGTATCGAAATGTATATTTTTTATAAAAACTTATATATATATATATATATATATATATATATATATATATATATATATATATATATATATATATATATATATACGGCCACCCACAAATAAAACTAAATTCCGAAATCTTATCGAAAATCATTTTCCCATAACTAATTCATTACGTAAATTATTCAATGAAAATTACTTACAAATCTCCTACAGTTGCTGTAAAAAGTTATAATTGATTATCAGAGTTCACAATAAAAAATACTAAGTATTAAAGAAAATAGAAAAACGCGTAGAATAATAATGATGACAATAATAATAAGAACAAGTAATAGAATTATCTAAATAGAAATAAGAAAGTTAATAATAGAGAAAAATGTAACTAAAAAATACGATCACATTGCCCTATAGCAAATAACTGCTTAACCAAATACAACATTTACAAGGCCACAATAGTTACACATGAAAACCCGAATAACAAAATATACATTGCATGAGAAACCGTCCTAGAATAAAAAAAATATCATAATCACAAAATTACATTAAATACAAAAACACAGATGTATTTCCTCACTATCGAATTATTACTGGGGTCTCAAAGAAAGCAGACGGCAACAATAGTCGAATAGAAAAATTAATATTGACCAGGAAATGTAAATATTGAGATGATCTGTGTAGATTATCATTGAGTGAGAAACTAGAAATTTAAGATTTTAAAGATGTCAAAAAATGACTAAATCGCGGAAGCGAAAATGCAATCAACAGAATAAACACATAATAAACTTTACTTTAAGATAACTTATAATATAAAATAAATTTAAAAAAATACAAACATTATATCTAAAATGACGATAGGACTGATAAAGTAGTTTAGTTCCTTCTTATCTGAGTACGGTCACCTTTTGTTTATTTGACCCACTTAAAATGGGGAGCGCCAAAACCCCTCTCAAACAAAAAGGTTGGCACTCATTAACTAAGGCAAATAAATAAGTGGAAAGGTGGGGGTAATAAAATCAACGAATCTGATTGGTTACTATCTCGAGTAAACACTCAGTAGATGTAAACGCAACCATTAAATATAAATCCACGCCATTTGTCTGAAGATTTCCACTGGGAATTAAACAAACTTTTCTGTGTAGCTTACTTGTATATTTTCATACTACTACTTAGCTCACGTAATGTTAAAGTAAATACTGAAAATATTTATTCGTAAATATTTTATATATATTATAATATACGTGCATGTACAATAATAGTAATAAATTATATATATATATACTAATTACTATCTGTTAGTTTATATGGTATGACCAACACAATTTAAATAATTTCTTTCAAGAGATTTGAAACACCCTCTCATTTGATAAAGAGGTCTTACGTCGCGAGGTCTCTGAAATACCTGACTAGTACACGTGCGCAGGATTACCCCTCTCGATATGATGGACTCGTAGACATTGCCAGGTCATCCATCCAGGAGGAAGAAAATTCTGATATAAAAACTGTGCTACTGACTACTTAAGTTTTGGCAGCAAACCTCCTCAGTTCTGATCGACAAACCTCCTGTAGTCTCGAACAAAATAATCCGGTTTGCAAACCTAAAATTGCTTAAGGAGTAGATGGGCTCTGCCTATCGCCCGACTGTTGCACTCTTTCTTTGTCTAGACAGGCGCAGAGATACTAGCGCAAGGGAACATCAAAGACACCTGGTCTTGTTTCCTGATTAGGACAATGAACGCCGTCTCTCTTTCCTTTTCTATCTGGGCAACTTAGAGACAATTTTTTTGTAAGACAGTATTACATTACTAGTCTGGTTCGCTCTTGTTCCAACAAGTTGAGAGTACAGTTTAGACAGCGTGTCTGGCTGCTGTTTCCGATTGGTAGTGCAGGAGCCTTAATTCTTAGATAGCGCTAAGAGCGGTTGCCCCATCAACAGTTTTATAATATCGTGGGTAACAATGTGCCATGTCGCGCATGAAAAGGGACCCTACAGTGATACCCGGTGGACTTTCCCGAGGCAACAGGCCCCATTGATCAAGTCTCGACTAATGCTCTGATTGTGTGAGTTTATTGGCACCAAACAAGCACCCATTTACCCTTCCCCACTCTATATCAAACCAAAATTTCAGTACAAAGAAAAATAAACAAACCTAAACCAGACAGCCTCCAAAAACATATTTTTCTGGCTAGCATTTATAAATATCCGGGGGTTTAGAACAAACATCAATGACATAGACACCTTTCTCTTAGTAAACTCCCCGGATATCCTTGCAATAAGCGAAACAAACTTATAATCCTCAATCTCCTCACACCATTTTGACATGACTGAGTACGTCCCACTGTACCGTAAAGACTCGGAAAACCATATGCACGGGCTAGGAGTTTATGTTCGGACCTTCCTTGACTAGAGAACATAGGCTAGAAACAGATAATCAAGCCTACATGTGCTTTAGATTAACCTTACAGCACAGCGTTAGTTACTTATATTTCTTATACCGTTCTCCTTCGACCCAGGACTATACCCTGCTTAAATGTGCTTCTGAAAGCATAGATACAGCACTCTAACTTGACTTGAGTGCCCAAATACATGTATTAGGGATTTTAATGTATATAACCGTGACTGGCTTGGATACATTCTCCAGCTATACAGACGCAGCTGGTAACTCCACGTATAGTTTCTCCATAGCACACTCTCTCTCACAGACTGTTACTTTCCTGAGCCGCCTCCCTGATAGTATGGGCCAGCAAGCCTCACTTCTCGAGCTGTTCTTGACCTCACTGCCCGAGGCTTGTGTAACGAATGCCCATAGCCCGCTCGGTAACGCTGATCACCTTATGGTAATGATTAATATCACCCTAAAATCTCGTCCCCAAGCTGATGAGCTGTTTCTCTAAACGACGAGACACTACAAACGGACTCATTTGAAATCCATCACACAAGAGCCGCACCATGGAGTGAAACTTTTTCTCTCTCTGCTGATCAGTGCGGAAATGAGGTAACAGAATGGGTCAAAGAAGGCATTGAAGCACATGCCCCCATGCGAAAATTCTACAATAAGCCCCACTCTTCACAATGGTTCACATCGAACTGTACAGCTGTTATTGCACAGAGGCAACAAGCATTCCGACATTTCAACCGCCACAAGTTAACTACAAATAGACAAAAACTTGTAGCGTCAAATAAATCATTGTAAGACTGTAATAGATGAAGCAAAGAGACGGTATACAGAGATGACCAGAAAACGCATTAAGTCACAGAAACTATGTGCTCGCAATTTCTGGAAAATCTTCAATAGTGTGCTGAATAATGGGGAATCAACAATTTCCCCGCTATCCAACCACAATGATGTCGCTCGCACGACAACTGATAAGGTTGAACTACTTGCACAGCGTTTCGCCTTAAACTCCACTTTAGACTCCGTAAAACCATTCTCTCTCAAATTTCCCATTACGGACTAAAGCCACGCTTGATGATCTGACCATCACCCCATCTCATGTCCGAGACATGATAAAAAACCTTGACACCTCCAAAGCATGTGGGCCTGATCTTATACCAGCAATAGTAATAAAGAAATGATTTGCTGAACTGCCCTCTTATCTTTCCTAACTCTTCAAAAATTCCTTGTTGAATCTTGCTTCCCTGATAGATGGAAAATTGCCCCTGTGGTACCAGTCTAAAAGAATTCTGGAGATAGAACTGACCCTCAAAATTATTGCCTCATCAGTCGGCTCTCACTCTTCGCTAAAATCTTTGAATCCTTAGTCCGTCACCTCGTTAATGCTAAACTTCTTTCTGACCATCAGTATGGATTTAGGCAAGCACGTTCTACTGCGGATATCCTAACGGTCATCTCTGAACGCATATACCATACACTGGACAAGGCAGGTGAAGCTTTGACAAGATCTAGCATAATAGTCTTCCCCTAAAAAAGAATTCATATGGTATTACTGGACGAATATTTAATATAATTAGATCCTTCCTATCCAAAAGCAATATCTAGGTTACCCTCGATGGCCTTTCATCCAAACAACATGACATAAATGCAGGTGTACCCTAGGGATCAATCCTTGGACCTTTAATTTTCCTGATTTTCATGAACGACTTTCCTGTTGCCATTGTATATGAGATGGGTATATTTGCTAATGACACCACGCTCTACTCTCGTCATGTGGGTAAAACGGACGCACACATATCCGAAGCAATAGCTGAATCCTTAGAAAATGACTTCCAGTCTGTAGTGGAGTAGGGTCATAAATGGATGGTACGATTTAATGCTACTAAAACAAAGCTCCTGTCCTTCAACAACTACAAGAAACCTCTACAACGACCGATTGCAATGGCAAATAACCCACTACCTTAGAGTCCAACGTTCAAACTCCTTGGCCTAAAATTCACAGGTAACATGAATTCGAACAAATACATAGAAGACATTGCCAAGTTTGCTGCAAAGAAGGTCGGCTTCCTATACCGTTCTAGAAAATATCACACCTGACAGTATCCTATATCTCTACGAAGCACCCATCCTCCCCTACATGGTGTATTGTTGTCACATCTGGGCTGGTGCACTATCCACTAGTCTCTCCCTCTTAGACAAGGTCCAAGAAACAGTATCTAATCTAATAGGTTCCTCACTGTCCATCAAGCTCCAGCCCCTGTCCCATCCCCACAATTTTGCAACCTTGCGCTTGCTTTACAAGTAATTCAATAGAATGTGCTCTGGTAAACTTGCTGCTCTGGTGTCCCTCGATCTAAATACGCTAAACCAATACGACAAGCAGCTGAATCCCATCCATTTACTGTGGAGGTCCCCAGATGCCGGAGAGCCTTCTACTCCAATAGCTTCTTTCCTCGAGCTGCCGGTCTTAGTAACTCTCTCCCTGCTCCTTGATTTTCTATGACTGTACCGACATGCAGAAATTTAAAACTAATGTGAACAAGCATCTCGCTACACAACTCCCAATTTAGGATGACCTTCCCCCAAACTTTCACTCTAATTCTAAGTAGCCCCTTACGTCTACAGTGACAAGTTGCTTTGTTTGGGGTGAACTAAGTTTTAAAAAAGATTACCTCCACCATGTTGTGTTTGTTTAATCGGGAAATACAGCCCGGTGTCGTCCGGGAGCTTCATAAACGAAGAAAGAATGGTTCATGTGAAAAAAAAAAAGATTCAAACAATCTTCAAAAGGTACTCAATATGAAACCACACAATATGACAGAGTACCGAGATCTTGCGAAGAATTTCAGGAGATAAAATCGCTACTATGTATTTGCGAATCCACACTGGAAGAATTAAAATTATATTCACACGAATTGAGATATCAAGTTTGTCATTAGCGGAGATTGTTTGAATTTCGTGGGACGGGCGACATATTTGTTCGGCTGAATTGCAAGTATGACCCAGGAGAGGTCAGGAGTCAGCTCGACGATTGTAGCTGTCATAAGTTGACAAATGTAGAGGTCGGGAGAAATCAAGTGCCCGGGAAATCTAAGCCATACGAGAATGAGGCAAGTGATTTAAAAAGAAAAGTCCAGCCTCCAAAGTGGGAAATACAGTCCGGTGTCGCCCGGGAGTCTCATAAACGAAGAAAGAATGGTTCATGTGAAAGAAAAAAAAACGGTTAATCAAACAAGCAGTCAAGGTATTAGTAACAGGGCAATAGTCTTGATTTTGTTTGAAGCAAGAAATATGTATTTTTCTCGAAACTGATATGTGCGGGAACTAAACGCTTTTTGTAAGTAGAAAAGGTTAATTGTCTTTAGCACTGCATATAGCTAAGAGATTTTCAACTTCAACCAGTAAGATAACTCGACATCGTCCGGGTTAATTTTAGTTGCCCAGCTAGCAAGCGATCTGATTGGTCGCTGGCTTACATTGGCCCACTTTGGAGGCTGGACTTTTCTTTTTAAATCACTTGCCTCATTCTCGTATGGCTTAGATTTCCCGGGCACTTAATTTCTTTCGGCCTCTACATTTGTCAACTTATGACAGCTACAATCGTCGAGCTGACTCCTGACCTCCCGTGAGTCATACCTGCAATTCAGCCGAACAAAGATGTCGCCCGTCCCACGAAATTCAAACAATCTCCGCTAATGACAAACTTGATGTCTCAATTCGTGTGAATATAATTTTAATTCTGCCAGTGTGGATTCGCAAATACATACTATCGATTTTATCTCCTGAAATTCTTCGCAAGATCCCGGTACTCTGTCATACTGTGTGGTTTCATATTGAGTACCATTTGAATATTGTTTGAATCTTTTGCTGTGATTTGAATATAGAAAGGCAGTTTGGATGTTTTTTAAATGGCATGCTTTTAGAATAAAAGATAAGTAAAAAAAAAAAAGATGACAATTTTGAGGTTAACGTTTTTGATTTTGGAATTTTTCTAGGTCTTTTTTTTTGTTGTAGACAACACTCACCGAGGACACCCTTTGAAAATATATCTTGAGTACATCAATTATCAATAAAAATGTGTTTTGGAATAGGCAGACACAATTATATGAATAAAAAGTGTTTACTTTAGAAAGTAAACTAGGAATTATGAATTTTGGAATATATATTCTCGGCAACACAGTGAGTATTTATTTACTCCTCTCCAGGAGTTAGGCACATGGCCAGTTTTATCTTACTCCCACAAGTAAGATGTGACCCAAAGTCGGGTCGGGAAAGTGGGGTTTGAAAAGCCAGCGCCCGAGATGTGAGCACTCTGGCCATTAAAAATTGCCTGGGCAGCCCCGTCGGCATTCCGCGGTAGTGGCGCCTCAGGCAGTAAGCAATAAACTCACTCCTCCTCAAAGAGGGGAGGCGAAGCCTGGGAGGGTGGACCTCCTAGAACTGCACAGGAACGATCCATAGACAGGCGTAAATCAAGCCCCGAAGGCCAAGACAATACCAGTCTATGGGGTGCAGTGCCCATCGTAACATAGACACGTTATTTTTAGTAAACTTTACTATTTAGGGATTACGCTCACCCAAACCTGCACCCTCCCAAGTTCACCTGCTTTGCCCATCAGCATTATATAAAAGATGTTGCATCAAATCCATCCATTTGGACTTACGAATATTTCTACTGGAAATTATATGAATTGTTATTGATGAAGATTATATGCTGAAGAGGAAAATCATGAATGTTTAAAGTCTTATTCTGATGTAATAGTGATAATAAATATTTTCTGGAACACGTGTACATATGGATGAATATTGTTGAGTATTTTTGGAGTATGAGTACACAATATCAATTATATCGCAAATTTCATATTCTACCGAATTAAAATATATAAGCCATTTTGACCATTGAAGTAAACTGTATCTGCAGTATTTAATATATGCTAGGATTCGTAATATCTTATTTATTAATAAAATTTTGTTTACGTAACTTCATTGTAATATTGCAATAGTTTGTGTTTATATGCACACACACACATACACACACACACACACACACACACACACATATATATATATATATATATATATATATATATATCGTTTTTACTGTATTGATGTTTACGCCCGCCGCTCTCAGCGTAAATATAACTAAATTTCTCCGTTATCACGTGCCAACCGCCAAGGAGATTAGACGATAAGGTGTCCCTGTGAACTGAGTTTGTGCCTCGTAACTGTCTGAGATCGTCATTTCCATACACTGAGGAGAGCCGGAAACTCGAAACGACGTCGTATGTAGATAAAACTATTACAAATATAATTTTATATATATATATATATATATATATATATATATATATATATATATATATATGTATATTACGAAGCCTCTGTGTAGCTTGATATCCATATATATTTTCATTGCTTACTACCTAGCTCTACTTACGTATCGAGCACTGTTGAAGTAAATACTGAAAACGGACACATAAAAAATTATATCTCCTTATAATATTTTATGTGGATACATGAAGTACTAATATATATTTATATATATATATATATCATATATACATATATATATATCATATATACATATATATATATCATATATACATAAATATATATCATATATACATATATATATATATATCATATATACATATATATATCATATATATATATATATATATATATATATATATATATAATATATATATATATATATATATATGAAAGAAGAGTGATAAACATGTACGAATGTCCATATTTATTTCAAACTTCAATTGTTCAATGCAAGGTATATTCTGTAATAAATTATGTTTATTATTCTTTCCTTAAGCCAAGGCTTTTCAAAGATCGAAATCTTATCATCAGAGGAATTATATAGATAGATAAGTTGGCAGTGGAAAAGCCAAAATTCAACATTTGAAAATATATTAAGAAATGGAGAGTGAAAAAAAGATATGGGGGCTGTCCAGTTGGTAATTGTCCGTTTGTTTATCACTCGTCTTTCATCTATCTTTATAATTGCTCTATCTCGTATATTGAGCTGAAACTATTTCACTATAGGTTGTATCTACTAAAAGTTTACTTTTAGTTTCATATTTGATTATATATATATATTACATTTTTTTTAAAAGTCTCTGCATTTTACTGGTTTCAAAAACCGTTTCAAATTACAAAATTTAAATGCATTCTATATAGTGGAATATTTTACTAATACAACTTTTATGGAATAATATGTTTTCCTATTACCATTAAATGAATTACTGCTCTGATGATCAGCAATGTTATCTTAATACTATATATTTCTATTGACTTTGCTGTGAAACGCGCGTAAGATATAGAAAAGGTATTAAATTTAGAAAAACTAAATAAAAGATTTTTTGTTTGTGAGACAAAGAAAAAATACATGTATTCATCGAAATATGAAAAAAAAATGTAACAATAAATTTAAATTGTGGCTTGGGATCGATTTTTCCTATGGTCATTGGAATGCAACTATACAGTATATATGCACTGAGGCTTGTAATACAAAGTCATTGAGCTTGCAACATTTTCGGATATTAAAAAGAGTATAAACTTAAATATATATTTTATAAGAACTCATAAATTCAAAATTGTAATTTAAATAAATAATATGTTTATTTAAAAAAGAAAAGTGTCTGCATTTTACTGGTTTCCAAAACCGTTTCAAATTACAAAATTTGAATGCATTCTATGGAATATTTTACTAATACAACTTTTAATGTGCTACCAGGTCACACCACTCGAAGACATTATTACACAACAAGCTTCGTTAACACAAAATCAAGCGACACCATGTCGTTTTTTTTTAAATAAGAAACAAATTGTCTATTATCCTGATGAAGATTCCTGTGTGAATCGAAAATTTGAATTTAGATAAATAATATATTTATTTAAAAAAAAAGTCTCTGCATTTTACTGGTTTCGAAAACCGTTTCAAATTACAAAATTTGAATGTATTCTATAGAGTGGAATATTTTACTAATACTATATATATATATATATATATATATATATATATATATATATATATATATATATATATATATATATATATATATATATATATATATGCGCGCGTGTGTGTGTGTGCGAGGTTATAGGTAAGTCAATTACAAATAATTGGAAAATGACATAACATTTTCAACTTAACCCATACGATAAGCGTCTGCATTTTACTGGTATTTCGAAACGTCTCCAAACCATTAGCGGGCGCCACATGGCAATGAGATTCCCGTGAAGTTTAATAATAGCTATATCCACCTTTAAATTCGACCTTGTATCACATCCTGCTCTCGTGGGGAGGCAGAAAAAAGCCGTTTATTTTCATTTCGTTTGATGGTAGTCATGAAAGACGAGCTGCTACGTTGGTTACTTACAAATATTACCGACCAGGAGGATGACGTAGTATCATATTGGAGGCCTTTATATTTTGAGGTATTGAGGTGGGTGTTACGATTTTCGCTCAACCTACCAAATACTGTATTATCTATAAACCGGGAAACGTATCATTCATCATCAGAAAAACAAATTCCTTCGTTTTTAATAAGATCACCAAAGTTACTCGATAAAAATTTGGCTTGTGTAAGCGTTTCAACCCGCAATTTAGAAGTAAACATTTTTCCAAATATATTGTAAGTACAACATTTCTTTTTCTCTTGTTTGTGTTTTATTTCATTAATACAATATATTCTGTTACATCCGATGTTCAGAATGAAATACATAAAGTAGCTGCAACCAGTGGAAATTCCACGGTGCTTTTTCCATCAATCTGTATGATTTCCTGTTAATAATAATATTCCGTTATAAATAATTAATGTCTGTCCGACTCAATACGATTAAGAAAAATGACACTTTATTCTTTTGTAAAATTAATTGCAGTTTCAATTCCCTTGGGCTCATCTGGTGGTGTCCTTTCGGTGTAATTGTTTTAGTATCTATTGTAACTTCCATGTGGCTGGTTAGCGTTCGCAGTTTATGTGTGTTGATTTCCGCATTCAAGGGTTTTTTCTTAAAGTTTCAGCTGTTTTTATCATTGCCGTCCATTGTATAATCTCTGTCTTTCTTTTGATTCCAATTTCTTCCAATTTTTTTTCCAGTTTTTTATTCAGGACTCTTCCTAGTTCTCATACGATTATTATTATTATTATTATTATTATTATTATTATTATTATTATCTATATATTAATACGATAGCGTGTGTGTTCGTGTGTCACGCTTCCGGAAAAAGCTCTGCGCATGCGTGCCATACCTAGATTTTGAAAAACATTCAACTCGCCTTATTTTCTAAACATTTTCTAAGTATTTGCCTTTGGCGCAACGGTTAGCGACGTAGTATTTTTGACTTCGGCCCGACTGGTTTATAGTTCGATCCCAACCAACCTCTAAGATTTTTTTCTACACGTCTGTCTATGGGTCTGTCCTGTGCAGTTCTAGGAGGCCCACCCTCCCAGGCTTCGCCTCCCCTCTTTGGGGAGGAGTAAGTTTATTGCTTACTGTCTGTGGGCGCCCCTACTGGGGGATGCCAACGGGGCTGCTCAGGCAATTTTAATGGCCAGAGTGCTCACCTTCTCGAGCGCTGGCTTTTCAAACCCCACTTTCCTGACCCGACCTTGGATCATATCTTACTTGTGGGAGTAAGATAAAACTGGCCCTGTGCCTAACTCCTGTAAATAAATATTCCTGAATTGGAGCCAAATTTAATTTAATCGAAAACATTTACAAAGTAAGGTTTAGTCGTCGAAATATTACCTTCACTAGAAATATTGTATATAAAGAAGTTTTGTAAATTGTTTCATGTATTTTTCATTTTTAAAAATAAATATACAAGTCAAATCTTATCATATTTTATTCAAACATGTATAGGTTAGGAAAAAGATGATTAGTATTGAAAACATCATTTCGTGTAATTTACACGGGTCCCGCTAGTTATTATTATTATTATTATTATTATTATTATTATTATTATTATTATTATTATTATTATTATTGCTGTTGTTTTGTTTTTGTTGTTTTATTTATTTTGTTTTCGTTTTATGTTTGTGTTTTTCTTTTTCACTCACGAGGAGTTCTCACACGAGTCATTACAAGTGACCGCAAAGTGATAAAAGTGTTTCCTGGAATCTGAGTGACACCAATTCTTCCCAGATTTCTATTACTCTCTGCTTCTTTCGATGACGACTGCAATTGACTTTGCGTTCTTGTACCAGCCGTTTACCATTGAGTACTGATAACGGTCAATGGTTTTCTCTGGAGTTTGAGTAAAAATAGACCCACTGAAGAGTCCAGAATTTGTTGTGGCCTTCAGATCGAGGTCTGGATGGTGCTTTCCCTCCTAATTCTTTCGCATGCTTCACAAGCATTTTCTCTGCTACCAATTTATGTTGATGCCATCGCGTTTTTCGTGGGCGGGGAAGGAGGTGTCCAATTAAAAGATGTTCTTACCTATCTACTCAGGCAGTTTCAGTTCCCTTGGGATCGTCTTGTTAATATCCATGTTAACCTTTTATGATATCTTAGGTCACGGGGATCAAAAGAGAATACTCGAGTATAACTTATTCTTTTATTATTCGAGATATCACTTACAAAGTTATATTAAAGTTTAGCGGCTTTTTGTACATGTATGTATAAATAAAATAATTATATAAATAGCTCTATTTACAATTGAGCACTCTTTATAAACTCGGTTGAAATTCTGTGGATTTTTATCCTGTGGATGTCTACTTTACCTGGATAAATATGTATATGAAATATACATGTATGTGTACGGGATAATCTCCTAAACGAATATACGTTTCATCATTCATTTTTAAAATATATATTCTAAAACAAAAACGGTGAGTAATATGGACACATTAGACTGGTTTACAAAATAAATATTGGGGTCTGAGGCAAGAAAATAGATGGTTTTGCTAATTTGGGTGTGCTGAATTCAAATTTATAAATAGTTTTGCTCTATCACCTCTAGTTCTCTGGCTTTTAAATAGTCTTATTTTAGTATAAACAGAGAATAAATGTGCATATTTCAAGAGTTGCAGCAGCTTATAACAGATAAAACAGGATAGATAAAGAACACTGATTGAATAAATATATATGTATAAACGAAAATGTATTCTTGTAGAATTACTTTTTTAAATATGATTTTTAAAAGTTGGTTTAAGTATGTTTCGGAATTTTTGAGATTATGACTGATAACACTGGTTTACAAAAAAATGTTTGGTCTGAGGCAAGAATTGGGATAGATGTTTTTTTGCTAATTTGGGTGAAATATACATGTATGTGTACAGGGTAATCTCCTAAACGAATGAACGTTTCATCATTCATTTTTAAATATATATTCTAAAACAAAAACGGTGAGTAATATGGGCACATTAGACTGGTTTACAAAAAACAAATTGGTCTGAGGCAAGAAAATAGATGGTTTTGCTAATTTGGGTGTGCTGAATTAAAATTAATAAATAGTTTTTGTTACACCGGCCGTTCTTACACATGAGAAACTACACCGGTTGTCACTATAAATAGTGCGAGTCACCAGAAGACAAAGCACCACCTTGTAACTGTCTAGCCAAGAGCTAGTTACTTTCTTACTTTGTTAATACACTTGTTAAACCAACCCTCGACTTGACTTCCTTTATTTATTATTTACTGTGGGACAACTTCACAACAGTTTTGCTCTATCACCTCTAGTTCTCTGGCTTTTAAATAGTCTCATTTTAGTATAAACAGAGAATAAATGTGCATATTTCAAGAGTTGCAGCAGCTTATAACAGATAAAACAGGATAGATAAAGAACACTGATTGAATAAATATACTTCGATGACACAATTACACAATTCATAGAACCACAGACAGTCAAAAGTGTGTTTTCTTAGAAGATCTGGTGTATTTCGCCTCCGGGATGTCACGGAAGATCATCCAGCAGAAGTCTCCCATCATGCCAGGGTTCCATTTGCCTTGATAGTTGCTCTTCATCTTCGTAATGTCTTGGTGGAATCTTTCTCCATGCTCATCACTCACTGCTCCAAGTTTGGCGGGAGGAAATAGAGGTAGGAATGGAGAAAATTAATCTTGAGTGACATTCGGCACCCCATATCATCGTAAGACTTTAGCAACTTCTTAACTGCCCAAATCCGTCTTGATATATATATATGGGAAGAGAAGGATGATGGTAATCCGACGTGATGGGAAAATGAAAAAAGGAAAACCAAAAAATGGATGTTTATATGTGTACATCAACGTTTCGTCTTTATTTATAAGACTTCATCAGGATGATAATATAGAGAAAAATGTCATGCAAGTACAAACACATGTAGGGTTGACATATTGGGAAAAAGGAAGAAAATAATGGCCACTACTGGGTGGACGTCCGTACTTGGTGAGGTGAGTACGGACGTCCACACAGTAGTGGCCATTATTTTCTTCCTTTTTCCCAATATGTCAACCCTACATGTGTTTGTACTTGCATGACATTTTTCTCTATATTATCATCCTGATGAAGTCTTATAAATAAAGACGAAACGTTGATGTACACATAAAAAAACATCCATTTTTTGGTTTTCCTTTTTCATTTTCCCATATATATATATTAGTACTTCATGTATCCACATAAAATATTATAAGGAGGTATAATGTTTTATGTATCAGTTTTCAGTATTTACTTCAACAGTGCTCGATAGTAAGTAGAGCTAAGTAGTAAGCAATGAAAATATATGCAAGAAACCACGTGTTAAAATAAATTCGCCCACTATATTGACACAACAAAGGAAACAGGGTATAGGAAAATCCATTGTTAACAAAAAATAGGATAGGGATAGGAGCGTCACCACCAAAGCATTTGTTCGCGGGAAGCCCAACGATTGGCCGAGGGAACAACAAAGAATCTGATTGGTTAACTAGCAAGCTATGTATATAAAACCACCTGACAAAAATAGCTCCATGCATTTAACCTGAAGATTCCCTCCGGGGATGAAACGCGGGAGCCTCTGTGTAGCTTGATTGCCATATATATTTTCATTGCTTACTATATATATATATATATATATATATATATATATATATATATATATATATATATATATAGGAAATGAAAAACCAAAAAGGATTTTTTTTATGTGTTCATCAACGTTTGGTCTTTATTTGTAAGACTTCTTCAGGATGATAATATAAAGGAAAAACGTCATGCAAGTACTTGGACATATAGGGTTGACATGGTGGGTTGAATGGAGGAAAGTAGTAGCCAGCTACTAGAAAAACGGTAAGGCTATCAATTTATCTGGAATACAATTACGTCCACATCAAATAGAACTACTAAATCTCGGTCCCAACTTAACACAACCCCCCCCCCACCAAAAAAAGTCGACATTGAACTCCTGTATCAAAATATCAAAAAACTAACAGAAGACAATACAATTCAAACACATCCTGGCATTCGCGATCTCCACTGCGACCCTGATTAAATATTTATATATACAAAAAAAATATATTGTTGTGATAATAGCAAGTTTCTCATCGCTAATCAAATCATTTTAATACATCTCTCTCAAACGTAACCCTATTTAAAGATTTTTCATACGCGTATTTCATATCATCTTACACTTTAAAAAGAAAAATAAATAAATAAATAAATAAAACATTCTTCCTTATAATAAGTTATCACTTACATTAGTTTAAGTGTAAAATAGATTTTTTTCTCTAGACTGTCAATTTAAGATTTTTATTGCCTTTTAAATCTTAACATGTGACAAATTTAGCAGACCTATCCCTTATACATTCAGATTAATCTGTGGTTTCTCGCATTCGGTGTATCAATTTCATGCCCACTCCTATTTGTGTTTATCCTGGCCAGTTCCTCTGTCTTTTTCCCTCTTATCGCCTGTTACATCCTCTCCCCACCGCCTCCCCCATACTAGCTCGTTGTGAAAGTGAAAAATAAAAAGAAAAAGAAAATAAATAAAAATATAAAAAGAAAAATAAGAAATAAAGAAGGATGTGTCACCCACTTGTCATATTTCAATGTCACTTAAAGTCTTCTCATATGGTCCAATCGGATCATCCTTTCCTCCTCCCATATGTGTGCTTTAAAAACAAAATTATTTCCAAATCTTCAATTTTCCTGAAGACGTTCGCCTACACGAACGAAAACGGTCAAATCTCTTGTTTTTGTTTTTCTCCTACACTTTAACCTGTTTTCCGTTTGTCATTTTTCACACACACACACACACATACACACACACACATACATATATATATATATATATATATATATATATATATATATATATATGTGTGTGTGTGTGTGTGTGTGTGTATGAATAGCTCTTTGTGTATACAGCATTTTCGTATCAATAAACAAATTAATATGGCGACATCATTACAGCATTTTTAAAGTCAAGGTCGATAAACGCGAAAAGTATTAAACTAATTAATCTTTGAACTAATTATTAAACTACTTTAATCCTTAACTTAGTGCTATTTTAGGTATAATATATATATATATATATATATATATATATATATATATATATATGATATTGGTGTTACTACAGTTTGAAACATCGTTGAAATGATAAACTTTGAAAATTGAGAAACCAGACAACTTGACGCGTGATTTTGTCAAATAAATGAAATATTTACTAAATCATTTTTTTTAAATCTAAATTTTCGGATTTATAAAACCCTAAGCATGGTAATACGGACACTATATTTTCCTTTATTTTTCA
This sequence comes from Sepiola atlantica, assembly GCA_963556195.1. Taxonomy (NCBI): domain Eukaryota; kingdom Metazoa; phylum Mollusca; class Cephalopoda; order Sepiida; family Sepiolidae; genus Sepiola; species Sepiola atlantica. Next base: position 19,207,380 of record OY744543.1, read on the forward strand.
TTTTCTTTTCTTCATCATCGTCGAAGACTTACGGCGTAACTGAAGATCGACGATCTCTTCTGGTGTTATCGAAGAGACTGACCCTAACCCTAACCTTAACCCTAACCGAAACTTACCCGAGGAAACTTTGCATTACGTAAGCGTTTCAAACCGTAACTTATTAGGTCGTTACAAAAATAAAGAAAGGAATTTCCGGTACCTACAACATCGAGCAAAGACAATATGTAGTAACAACGATACATATCAAGAGGAAATCGATAGTTTAAGAGAAACCCTCCACCGAAACAACTATCCAGAAAGCATGACATCAGCTCCAACAAATCTAGACGCAACACCAAAGGACACCACCCGAGAACTCACCACAGTTTGTATATCATATATGAGGAGCTTGTCGGACAAATCCAAAGAATATGTAATCCATATAACATCAGGATAGTATTCAGGGGCGACTCAACTCTCCGAAAGCATCTTGTGAGAGTCAACCCCCTCTACGGAAAAAGTCATGACTAAGAACTGTGTGCAAGCGATTCCATGTAAGTGTGGAAAAGTATACAAAGGTGAGACATGTCGCCCACTAAAAGTAAGGCTCGAAGAACACCGGAAAGCCGTAATACGTGGAGAAATCGAAAAGTCGGGTATGGCTGACCACATATGGAAGGAAAAGGGGAACCATCTACCCTTATGGGATGAAGTAAAAATTATAGATAGAGAAGAACGGTGGAGAGTAAGACGACTCAAAGAAGCAGCACATATGTTGGGCGACAATGACTTACTAAGCAGACCTAGTATAGAATTTAATACAATATGGGAACCTATAATTAAAAATAATAGATAAGTAGTGATCTATAGTGATAAGTAGTTAGATCCATAACAAGAATAGGTTTAAGGCTCCCAAAATTCATACTAGAATTGTCCGCAAGTGGATATAGTACTAAGTCTAATTCAGTTCTAAGTGACAGTCATCTGAAGGTTGAAGGTTCAATCCTCAGTGCGGACGATACGAAGAATTGCGAATCCCAGATGGAACGAGAGCATGCTACTCCCGTGGATTTAATAAAGGGTTCCGTTCGAAATTCCGTCCAGATTCCCGAGTTCGACATAAAGATTCCCCAAGTTCGACGAAGTACACTTGAAGAAGGTCGGAGTTTACATCGGCCGAAACGTTGCGATAAAAACACGCAAGATGAGAACAGTAGTCGAATATACCAAATTCTACGATAATAATTTTAATTGATAAGCTTTTACACTTGTTTTTTAATTTTTAAAATTTGTTTATTAAAGATGCCCGATAGCTTTTTAAAGCTAAAGGTTTGACGTAACATCTGTCTAGCGGTGAATTAAAAGCGATACCGTAAAGGATTATTAGTTTTGTAGTAACTATTTATTCAGTCGCTTACATTTATATTATTTTCATTTTTTTTACCAGGTGTACCTACAAGATGGGTTTTCTGATGAAAAAGGCGAATGCGGAGCCGCCAGAAGTCGAAATTAGTACCCAACCGGAAACAGAAGTACGACCCCCAGATTCTGGTTGGGGATGGGTAGTATGTTTCGCAGCTTTTATGACAAATTTTACAGTACCAGGGATTACTTCAATAAACGGCATTTTACTTTTAGATATACTCGAGTTCTTCAATGAACCCCTCTCAAAAAGTACAATCGTCTTCTCACTGATTTCCGGTGCGATAATGTTTGGTGGTGAGTATGTACAGATATAGCATACACTGACACGACAAAAGTAAATAGATATCCTTATTTTCATTGATAACGGATCTTTTGTATTCACCTGAGCGAGATGCTATTTATTTTCTTTCTCTCGTCCTAGTGAATTGGCAATGACCCTTTTGACGATGAAAAGTGGAATCTTAAGGTGTAGGTCCGATTTGACGATGGCAAACCCACACAGATTGACATACAGCAGCTCTGAAATTCTGACAATTCAAAAGTTTCTTTGGTTCATGGCATGCGTAAATCGCGATAAAAAAGGTATTGTGATTACGGAAACAGAAACCTAGTCTTGCCAAGCAGAGAGATTATAGAAGTAGTAGTAGTACCTCGAGCTTGATTAATGGTGGGTTTGTTTGCTCGAATGAGTAAGGCTTCAATTATAGGAAGGCGCAGGCTGCAATTTGAGACAGCGATGATGTCAGTGTTTTTGACTAATATGTCCATAAATTTTTTTGTTGGGTGTCGTATTCTACTAAGTGTTGGTAAATAGATGGTACAAGAAAGAAACAAACAGGAATTGTCCCTGTTGTTTAATCAAACACGCATCAATATATATATATATATATATATATATATATATATATATATATATATATATATATATATATATATATATATATATATATTAATATATATATATATATATATATTAATATATATATATATATGTATAATATATATATATTAATATATATATATATATTAATATATATTAATATATATATATTAATATATATATATATATTTGTATATATATATTTATATATATATATATAATTGTATATATATATATTTATATATATATATCAATATATATATACCTGGTGATACCAGATCAGGCTGCCCTGTGGCTCCCTGAGACGAAATTCACCTACATTGACGTTTTTTTTGTTGTTTTTTTTTGTTTGTAAAACTTAATTATGTTCTACAAAACCAAAAACAAAAACAACAGCCCCTCTCCCTTTCTCCCTCCCCTTTTTTATTTTTATTTTTCCTACCCTACTCCCGGTCCTGGATATGACCTTAAACTACATCCGATGGTGAGATCCGGCTTACGGACTTTGGGGAATGTGGAGCCTCCTCTTAATTACCATTGCTCCCAGGTCCACCCTGACCCGGAGTGGTAGTACCTGTTAGGGTCCCAACTATGGGTTAAATAGAAACAGATATTAAAAGGGGAAAGAAACAAAAAAGAGAAGAAAACAAGACCAGATTCGGCATTAAATAACCCAAAAAGGGTTGATATGCCGTGAAACAAAACTACCAAACCAAAAACCCTGATTAAACATTTGAAGATATAAAGAACTTGAAGCATAAAAACTTTCACTATAATGACCAGATTCGGCATTAAATAACCCTAAAAGGGTTGATATGCCGTAAAACAAAACTACCAAACTAAAACTACCAATATATATATATATATATAAAGGTGCTTAAGTTTTCATCCTGATAAAACATAATATATAAAAATAATAGTATTAACTATTGTTACTAAAACGAGATTGCAAGCTAAGTCTGGGCAGCCCTCAGAACTAGTGAGTTCCCCTAGGGCTAATCCCCCAAGGAGGTCGGGCAGATTTCGACAGGGTAAAGCCGTTGTCATTAGAGACACTGAAGTAGGAGCTCCTTCTTTCGAAATGGCAAATGGGACTTGTCCGACCGATAATAATTTTAACATTGCTCCCTGTGGAGCTTCGTTATGCAAAACTTGTGATATTCTAATAACATCTAAAGAATATCAATCTAATGTAACTAAAAGAATCTATCCAGTCCTAAATCATTCGGGGGAAGATTTGTCGTGTAGGTCACAAAATTTAGTTTACTTATTATCTTGTAAAAATTGTAATTTACAATATGTAGGCGAAACAGTACTACCTTTAAATAGACGGATGAATTTGCATAGAACTAGTAATAAAGGCTGTGTCTATGTAGTAAACCACTTTAAAGAAAAAACCTGTGGAAAATCGTCTTTTTCAATACAGATTATTGAAAAATTTACAGATAATGGATATGATAGTTCTGGTAAGGTAGATAATAATACGCTTAAAATGCGTCTAAATAAAGAAGATGAAATAATTAAGAAAATGCGAGTAATTTATCCATATGGTCTAAATGTAAAAATAAAAAAAGATAATTTACAAGACGAATCAGAAAATGTAGGGCGATTGTATCCAGCTTTGCCTCGCTACGGTACTAGAGATAGAACACATGTAAATAGGAACAATAGAGAATCTGCCGTTTCATGCGAAGAATTTTTAAAGAAAACTAAAGAGATTATCATGAATAATATTTCCGAGTCTTTTAATTACATTAGAAAACTTCTTAATAAAACCAAGAAAAAGGTATTAAAAGACATAGCATCTAAGATATTATTAAACCCGGATATGATATATAGGATAGAAGAACTTCCTCAATGGTATGAGTATATCATGGATATAATCGATACAAAATTATACAAGCCACCTGCTGAGTGTATAAAAAATAAACCTCGAAATGTTTGTGTAGTCCTATATGAAAATAAAGGATTTGATGATATAAATCTGCCTAAAATATTTAATAATCCAGAAATCATTCAGTCACTGCCCAATGAACTTAAAAAAGAGGAACAGAAACCAATAGTAACATATAAACTAGGGCAAACTATCCGGAATAAGGTTTTTAACTATAAACAAACTGTAGAGAATTTAAATATTAATGATAATGATGAAATGTATATACCATCATGTGAATGTGAATCCTCCCCTTTATGTAATACTGACATAGGGCATATAATTACCGGTAATCTAGCGATAGTTAAAAATTCTAAATTAAGAAAACTCTTAAGTAAAGGCCCAAACTATAGAGAACCTAAATGTTTAAATTATGCGAAATGCGTTAAGGAAATAAATAAAGCGTTAGATAATTTCACTGCATCCATGTCTAAAAAACATAAACTATTACACTCTACATTTGACGCATGGACAAATAATGTACTTAGATTCGTAAATAAAAAAGTAGAACGTTTAAAAGAATTTAAACACCCTAAAAGAACGAATCCCTTCCTTAGAAATCCACAAATAACGACGGAGCTTGAAATGCTTCAAAATAGGTTTGTAATAGTTCCTATTGATAAGGCGACAAATAACATAGCTTTTATCTGTAAAAAGTATTATATACAACGCTTATTGCTAGAAGTAGGAATAATAGGTGAAGTTTCAGATACTTATAAATTAAGTAATAATAAAAGCGATAACATTATTATAAACAATACTGTTATTTGTGAAAAATTAGGATTAAAATTAGAAGAAAAATACAAAAAACTTCCATCTATGTATTGGATACCTAAAATGCATAAAACACCAGTTGGCGCCCGTTTCATTGTTGCCTCAAAAATGTGCATCACTAAACCTTTAAGTAAGGCTGTGTCTAAAATCTTTAAATTAATTATAAACCAAATAAATAATTTCCATAAAAAAAGTAAATTCTATAGTAATATAAACCTATTTTGGGTGGTAAATAATTCCGATCTAGTAAAAGAAAAATTAGATCGTATTAATTCTCGTAAACAGGCTAAATCAATCTCGACATACGATTTTAGTACATTATATACAAAAATACCCCATAAAGAACTTATTAAAGAATTAGGTAATACTGTAGATTTAGCTTTTGCAGGAGGAAAAGGTAAATACATAGACTTTGCAAAATCTAAAGCCTTTTGGTGTAAAAATAAAAATGGTAAGACGAGTGTATCCAAAACTGGTCTGATAATGCTTATAAGTCACCTTATAAAAGAGAGTTACTTTCAAATAGGGAATAAATTATTGATCCAAACAATAGGTATTCCAATGGGTTTGGATCCGTCTCCATTTTGGGCAGATCTATATTTACATAGACTGGAATATATATATATGTCATCACTAATAAAAAATGATATATCTAGAGCGTATAGTTATCATGGATGTAGGCGATATATTGACGACCTTGTTTGCATTAATGATAGCGAAGAGTTTGCAAATA
>OY744543.1:19218103-19280603 GCA_963556195.1 Sepiola atlantica
GCCACATTAGTCCAAAACTCCATTAACAACACCTGGTCCCAAATCTGTCTCACACGTAACCTCCCCAAAAAATACAAAATCAACTTCACCACCAAAAATAGCAGACTTCCCACCTTCTACCACCTCATTAAAACACACAAGACCAACACACACACACAAATTAGACCTATAGTCTCTAGTATTGAAGGACCACTCTATAAAATCTCTTGGCTTCTCTCTCAACTACTCAAACCACTACTCTCCACCTTCCCCGCACATGTCAGCAGCTCCGACCAAGTAATTAGCAGACTACACTCACTCCAACACCAACAACTACAAACTAACAACTATATATTTAGCCTAGACGTAATCTCCCTCTACACCTCAATACCCGCACACCCAGCCATAGACCTCATCACCGACCACATATCTTCCTCTGACAACCTAGAGCTCTTCGGACTAACACCTACTGACATTCACAATCTCTTATACATCATCATCGACAACACATACTTTACCTTTCAGCAGCACACTTTCAAACAAATCTCCGGCCTCCCCATGGGTTCTAGCCTTTCCGGTCTCTTAGCCATCACCTACATGAACCGGTTAGAACAACGAGCACTTAACTCCTGCCTCTCCTATATATTCTTCTCCAGATATATAGATGACATTCTAATCCTTACATCCTCTCAAGACGAAGCCACACAAATATTCAACACATTCAACAACACCGACCCCCACATACAATTCACCATAGAACACCCAAACGAGTCCGGCTCACTCTCTCTCCTTGATTTCAACCTTAACATCACCGAAGATGGCTCTATACACACTAACTTCTATAGGAAACCTGCCTGCAAAAACCTTTTCATACACTATAAGTCTGCCCTGCCCACAAAAGCCAAATTAAGTTATGCCCATAATGAAATTACCCGAATACAAAATAAATGCTCTTCTGCTGCTGACAAAATATCACACACTAAAAACTTCCACCAAACCCTCCAAAATAATGGCTACCCCGCCCCCACCATAGCCCACCTAAATAAGCCCAAAACACGTAGACACCGCACCCTCGCTAACACATGCTTCTTAAAACTCCCTTTCTTCAGCGATAAGATCACCACCTCCATCCGCAAGGCAATACATAAGGAAAACCTTAACATACAACTAACACATACTGGCACCTCCTTACGCCAACATCTATCTAATAAACACACTAACCACACACCCGAACCCTGCTCCCTGGCCAATTGCCCTATCTCCAACACAGGTCTGTGCCTTCGCACTAACTGTGTTTACAAACTACAGTGTAATAAATGCAAAAAATTTTACATCGGCAACACTACAAGACCGCTACACTTGCGCATAAAGGAGCACTTGAATACCCGTATATCCTCTTTCCACAAACACATAGAGATTTGCTCAAACACTCAGCGCGATATTCACGTCTCCATCTTAGCGTCTGTCAGAAACATCGGTGACCTTAGAATCACAGAATCAATCCTCATCTCCAGATTAAACCCCTCACTCAATCAACGTCACGAGCTCTACTCACCTTTCATTCTATAATATCTACCCCCCATCCACCAACCAACCCCCATATCTAACACTTAACAGAGTCCGTTTCCACCACTTCACCCATTACTCACCTCCCATAATAAACTCACCATACACCCAAACAATCAAACAGGCCCCTCCCCATATGAACTTCCATCCTTACACACTTGAACCACAAACCAAAAACCATATTCAGCATACTCGTCTAACCCACCAAAATAAGTCACTCCATAACCTAGCATTATTAATTAATAAATCCAAACACATATAGAATGTATACAAATAACATACAAATATTAAATAAATAATTCATAAAATAAATTAAACAAGTAAATAATAATAATAAAAATAAATAAATAAAATTAAAAAAATAAAAAAAAAAAAAACAAAAAAAAAAAAACAAAAAAAACAAAACAAACAAACAAATATGTAAAGAAATTGATGAATATATATAGATAAACAATTAAACAAACAATAATACATAGATATATATATATATATGTATATATGCATTTGTGTATATATGTTGTATATATATACTAATATTGTTATACAGATCTCCACCAAAAAAAAAAAAAATTTAAAAAAAATTAAAAAAAAAAAAAAAATTAAAAAAAAATTAATTATAAAAAAATATTTTTTAAAAATCCAGAGTTACTCCCCTTTATCTTATGATAAATATATCAAGTTAATAAGTTAATTCGTTAATCTAATTTGACGAAACTCACAATTAGTAATTAATAACACTTCTTTAATAGATGATAATCGAAATCAATAGTAGATAGATCTAGAATATTTAAAATATGAGACTAATTACTTTAATTTATATTAAAATTCTTAAATTACGATAGAAAGATAAACAAAATAAAAATACGAAGATAAAACAAAAGTAAATATTCAAATATAAAAAAATAAAAAAATAAATAAATAAAAAAATGATATATATATATTATCAAAAATAACAGTTTATCGAACACCATACACCTAACCAACATTACACTAATATTCTAAACACCAATCATATATTTAACATAATATTAAAATAAAACTTAACTTAATTTATATTCCCTGTGAAACTGTTTTTGCTGCGGTCTATATCTGGCAGCCATTTTGTTTTGTATTATTCTCTACACAGTCGGAGAAGAATAAAATATTATTCTTCTTCTGGTCTAATTATTTTTGAAAAAGGGATGTCTTTTCCCGAAATATCAAATAGTGATTTTTAATCACCCGGACAGCTAAAACACTCTTGCTGTTATGTAAGGAAAAAAAAAAAAGGAAAAAAAAGGAAAAATAAATAGTAAGTCTTATATCGTATTCGATTTATTTTTATTGTTTTTGTTCCTTTCCTTTCAACTTGCATCTTACCCGGAATTGCATTGCCCACAGCCTTTCTAAAACTTACTAATATATATATGTATATATATAAATAAATATATATATATATATATATATAAATAAATATATATATATATAAATATATATATATATATATATATATATATATATATATATATATATATATATATATAGTTATTTTCCATTTAACATTGAACAGTCTTAATAGTCGAGCACTCTTTGGAGTTACGAGATTGTTGTCACCAGCGATTATGCAAAGTTGCGCTCGAGCGTCGAACACTTTTAACAACAACATGCTTGCCCCGCCTTTCGGGTAAGTGCACGTTCATTTCGATTACTGTCGGTGCCGATTTCTCGTGACCGGGTGGGCATAGACGTTAGTCTCGTAATACTAGTCTTAATCTACGAATGTTGTTCGAGCCCATGCGACCCCTTGCAACCGCCACTCCTGCACTGATGAGGTGAAAAAAATCCCGAAACGATATGTTTGTAGGTACAAAAACACTTTATTATTTAAAAATATTTACAGTACACACACACGCACATGTATATATATAAATTCCCGAAACAGTTTTTCATGGTAAACAACTGATGATCCCTTAAATAATGTTAGAAGCAAACTAATATGATAACTGTAAAAATTAAATTGACTTACATGAGTGATTTTCCACTGTATGACTTGGGACTTAAGGCTTTTTTTGTTCTTTTTTCTTAATAGTTTTAATAGTTGAGAAACTTCCGAGACTGTATATATATATATATATATATATATATATATATATATATATATATATATATATATATATATATATATATATAAATTTTGAGTATATATTAAATTAGCTTTACTTACTTTCGCTCTTATTAGTGTAGGGATGCTAATCTCAGACGGTCGCACGGTTCGAACCCAAACAAACGAGACATTACCACATTCAAGAAGGGGGCTTATGTTCTATTCATGCGAAGGGCGACATATCTAGAAATACTGACTAGAGATTCTACAAACGTTGTCGGAATATACCTTATAGCTACGTGTCAGTCTATTTTTAACCTCCCCGAACATGGCTCAACTTCAATCTTATTAAAGAGACTTATAAAAATATTAATAATGATATTAATTTTAAGCAAATAATATAATTTTTTTACCAACATACGCCAGCCTATATATATATATATATATATATATATATATATATATATATATATATATATATATATATATATATATATATATATTCCCTCCGCAGCCCGGACCATTATCCAGTGCGCTTAGTAGCCACGGCTACTACTTTTCCTTATCAACCCATCATGTCAACCCAATATTTCGATGTACTTGCATGACATTTTTCTTAAAATTATCATCCTGAGGAAGTCTTACAATAAAGACGAAACGTTGATGAATATATAAAAAATATCTCTTGGTTTTTCCTTTTTCATTTTATATATATATATATATATATATATATATATAAGGGATTGTAAACAGCTACAGTTTTATCGCTACTTCTGCGATACTTTAAAGGATAAACTTTTATATGCAAATTCGGCATTTTTCATATGCTACGATACTTAAGGCTAAACTTGTACCGTTAATTTCAGCTTTACCAAATACTGCGCATTTGTCGTTATTTGCAGGATGTTAAAATACCCAACTTTATCGCTATTTTCCAGATTTGAGAAACGCTGCATTTTAATCGCTACTTTCGGTATTCTTCTAATAAAATCCTTGAATGCAGATACTTTTTCTACTTTCAGCCGTTTTAAAATGCTGCACTTTTATCGCTATGTTCGTGCACTTTCAAAATATTACACGCTTAAAGCTGCTTTCGTATTTTTTTTGTATCTAGTTTAGATAACTATAACCACACATCTCACTCTGACTCTAACGTTACTTTCGTATTTTTTATATCTAGTTTAGATAACTATAACCATACATCTCACTCTGACTCTAACGTTACTTTCGTATTTTTTAATCTAGTTTAGATAACTATAACCATACATCTCACTCTGACTCTAACGTTACTTTCGTATTTTTTATATCTAGTTTAGATAACTATAACCATACATCTCACTCTGACTCTAACGTTACTTTCGTATTTTTTTATATTTGGTTTAGATAACTATAACCATACATCTCACTCTGACTCTAACGTTACTTTCGTATTTTTATATCTAGTTTAGATAACTATAACCATACATCTCACTCTGACTCTAACGTTACTTTCTGTATTTTTTTATATTTGGTTTAGATAACTATAACCATACATCTCACTCTGACTCTAACGTTACTTTCGTATTTTTATATCTAGTTTAGATAACTATAACCATACATCTCACTCTGACTCTAACGTTACTTTCGTACTTTTTATATTTGGTTTAGATAACTATAACCATACATCTCACTCTGACTCTAACGTTACTTTCGTATTTTTTTATATCTAGTTTAGATAACTATAACCACACATCTCACTCTGACTCTAACGTTACTTTCGTATTTTTTATATTTGGTTTAGATAACTATAACCATACATCTCACTCTGACTCTAACGTTACTTTCGTATTTTTTATATTTGGTTTAGATAACTATAACCATACATCTCACTCTGACTCTAACGTTACTTTCGTATTTTTTATATTTGGTTTAGATAACTATAACCATACATCTCACTCTGACTCTAACGTTACTTTCGTACTTTTTATATTTGGTTTAGATTAGAAATTATTTCACAACAGCGTGGATCAATGTTGGAACTACGTTCTTGGACAAATACTACACATTTATCGCTATTTACAGGATTTTTAGAATTCTTAACCCAGAAATTTTAAACACTTAAAATTTGATAAAGAGCTCTTACCTCGCAATATATTATGAGTCACAGCTAGACAAATTAAATCACCGTATAGAATCAAGTAAGATTTACGAAAAACAAACACTTCTTTTTATCTTCCTTCTCAACATATTTCCACTTTTTGCATCGGGATAGGCTTCTATGACCCTTTATATACATTTTACACGCAATGGTTGAAGCGAACCACATCGTCTTATTAAAATACTTAACTTTTTCGCGTCTGTCAGTATTTTTTTAAATTCCAAATTTTTATCACTACTCTCGGTATTTTTCAAACAGATTTTTTTTTAATTTTTCATCTTCGTATATTTTATATTTCTTTAATTTTAGAGTTTTTTCTGTCGAAAGTTACAATCACAAAAGCAAGGGCATATTTTGGAAATACGTGCTGGACAATTTTGAAGAGTTAACATAAACTATCAAAAAGACTTAAATAAACGAACACATATACAGATATATAAAAATGTAATAAAATATCTTCATTGTCGGTGGCGGTGAACGAGTGCGGGTTATTGCTGAACGGGGGACGTACAGGGATTAACGGAGTGGTTTTCTCGGACCCGATCATCAGTCGACTTTCGATCTTAATATAATAACTTGATGCACCCACGCATCCACATAAAACGCCCATTATCGCATTTCAATGTAACCACGCTCTTGGGGTGTTTATTTAGCGACAGAGTATTCCCGTCTGCAGCTAACCGTTGTGGATTGGATAATTTTTCCAAATGGTTTTGAATCAATCAACAATTATTTTATTTTCGACAATCGACTGTGTTTTATTTCTTCCGGCCAGGTGCGTGTCCGTGTCAAGAACGTTTTATTCCTGCCATGTGATATTACCGGTGCACCCGGCTCCGATATTTAAATGAAAGGACATGATGAATAATACGATAAACGTATATGTTGAAAAGAAGAATAAGGTTATATTACAATAATATAGTCCATTGTGCATCTAGATAGGAATAATACTACAACATATACATTTTCAAACAAATTTAATTATTATGATATAAAAGTTTTTTGTATGAAACAAAGAAAATTATTGTTGAAGTTAATGCTTTTAATTTAATGTTTGGATGTCTTATCAAATATCACAAACTAATATTTTAAACAAAATCAGTGTTTTTCATGCAATTTAAATTTTGCTTACGTTTCTCATGCGATGATTAAAAACTATGAATATAAGATTTTTCTCAATTTCATATAATTCATGCATAACGATTCTGATTTGTTAAAAATTGATTTGAAAATAAAACTGTAAAATTAACTTTGCCATATTTCTTAGGGTTAGGGTTAAAGTTAGAGTTAGAGTTAGGGTTAGGGTTAGAGTAAGGGTAAGGGTTGGAGTTAGTGGTAGGGTAAGAGTTGGGTTAGGGTAAATGTTAGGGGTAGGGTAAGAGTTAGGGTTAGGGTAAGGGTTAGGGTTAGGGGTAGGGTAAGAGTAGGGTTAGGGTCAGGTTTAGGGTTAGAGTAAGAGTAAGGGTTAGGGTTAGGGTAAGGGTTATGGTTAGGGTTGAAAACTTAATTGCGCAAAATCAACTTACCATATTTCTGAAAAGGTAGTCATCGTTTACAAAATCTAATGCCAGTTTCTGAAATGACATAATTTCATATATTTTCCAGGTCCGTTGGTATCAATTCCGCTAATGTTCAAAGCAAGTCATCGACAGATTATGATGGTTGGAGGAATAATTGCTGCTGCATCAGCTGTTGCCAGTTCTTTTGCTCCAAACATAGAAACGTTGATTTTCACCTATGGAATTTTATCAGGTAAGAAAAACTCAAATATAATCCTTTTCTTTGTTGTTGAATGGTAAGCAGCGGAGAGTTAGGGTTAGGTTAGGGTTAGGGTTAGGGTTAGGGTTAGGGTTAGCGAATTAGCCTTGGTTATGAGTTGATTCATAACGAAGTTATGAACTTGTGCAATCTAATCTTTCGTTCAGAGTTACAGGCAAAAGTGGAGATGGCCTTTAGTTATTGTGTCGTCGTGATCCACCATATTTCGCGACTATATGAACTCTTATAGACATCATGTATAGAGAAGTCTACGACGAAGGACGAGCCGTCATTCTGTAACATAAGATTATGTCTTTTGTAAATATACTACCATGTTGTCTTATTTATTATTGGCCCTTCAAAGTCACAACACTGGGACGAGAAACTCGGACTTATTCGGACACAACGTAACTATTACTACAACTGACGATGTTCAATTTTCGGAAAAGTGATTTCATAAAGAATTGTTAATTACAACAGTAATTTCATAACGATGTTATGAATCTGTGCAAAGATATGTTCAGTATTATCTTTGGATAATTCATATACGAACCCGTTTGTTTTATGTGAATGCTCTTTTGTCAGACTCAGATGTAGCTTGGCACGGGTATTTATTTTTTCAGAGTTACAGACGAAGGAGAGATGACCTTTATAAAAGTGTAAGACCATTGTAACAGCACTCGGACGATAAACTATGTTGTCTTATTAATTATTAGCCCTTCAAGTTCACAACACTAGGACGAGGAACTCGGACTTATGTTTATTTGGATACAACGTAACTATTACTACAACTGACAATGTTGAATTTTCATCAAACGTAGGTGATGTTTTAATAAATGTTAATTACGAACGTAACAGCGAAAAGTTTAAATCTATACTAGATTTTTAACATACAAATCTGCGGACGGAAAGTCTCTAACATCAGTGAATTGGATTTTTAAAATAGTTTTCGTTATTGAGGATGATGGAAAAGATTTCAAACTATACCCCAACACGTGGTTTTGAAATCTAAATCGTTCGAAAAATAAACAAAAAGAGGTTTTTCTATTTTTCTTCTTTTTAGTTGTTTCATCAGGAACACGAAGGTTGGAACAAGTGAAAAATGTATCTTCTATGTAAAAAAAACACACACGAAAAAGTCGGTAGCCTATTTTAAGTGACGAAAATGGAAGAATTTAAAAGTGCCATGTTGAACAACATTAAAAGCCAACAAGAACAACAACTTCAGCTAGAATAGAAATTCCAAGAAAGAAATAGATCAATGTAATATCAGAAGAAAATGGAAATAGAAAGGCTTCGTATAGAAGAGAAATTTAAAGAAAAGGAAGAGAAATAAAAAAAAACACAATTGTAGCAAATGAAAAGATTTGAAGAATATGTTTCTTCATACCCAACAAGAACAGAAAAAAATATACGAATTATCGAATAGGAGACACAATTTGTAAGATGTAATTGCATTTTCACAAAACCATATTAGGAGCGTTATCGAAATAACGTTTGCATCGTATTTTATACACTATGAACATTTTTATAATAGAGACTGTGCGAATTGGACCTATTAAAAAAATATCATTTTCTATAAAGAAAGTTGGTACAGTTGAACATATCAAATTCGTCAATTATATATTGCCACAAAAAACAAGAACCCGCTATTATTTGAAGAGGTAAATTATTAACTAAATTATTTCGCTCTAAAAAGCCTCTTTTCTCAAAAGGTTCAATGTATGAATCTCACAAGAAAAGAAGACGAAGACTACACTACTTTCGCTAGCGTAGATAACAAATACTGTGATGATTTAAAATTGTCAGTTTTAAATGTCTAAACTGCCACAAAAAACAAGAACCCGCTATTATTTGAATTCATATATATAAAACTATACAAGATTCCCTGAACTTAAATTTCTGCTAAAACCTTAAATTTCAGACATTTTCTAGAATTAAAATCATGTAATAGATGTTGATCAAAATTAGAATAAGAATTCTAGATATAAGGCTTAGTTTCATTATATCTAGATTGTAATAATCCTTATGGGGACAAAAAAGTAGTGCAAACCTGTTCTGTTTACTCGTCCTGGGATTGGCATGCTTCTAATTTTACAAATGTAATAAATGTGAATTACTTTCATAATTTTTAACGAAATGTAAATAGTCATTTCGACTTTTGAGTGACGTCATATCCGGTGCCATACTGAACCTGTTTTGGTGTAATCTTTTATGCCCAGTCTTTTTTATTGAACTTACTCACTTTTCCCAATCTCTTTTAATTCTTTTTCAAGGTTTGTCGTTGGCAGTGAACTATTTTAGTGTACACGTGACCCTCGGACGTTATTTCTTGAAAAAACGGGCACTTGCTCTCGGGATAGCAAGTAGTGGAAAAGGATTTGGCATTTTTATGCTGAATTTTTTCGCAAATAAAGTCCTCTCCTTCTACGGCATGAGAGGCACTTTCATATTAATTGGTGGCCTATTCTTAAACTTGACCGTCTATGGTGCATTGTGTCGCCCGCTCAAGCCAGTAAGCAAACGAAGTCCAGATATTTCACGTAAGTATTCGTAAAAAAAACTCAATATCATCTCATAATAAGACTACCGATCTAAAAGTCTGCATTATTTGCTTAGTGGTTTGTTAATAACAGTATATAAGGAAGTTGAAAAAGTATTAGTTTAAGTAAGATTCTTGAAACGTTTTCCGTTCTAATCGCAGTCTCGTCTTGAAATTTCGTCCTTCTTTGTTTATATGTTATCTGATATTATTTAATGTTATCTAATGTAAATTAATTGATTAATAGTTTTCGTAATTCTAAAGGTATACAAATATTATGGACGCTGACTTGATAAGATTAATTAATTAAATTCTGTTTACAAAAAATTTCCACGACGGACAGACAGACAGACAGACAGACAGACAGACAGAGAAAGTGCTCGTTATATTATATTTTTGTGAGAAGAAAAAGTGAAAGGAAGACGAGGAAGCAAGGCATGGATTAAATGTGAGAGAGGATGAGAGAATGATGGAGAGTAGGAAGAGGATAGGATTGACAAAATATTAAAAGACATTGTTTAATTAAGTTATAACGAATAAATAGTTGAACATTAAGAAAAATATATCAAAGTATAAATTACACAATTCCCGTAACTTCGGCCAATTACGGTTATTTTCATTGTCAATCCATTCGGTTAAGTAGTTTTGTGATCTTTATTTAAATCAAGTGGTGTACTAAACGATTGGTATTGCACTAATTTCAAATACTGTATAATTTAAACTGGTAGAGTTTGTATAAATACAGTTGTTTTAATCATTGTGAACACGTGGAAACACTTTTCATGTATCTGTTGTCATTGTATATATTTTGAAAACATTCCGGAAATTGATTTTGAAGATATCTGAAGAATAAGGGAAAGAACTCCCAAGACAGTAATAACTCGAAAGTTATAAAACTCAATAGTACTAGTTTTCCAAATATATATATATATATATATATATATATATATATATATATATATATATATATATATATATATGGCAACATATTAGTAAAAAAAATACACAAACACATCATTAAAGCTGAACCGGGGTATTCGTTTGACCATATTGATTTTGTGAAAATTATTTTACCAAATGAATATGGTCTAGAAAGTCGACCGAAATATCTTCGTTCATCTTTAATACTTTTAGAAATATATTTATATAGACAAGATTCTTCTATATTAACGACATCTGCAACACTAAGTAAATCTCGACTGCCTTACTTTCTAGGTAGATACAATCGATCTGCATCTCCTTACGTTGCAAAAGCTGCATAAATTGTCAGCATTTTCCGTGTTTCGATGTCCACGCAGTTTAATTCATCTACATTCCAGTCAAGTATACCAGCAGTATATCGAATGAATACAGTGAGAATTAAAAAAAACAAACTTTCTTCTTTGTTTAGTCGATATTGTAATTCATTTGAACGAGTCTCTTCATCTTGCTTATTATCATAACAACATTCTGACCTTTGAACTCAGCCTTATTTTATTAATCTCTTTCAGTTGGTAACTGAGAAAATAAAAAGATATTACTAGGATTATTCGGACTACTGTTCTCATCTGGAATGTTATTCTCACAACGTTTCGGCCGATGTCGGCTCTGACCTTCTTCAGGTGCCTCTTGTCGAACTCGGGAATCTGTACGAAATTTTGAACAGAACCCTTTATTTAATCCCTCTTTCTAGCATAGATTGTATTCCGACTGTTGATGTGCGATTGGATGGTAAACCATACTTTTCTGTTGTACTCAGTTATGATATATATATATATATATATATATATATATATATATATATATATATATATATATATATATATATATATATATATATAATAACGAAGATATTTTTTTTTATAAAATATTTAGAAAACCTTGCACAACGCAGATTATTTGTTTTTAAAAATAAATTATTTATTCATCTTAAAAACATTTTTTTTTTTTTATAAACTTGAGTACTTTCGGTAAATCTACCATCTTCAGAAGAATATTTCTTCTTTTTCTTTTTTTTCTTTTTTCCTCTTGGTTGAGACATTCTCGTGGTCAAGTTGAAAATCCGTCTAGGTGTTTTGACGAAGAAAGAAAAATGTTGATGTGGCTGTGTGTCACTTGGTCGGCGTGGAAGAGTATATTAAAAAGTCACACATTTTGAAGCGTTGGGTGGGTGGCAATAATAACGAAGATATTTTTTTTTATAAAATATTTAGAAAACCTTGCACAACGCAGATTATTTGTTTTTAAAAATAAATTATTTATTCATCTTAAAAACATTTTTTTTTTTATAAACTTGAGTACTTTCGGTAAATCTACCATCTTCAGAAGAATATTTCTTCTTTTTCTTTAAAAATGTTTTTAAGATGAATAAATAATTTATTTTTAAAAACAAATAATCTGCGTTGTGCAAGGTTTTCTAAATATTTTATAAAAAAAAATATCTTCGTTATTATTGCCACCCACCCAACGCTTCAAAATGTGTGACTTTTTAATATATATATATATATATATATATATATATATATATATATATATATATATATATATATATATATATTGCAGAATGGTTCTTGGATGTAGTGTTTAGATAGTATTATTATTATTTTTATTTTTTTATTATTGTTATAATTAATGTTATTTGATATGCAAATTACTATATCATACGGTAGTCTTAAGGGTAATATATTATTATTATTATTTTATTATTATTATTTATTTATGTATATATTAGTGATATTTTAAGCTGAATTATTTCGACACTTGATTATTGGGGAAATGGTCGTATAATCAGTACCATTGGAGAGCCATGAATATTATAACTGTCCTGTTTTTAAATCTCCGAAACAGTTACATGGTAAACAGTTGATGATCCCCGTGTTAATATTAGACGCTTAAGGTCTCCTGTTTTTGTTTCACTCTTAGATAATTAACCCCCCTTGTTTTTTTTGTTGTTTTTTTTCATTTATTAATTTTCCAACGAATGTTAAGTCTGCAATATCTTGGATTTAGTTAGTTTGTCTGGGAATTTAAACTGCATTTTACATTTTTTTTAATGACTCAAAGCTTCTTTAGAATATATATATATATATATATATATATATATATATATATATATATATATATATATATATATATATATATATTGTCATTCATAGATAATATATTGTTTCGCTGTATCATAGCTATTCAATGTGGCTCAACAATCAATTTGTTCTTAACATGAGATAGAAAACTTGTACGTCATCATCACAATCTACAAAATGGAAATCATTATATATAAACACAGTATCAGTTGTCTAAAGTGCTCTATTATTTTAACAACAGTTATGCATTATTGCTGATGAAAGGTGGCCAACTCATAAATATATGGAAGCATATATGGTCATCCACAGCCAGATGCTTTTGTTGAAAGAATTAATGCACAAAATTGTTATATGTTTATAACGCGTAAGAATTTGAAAAAAAACAACTTTCAGACGCTAAATATCCAACAATCCAGGCAAATATCTATTGTTGAAAAGAAGGAAGAATGCAGTTGGGATGTTTATGGTGTAAATTGATACACAGTAAAAGAATTCAATATAATTAAATAGAATTAAGAAAGAAAAAACAGCAATTAGAACAAATAAGGAACGAAAATAGAAACCATTGTTAGCAACGGCGAGACGTACACAGATGCATACACTTGTGGTAAAATATTCTACGAGTAGAAGCACACGTACGTAGATATATGCAATGTGGAATCAAGAAATTCCTGAGAGGAGAGAGGGATAAGTAAAATGAACATTTATGAGATTCAACTAATAATTAACCCTACCCTAACCCTAACCTTAACTCTTACCTTTACCCTAACCTTAACTCTTACCCTTACCCTAACGCTACCCCTAACCCTAACCCTAACCTTAACCCTAACTCTAACCCTAACTCTAAATAAACCATAACCCTTACTCTAACAATAACTTTAACCGTAACTCTAACTTTAACTCTGACTCTAACACTAACCCTAACTCTAAACCTAACCCTAACCCTAACTTTAACTCTAACTCTAACTTTAACCCTAACCCTAACTCTAACCCTAACCATAACTCTAACCCTAACCCTAACCCTAACCCTAACCCTAACCCTAGCCTAACCTAACCTAACCTTAACCTTAACTCTAACTCTAACTCTAACTCTAACTCTAACTCTAACTCTAACTCTAACCCTAACCCTAACTCTGACCCTAACCCTAACCTTAACCCTGACTCTTACCCTAACCCTAACTCTGACTTTAACCCTCACCCTAACCCTAAGCCTTACTTTAACTCTAACCCTTACTCTAACCCTAACCCTAACCCTGACCCTAATCCTAACCCTAGCTTCGACCCTAACCCTAACCCTAACCTTAACCCTAACCTTAACACTAACACTAACCTTAACACTAACTCTAACTCTAACTCTAACTCTAACCCTAACACTTACTCTAACCCTAAACCCAACCCTAACCCTAATTCTAACTCTTACCCTAACCTTAACACTAACTCTAACTCTAACTCTAAGCCTAACCCTAACTTTAATCCTAAACCTAATTCTAACCCTAACGCTAACTCTAACCCTAACTCTAATCTTAACCCTGACCCTAACCCTAACCCTAATCCTAACTCTGACCCTAATCCTAACTTTTACCCTAACCTTAACTGTAACCCTAACCTAACCCTAACTCTTAACATTAACCTTAACCCTAACCCTAACTCTGACTCTAACCCTAACCCGTACCCTAACTTTAACCATAACTCTAACTCTGACCCCAATTCTAACCATAACCCTAACTCTGACTCTAACCCTAACCCTAACCCTAACTCTAACGTATACCCTAACCCTAACCCTAACTCTAACCCTAACCCTAACACTATTATTCCATTTCTAGAGAATGGGCAAAATTCTGTCGACAAAATAGAAGGGGCTGCAAATCTTAGCTTTGAAGCAGAAGACAAAAACAAGGAAACACAAGATGAAAAATACGTAAGTTTTACAAAGTCGAACACATAATTATTCTTACGAGCGGCACCCGTGGAAATTTCACGGTTGATTTGTTCATTAAAACTTTACATTTTTTTAAAAAGGACAAAACTATATGAAATGTTATCATTTTAGATGGGAGTTTCATATTATAGAAAACGTACAAGTAAAATTTACATTTTAAACATATATAAATTATCGGTTTCTTAAACAAAAGAGATTTAGAAAAGGAAGTAAACACTTTGATTACAAAAATATTACAGGATTTATTTGCGCTCATAAGTAATGCACAGGAAATATGCACACATGTCAAAGCTTCCTAAAGCGTGGGTATCACGAAAGATGGGTTTGCCCAATATGCGCAGAGACACATAGACAGAAATGGCACGGAAAAAAAAAGACTGACCACACGTAACAGAACTGGTATGGCCGAAATAGATGTAGTGGACAAACTTATTGTCGCTATTTACTTGTCTCCCCAAGAGGGCAAAGTTGGCACAAGTTCAGTTTTTAATATGGGGAAAAAATCAACTTCCCAAATAGGAGTTCTCTGGATTGGAGCAAAATTTAAAAATGCTTTATTATAGAATGGCTTTGCTCTCTCACTGACCGAGGACAAAACAGATAAAGTGTAGAATCAGAACAGATACTATACTTTGATCCCAGCCAAAAGGTCAATAAATAATAGTTTCGGTGATTAAACATAAATTGGGAAATAGAAACTTCTAGACTTTTGATTTTTTTTCTATGTTTAATCAAATGAAGGACTCATAGAACAGATAATCTCAACACACATTTTACCTCTTCTCAGTTTGGTTAATAACTTTATTGGTACTCGGATTTATAAAATCGGGAGACCTATGTTTTGAGGCATTTCCGTCCGTCCGTCCGTCCGTCTGTCCGTCCGTGCAGGAAGTTGTAACTTTGGTCAGGTTAGAAAGTGACATTCTCCGATTTTTGAAAAAGAATCTGGTTAGCCCCCCCAGAGGGTCAAAAGGCCCCGAAATGGCAAAAAATGACATTTTTTGCCCCATAACTTTTCATCCATCCATTCAATTTCTCTGAAACTTGAGCAAAATGTGGAAGCAATTGTTCCTAATAGAAAATAAGTATCGTTGACCTTGGAAAAAATCTGGTTCGCGCCCCCAGGGGGTCAAAAGCCCCCTAAAATGGCAAAAAATGACCCTTTCCTCCCATAACGTTTGATCCATCCATACAATTTTTCTGAGACTTGGCCAAAATGTAGAGGCAATTGTTCTGGATATAAAATGAGCATCCTTGACCTCAGAAAACTTCTGGTTCGCGCCCCCAGGGGGTCAAAGGGGGTCATAAATGCCCCAAATCGCCCAAATTTATTGCATTTTACACTCGCCACATC
Source organism: Sepiola atlantica (assembly GCA_963556195.1). NCBI lineage: Eukaryota > Metazoa > Mollusca > Cephalopoda > Sepiida > Sepiolidae > Sepiola > Sepiola atlantica. The sequence continues at coordinate 19,234,524 of OY744543.1, forward strand.
GAGTCACATACAGAGGGGGACCACGCATGCGCGGCTTGTATTAATAAGGTTTTGGTACTAAATGTAAGTTGGAAAAAAATCAGCATTTGCCTGTTTTCTTGTTTACATATGAAAAATAGAAAATAGAGACTATCATAAAAATATGAAATAAAAATAAAAAAATAAAAAATCATTTTATCATTTCAAATTGCATCATGTTTCGATTTTTTTCAAAATTCAATATAAATATTCAGATACATGGGTGCTTCAAAGATGTTATCAATTTTCATTATTCAAAAGGCGCAAAACCAGCCCAACAACATCGACCGGACTTCATTCCACTTTAAACTAACATCTTTAACAACTTGACGTATTTTTCCTAATGAATAAATAAATAAATAAATAAATAAATGATCTTATCATGGTAAATTGTATCATGTTTTGTTTTTTCAAGATGTTATCAATTTCCTTATATATATATATATATATATATATATATATATATATATATATATATATATATATATATATTTAAAGAAGTGTGGTTACCAACGCTAATAAAAAAAAACTTTTTCAATAATTATTTATTATCTTATCATTTTAACATTTTGAGTTTTTTAAAATATAATTTCATAACGCGTTTCGAGCATTTATTGTTTATCCATACCATACAGATTCAACCGGCACCATCAAAGCAATTAAAGTAATAAAACCTACTACACAAATGTACTCAAATGACCAAACACTTGCCAAACGGAATATATTTTTATCTCAACAAGACAATCCCCATAACATTTTTTTCTGTCAAATGGAACAGACACTTTTAAATTAAAGAGAAATGAAATGTTTTCTCAAATGAAACACTTTTATCAAATGGAATATACACCTGAAGAGAGCATAATAGATAAACGATAAATGCTCGAAACGCGTTATGAAATTATATTTAAAAAAGCTTAAAATGTTAAAATGATAAGATAATAAATAATTATTGAAAAAGTTTTTTTACTAGCGCTGGTAACCACAATTCTTTAAATATACTTTTTTCTCTCGTTGGAACTGCACTGATGCTACACCCCCTTCTCTCTCTCTCTCTTTCTCTATGTATATATATATATATATATATATATATATATATATATATATATATATATATATATATATATATGTCTCCCAACATGTGCACTCATGCAGCGGAAGAAAATTTAAAATAATGCCAATTTTCCAAAGCCAAGATTACACATACTTACTAACAGAAGAAAAAAACTTTATATTTAAATTCAATCCAGCATTGAACAGATCGTAAATCAAACTACACACCACACGGACCGTACTTCTATCAAATTTTCTCTACTATCTATCTAACCATACGCCTGTGTGTGTGCACACACATATATATATATATATATATATATATATATATATATATATATATGTGTGTGTGTGTGTGCGTTTTTGTGTGAGTATGAGGTGGTGTATGTGTGTCGCTCACCTATGTACAAAATTCAGAACTAACCGCGCTCCCCCACTCGCACACACAAGCACACGCGCACACACACGCGCGGGCACAACAACCAATTTGGCGACAAGGCAATAAAAAATAATAAATTTTAAAAGAAAATCCAAGCACTACAAGAGACGGAGATGACCGATAAAATAAAAGTCAAAATAACACGTACTTAATAAACATACATTACTTTGACCAAGAGAAGCAGAAAAAAATAAAAATAAAAAATAAAAATCAAAGATATAGAATATCATAACACGTACACACACCCGCATAAACGCCAAAAGATAACACATTTTCTGAAATGAAACAACACTCTTTCAAATCGAAATACATTTCTTCATATAGATTTACATATCTGATGAGAGCGGACCACCGCTTGAAACGCGTTATATAAAATTATAAAATGATAAAATAACAAAATAATAAATAAATGTTGAAAAAAAGTTTTTACAAATGTTGATAGCCTTACTCCTTTACATATATATATATATAAAGTTATGTTAATTATTCTTTCCTTAAGCCAATGCTTTTCAAAGATTAAAATCTTATCATCAGAGGAATTATACAGATAGATAAGTTGGCAGTGGAAAAGCCAAAATTCAAAATTTGAAAAAATATTAAGTAATGGAGAGTGAAAAAGTTCGTGTAAAACAGATATTTTAATCTTTGAAAAGCTTTGGCTTAAGGAAAAATAATAAACATAACTTTATTACCGAGTATACCTTGCATTGAACAATCGAAGTTGAAATAAATTTGTCATTCGTACATGGTTATCCCTCTTCTTTCATCTCTCTCTCTCTCTCTCTCTCTCTCTCTCTCTCTCTCTCTATATATATATATATATATATATATATATATATATATATATATATATATATATATAGGCAGCATTTTCTCTTAAAAGAGAAATATCGTTGAATATAGCAAACAACTTATGTCTGGATATCTTTGTGCGAATCGTTTCCATTAGCTGAATCAGGGTATTTGTTTCGGTGGGGAATTGACAGATGAATCTGACATAATCATTAGTGTTCCAAGTCCTCTGAGACGATCCAGGTCTGTCTTCAGGGAAATTAGGTAAAGACAAAGGTGTTGATATTAATAGGTAGTTTTGGCTGGAATTATATAAATAATACGGAACTAAAGGCTAGTATTAAAATATATTTTGCTAACAGAATCAACTTTAATACCAGTAATATCATTTATAAATTAAATATCATTAATATTTATAATATTAATAATATATTAAATGTCAGGATTTGTTTTCAGTTTGTAAAATGACAAAGAGAAAAGAAAGATGGCCACCAAAACATTATGTTACTGCTAGCAAAGTGTTGGGATAAAAGAAAGAAAAGAAAGAAAAGAAAGAAAAGAAATAAAAGAAACAAAAGAAACAAAAGAAAGAAAATAAACAAAAGAAACAAAAGAAATAAAAGAAATAAAAGAAACAAAAGAAACAAAAGAAATAAAAGAAACAAAAGAAACAAAAGAAAGAAAATAAACAAAAGAAACAAAAGAAATAAAAGAAATAAAAGAAACAAAAGAAACAAAAGAAACAAAAGAAACAAAAGAAATAAAAGAAATAAAAGAAACAAAAGAAACAAAAGAAATAAAAGAAACAAAAGAAACAAAAGAAAGAAAATAAACAAAAGAAACAAAAGAAATAAAAGAAATAAAAGAAACAAAAGAAACAAAAGAAACAAAAGAAATAAAAGAAATAAAAGAAACAAAAGAAACAAAAGAAATAAAAGAAACAAAAGAAACAAAAGAAATAAAAGAAATAAAAGAAACAAAAGAAACAAAAGAAAGAAAATAAACAAAAGAAACAAAAGAAATAAAAGAAATAAAAGAAACAAAAGAAACAAAAGAAACAAAAGAAATAAAAGAAACAAAAGAAACAAAAGAAATAAAAGAAACAAAAGAAACAAAAGAAATAAAAGAAATAAAAGAAACAAAAGAAACAAAAGAAAGAAAATAAACAAAAGAAACAAAAGAAATAAAAGAAATAAAAGAAACAAAAGAAACAAAAGAAACAAAAGAAATAAAAGAAATAAAAGAAACAAAAGAAACAAAAGAAATAAAAGAAACAAAAGAAACAAAAGAAATAAAAGAAATAAAAGAAACAAAAGAAACAAAAGAAAGAAAATAAACAAAAGAAACAAAAGAAATAAAAGAAATAAAAGAAACAAAAGAAACAAAAGAAATAAAAGAAATAAAAGAAACAAAAGAAACAAAATAAACAAAAGAAACAAAATAAATAAAATGAACAAAAAGAACAAAAGAAAGAAAAGGAACACAAGAAACAAAAAAAAACAAAAGAAACACAAGAAACAAAAAAAACAAAAAAAACAAAAGAAACAAAAGAAATAAAATAAACCAAAAAAATAAAATGAACAAAAAGTGTTGCAACTACTCCTGCCTGGACTGAGGCAGTACGCGTTTCGTATACTCCGTGTGCAGAGGGTTGGTCGTGTCGTCCAGTGATGGTCGTCTCAGTGGATGAATTCTTTCTTCTCTGCCGTCGTCTGTTGTCTGCAATGAAAGCCATGTCAGACAAACTCTGCTTTTAAATTTAATTCATTTATTCAAGCGTTGTTATTTCATCTGGGGGAAATTCACCACGCCGAGATCTCTCGGTAGAGAGCAAATCCTACTTCATCGTATTTAGTTATTAATGTTTTCTTAACTATTCCTAGAGAGGGGGGAAGGATTCTCGCGCTTGTCTTTCCTGAAGGGAAATATTCCGTATCTTTACATTGTGAATCGCATGTCCTCTCAGTTCGCTCTCTGAATCAGACTGACTAAAACCGCGCTTTTCACGAAAGCGAATGACGTCACAGATCCCTTTGTTTCCCACGCAGGGCCCGCTAAGTCACAGAGCCTCTCGCAGGTGTAGACTGACCCTTGATCTGAGGTTTCGTCACACGTAACCTTGTCACGTCTGCCAGCTCCGACTGTGAGAACAAGCCTTGTTCTGCACTCGACTGCCCCGCGTTAATTCGCGTAAGTCAAACACGATCTCCAACAGATACGTCCATTCCCATAGGGCCATTATCCAACAAAAGTAACAAAAGTAACAAAAGAAACAAAAGAAACAAGAAAACAAAAGAAACAAAAGAAAGAAGCAAAAAAAGAAACAAAAGAAACAAACAAAAAAAAGAAGCAAAAAAAAACAAAAGAAACAAAAAAAAGAAACAAAAGAAACAAAAGAAACAAAAAAAAGAAGCAAACAATTAAACAAAAGAAACAAAAAACAAAACAAAAAAAGAAACAAAAGAAACAAAAGAAACAAAAAAAGAAGCAAAAAACATAAACAAAAGAAACAAAAAAACAAAAAAAAACAAAAAAAACAAAATAAACAAAAGAAACAAAAGAAACCAAAGAAACAAGAAAACAACAGAAACAAAAAACGAACAAAATACAAAAACAAAAGAAACTAACAAAAGAAAAAAAAAAAGAAACAAAAGAAACGACCAACTTGGATCTGTACGAAGTTTACACTAGTCATACCGTTATACTTTCAACCATATTATAATTTGTATTACTTTTTTCCTTACTCTTTTTCTGAATTAAAAATATGTTATTTCTAGGATGACTCCAACCAACGAATCAGTGAAGACATTGAGCCGTTGCCTAGGACGTTGCGGGCGAGAAAGTCGATTACTTCCGAGATAGTGCCGAGTGATTTTGGCAACCGAAAAACAAGTAATTACGATGCAACAATATTTAAAAATAAATACTTTTATATATTGTTGGCCATTTACGCAGCACATTCAAGTAAGTAATTACTTTCATTTTTTTATATTTTAATTAAAATTCTGACAATAAGTTTTATTTTAATCTAAAATTCCTTACTTTTCAATTTTTAAAAATCAAAATAAGATGTTTATTTTTCCTAAAACTGTGGCTTTTAAAAGAACTTGTTTTGTTTTTTTCAAATAACATGATTATTTTTTAAAAAACGAAATAAGAAACAAATATATTATACTGATCTATTCGGTGAAAAATTAAACTATGAGATTAATAATTCAATAAATAATTAATAAACCCCTTATTCGTCACTTGGACATTGTTTAGTTCAATATCAAGAAATCCTGATTCCTTATATATTCCACTGATCCATTCGGTGAAAAATTAAACTATAAGATTAATAATTCAATAAATAATTAATAACTCCCTTATTCGTCACTTGGGCATTGTTTAGTTCAATATCAAGAAATCCTGATTCCTTATATATTCCACTGATCCATTCGGTGAAAAATTAAACTATAAGATTAATAATTCAATAAATAATTAATAACTCCCTTATTCGTCACTTGGGCATTGTTTAGTTCAATATCAAGAAATCCTGATTCCTTATATATTCCACTGATCCATTAGGTGAAAAAGTAAACTATAAGATTAATAATTCAATAAATAATTAATAAATCCCTTATTCGTCACTTGGACATTGTTTAGTTCAATATCAAGAAATCCTGATTCCTTATATATTCCACTGATCCATTCGGTGAAAAATTAAACTATAAGATTAATAATTCAATAAATAATTAATAACTCCCTTATTCGTCACTTGGACATTGTTTAGTTCAATATCAAGTAATCCTGATTCCTTATCTATTCCACTGAGCCATTCGGTGAAAAAGTAAACTATAAGATTAATAATTCAATAAATAATTAATAAATCCCTTATTCGTCACTTGGGCATTGTTTAGTTCAATATCAAGAAATCCTGATTCCTTATATATTCCACTGATCCATTAGGTGAAAAAGTAAACTATAAGATTAATAATTCAATAAATAATTAATAAATCCCTTATTCGTCACTTGGACATTGTTTAGTTCAATATCAAGAAATCCTGATTCCTTATATATTCCACTGATCCATTCGGTGAAAAATTAAACTATAAGATTAATAATTCAATAAATAATTAATAAATCCCTTATTCGTCACTTGGACATTGTTTAGTTCAATATCAAGAAATCCTGATTCCTTATATATTCCACTGATCCATTCGGTGAAAAATTAAACTATAAGATTAATAATTCAATAAATAATTAATAAATCCCTTATTCGTCACTTGGACATTGTTTAGTTCAATAGCAAGAAATCCTGATTCCTTATCTATTCCACTGATCCATTCGGTGCAAAATTAAACTATAAGATTAATAATTCAATAAATAATTAATAACTCCCTTATTCGTCACTTGGACATTGTTTAGTTCAATATCGAGAAATCCCGATTCCTTATATATTCCACTGATCCATTCGGTGAAAAATTAAACTATAAGATTAATAATTCAATAAATAATTAATAAATTCCTTATTCGTCACTTAGACATTGTTTAGTTCAATTACTTAACTGTTTCTTAACAAGTATACATAACTCATCAATAACAATGTGATTTTATTTAGTATAAATTGTTGGCTCGTTTTTATGTTAGGTACCCTTCTAACACAGCGTTCCTGCAATTCCCGAAGCTTATAAAAATTAACAGATATTCCAAATTTGCTTTTTGTTCCTTGTTTTCTCCCTTTTTTCTTTCTTTCTTTCTTTTTCTCTTTCTTCCTTTATTCCATTCTTTTTTACTCTCTTTCTTCCTTCGTGTCATCACTTCTTTCTTTCTTCCTTCCTTTCTTCTATTCTTTCTTTATTTCTTTTTTCTTCCTTCCTTCATTTATTCATTTCTTTCTACCTTCCTTCCTCCTTTCTTTCATTCTTCCCTTCTTTCTTTCTTTTTCCCTTTCTTTCTCTCTTTCTTCCTTCCTTCCTTTCTCTATTCCTCTCTTTCTTTCTTTCTTTCTTTTTCATTGTTTTCCATTCTATCTTACTTCTCTCTTTCTTCCTATCTCTGTTTCTTCCTTTCTTTCTTCTTCGCATAAAACTGAATAACGATCGATGTCAAAAGATTTAATAAGAAGTCAAGGGCGATAACTCTTGACTACCTTAACGAGTATTCATATTCCAGCAGTAACATTTAGTAGAAGTGTTGCCCTGTTATTTATTTTAAAACAGGGTACGTTAATTGTCGACTCCAATTCCGAGTATTGATTTACTCCTCTCCAGGAGTTAGGCACAAGGCCAGTTTTTATCCTATTCCCACAAGTAAGATGTGACCCAAGGTCGGGTCGGGAAAGTGGGGTTTAAAAAGCCAGCGCCCGAGAGGTGAACACTCTGGCCATTTAAAAATTGCCTGGGCAGCCCCGTCGGCATTCCCCTGTAGGAGCGTCTCAGACAGTAAGCAATAAACTTACTCCTCCCCAAAGAGGGGAGGCAAAGCCTGGGAGGGTGGAACTCCTAGAACTGCACAGGACAGACCCATTGACCGGCGTCCGAAGGACAAGACAATACCAGTATGGGGTGCAGTATCCATCGGAACAGATACTACACTTTGATCTTAGCCAAAAGGTTCCGAGTAATCTGAACGGTAGCATGTATGAATGAATCTTACATGGTTCATACATTTATGCATTGTGTAGCAGTTACATGATTGAAATTAATTTTCTTTTGTATTTACATGCAATCTGTATGTGGTTCGGTTTGTTGCATAGCCGTCCCGGAATGGACCGTGTCAGTTCTCGCTTTGTATACCCGTCCCGGAATGAGCCGTGATAGTTCTCGCTTAAACAACTGGTCATTTTTAACACCAAAAAGACATTTGTTACATACCTTTTAATTTCTCGTACCTTCTCTCTTTCCTCGTCGCGTGGAAGGGGTGTGTCGTCTCTGTGTCTCTAATTTCTCGTATCTTTTCTTCTTCGTCGCGTAGGGGCGCCGTCTGCTGTGTCTACAACAAAAACCTTCATACCACTTTTCACAAGGCGACAATCATTTAAATTTTGATTTGTTTATTTCAGGCGTCAGTCTACCGTCGATCATGGATATGTTTCACCAAACGTTAAGGGAGTAACCAAATTACTACTTCATCGTGCTTAATTCATAGCTTAAGTCCTTAGCCATTCGAGGAGGGGGGAAGAAGGAATCTCATGCCTGTATTCTCTTAGGGAAATAAATCCCCATTTCTAATTCCGGACTACATAGAGAAACCCGTCTGTTCGGCTTGCTTCCAAAACCCAGACTGGCAAAACTCTGTTTCCCACGCAAAAGCCCGTGGCGTCACAAAGCCCCTATGCGAAGGTGCACCTTGACCCTTGATCTGAGGTCTCGTCAACGCGTGGCCCTGTCAACCCTATTCTGCACTCGGTTGTACGGGTTCGCCCGCATTAAATCGCGCAAGCCAAACCAAACGATCCCTCACACATACGCCCACTTCAAGATGCGTCCGGCCTCACAGGACCATTATCCAACAGGTTAGCTAAAACAGGCATGTTATGACTCGCGTAGTGATACACAGGCGATTAGCACCATTGCACACTTGCGTAGCGACATAGGTGTTTGGAACACACTGCGTATCTCCGCGTTTCTTCTTTTCCTATATGCTATCTTTGCCGTGCAAATATAAACAATTCCATCCGAGATTCAGACCTGACAAGATGTCAAATCGTTTGCTCGCTATGACTTGCACTTCGACCGAACCAAACCTATCTCGCTGTCTTATGTTCTTCTTACTAACGCCTTCTGGTTCCAATTCTGTTTAACAAAACCTTTAAATAAAGTTGATTTAATTGCAGAGAAGATGTTTGTATTTCGTATAGAACCGTAGTGACACGATTTCCTCTTTTTAATAAAATAAAGTCGCTACTATAAAATGGCTTCCAACAAGCATCTCAAACTTCAACTTCAACTCTACACATGGTTCATAGCTTGACACGTTGTTAATAATAGACGTGAGATGTGCATGTGTGAAACAGACACGTGTTCAATGACGTCATTAATCTTATTACAACTAGTCTGGCAACTTAAATTGATAGATAATTCTATTATAGTTATTAGTAAGTGTACGTAAAAATAATAAACAATAAAAATGTATACATTATTGTTACACCGGCCGTTCTTACACAGGAGAAACTACACCGGTTGTCACTATAAATAGTGCGAGTCACCAGAGACACAGGAAAGACAAATCACAGTCTTGTAACTGTCTAGCCAAGTGCTAGTCACTTTCTTACTTTGTTAATACACTTGTTAAACCAACCCTCGACTTGACTTCCTTTATTTATTATTTACTGTGGGACAACTTCACAACAATTATGTAAATCATTTTAACCTGTGCCTATTTTCTTTTAGTTTGATGCATTTATGAACACCGGTCGTGGACTGAGATGATCGATATAGATTTCTTTACACCCACACCAACTCCATAACAAGTTGGAGTGGCTCATAGATAACTCGCGTCTAAGGTACAATATTTTACTAATAAATAACACATAAGGAATGAGATGAAGAGAAATTGACATGACGGCGGCATATGATAGATGTGAGACGCAAAAAGGTTTTCTTAGGAATCGGACTGCCAAAATATACAAGTAAAATGTCGAGAAATATCGAATAGATTTATTTCTATCAAAAAAAAAACAACAACAAATCTACAAGTTATTTTATGTTTAAATCTTACATTCAATTTAAATATGTATGAAGGTTTTTATCTTCTTACCTTGTTGGCAATTTTAGGGGTTGAAAGAAAAACTGCTAGTACATTTCGCTGACAGACCAGATGGGGGGGGGGAGACGATAGACGAACGATGCGACCTGTTCTCTTCAAGAATCGAATTTTAAAAGGGCTTGATGTCTCTTCTATGGTATCGCTAGGCTTAATCACGACTCGAGTGTAGCGACGTCTACTTTATTTTAATTTTCAAGCTATGTAGGACACGGAATAAATAGTTATTTATCATATTTATATGCATTTATATAATCAATACGTTTCTATTATATAAAAAACGATCCTTTCTCAACCTGTTTGATTCATACTTAGGATATATTAGGTTTCAATATTTCAACATTGTGATTCGTGAAGAGCAAAAATACAAATGCCATGTATCCTACAAAAAACGAATCTGAAGGCAGTCACAATATCACCATTTTAATATGGCACTGACCAAAGAGTCATTAGAATTCTCAGTGTCTCAGAGGAGCCATATTATAGGTTAATATGAAGGTGAACTTAACTAGCACCAAATCGCCGCAAACCTCGGTATTCCACTCTCTACTCTTAACCGAGTGATTGTACAATTCATCAGAGAAGGGCAAATAGTCAATATCATCTCGCCTAGGTCGATCAGTACCCACTGACAGCAATCGTTATCTTTTTGATAATAACGGTGTCTAGTTACTTTTTTTATGTCTGTATATATAGCTAATCGCGTTGACACGCCGGTTCTCGTTAAATCACCGAAGTTAAGCAACGTTGCACCTGGTCATTACCAGATGGTTGACCATTTGGGAATACCAAGTGTTATATGTACGAGAACGTCGACACCTTTCATGCAAGAACTGCAAAAACTGCAAAAACTGCAAAAACCTAACGTCTTCATCTCTCTCCCCTAACCGAAAGTATGGTTCAGACAACACGCTGGTTCATGAAGAAAATGGCTTTAATTTGTTGTATGAATATGTTTTATTAATATCACCTTATCGGAAAATATTGTAAATACATATGTAAACTTAATAATAGCAGTTATAAGTGTATATTTTTAAATATGAATTTAATTGAAGGTTAAAAGGAATGTATTATGTAAATGACGAAACCCGTCTAGTGTCTGAACGACTTTTAATAACGGTATATAAGGAAGTCGAAATATATGAATTCAGGTAAGATTCTTGACACGTTTTCCGTTCTGATCGCAGCCTCGTCTTGAAATTTCGTTCTGCTTTGTTTATATGTAATCTAATGTTATTTAATGTTATCTAATGTAAATTAATTGATTAATAATAGTTTCCTAATTCTAAAGGTATACAAATATTATGAACGCTGACTTGAAAAGATTAATTAATTAAATGGTAATTACACGAGCCCCCCTCCCCTCTCTCGTTTACAAAAATTCTGTTTACAAAAATTCTCCAGGACGGACAGACAGACAGACAGACAAACAGAGAAGGTGCTCGTTATATTATGTACATGCGACTGGGGGCCGCTTGTGAATTTGATACTCTCATGAATGGAAGCCGGTTCAACCCGCCCAGGGTGAATGTCGTACACAGGCACAGGAGTAGGTTTAACTAAGAGCAGTTTTATATAGACATTTTCTAAAATCAAAATCATGTAAATGCATTTTGATTAAAATTAGAATAATGATTCTAGATATCTTAATTTTAATCTTCATAAGGGACATAAAAGTGGTGCAACCTTATTCTTTTCGGATATTCTTCTAGTATATTTATGAAGATTATTATTATAGGCGATCGATAACAGTGTAGATATTTGTTGCCAACGTATGCACTGACAATCATAGCTCAGAACGGTTGTTATATACGTTCGCATTGTTATTCAAGCCATTATATACATACAACTAAGCTGGTGATACCAGATCAGGCTGCCCTATGGCTCCCTGAGACAAAATTCACCTACATTGACGTTTTTTTTTTTTTTTTTTTTTTTTTGTAAAACTTAATTATGTTCTACAAAACCAAAAACAAAAACAACAGCCCCTCTCCCTTTCTCCCTCCCCTTTTTTATTTTGTTTTTAGAACTTGAAGCATAAATCTTTTACTGTAATGACCGGATTTGGCATTAAATAACCCAAAAAGGGTTGATATGCCGTAAAACAAAACTACCAAACCAAAAACGATGATTAAACATTTGAAGATATAAAGAACTTGAAGCATAAAAACTTTTACTATAATGACCAGATTCGGCATTAAATAACCCAAAAGGGGTTGATATGCCGTAAAACAAAACTACCAAACCATACCAAACCATACAACTAAGCTGCAACAAAATAATATCTATTTATTGTTTCAACTGATAGTCATAATTTTCTTTTGTCTATTTAGTAGGAAATTCGTTGCAGATATATCTACCCATTTACGCTGTGAGTATAGGATTGAGTCGAGAGGAAGGTGCGCTGATTATGGCAATCTATGGTATCTCCGGCATCGTAAGCCTACTTTTCGTTGGATTCCTAGCCGATGTCATACACGTCCCGATAAGTTTCCTTTTGCTTGCAGCATTGTCTAGCGCGTCCTTGGGTTCTATACTCATTCCCTTTTGTCAAAGTGTGGAAACACTTGCTCTATGCGTGGTGATGAATTCCATCGGCCATAGTAAGTATTAAAATATTGATCGGATTTTTTTTGACATTAGAAAGCATAACGGAAAAATATACATAACGGATCTTTTTTTATGGTAGTCAAAGCATGAATACAATTGATGTAAGGATCTAATCATAATAATTAAAATGGAGAGGAAGGTAGAATAACTTCAAGGCAAACCAAGCCTAAAAGAGACACCACCACCAGCGTTCAATCCACTGGACTTCAAACAGGTTAGCCAAAAAGTGACCCACTTCAAGAACCAAAAGGGGTTACAAGGCTGGCTGACAAAAGAATCTACCCCTAAAATAAAGAAACACTACTATATCCTTTTTCACCATGTTCATAACGCGATATTCCTTTTTCACTATGCTCATCTCGCGATATTCACTTTTCACCATGTTCATAACGCGATATTCCTTTTTCACCATGTTCATAACGCGATATTCCTTTTTCACTATGTTGATAACGCGATATTCCTTTTTCACCACGTTCATAACGCGATATTCATTTTCACCATGTTCATAACGCAATATTCCTTTTTCACCATGTTCATAACGCGATATTCCTTTTTCACCATGTTCATAACGCGATATTCCTTTTTCACCATGTTCATAACGCAATATTCCTTTTTCACCATGTTCATAACGCGATATTCCTTTTTCACCATGTTCATAACGCAATATTCCTTTTTCACCATGTTCATAACGCGATATTCCTTTTTCACCATGTTCATAACGCAATATTCCTTTTTCACCATGTTCATAACGCGATATTCCTTTTTCACCATGTTCATAACGCGATATTCCTTTTTCACCATGTTCATAACGCGATATTCCTTTTTCACTAGCCGTTTCAATTAAAAAATTGGGAAAACTCTCTGAATTAGTGCCTTGTACATATAGTTTTAATTTAATTAAAATAAATTATATTTAAAGTTTTAAACGTTTTATCCTCATTTTCCATTAGGAGCGTTCTTAGAGATTCGGGATTACTTCCATTGTCTTCCTCAGAAATTTCTACATATGAATACACTTTTTATTTTTATGTAGATTATCAAACCTTACTTTCTATAAGAAAACAGCCACGCACACATGGCAATTTATATATACAGATTAATACTTTGTAATTGAACGCATTTACTTTGTATTTAACAAAAATAGCGACTCACTTATCGGTTTATCTGTTTTACGGCGTATCAACTCGTTTTAATGCTTACACAGTACATATTTGTTACTTAACTGTGGCAGATAAATAAAACAAAAAAGTTTTTACGGTAATTAAATTTCACTGATTGTCATATCAACCACTTTTTCTCTGCCTTTCTCTCTGCAATCCAAATCGCTTCTCTTGCTCCCCAGCTGTCCTCTTCATTCATATCAGCTGATATATGCAAATCAGAGTTCACTATAAAAATCTGCACTCATGAAGAGAAGCCTTTCTTTACCCTGTAGACACGACATGCGAAGCACCTCATCCTTTTTTCTTGCTAGCAAGTGTTCCTCTTCACTGTCACACTATTATACATAATTAGAAAAGTCTACCCTTAAAATGCGGAACACTACTATGTCTTTTTTATCATGCTTATAACACTACTATGTCTTTTTTATCATGCTTATAACACTACTATGTCTTTTTTATCATGCTTATAACAGTACTATATCCTTTTTTATCATGCTTATAACAGTACTATGTCTTTTTTATCATGCTTATAACACTACTATGTCTTTTTTATCATGCTTATAACAGTACTATATCCTTTTTTATCATGCTTATAACAGTACTATGTCTGTTTTATCATGCTTATAACACTACTATGTCTTTTTTATCATGCTTATAACAGTACTATATCCTTTTTTATCATGCTTATAACAGTACTATGTCTTTTTTATCATGCTTATAACACTACTATGTCTTTTTTATCATGCTTATAACAGTACTATATCCTTTTTTATCATGCTTATAACAGTACTATGTCTTTTTTATCATGCTTATAACACTACTATGTCTTTTTTATCATGCTTATAACACTACTATGTCTTTTTTATCATGCTTATAACACTACTATGTCTTTTTTATCATGCTTATAACACTACTATGCCCTTTTTATCATGTTTATAACACTACTAGGTCCTTTTTTATCATACTTATAACACTACTATATCTTTTTATCATGCTTATAACACTACTATGTCTTTTTTATCATGCTTATAACACTACTATGTCGTTTTAATCATGCTTATAACACTACTGTCTTTTTTATCAAGCTTATAACACTACTATGTCCTTTTTTACCATGCTTATAACACTACTATGTCATTTTTTACTATGCTTATAACACTACTATGTCATTTTTTACTATGCTTATAACACTATATTCCTTCTTTACTAACCCCATTTAAAATTCCATGAAAAATGTCAGTATACTTAAATCATATGCCCTTAATAGGGTTAAGATGAAAATTCATATACACTAAATGTACAAAAGCAAGGAAATTCCCAAATGTTTACACTTTTATTGTCATTAAGGGTATGCGAGCACAACAGGGCTATGTGTTTTACTGGTAGGAATCTTTCTTCAGCGCACCTCACACACTTCATCCACTCATTCACAGAGATTTATACTGTAGTGATGTGATAATGAAATGGTTTGGTTGATATGTAGTCATACCCTTAATTAATGACAATAAAAGTGTAAAACGTTGGGAATTTCCTTGCTTTTGTACATTTAGTGTATATGAATTTTCATCTTAACCCTATTAAGGGCATATGATTTAAGTATACTGACATTTTTCATGGAATGTCACTACTTTTGTAAAGGCTATGCCTCAAAACAATGGTCATTTTTAAGGTTTTTTAGAATTTTCTGTAAAACTAAGGTATATGGTAAACTGAAATTAAAATGCCATCAACTAGACCCTAGAACCTCTATCTCTGCCAAAAATCAGCGGAATCCATCAAATAGTTGATGAGATACAGGGTGGCACACACGTACGTACGTACACACTGATAACACAAAATCACTCCTGACCTTTCTGGATCTCTGGGTTGCCTTGACTAATGATGCTGAAATTCTACACACTTATAGAACCTATCAAATGAAAATTTTGTGCAAAGTTTTAAATAATTTGGTTTATTGGTTTTTGAGTTATGACTGATCAAAGAAATGAGATTTCTAGCATAGGTCGTTTTTGAAGTCTATTGCGCCTCCCTTGATTGGGAAAACTCTCTGAATTAAGTCTTATACATATGGCTTAAATTTCATTAAACTTCGATGTACGAATTTGAAGTTTTAACGATGCTCTGACTCATGTTCAAACGATTAATCGGGAATCGGGAATCGGGAAAAATCAGAACTCTTTGAGGCATCAGAATCTGAAGAATTCGAACCTAATTTCCGATTCCAAAACGATTTGTTTAATTTTTTTTAAAACTTAATTTTCCATTGCTATTACTAATGATAAAATGATAAATATCTATTGTTTGTAAAAATATTAGGTTACTTTTTCGTTAATATTTCTTCTATTCTGCATTATTTTTATTTGCAGAAATAGTTTGCCCATCATTCGTCTAATTTGGGCGATATCGTTCGGTTTTTCCTCCCATCTTTCCCCTTTTTTCTCTCAAAGTAAATTAGTGTAATTATTAAATCATTTATTTCAATCGTTATCTGTTGACGTACACGTTTGAAAATGTGTCGACTGAAAGGCGCCTCGAGTTCTAGGATTTACTTGAATGTCCTTTTTGTACAATTATTAATTTTCTTTCTACAATTCTTAGGTTTTAGTCGAACGGTCTTTTGACTATTAAATAAATAAAAAAATTGTTCCCCTCCCTCCTTACTATGTAATGTTTTCCCCCTCCTTACTATGTAATGTTTTCCCCCGATTTACTATGTAATGTTTTCCCCTCCTTTCTATGTAATGTTTTCCCCCTCCTTACTATGTAATGTTTTTCCCTCCTTACTATGTAATGTTTCCCCCCCCCCTCCTTACTATGTAATGTTTCCCCCCCTCCTTACTATGTAATGTTTCCCCCTCCTTACTATGTAATGTTTTTCCCTCCTTACTATGTAATGTTTCCCCCCTCCTTACTATGTAATGTTTTCTCCCTCCTTACTATGTAATGTTTTTCCCTCCTTACTATGTAATGTTTCCCCCCTCATTACTATGTAATGTTTTCCCCCTCCTTACTATGTAATGTTTTTCCCCCTCCTTACTATGTAATGTTTTCCCCCTCCTTACTATGTAATGTTTTTCCCCCTCCTTACTATGTAATGTTTCCCCCCTCCTTACTATGTAATGTTTTCCCCCGATTTACTATGATATTGTTTTCTTTTCTTTTTAAAACGTAATTAAATGTACAACCAAAAATCTTGTTCCAATTCTCTAATTCATTTTTTAAATTTTTTTTATAAGGACAAGATATATTTTCCCTCTTGTTTTTATTTAAGAGCGCAAGATACGTCTTTCTGATAAGAAACTTCCCTGCGTTTCGTTTTAGAATTTTAACGAATATTTTATTTTGGTAACGGTGAGCAGCCGGTATAAAAAATTGATGGGTGGTCATTTTTGGTAATTCAGAGTAAATTCTCAGAAATCACTGATCGTCTGTGCTGTTTTTTTCTCTCTTATTTAATAGTATAATTAGAATACTTAATACTGGCAACGTAAGTATGGGCAAAAGTCTTATATGGGCGTATTTCTCTATATCGCATTAAGTATTTCAAAAACTATGCGATGCAAACGTTGATAAAAACGTACTTGATCAGGCTGAAAATTGACATGGTGGTTACTGTTATGAAAGAGCATCATATACAATTTGGAAAAATCGGTAGTTGAAATTCCGCCAACATTTCATCCATAACCGAGCTTTTCATGGTCAACAAACTCCTCGGCCTAACTTTCACAGATACCATGAATTGGAATAAATACATTGAAGACATTGCCAGGGCTGTTGCAAAGAAGGTGGTCTCCTTCTACCGTGCTAGTAAACTTCTCACACCTGACATTATCCTATATCTCTACAAAACCACCATCCGCCCATGCGTGGAATAGTGTTGCCACATCTGGGCTGGGTCATCATCCACTAGTCTCTCCCTCTTAGACAAGGTAAAAAAAAAAGAGTCTCCAACTTAATAGGTCCCTCACTGTCAACCAAACCACAGCCCCTGTCCCATCGCCGCAATGTTGATTCCTTGTGCCTGTTTTACAAATACGTCAATCAATTGTGCTCTGATGAACTTGCTGCTCTGGTGCTCCCACGACGTAAATTCACTAGACCAACCCGACGATCTGCTAAATCCCATCCATTCACTGTGGAGGTCCCCAGATGCCGAAGAGCTTTCTACTCCAAAAGCTTCTTTCCTCGTGCTGCTGGACTCTGTAACTCTCTCCCTTCTCCCTGTTTTCCTGACGGTACTGACATGCAGAAAATAAAAACTAATGTAAACAGACATCTCGCTACACAGCTCCCAATTTAGGTTGGAATGATGGCTGTTGAGTCCCGTGGAGCCCTAACGGCTATTTTTGGCCTGCACCTTCTGAATTTTGCAAAATTTTCAAAATGTTTGATTGTTTAGTGTTATTTATGTATAAATGAACACACAAAAATCTACTCGCATGAATCTGAAATGTTCACCAATTACGTCCCACCCCTAGTGAAAAAGGCCAAATCAAAAACTCAAAGATGCATCTCAACGTTTCGCCCAACTATTGTGAGGTCATTTTACAAGAGAATAAAATCGGAAAAAGTGTCAAAAGACATGTAAATTCTGTATATTGCCACTTTTTCGACTTGTCACTCTTGAAAAAGCCTTCACAACAGTTGGGCGAAACATTTGGATGCATCTTTGAGTTTTTGATCTTTCCTTTTCCATTTTTGTCATCCGATCAGATTTATTTCATCTTTTTCATTGGTCATCTATAACATGTTATATATTGCCAATATTCACTTTTTCATTTGTCATCTATAACATGTTTTCTAGTGCCAATATTCACTTTTTATCTCGCAGACTTTGGAATCGCGCTTCGGATTGTACTGATTTCAGCAATTCTTGGAATCGAGAAAATTACGGCGGCTTACAGCATTTTAACAACGTTAACAGGAATTCTCTACATTATATATCCAATAATGAAGGGTATGTACGAGTTTCAATGTTCGTTATTTATTATTGTTGAAGAAAAATGTTGCAAGCGGCTCGAAAAGATACGTGTCAAATTGGAAAGTGTATCTTTGTCTGCTTCAAGTTTAGGAGAATTAGGCACACAGTTAGCTTCTTACCAATTTGTTATATACTTCAAGTTTAGGAGAGTTGGGCGAACAGTTAGTTTCTTACCCATTTGTTATATTCTTCACGTTTAAGAGAGTTGGGCACACAGCTTCTTAACAATTTAATATATAGTTCAAGTTTAGAAGAGTTGGGTACACAGTTACCTGCTTACCGATTTGTTATATACTTAAAGTTTAGGACAATTGGGCATACAGTTAGCTTCTGACCCTATTTGTTATATACTTCAAGTTTAGGAGAGTTGGGCACACAGTTAGCTTCTCACCCATTTGTTATATGCATCAAGTTCAGGAGAGTTTGGGCACACAGTTAGCTTCTGACCCTATTTGTTATATACTTCAAGTTTAGGACAGTTGGGCACACAGTTAGCTTTTTACCCATTTGTTATATACTTCAAGTTCAGGAGAGTTTGGGCACACAGTTAGCTTCTGACCCTATTTGTTATATACTTCAAGTTTAGGAGAGTTGGGCACACAGTTAGCTTCTCACCCATTTGTTATATGCATCAAGTTCAGGAGAGTTGGGTACACAGTTAGCTTCTGACCCATTTGTTATATGCTTCAAGTTTAGAAGAGTTGGGTACACAGTTAGCTTCTTAACAATTAGTTATATACTTCATGTTTAGGAGAGTTTGGCACAAAGTTTGTTTTTTACCCATTTGTTATATGCTTTAAGTTTAGGAGAGTTTAGGCACACAGTTAGCTTCTGACCCATTTGTCGTATACTTCAAGTTTAGGACAGTTGGGCCGTGGCCACCGAGAGTTACTACAGGCCGGTTGGCTAGAAAATGACGTCACTGACTTCCGTGTCAAAACAAGGACCGTAGTAATAACAATAAGAAGGCATTTCGACTTCTCCATTCACTAAATAATCCATCAAAATTCAGGAAATCAACCAATTTTAATGAAATTTTCAGGATTTATTAATTAATGATCACGGAATATAATAAATCCATTACTTTATTATAAAGCTTGGTGCAAATGTATTATTTCTTGTAAACAAAAAACACCTTTACTAAAGTTATTCAAAATATCAAAACATGTTGACCATACGATATTGTAAATATTTAAAACAAAGCATTAGAAAACTTTAAAAATTGCATGTAAAAAAAAGAAAAGAAAAGAACCCGATTCGATTCATCTTGAAACTGATCTTTATCCAATATAAATTTAAAGAAAATAATAATTCACGATCAAATACTTCAAAAAACTGAATTATGAATTACCATTATTTAAACTTCTAACCCAATCAACCGTATGTAATTCAGACTTTGAAATTTGTTTAAAAATTATACAAAAAAAAGTTCAATGTTAACTGTCTGTTTAATAATGGAATCACCAACTCCTATCTTGCTATTAAGAGATAGGTACGTGCAAAATCAAAGGCCGATCCCCAAAATGTAAAAACATTTTGACCCTCCCTTCACTTAAAAATTCACCAAAATTCAGGAAATCAACCAATTTTAATGAAATTTTCAATATTTATTAATAAACAAGCACAGGAAATATAGTGAAACATTTTTTTAAAATCTTAGTGAAAATATATTATTTTTTTTAAAATAAAATACACCTTTACTAAACGTATATTTTTTATATATATATAAAAAAAATCCATGATTTTTTTAAAATGAAAATAAGATCTGTATATGTTTTAAATATTAAAAAAAAAAAACTATTTCGTATATATTACGGAAAATGCCCCTACACTGTTGTTAATAAAATCAGTATAACTCGAAGAATTAACGATATTATCATTGAATAAAGCATTGTTTAATTAATATTTTTTGTGAAAATTTTGATTAAATATGATGTTATTATTTCATTTATTTAATCTACAAAAGTAGAGAAAAGATAAACTATGCTACACTTAAGACATCGAAAAAAAGTAATAAAAAAAAATGGAACACTACTTTTTTATCAAATAATGAATAAGTAATTCAGACTTGATTTTTTATATAATTAAAACAAAATTCAAACTTACTACACTATATTTAGTCGGTGTAAACATTATTACGTGTATCCATATTTGCAGTAATTATTTCTCTTTTGGAAATCCAAACATATGCAGTAGGCATTTTAACTTTGTGAATTATGAAATGAAATTTTAAAAAGCGCGAAATTATTTTAAAATTGGTTGATTTCCTGAATTTTGATTCCATTATTAAACAAACACTTAACATTGAAATTTTTTTTTGTATAATTTTTAAACAAATTTCAAAGTCTGAATTACTTACGGTTGATTGGGTTAGAAGTTTAAATAATGGTAATTCATAATTCAGTTTTTTGCAGTATTTGATCGTGAATTATTATTTTCTTTAAATTTATATTGAATAAAGATCAATTTCAAGATGAATCGAATCGTGTTCTTTTCTTTTCTTTTTTACATGCAATTTTTAAAGTTGTCTAATGCTTTGTTTTAAATATTTACACTATCGTATGGTCAACATGTTTTGATATTTTGAATAACTTTAGTAAAGGTGTTTTTTGTTTACAAGAAATAATACATTTGCACCAAGCTTTATAATAAAGTAATGGATTTATTATATTCCGTGATCATTAATTAATAAATCCTGAAAATTTCATTAAAATTGGTTGATTTCCTGAATTTTGATGGATTATTTAGTAAATGGAGAAGTCGAAATGCCTTCTTATTGTTATTACTACGGTCCTTGTTTTGACACGGAAGTCAGTGACGTCAGAGGGGGGCAGGAAGTTAGTTGCTTGGCCTGTAGTAACTCTCGGTGGCCACGGTTGGGCACACAGTTAGCTTCTGACCCATTTGTTATATACTTCAAGTTTAGGACAGTTGGGCACAAAGTCAGCTTCTGACCCATTTGTTATATACTTCAAGTTTAGGAGAGTTGGTTACACAGTTAGCTTTTTACCCATTTGTTATATACTTCAAGTTTAGGAGAGTTTGGGCACACAGTGAGCTTCTTACCCATTTGTTGTATACTTCAAGTTAAGGAGAGTTTGGGCACACAGTTTGCATCTTACCGATTTGTTATATACTTCAAATTTAGAAGAGTTTGGGCACACAGTCACCTTCTTACCAATTTGTTATATACTTCAAGTTTAGGACGGTTGGGCACAAAGTTAGCTTCTTACCCATTTGTTATATGCTTCAAGTTTAGAAGAGGTGAGAACACAGTTAGCTGCTTACCCATTTGTTATATACTTAAAGTTAAGGAGAGTTCGGTACACAGTTAGCTTCTGACCCATTTTTTATATACTTCAAGTTTAGGACAGTTGGGCACACAGTTAGCTTTTTACCCATTTGTTATATACTTCAAGTTCAGGAGAGTTTGGGCACACAGTTAGCTTCTTACCCATTTGTTATATACTTCAAGTTTAGGAGAGTTTGGGCACACAGTTAGCTTTTTACCCATTTTTTATATACTTCAAGTTTAGGAGAGTTAGGTACACAGTTAGCTTCTGCCCTATTTGTCATATACTTCAAGTTTAGGACAGTTGGGCACACAGTTAGCTTTTTACCCATTTGTTATATACTTCAAGTTTAGGAGAGTTTGGGCACACAGTTAGCTTCTGACCCATTTGCTATATACTTCAAGTTTAGGACAGTTGGGCACACAGTCAGCTTCTTACCCATTTGTTATATACTTCAAGTTTAGGAGAGTTTGGGCACACAGTGAGCTTCTTACCCATTTGTTATATACTTCAAGTTTAGGAGAGTTTGGGCACACAGTTAGCTTTTTACCCATTTTTTATATACTTCAAGTTTAGGAGAGTTAGGTACACAGTTAGCTTCTGCCCTATTTGTCATATACTTCAAGTTTAGGACAGTTGGGCACACAGTTAGCTTTTTACCCATTTGTTATATACTTCAAGTTTAGGAGAGTTTGGGCACACAGTTAGCTTCTGACCCATTTGCTATATACTTCAAGTTTAGGACAGTTGGGCACACAGTCAGCTTCTTACCCATTTGTTATATACTTCAAGTTTAGGAGAGTTTGGGCGCACAGTTAGCATCTTACCTATTTGTTATATACTTCAAGTTTAGGAGAGTTTGGGCACACAGTTAGCTTTTTACCCATTTGTTATATACTTCAAGTTTAGGAGAGTTGGGTACACAGTTAGCTTCTGCCCTATTTGTCATATACTTCAAGTTTAGGACTGTTGGGCACACAGTTAGCTTTTTACCCATTTGTCATATACTTCAAGTTTAGGAGAGTTGGGCAAACAGTTAGCTTTTTACCCATTTGTCATATACTTCAAGTTTAGGAGAGTTTGGGCACACAGTTAGCTTTTTACCCATTTGTTATATACTTCAAGTTTAGGAGAGTTGGGTACACAGTTAGCTTCTGCCCTATTTGTCATATACTTCAAGTTTAGGACTGTTGGGCACACAGTTAGCTTTTTACCCATTTGTCATATACTTCAAGTTTAGGAGAGTTTGGGCACACAGTTAGCTTTTTACCCATTTGTTATATACTTCAAGTTTAGGAGAGTTGGGCAAACAGTTAGCTTCTGACCTATTTGTTATATACTTCAAGTTTAGGAGAGTTGGGTACACAGTTAGCTTCTGACCCATTTGCTATATACTTCAAGTTTAGGAGAGTTTGGGCACACAGTTAGCTTCTGACCCATTTGCTATATACTTCAAGTTTAGGAGAGTTTGGGCACACAGTTAGCTTCTGACCCATTTGCTATATACTTCAAGTTTAGGAGAGTTTGGGCACACAGTTAGCTTCTGACCCATTTGCTATATACTTCAAGTTTAGGACAGTTGGGCACACAGTCAGCTTCTTACCCATTTGTTATATACTTCAAGTTTAGGAGAGTTTGGGCGCACAGTTAGCATCTTACCTATTTGTTATATACTTCAAGTTTAGGAGAGTTTGGGCACACAGTTAGCTTTTTACCCATTTGTTATATACTTCAAGTTTAGGAGAGTTGGGTACACAGTTAGCTTCTGCCCTATTTGTCATATACTTCAAGTTTAGAAGAGTTGGGCAAACAGTTAGCTTCTGACCTATTTGTAATATACTTCAAGTTTAGGAGAGTTGGGCACACAGTCACCTTCTTACCAATTTGTTATATACTTCAAGTTTAGGACAGTTGGGTACACAGTTAGCTTTTTACCCATTTGTCATATACTTCAAGTTTAGGAGAGTTGGGCAAACAGTTAGCTTCTGACCTATTTGTAATATACTTCAAGTTTAGGAGAGTTGGGCACACAGTCACCTTCTTACCAATTTGTTATATACTTCAAGTTTAGGACAGTTGGGTACACAGTTAGCTTCTTACCTATTTGTTATATACTTCAAGTTTAGGAGAGTTTGGGCAAACAGTTAGCTTCTGACCTATTTGTTATATACTTCAAGTTTAGGAGAGTTTGGGCACACAGTTAGCTTTTTACCCATTTGTTATATACTTCAAGTTTAGGAGAGTTGGGTACACAGTTAGCTTCTGCCCTATTTGTCATATACTTCAAGTTTAGGACTGTTGGGCACACAGTTAGCTTTTTACCTATTTGTTATATACTTCAAGTTTAGGAGAGTTGGGCAAACAGTTAGCTTCTGACCTATTTGTTATATACTTCAAGTTTTGGAGAGTTTGGGCACACAGTCACCTTCTTACCAATTTGTTATATACTTCAAGTTTAGGACAGTTGGGTACACAGTTAGCTTCTTACCTATTTGTTATATACTTCAAGTTTAGGAGAGTTTGGGCAAACAGTTAGCTTCTGACCTATTTGGTATATACTTCAAGTTTAGGAGAGTTTGGGCACACAGTTAGCTTCTTACCCATTTGTTATATACTTCAAGTTTAGGAGAGTTGGGTACACAGTTAGCTTCTTACCTATTTGTTATATACTTCAAGTTTAGGACAGTTGGGTACACAGTTAGCTTCTTACCTATTTGTTATATACTTCAAGTTTAGGACAGTTGGGTACACAGTTAGCTTCTTACCTATTTGTTATATACTTCAAGTTTAGGAGAGTTGGGCACACAGTCACCTTCTTACCAATTTGTTATATACTTCAAGTTTAGGACAGTTGGGTACACAGTTAGCTTCTTACCCATTTGTTATATACTTCAAGTTTAGGAGAGTTTGGGCAAACAGTTAGCTTCTGACCTATTTGGTATATACTTCAAGTTTAGGAGAGTTTGGGCACACAGTTAGCTTCTTACCCATTTGTTATATACTTCAAGTTTAGGAGAGTTGGGTACACAGTTAGCTTCTTACCTATTTGTTATATACTTCAAGTTTAGGACAGTTGGGTACACAGTTAGCTTCTTACCTATTTGTTATATACTTCAAGTTTAGGACAGTTGGGTACACAGTTAGCTTCTTACCTATTTGTTATATACTTCAAGTTTAGGAGAGTTGGGCACACAGTCACCTTCTTACCAATTTGTTATATACTTCAAGTTTAGGACAGTTGGGTACACAGTTAGCTTCTTACCCATTTGTTATATACTTCAAGTTTAGGAGAGTTTGGGCAAACAGTTAGCTTCTGACCTATTTGGTATATACTTCAAGTTTAGGAGAGTTTGGGCACACAGTTAGCTTTTTACCCATTTGTTATATACTTCAAGTTTAGGAGAGTTGGGTACACAGTTAGCTTCTGCCCTATTTGTCATATACTTCAAGTTTAGGACTGTTGGGCACACAGTTAGCTTTTTACCCATTTGTCATATACTTCAAGTTTAGGAGAGTTTGGGCACACAGTTAGCTTTTTACCCATTTGTTATATACTTCAAGTTTAGGAGAGTTGGGCAAACAGTTAGCTTCTGACCTATTTGTTATATACTTCAAGTTTAGGAGAGTTGGGTACACAGTTAGCTTCTGCCCTATTTGTCATATACTTCAAGTTTAGGACTGTTGGGCACACAGTTAGCTTTTTACCCATTTGTCATATACTTCAAGTTTAGGAGAGTTGGGCAAACAGTTAGCTTCTGACCTATTTGTAATATACTTCAAGTTTAGGAGAGTTGGGCACACAGTCACCTTCTTACCAATTTGTTATATACTTCAAGTTTAGGACAGTTGGGTACACAGTTAGCTTCTTACCTATTTGTTATATACTTCAAGTTTAGGAGAGTTTGGGCAAACAGTTAGCTTCTGACCTATTTGGTATATACTTCAAGTTTAGGAGAGTTTGGGCACACAGTTAGCTTCTTACCCATTTGTTATATACTTCAAGTTTAGGAGAGTTGGGTACACAGTTAGCTTCTTACCTATTTGTTATATACTTCAAGTTTAGGACAGTTGGGTACACAGTTAGCTTCTTACCTATTTGTTATATACTTCAAGTTTAGGAGAGTTGGGCACACAGTTAGCTTCTGACCCATTTGTTATATACTTCAAGTTTAGGACAGTTGGGAACACAGTTAGCTTCTGACCCATGTGTTATATACTTCAAGTTTAGGACAGTTGGGCACACAGTTAGCTTCTGACCCATGTGTTATATACTTCAAGTTTAGGACAGTTGGCAACACAGTTAGCCTTTTACCCATTTGTTATATACTTAAAGTTTAGGACGGTTCGGTACACAGTTAGCTTCTGACCCATTTGTCATATACTTCAAGTTTAGAAGAGTTGGGTACACAGTTAGCTTCTTACCCATTTGTTATATACTTCAAGTTTAGGAGAGTTTGGGCACACAGTTAGCTTCTGACCCATTTGTCATATACTTCAAGTTTAGGACAGTTGGGCACACAGTTAGCTTCTTACCCATTTGTTATATACTTCAAGTTTAGGACAGTTGGGTACACAGTTAGCTTCTCACCCATTTGTTATATACTTCAAGTTTAGGAGAGTTTGGGCACACAGTTAGCTTCTTACCCATTTGTTATATACTTCAAGTTTAGGAGAGTTTGGGCACACAGTTAGCTTCTGACCCATTTGTCATATACTTCAAGTTTAGGACAGTTGGGCACACAGTTAGCTTCTGACCCATTTGTTATATACTTCAAGTTTAGGAGAGTTTGGGCACACAGTTAGCATCTTACCTATTTGTTATATACTTCAAGTTTAGGACAGTTGGGCACACAGTTAGCTGCTGACCCATTTGCTATATACTTCAAGTTTAGGAGAGTTGGGCACACAGTCAGCTTCTTACCCATTTGTTATATACTTCAAGTTTAGGAGAGTTTGGGCACACAGTTTGCTTCTGACCCATTTGTTATATACTTCAAGTTTAGGACATTCACAAATATTTTAATGAAATAAACATTTCCTTTGTTATTATAACAAAATAAGGGTAATTAAATTTGTTTATAACCTTAAAAAGAATAAAGAAATTAATGGATAATAATTTTTTAACTTCTATAAACTATTACCAAACCCTTTTTACATATAAAGTTACAAATTAGAAATTGTTACATTTTTGTCATCCATATATTTTGCAAAGCGATAGTCAATCAGTAAACAAAGTTGTTTACCGATTTACTGATGCCGGATTTTACTAATCTATGACTTTTGGGAAGATAAATTTGCTAATTTTTAGTAAAACGTAGGAATTTTTTTAAATTCAGTATCTTATGACTTTACTTTAATAATTATCGTTGAAATAGTTCCCAAAAACTTATATTTATTATTCAAGGGTGTTTTACCAGTAATTTCTTCAAAGTTTAAAATTCACTACATATTTTGTCTTTCAGCCGTCGTGATAATATATTTCATCATAATTTCTTTTTAACACGTAAATATATAGTGTTTTCCTTTTAGAGATTAAGTTTAGGCTTTTATCTTTCAAACACAATCAAAGTTTACACGGAAACTAATTAAATAATTAATAATAAGCGCTTTTTTTATAAGCATAGTCCGTACAAGAGACTGGCATTTTTGCACGTACCTATCTTTTTTCGAAACGACAATCACTATTGTGTGTATATGTATGTATGTATGTATGTATGTATGTATGTATGTATGTATGTGTGTGTGTGTGATTTCTGGATGAAATATATATTTATTGAACAAAAATAAATGATGTTGTAAATGTCTAACAAATGGCATAAAATTTTACATGTATAATAAAACACTACAATATAGGCACGAAAATAACCACAATACACTAGAGAATCATTAAAAATGTTATATACCATTATAATGACTAGATTTTAAAGTGTAGGCTCTTGAATTAAGCAGATTTTATGTGGATACATGAAATAATAATTATGGGATTGATGGCTTGAATTTGTCAGTTTATGGCTATTTTAGCTAGGAAGATTGTCGAGGTCATATGTTATAAGCAAGCATGTCTTCAGTAGATAGGTGGGGACGAGGTGTGTGGAAGTATGAGTCTGCCGTTTATTCTAAACTGGGAATGTGAAAACGAGGAAAAAGAAAAGAAAAAGAAAAAAGAGAAATGGGAAGAGGAGGGGACTAAAAAATGATAAGAGAGTAGAGATGTGGATAATTTTTGGCTGATTTTGAACCAGAATATTATTGAAAATAAAAGTTTTGGCATAGAGACGAGAAAGGATATCATATTTATTAGTTTAAATATTCAAAATGGGTGTATTAATTTCATCCTATTTATTTTATTATTTTATTTGTGTCTCATTAATCTATTAGTGAGTTTCCTGTAGTTTGTAGGAATATGTATAAAAGCTTTTAGGCATAAAGAGAGAGAGAGAGAGAGAGAGAGAGAGAGAGAGAGAGAGAGAGAGAGGAGGTATCATACCTATTAGTTTAAATACTAAAAAACTGGGTGTATTAATTTATTTCTATTTATTTGATTACTCTATTTGTGTTTCATTAAATAATTAATAAATTTCTTGTAATGTGTGGGAGTATGTATAAAAGTGGGTTGGAAACAATATAGCTCGTTAGTTTATTTATGTATAAATGTGTTTATTTATATTTATTTAGTTTACTATTTCTGTGTAATTAATTAATCCGTCATTATTTAGATATATTTATGATTATACAAGTGTGTGTATATGTAATATGTGAATATAAGTAGAATCGCGATGATATGATATGCATAGTGTTTTGAATTATGTGTGAATGTGTTTATTTATTCTCGTTTGTTTTATTGTTAGTGTATTACTAATACACCAAATACAATTAATATAATTAAGAGCATAATTTTTTAATGTAATGGCGTGGAAATTTTTACTATTTTGAAATGCAAATTTTGATTAAAGAAAAGAAGTTTTGGCATAAGGAGAAAAGGGGGTATCATATTTATTAGTGAGTGTATTAGTCTATTTCTATTTATTTGATTATTTTACATGTGTCTCATTACTTAATTTATAAATTTCTTGCGATATATATATATATATATATATATATATATATATATATATATATATAGTTGGATATAGCCACACTGATGATTCTTGGTAAAGATGAAACATATATATGTATTTTGATATTAAAAATATTTGTTAAAAATAATTATTAATTATTCATGCTCTCTTAAGGGACGAGTACCCGCAAGAGATATATGAAAACGTTTCAATCTAAACAACAATGCTACGGTGACCGTATTACTTAGCTATTACAAGTAATATTTATTAAAAATAATATTTAATTATATATACAATTAATTAATTTTCTCTCTCTCTCTCACTCTCTCTCTCTCTCTCTCTCTCTATATATATATATATATATATATATATATATATATGTGTGTGTGTGTGTGTGTGTGTGTGTGTGTGTGTGTGTGTGTGTGTGTGTGTGTGTGTATCGAGGCAGCGTTTTTTCTCTAAGGCACGTATTATTAAAAATAACCGACAACTTATGTCTGGATATTTTTGTATAGATCCCTTCCATTTTCCGGATTAAAGTCCTAATATCGGATGAGAATTGGCTGATGAATCTGCCGTAATTTTCTTTTAGGTCCAAAATACTTTCTGACCCATCTGGTTCCATCTTCAGTGGAATAATGTCCATCAGGTAAAGACCTAGAATGAGTTTATAGTTAATTTTGGCAGAAAAATTTAAATACGAAACTATATTTATTTCGTATTATAAACATTTAAGCATATTAGTACTAGTGTTAAAATTAATCCTGTTAATAACTGAAGATGGACCCAGATGGGTCAGAAAGTACTTTGGACCTAAAAGAAAATTACGGCAGATTCATCAGCCAATTCTCATCCGAGATTAGGACTTTAATCCGGAAAATGAAAGGGATCCATTCAAAAATATCCAGACATGAGTTGTCGGTTATTTTTAATATATATATATATATATATATATATATATATATATATATATATATATATATATATATATATAGAGAGAGAGAGAGAGAGAGAGACAGAGACAGAGACAGAGACAGAGAGAGAGAGAGAAAAAAAGAGAGAGAGAGGGAGGGGGAAATTTAAAAGATATTCAAATCAAGTTTCTGAACGAAATGTTCGTAAAAGACGTGGGTCGAAGTTTTTATTCCGGATTGGTATAAGGCCAACATATAGATATCAATATGCTTACATATACACGCCTCATCAGAATTTTAAGCTATTAAAACTGTAGAATGGAATAAAAGAGTCATACTCTTTCGTAGTGACTCCTCGCATTAAATACGACCTTTTCTCACATGTTACTCACGTACAACGATTGGTATATTTAAAAATTGTTAAAAATGCTCATCATTCCAACATCGTTTCCTTCTGATATTTGCAAATATAAGTATTAAATTACTTTCTATTGTTTACTAATCTACCGTTAATCATTTCAGGATTTGTCTACGAGGCGACGCAGAATTTCTCCGTGGTTTTCTACTTGGATTCTGCGATTGTTTTCCTGGGAGCCGTTTTATCATGTGGAATCGTCTACGCGCAGAAGACACGGAAATTCGTGGAATAAGACGCATAAGGTTGATGCACGGGCGCAACGTAGTAAATACGGATCAAACGTAGTAAATACGGATCAAAGGGACGTAATCCATCCAAACTCGACGAAGTTGTAGTATTCATACCGCTGTATTTATATATGTAAAAAAGAAACAGACGACAACTGATTTTCTAAATTTGTTTGATTACAAACCTTTTTGTAATGATTAGTCACTAAAATGTTTTCCTAATCAAAACTTATAAAAGAGGGCGTTTAAATACATCAGCAGAAAACAGTTTTTGTTTTTATTGAGTGGAACATTTTAATTATTAAATACCTTTTACCTTTTTTTAATGAAGCTAAGAATGAATGTTTTATTTTTACTTTTATTGAACAATGACACTATTATCTAAAATTCTTGCATTTCATATTATTTGGACTTAAAAAGCATATTTGACCGGGCTAGTTCAGAATAGTGTGAGTCGGTGAACGAGGTTACGAAAGAAAATGTGATTCTTTTCAAGTTTGTGTCAGCTAACACAATAACTACCTCCACCTTAAGCCACTCATCTGAGGAGAGTCCATAAATAAGGAGATGTTGTAGTACTCATGATTGAAGCATTCAGATGGAGACCACTATCCCCAGTTGTTACGGAACACAATACGAATACTGACACTTTCGGAACCACTGCCTTCAAGACTAAATAAGTAATTGAAGAAGGATCAGAAGAAATTGGATGTATCAATGAAATTATGAACGGGGATAAAAAGAAGCTAACATGTCTAAGGAACAAAGACTGAAAGAAAAGAAAAACAGAAACTAAATATAAGTCGTATACGTTTTAGACAGGCCTATATATATATATATATATATATATATATATATATATATATATATATATATATATATATATATATATATATATATATATAGTGTGTATATGAAAAGAAATCAAATAAAGTGCTCGATCATATAAGAGATATAATATAATTTATTTATATACTGTATATTACATATTTCAGCAATGTACCGCGTTTCATCCAAAAGGGCAGATTTAGACATCTTTAGTAAATCTCTGTGCCCAGTGGAATCATCGGCAAGCTGAAATGATTGTAGTCATGTCCCGATAGCTTCATCCCCAAGCTGCCGGCATTTGGAAATTCCTCCCTGCTCCCTGTTTCCCCGATTGTACCGACATGCAGTGGTTTAAAACTAATGTAAGAAGACATCTCGCTGCACAGCTCCCAACTTAGGATGACACCCAAAACCTACACCCTAATTCTCACGTCTACAGGGGCGGCCTGCCTTGTTTAGAGTGAAATATCTTTTAAAAAAAGTATACTTTTCATGTTCAATAGCTTCGAACTTTTTCTCGTCTGACCATGCCGAATAATTTTTGGGATAAAATTGATTGTATTTTTTTTTGAATACTATAAATTTGACTTTTTGCTTGTACCTAAATTCTCCAACGGAGTTGATTACAGAATCATAAGAAAATAATTATAGTTACTGTTGTAATATTACCTCCTTTTCCTATGTGGACTTTCCCATGATTGACTATATATTCAGTAGCACTGGCTTTTGATCTTTGCCTCGGACCTAACCAATTCCTCACTAAGGTGTGTCTCTCCTTTATTGTACCCTCGAATGCAATAAACCTTTCATTCTTTCATTATAAAATAGCATTGGCTATTTCTTTTCCTACGTGAGTTACCAAGTTGTTAACTGAACCCCTTTCGAAGGATAAAACAGTTACCTTGATCACTATCCCTCCAGAACTTTTCTAAGGGTCTTGGAAAAGATGTCTCCAGTTGATTGAATTTGTGTGAACTGAACCTGTATGCACAGGCCGCAATTGTACCCACTCGTTGTGCAAGTCCAAAGATGCTGTGCGATTCAGTCGGTGCTGCAACAAAGAATTCTCATCCCGAGTAGAACTATGGGTCCAGTTTATGAAGAAGTAAAAGGTTTTTGTTGAGGGGGGGAGTTACAAATGAAACTCGTGTTTCCAGGTTGACTGGCAGACTTGCAAAATGAGATCTCTTATTCCGGTCACATAAAATCTAACTCCCATCAATACAAAAGACGCTCTGTTCCCGAGGACCACCGAAATACAACTGTCACCTCGAAACGTCCAACTCAAACTGACTGCCCGCTCTTAGATAGCCCAACTCCCCCCCCCTCGTCATGCTCAGAAAGCCATTTCCTTCTTTCCCATCTCCTGGGGTATTTTACGCCTGACCGGAAATCTTGTATTATAGTCTTTCTCACTGGTCACCATTCGACCACCCAGGGACTGACCGCTGGAGATATCCAGTAGAAATAACTACGAGACGGTCTACTCAGGGGGGGGGGCTTATCATGGAGATTATCTAAGTACATTACTTTCTGGTCTCAGCATGATTCTCTGTTTTTATGAGGCCCTTATTTCATTTCAAAGAGAAAAAAAAGATTCTGGGTGGCCCAAATATAAAATCATAGATATTTTTTCAAATTCCTCTGTGCCCCACCCCCTTTTTTTCTTTGACCGAGCATCTAACACCTGCAACGTTTGCCATTCGCATGCACAACTAAAATATGCAGCATACTGCATGTTCTAGTTGTGCATCGATGATGTTTTTTTTGTCTTTCCATGTCTTGACTACGCTGTTTTTTATTGAGTTAAAAAACTTCAACATAACATTTTGTAAATCCTCCATTTTTAAAAAAGTTTTGGTGAACCTATCTTTGAGTCTTGACAGTGACTTTGTTAATATAGTATATGTCAATGTTAACTACATCGATCATCGTTAATGTGTTGTATCGTACGACAACAGTTAATAGGAATGAATTTACTGGAACACAAGATTAGGAAATAAAATATATCTTTTTTTATTCTCGTTCTCCTGTAACACAACATTACGAAAATAGACTATCTCATATTTAGTTAATTATTGTCGTGAATGTGTTAGTGCTAGGATGTAAGCACTTCTTCTTCTTTTTTCGTGTGAATCAGATGATTCTGGTGTTGCCATTAGTTTCCCCAATGTTTTTCTAGTTAGAAATCTTTCTGGAAACAAAGGTACTTACGGGAAGGACCACGAGAAGGTTGCCAACATCCCTAAGTGAAAGTGATACTGTGGAACCGACTGGAGTCGAACTTGGAACACACAGGTCTTCAGTCCGTGTCGTTATCCAGTTAACCACCGTCACCTCCCGATGTAAGCACTTTACAACAACAAACAACTAGAGAAATTGATAACAGCATCAAAGGACTTTACGATGCGTATCAGAAGAAAGGGCGACCGGTGGTCAGTATGCCGCTATACCGAATTCAAAATAGCAAGCCGCGATCAATAGTCTGTCTCTCCTGCACTAAACGGGCATAGTTTTTAAAACGTGAAAATATTTTTTATGTAAAACTTTATAATTAAAACTTTCTGGAACAATTTTTAAAGGAAAATGAAATATAAAGCAAAAATGTTTTTTTTTTCTTTTAATATATGCGATCCGACAGCACTATGATTGGTAGAAACATTCATATTTCAATAGTTCGACAAAGTACACCTGAAGAAGGTCGGAGGTTACATCGGCCGAATCGTTGTGATAAAAAACAAACAAGATGAGAACAGTAGTCCGAATATACTAAATTCTACAAATTATCAACCCTCATCTAAAAAATTCCGAAACATCATATTTCAATGTTTCGAGAAAAAAAAATTGTTTATACCCACCCACCCCCAAAAAATCAAATAACATATTTAATTACTTATTTTTCTTTAAATACTTTATTTAAAATAAAAAACAAAAAACAAAACAAAGGTGCTGTTGCAGATTAGAACCCAAGCTAAAATCGATTTGGCGTCGTTAGGGTAAGGTTTAGGGTTAGGATTATTGTCACGGTTAGGGTTATGGTTAGGGTTAGGGTTAGGGTCATGGTTAGCTTGGGTCGCAATATGCACCAGTACCAAAACAAAAACATATTTATTTTCCGAAAAAAAAAACAAAAAAAAAACTGGTATTTGATTACTTATTTTTTTAAAATGAAATTACTTAAAATAAAAACACAAAACGTTTCCTTCCAGCAAATTTAAATTATAAAGTTTTACATGAAAAAAAATTTTTTTTTTTAATTATGGCCGTTTGGTGCAGGAGAGACAGTCTATTGATTGCGGCTTGCTGTTGTGAATTTTGAGTAGCTGCAGGCTGATACACACTTAAGCAGGTGTTTAAGTTTTTGCTGTGTTGAATGATGCAGCGTTTTCCGATCCGTAGACCGTATGTGTATCACACAGCGTAACGCGTGTCTTTAATACCGAGTAAAACCACTCCTCAGATCACATGACGTTACTGAGCTCAACTTTCTGGTTTCTTAACGTAAAGCATTCACACCAACAACTCGAAGAATAACAGTCCTTCCATCCTCAGGCGAAAGTTATATCAATAGAGCTTCTTCGTAAGGGCTTCCCGTCTGTGGAACACATTGCCGCGGGACTGCTTCTCCGCAGATTACGACTTGATCGTCTTAAAGACAATGTCAACAGATTCCTATCCGGAACCGGCCCCCAAAAAATATTTGTACTTGCTCCTGACAATCATTCCATCTCATTAACTATTAACCTCGAGTCGCATCTGGTCTTGATCAGCCGTGACAACCTCGATTCGCATCTGGTCTTGATAAGCCGTGACAACCTCGATTCGCATCTGGTCTTGATAAGCCGTGACAACCTCGATTCGCATCTGGTCTTGATAAGCCGTGACAACCTCGATTTGCATCTGGTCTTGATAAGCCGTGACAACCTCGATTCGCATCTGGTCTTGATAAGCCGTGACAACCTCGATTCGCATCTGGTCTTGATAAGCCGTGACAACCTCGATTCGCATCTGGTCTTGATAAGCCGTGACAACCTCGATTCGCATCTGGTCTTGATAAGCCGTGACAACCTCGATTCGCATCTGGTCTTGATAAGCCGTGACAACCTCGATTCGCATCTGGTCTTGATAAGCCGTGACAACCTCGATTCGCATCTGGTCTTGATAAGCCGTGACAACCTCGATTCGCATCTGGTCTTGATAAGCCGTGACAACCTTGAGTCGCATCTGGTCTTGATAAGCCGTGACAACCTCGATTCGCATCTGGTCTTGATAAGCCGTGACAACCTCGAGTCGCATCTGGTCTTGATAAGCCGTGACAACCTCGAGTCGCATCTGGTCTTGATAAGCCGTGACAACCTCGATTCGCATCTGGTCTTGATAAGCCGTGACAACTTTTTAGTAAAAAAAAAAGAAAAGAAAATTAAACGCATCGCCAGACTTATTCGATAAACGTTTGAATTATTTAAGCGTTTCAACCTGCAGCTTGGACGTAAACGTTTACAAATATATTGTGAGTACAGCATTTCATTTTGTTTTCCTTTGTTTTTACCTTTATTGTAGACTAACTGGGGGAAAAAATACCTGTCCCAGGACGGGTAAAATTTATTCCTCAAACAGAACAGTTTTGCACCACTTTTATGTCCCCTTATGAAGATTAGAATCCAGATATAATGATACAAAACCTCATGTCCAGAATGCTTATTCCAATGTTGATCAAAATCCATTACATGATTTTGATCCTCGAAAAATATCTAAAATATAATGCTTAAACTTAAGGGGTCTTAAAAAGAAATTGAAATTCAGGGAATCTGGTTTCATTGGTGTCTAATGACTATGGATCGAATTTAACGCAAATCTGATACATTTTAACTCTTGGATTGCTGTGTCTATATTATGCCCCTTAAAACCCCTTAAAACCCCTTAAAACCCCTTAAACCCCCTTAAAACCGCTTAAAATCCTCCAAAAATGAACTGACATTCGAAGAATATGTATTAATTGAAGTTTAATACCTATTGATAAAATTTCACAAAAATAAGAGGTATCTGAATTTTCAAAAAGGGGTTCCACTCCCTTTTTTTATCTCATTTGTATCAACTAAATTAAACTAAATATAGCCCACATTACTCACCCTTACGCCTAGCAGCTGTATTCTAAAATTTGTAACGATCGGTTAATTTGCTTTGGCGTAGTTCTTGTACAACACAATTATATAAACATATACACATATCTAACGTTATATAAATAAATAGAGATGTCAATTTAACTGGAGTTGTCCGGGTTGAGGGATAAGTGACGGTGGACAAGTGGTTAACGACATAGACTGACGACCAGGGTGTGCCAAGTTCGAATCCAGTCGGTTCCATAATCTCACTTTCGCTTATGTGGTCCCTCTTGCAAAAATGCCAACGCCAGCATCAAGTCGATCAACAAATATACTTTACTTTACCGGTGTTAGGGTTAGAGCTTAGAGAACAGTAATTGAAAATATAATGTACGTTTTTGGTCCCCCAATTTATAAAATCGGGAGACCTATGTTTTGAGGCATTTCCGTCCGTCCGTCCGTCCGTCCGTCCGGATTTTTCTCCGCAACAATCCATTGAATTTCTCTGAAATTTTGCATGAAGTTGTAACTTTTGTCAGGTTAGAAAGTGACATTTTCCAATTTTTGAAAAAATATCTGGTTAGCCCCCCCCCCCAGGGGGTCAAAAGCCCCCAAAATAGCAAAAAATGACATTTTTTACCCCATAACTTTTAATCCCTCCATTCAATTTCTCTGAAACTTGGCCAAAATGTGGAGGCAATTATTCCTAATAGAAAATAAGTATCGCTGACCTTGGAATAAATCTGGTTCGCGCCCCCGGGGTGTCAAAAGCCCCCAAAATAGCAAAAAATGCCCCTTTTCTCCCATAACGTTTGATCCATCCATTCAATTTTTCTGAAACTTGGCCAAAATGTAGAGGCAATTGTTCTGGATATAAAATGAGCATCCTTGACCTAAGTAAAAATTCTCGTTCGCACCCCCCGGGGCTCAAAGGGGGGTAAAAAATGCCCCAAATTGCCCAAATTTACTGCATTTTACATCCGCCACATCGAGTCACATACAGAGGGTTAGGGTTAGGAGGACCACGCACGCGTGGCTTGTTCTTAATAAGACGTTTCGAAAATCGTTTTAGTTTTCTTTTGTTTTATTTTTTAGTTCAATAAATATTCAATTCATAGTTAATAGAGAAATAGTTGAGTGTGTATTTCTGAAAGTTATAGTTTTATTAATACAGATATATTCATATAGATGTCCGACAGATCCAGGTTTGATGGGGTTCATGGGAATTGCGACTGTGTCAATCCGTAAGTAATTTCCGGTTCTAATTAATGTTTATATACCTGTTATATCTATATACCTGTTAAATCTATATACCTGTTATATCTATATACCTGCTGTATCTATATACCTGCTATGTCTACATACCTGTTATATCTATATACCAGTTATACTTATATACCTGCTATATCTATATACATGTTATATCTATATACCTGCTATATCTATATACCTGTTATATCTATATACCTGCTATATCTATATACCTGTTATATCTATATACCTGTTATATCTATATACCTGTTATATCTATATACCTGCTATATCTATATACCTGTTATATCTATATACCTGTTATATCGATATACCTGCTATATTTATATACCTGTTATATCTATATACCTGCTATATTTATATACATGTTATATCTATATATCTGTTATATCTACATACCTGTAATATCTATATACTTGCTATATCTATATACCTGTTATATCTATATACCTGTTATATCTATATACCTGCTATATTTATATACCTGTTATATCTATATACCTGCTATGTCTACATACCTGTTATATCTATATACCAGTTATACTTATATACCTGCTATATCTATATACATGTTATATTTATATACCTGCTATATCTATATACCTGTTATATCTATATACCTGCTATATCTATATACCTGTTATATCTATATACCTGTTATATCTATATACCTGTTATATCTATATACCTGCTATATCTATATACCTGTTATATCTATATACCTGTTATATCTACATACCTGCTATATCTATATACCTGCTACATCTATATACCTGCTATATCTATATACCTGTTATATCTATATACATTCTATATCTATATACCTGTTATATCTACATACCTGCTATATCTATATACCTGCTATATCTATATACCTGTTATATCTATATACATGCTATATCTATATACCTGTTATATCTATATACCTGCTATATCTATATAGCTGTTATATCTATATACCTGCTATATCAATATACCTGTTATATCTATATACCTGTTATATCTATATACCTGTTATATCTATATACCTGCTATATCTATATACCTGTTATATCTATGTACCTGTTATATCTATATACCTGCTGTATCTATATACCTGCTATATCTATATACCTGCTATATCTATATACCTGCTATATATATATATACCTGTTATATCTATATACCTGTTATATCTATATAACTGTTATATCTATGTACCTGTTATATCTATATACCTGCTGTATCTATATACCTGCTATATCTATATACCTGTTATATCTATATACCTGCTATATATATACCTCTTATATCTATATACCTGTTATATCTAGACACCTGTCATATCTATATACCTGCTATATCGATATACCTGTTATATCTATATACCTGTCATATCTATATACCTGTTATATCAATATACCTGCTATATCTATATACCTGCTATATCTATATACCTGTTATATCTATATACCTGTTATATCTATATACCTGTTATATCTATATACCTGTTATATCAATATACCTGCTATATCTATATACCTGCTATATCTATATACCTGTTATATCTATATACCTGCTATATCTATATACCTGTTATATCTATATACCTGTTATATCGATATACCTGCTATATTTATATACCTGTTATATCTATATACCTGCTACATCTATATAACTGTTATATCTATATACCTGTTATATCAATATACCTGTTATATCTAAATACCTGTTATATCTATATACCTGTTATATCTATATACCTGTTATATCTATATACATGCTACATCTATATACCTGCTATATCTATATACCTGTTATATCTATATACCTGCTATATCTATATACCTGCTATATCTATATACCTGCTATATCTATATACCTGTTGTATCTATGTACCTGTTATATCTATATACCTGCTATATCTATATACCTGCTATATCTATATACCTTCTATATCTATATACCTGCTATATATATATACCTGTTATATATATATATACCTGTTATATCTATATACCTGTTATATCTATAGACCTGTTATATCTATATACCTGCTACATCTATATACCTGTCATATCTATATACCTGCTATATCTATATACTTGCTATATCCATATACCTGTTATATCTATATACCTGTTATATCGATATACCTGTTATATCTATATACCTGTTATATCTATATACCTGTTATATCGATATACCTGTTATATCTATATACCTGTTATATCTATATACCTGTTATATCAATATACCTGCTATATCTATATACCTGTTATATCTATATACCTGTTATATCTATATACATGTTATATCTATATACCTACTATATCTATATACCTGCTATATCTATATACCTGGTATATCTATATACCTGCTATATCTATATACCTGTTATATCTATATACCTGTTATATCTATATACCTGCGACATCTATATACCTGCTATATCAATATACCTGTTATATCTATATACCTGTTATATCTATATACTTGTAATATCTATATACCTGCTATATCTATATACCTGTTATATCTATGTACCTGTTATATCTACATACCCGCTGTATCTATATCTATATACCTGCTATATATATATACCTGTTATATCTATATACCTGTTGTATCTATGTACCTGTTATATCTATGTACCTGTTATATCTATATACCTGCTGTATCTATATACCTACTATATCTATATATCTGTTCTATCTATATACCTGCTATATATATATACCTGTTATATCTATATACCTGTCATATCTATATACCTGCTATATCTATATACCTGTTATATCTATATACCTGCCATATCTATATACCTGTTATATCTATATACCTGTTATATCTATATACCTGCTATATCTATATACCTGTTATATCTATATACCTGTTATATCTATATACCTGCTATATCTATATACCTGTTATATCGATATACCAGTTATACTTATATACCTGCTATATCTATATACATGTTATATCTATATACCTGTCATATCTATATACCTGCTATATCTATATACCTGTTATATCTATATACCTGTCATATCTATATACCTGTTATATCTATATACCTGTTGTATCTAGATACCTGCTATATCTATATACCTGCTATATCTATATACCTGTTATATCTATATACCTGTTATATCTATATACCTGCTATATCTATATACCTGTTATATCTATATACCTGTTATATCGATATACCTGCTATATTTATATACCTGTTTTATCTATATACCTGCTACATCTATATAACTGTTATATCTATATACCTGTTAGATCTATGTACCTGTTATATCTCTATACCTGCTGTATCTATATACCTGCTATATCTATATACCTGTTATATCTATATACCTGCTATATATATATATACCTGTTATATCTATATACCTGTTATATCTATATACCTGTTATATCTATATACCTGCTGCATCTATATACCTGCTATATCTATATACTTGTTATATCTATATACCTGTTATATCTATATACCTGCTATATCTATATACATGTTATATCTATATACCTGCTATATTTATATACCTGCTATATTTATATACCTGTTGTATCTATATACCTGGTCTATCTATATACCTGCTATATCTATATACCTGTTATATCTATATACCTGTTATATCTATATACCTGTTATATCTATATACCTTCTATATCTATATACCTGTTATATCTATATACCTTCTATATCTATATACCTGTTATATCTTTATACCTGTTATATCTATATACCTGCTATATCTATATACCTTCTATATCTATATACCTGTTATATCTATATACCTTCTATATCTATATACCTGCTATATCTATATACCTGTTATATCTATATACATGTTATATCTATATACCTGCTATATCTATATACCTGTTATATCTATATACCTGTTATATCTATATACCTGCTACATCTATATAACTGTTATATCTATATACCTGTTATATCTATATACCTGTAATATTTATATACCTGTTATATCTATATACCTGTTATGTCTATATACCTGTTATATCTATATACCTGCTATATCTATATACCTGTTATATCTATATACCTGTTATATCTATATACCTGCTATATCTATATACCTTCTATATCTATATACCTGCTATATATATATATATATATACCTGTTATATCTATATACCTGAATATATCTATATACCTGTTATATCTATATACCTGCTATATCTTTATACCTGCTATATCTATATACCTGTTATATCTATATACCTGTTATATCTATATACCTGCTATATCTATATACCTGAATATATCTATATACCTGTTATATCTATATATCTGCTATATCTATCTACCTGTTATATCTATATAGCTGTTATATATATATATATATACCTGTTATATCTATATACCTGTTATATCTATATACATGTCATATCTATATACCTGTTATTACATGATACTATAATGGTTGTTACATGATACTATAATGAAGAAAGACAGGTTTGTATAATTTGGATTATTCGGACTACTGTTCTCATTTTGAGAGTAATCATCACAACGTTTCGGTCTTCTTCAGGTGTATCTTTTCGAACTAGGGATCGGCCCTGTTTATTTAATCCATAGGGATTGCATGCTCTCGTTCTGTCAGGGAGAAATCTTCCGTAATTCGCAATTATTCGTATCGCCCGCACTGAAGATTGAACTTTCAACCTTCAGATGACTGTCACTTAGAACTGAATTTTACTTAGTTCTATATCCACGGGTCCAGTGGATATAGAGGTTACACAGTGAATATAGAAGGGACAGCGGTCGAAATGTTGTGAGAATAACACTGAAGATGAGAACAGTAGTCCGAATAAACCAAATTATACAAATTATCACTCCTCATCTCAAAAATGCTGAAACAAAGAAATATCTATTGCAAAAGAGAGTACAATAATGGATAAGCAGACATTAGTAAAATATTACTGATGTTAGAAGTAAGACCTTGGTTAATTGGAGTTCACTCTATATAGTATGCCGATATAGGGAAAAGGGGGCCATAGCCTATTCCATTAAACCCCTCCTTCTCTTTTGGTCCAAACTAACTAGCTAATACGAAGTGAAAATAAAATCAACAAGGAAATAGAATGCTATATATTTAATGGCAAGTTACAAAGAGCCAGATCCGTCCTAAGATGGGGAGGTACTGCTGTCATATGTGGGGAGGTGTCGCTCGGAGCACTTCCTCATGGCAGAGGACAAAATCAACTTAACAATCTAGTGGCGGATTATCTCTTCTTGTCCCTACAGCCTCTTTCACGGAGAAGAGATGTAGCTAGCCTTTGGCCTTTTGGCCAAGATCAAAGTGTAGGATCTGTTCCGATGGATACTACACCCTATAGACCGGTGTTGTCTTACCCTTCGGGACTTGATTTTGTCGGTCTATGGGTCTGTCCTGTGCAGTTCTAGGAGGTCCACCCTCCCAGGCTTCGCCTCTCCTCTTTGGGGAGGAGTAAGTTTATAGCTTACTGCCTGAAGCGTCCCTACCGGGGAATGCCGACGGGGCTTGTTCTTAATAAGACGTTTCGAAAATCGTTTTAGTTTTCTTTTGTTTTATTTTTTAGTTCAATAAATATTCAATTCATAGTTAATAGAGAAATAGTTGAGTGTGTATTTCTGAAAGTTATAGTTTTATTAATACAGATATATTCATATAGATGTCCGACAGATCCAGGTTTGATGGGGTTCATGGGAATTGCGACTGTGTCAATCCGTAAGTAATTTCCGGTTCTAATTAATGTTTTTATACCTGTTATATCTATATACCTGTTAAATCTATATACCTGTTATATCTATATACCTGCTGTATCTATATACCTGCTATGTCTACATACCTGTTATATCTATATACCAGTTATACTTATATACCTGCTATATCTATATACATGTTATATCTATATACCTGCTATATCTATATACCTGTTATATCTATATACCTGCTATATCTATATACCTGTTATATCTATATACCTGTTATATCTATATACCTGTTATATCTATATACCTGCTATATCTATATACCTGTTATATCTATATACCTGTTATATCGATATACCTGCTATATTTATATACCTGTTATATCTATATACCTGCTATATTTATATACATGTTATATCTATATATCTGTTATATCTACATACCTGTAATATCTATATACTTGCTATATCTATATACCTGTTATATCTATATACCTGTTATATCTATATACCTGCTATATTTATATACCTGTTATATCTATATACCTGCTATGTCTACATACCTGTTATATCTATATACCAGTTATACTTATATACCTGCTATATCTATATACATGTTATATTTATATACCTGCTATATCTATATACCTGTTATATCTATATACCTGCTATATCTATATACCTGTTATATCTATATACCTGTTATATCTATATACCTGTTATATCTATATACCTGCTATATCTATATACCTGTTATATCTATATACCTGTTATATCTACATACCTGCTATATCTATATACCTGCTACATCTATATACCTGCTATATCTATATATCTGTTCTATCTATATACCTGCTATATATATATACCTGTTATATCTATATACCTGTCATATCTATATACCTGCTATATCTATATACCTGTTATATCTATATACCTGCCATATCTATATACCTGTTATATCTATATACCTGTTATATCTATATACCTGCTATATCTATATACCTGTTATATCTATATACCTGTTATATCTATATACCTGCTA
This sequence comes from Sepiola atlantica, assembly GCA_963556195.1. NCBI lineage: Eukaryota > Metazoa > Mollusca > Cephalopoda > Sepiida > Sepiolidae > Sepiola > Sepiola atlantica. Next base: position 19,279,195 of record OY744543.1, read on the forward strand.
TATCTATATACCTGTTATATCGATATACCAGTTATACTTATATACCTGCTATATCTATATACATGTTATATCTATATACCTGTCATATCTATATACCTGCTATATCTATATACCTGTTATATCTATATACCTGTCATATCTATATACCTGTTATATCTATATACCTGTTGTATCTAGATACCTGCTATATCTATATACCTGCTATATCTATATACCTGTTATATCTATATACCTGTTATATCTATATACCTGCTATATCTATATACCTGTTATATCTATATACCTGTTATATCGATATACCTGCTATATTTATATACCTGTTTTATCTATATACCTGCTACATCTATATAACTGTTATATCTATATACCTGTTAGATCTATGTACCTGTTATATCTCTATACCTGCTGTATCTATATACCTGCTATATCTATATACCTGTTATATCTATATACCTGCTATATATATATATACCTGTTATATCTATATACCTGTTATATCTATATACCTGTTATATCTATATACCTGCTGCATCTATATACCTGCTATATCTATATACTTGTTATATCTATATACCTGTTATATCTATATACCTGCTATATCTATATACATGTTATATCTATATACCTGCTATATTTATATACCTGCTATATTTATATACCTGTTGTATCTATATACCTGGTCTATCTATATACCTGCTATATCTATATACCTGTTATATCTATATACCTGTTATATCTATATACCTGTTATATCTATATACCTTCTATATCTATATACCTGTTATATCTATATACCTTCTATATCTATATACCTGTTATATCTTTATACCTATTATATCTATATACCTGCTATATCTATATACCTTCTATATCTATATACCTGTTATATCTATATACCTTCTATATCTATATACCTGCTATATCTATATACCTGTTATATCTATATACATGTTATATCTATATACCTGCTATATCTATATACCTGTTATATCTATATACCTGTTATATCTATATACCTGCTACATCTATATAACTGTTATATCTATATACCTGTTATATCTATATACCTGTAATATTTATATACCTGTTATATCTATATACCTGTTATGTCTATATACCTGTTATATCTATATACCTGCTATATCTATATACCTGTTATATCTATATACCTGTTATATCTATATACCTGCTATATCTATATACCTTCTATATCTATATACCTGCTATATATATATATATATATACCTGTTATATCTATATACCTGAATATATCTATATACCTGTTATATCTATATACCTGCTATATCTTTATACCTGCTATATCTATATACCTGTTATATCTATATACCTGTTATATCTATATACCTGCTATATCTATATACCTGAATATATCTATATACCTGTTATAT